>JARQOD010000005.1:154562199-154826010 GCA_033576555.1 Oophaga sylvatica | reverse complement strand
AAAAAACACATAAAAAAAAAAAGGGGGGACCCCCAAAAAAAAATATCGACAATTAAGTCCAGGGAAAAAAGAAAAAATTCAAAAAAACTAAAGTAAAATCCATAAGAAGGGCAACTAAGTAGATTTTTAAAATTTTTTCGTAAAAATGTAACCAACAGTTAAAATTTACAAAAAATAAAATGCTAGGAAGAATTTATTTTATACTGTAGGTATATAACTGACCATACAAAATTTATCTATATAAACCACATACATTAAATGCCAATAAAAAAAGACAGAGTAAATTCCAAACAATATTGGAAAAGAAAAATCTTCCGCAGCATTTTGGCCTATATAAAAATTGTCTCACCTATGATATCCATCCAGGCAAAAAATGCTTAAGAAACATAGGGGGGTTACGTATCTTTTCGAGTGTTGTTTTTTATATATTTTTTGGCATTGTTTTGTTTCCTATTGGCACCCGTTTTTAAAAAGTATAATTTTGGTTCACTATTTCGATTATTGGCTCTTTAGGGGCAATTCGCTCTTTTTTTCCTCTCATGTTATTTACAGACTGTCCGTTGTTTACATACATGGTCCCCTTTTGATTGTGGGTGTAAGTAAGAGTAAATTCAAAAACTCTTTTGTTTTGGGGCGATGAAAATACATAAACCCCGGTTTGAATAAAAGTCTTGTATTCTTTTACAATTGGCAAAAAACCCCAAAAAACAGTTTGCAGACACAGAACAAACAAAGGCCAATAATCAACTCAGAAAACATCTCCACAACGGGGTTTTAGATCTTTTTCTCTGTTACCGTAATCCATGCAAATGGTCTTTCAAAAGCATTTTTTAATCCACAATTTTTTAATTATCATAGAATAGCTGGTACAAGGTCCAAGGTTTGGGTCGTCCAGTTCACTGCAGGCTAACTGAAGCACTGATTCTCCTGTGCGCTTAAAACAAAAGGAGAAATCGGGGGGAACATCAAGCGGAAACCCTTTTGACTGGGGGGAAATACTCAGCAAGACAAAAATAAAATGGCTGACAAAAACTGATTTCAGAACATGTACACAAACCTACATTTCCCCCTTTTTGAGACAACCTCCGATGACCTCGTCCAGGCTTGGGGGGTACCTCTGAAAACTGACGGGGAAAAACGAGGAGTTAACTTTTTGACCTTCCCAAGAGGTTTTCCTCC
The DNA here is from genome assembly GCA_033576555.1 of Oophaga sylvatica. Taxonomy (NCBI): domain Eukaryota; kingdom Metazoa; phylum Chordata; class Amphibia; order Anura; family Dendrobatidae; genus Oophaga; species Oophaga sylvatica. Next base: position 154,824,831 of record JARQOD010000005.1, on the reverse strand, counting down.
ACGGTCCCCCTCCTTTTAAAAAAATATTAAAAAGATTTCATACAACCTGAATCAAAACCTTTCCCCCCAAAAAATTCTTCCTCCCCATCGACTAGCACTGGGTGGGGGAAGGGGAGAGGAACGCCCGGGGAAACGTTTGGGTGTCGCACCCTTTTGGGAACATAAAGGGGGTGGATTCTCATTTTGGGGCATTGAAACACAAGCAACGGCTTTTTAATTTTAAACTGATTTTATAGGCCAATGACTTATTCCCAATTAAATGAATCCTTAACTTAGATTTCTGGTTGACCCCCAACCAAGTCCCCCACCTTGAAACTGGAAGGTTTAGAAATTTTTTCCGCTTCTGTACCTTTCTTGAGCCGTTCCAATTTTCCTTTAGAAACCATATTCTTTTTAAAGACTATTCTTTCAGCCACTGCTGGTAAAGGCTTTCTAGGGAAATCGTGGGGAATGTTAGGATGATAACCTAATTAAGTAAAAAGAACGTTTAGTGGAGGCCTCGAGAGTTTTATCGAAACTCAGCTAATGGAATAATCCCCCAATCATCCGTATGGCAGATAAAGCAGCGGAGATACTGCTCCAGGGTTTTTTGGGTTTGTTGGTCTGTCCATTAGTCTGGGATAAAAAACAAAAAAAGGTTACTTTTTAAAGCCAAATCTGCACAGAAATTTTGCCAAAACCTAGAAGTAATTGCACCCCCGATCCGAAAAAACCCACCGGAAACCCCTGTAAGCGAAAAACATCTTTTAAACATCAAATCTGATGTCTGTTTTTGCAGGGGGAACCGACAAAAGGATAAAAAGCGCCTTTGTTAAGGGGAACCACCATAAAGGTTTTTTTCCCCCAGATTTGGAAAACCCCCAAAAAAAGTCCTAGAAAGGGGTCCCCACGGGGGAGGGGGGGGGAAAAGGGGGGGTAACAGCCATTGGGGGGGGGACGGGTGTTTTGCATCTTGCAAGACCCCACTTAAGTGACAAATTCAAAACATCCTTCCTTTCAAGTGGGCCACCAAAAAAACGAGAAAGGGGGGGGGGGTTTTAAATTCCCACCCACTATCTTGGGGAACGGAAGAGTGCAAAAATCTTATCTGACTGTTTGGGGAAATACAACGTTGTCCTGAATCCCACACCATCTTAAAACAAACTTACGTCCCTGGGGGTTTTTTCCAAAAAAATCCGCAAGGTATTCTTCCCCTTATTCCTTAATAGTCTTATTTTTAATTTACCCTAAACAGAGTCAAAAATAGTCTTAGGGATAATTGGACGTTCTCTGCTTAAATCCTAAGGGGCATCACCTTTCCTTGCGCGATCCGGCATAAAGTATAAAATTAAATTGGTTTAAGAAAAATTCCCGACTTGGGGAGGGTCAGGATTTTTCTGACCTGATAAACTCAAGGTTACTTTTTTGGGGCGACTATTTCTGTGCACCCCCCGAAGAAGGGGTCTCCATTCTTTTAAAGGGGGCAAAAATGCCAACCCCTAAAAGCCCACATCGAGCCCCAGCCGAAACAACTGCTGGAAAAAAAAGGCACGGGGGTCAAACTTCCCCCACCTTTTCCTGAAAGTATACCCAAGGCACAGCGAACTCCACCCTATTATGAAGGAACCTGGGGGTTGGATTTCAGGATGGGGGCAGGGAAATTTTTCTTTAAAGGAAAATGTTTTCCTGGCTTGGGGGGGCCAGGAAAACCAGACTCTTTCCGGGAATTAGTGATGGGGACACACCTCAGAGAAATTTCAATGAAACGTCTATAAATTGGAAAACCCCATAAACCTGTACCCCTTCACTTTTCAGATTGGCCAATCCCTTATGGCTTGGGGTTTTGTTTCCCCATACAAAAATTCCTTTGGGGAGACTTACCCCCCGAAATTGAATTTTCCATGGAATTACACTTTTAAAATTTATGTAAAATTTTTTTTCTTAGACTTCCCCAAACCATTTCCATGCCCCTGAGTTCCTCTGGGGTTTAAAAAAATTGAATACACCAAATAAATTACCCGAATGTACTGGAGACCCTGAAGGTTTCCCAAGTTTTGGGGAAAGGGGTGGGGCGTACCAACCAAAAGGCAAACTAATATCAAAGTGCCCTCGTGACCGAATCATTTTTTCCTTCATCCCCAGGCTAATACGACTAAGTTATAGGCCCCACAAGACTTTTAAAAAAATTTTGGCAGCGCACTCTCCCAATAACTGGGGGTTAAAGCAAGATAACGGTTCTAATATAACCTTTGATTCCCCCCATGTCTCCATGGTCTCAGAGACCATCTTTTTCTTTACAAAGAAAAGGTGACCTGCAGGAGATAAAGGGGGGGCTAGAAGCCCTTGGCTAGATTTTCATCTATGTAATCCTTTAAAACCCCTTTAGCTCGGCCCCCCCCCATGGGGAGCCTTCAAAAAAGGTACTCTGCTCCGGGCAATAATTCAATGGACAATCTGGGGACGGGGGGGAAACTGGTCGCTTCTTTGTCCATAAACCACATATCCTTATACATGTATTCAGGACTGACATGATTCCTTTAGGAACAAGCAAGCTAAATTTTTTTTGGGAAAACCACAGTTTCTCGGAAATGAAATTCCCCCTTGGGGTCCCCCAGAAATGGAGAACGGACCTCACCCGGTAGCCCTAGAAAAAGGGGGAAAGTGGGAGAAGAATAACATAAAGACTTTTTTCCTTGATATTTTACACATAAGAACCCTCAAAGGCTCTGTTTCCGACCCCGGGGTCCAGAGGCCAGGGAGCCATCCACTTTTTCCATCTTACGGGATACCTTTTCTTCATGAACTTTCCCTTTTTAAAAGAGCAAAGGAGACATCCAAAAATTTCCACTTCCCCCCCGAGTCCATAAAGCAAGCTAGACACCCAAGCTGAGTCAACCCAGAGTTTTAGGAAAGAAAGCAATGAGAATTTTTTTCTTACAATCAGCGGGGAAACCGTGAGGGAAAATTAAAAATGGGGGCGTTTACACATCAACGTCCTCAAGGTAACGGAGTTTAAGTCGAGAAATCAATCTTTGCTGCAGATCCCTCTGGCCTGAGGCTCGGGCCCCACAGATCCCCCCCCGCAACACCCAATGAATAGTGCGCAGTACTTACGAAACCTGGGGCAGTTTTTTTAAAGAAGCCCGACTTTTTCCCCAATAGAAAAAAAGATTCCCTAAAACGATTTTCCTTCGTGCATCACAACCCGTCGTTTAAAAATCACCTGCATTGGGGAGGTTAGGTTCCCTGTAAAATTACTCAAGTTTTCCCTTACTGAGAGGGGAAGGAGAAAAGTTAGTACGATGCTTTCGAACCACTTCCTTCCTGCGTTCAGTCAACATATCAATACGGGCAGTAGAATAAAGTCACCTAAAGCATGGGGGTCGGCACACAAGTTCATCCTTAATCATGAGATAACCCCTTTCGAAAAATAGATTTTTTTGCGGGGAAGTCCCAGGGGGGATCAAGGGGCCCCTCCTGAAATCCAAGGGGTATTCAGCTACCGATGCTTACCTTGGGGGAAACAACAAGGCTGCTTCCGTTCACCCCATTGGGGGGATCAAAAACCTGCCCCATGGGGGAAATAAAAGCAACAAATGATTAAACAACTCCCCCTCTAACAGAGGTTTTTCCCCCATTAAAGCCTTGTTTGGGGAACAACAAATTTAGAACACCCCTTTAACGTTAGGGAAATTTGAAGCATGTGAGAAAAAAAAAAAAAATTCATTGATTAAAAATCCCCTGAATTTCCACTTCACCCCAAAACGAAAAGGGGAAAATTGGAATCCCACACTCGGGGCTAGGCGGACCTGGACTCGCCCCTAGAACCTCAATCCGGGTCGCAAATCCGGTAGCTGTCCAACCATTTTAAAAATTTTGATTATTGAGCCTTAGTTTTTTAAAAGGGCTTTAATTCCAAATCTCAAGATATATAGTCACTCCGAAATTCCTTTTGCGGCCTCCATTTTCCCAAAACTTTAAAAGGATTCTGAAGAAGAGGAGAAAAAAAAAACAATAGTTAAAACCGTGGCAACACTGCAAAGAAAAAAAAATTTTAAGGAATGCCACCTGGAATGGTTTTTAGAATCACAACCACTATCATCACAGAAAGTTTTCACCAGACATCTGATAAACCAGAGTTACAGCAACAAAAAAAAAAAAAGAAAGGAAAAAAAAAAAACAATAGGTTTCCTGTTAACCGCAAAAAAAAAAACTTAAGGGAATTGCTCACCAAAAAATGGTTTGAAATCACAACCACGTCATCACAAAAGTACAACCACTCTGATCCCCACAGTACACAACACAGCCCCAACCCAGAGACACTAACTTTTTGGCTTAAAAATTTGTAATGTATGAGTACTTTTCATATGCCTTGTGCTGGTGCATGAAAAACACGGGAGTCCCTTTTTGAAAAAAAAAGTCCTTATTACTTCAAAAAATTGGCAAAATAGCACACTTTTGCAGACACGAAACAGGAACAGCACCAGAAATCCAAGCTCAGCAACACTCCCAAATACAGATTCAGATCTTCTTCTCTTTACCGAATCCAGCAAACTGGTCTTTCAAAGAGGGGGGTTCAATCCACAATCTTCAGTTTTTCCCCAGTAGGAATAGGGGGATACAAGGCCAAAGGGGCTTACAGGAGTCAAGTCACAGGTTCACTGGGGGCTAGATTCTGAACACTGTTGCTCACTTGGCTGCTTAAAAAAAAGGAGAAATGGGGGCGGAACATCAAGCGGAAACCCATTTTGACAGGGCAAGATACGCAGCAAACAAAAAAAAAAAATGGCTGACAAAAACTGAGTTTCAGAAATATCAAAACCTTACTGTGGTTTGTTAATGTTAGACCTGTATGCCTTTTACAAAAGGGGCCTACCTGTTCCCCTTGTTTCCAATCAGATAGTGGTAGGCAAAAAAAATAACAGAATTATGTCAATTCCCCGGGTTTTCGTTCGACCTGGTTGCGGGGGCCTTGGGGGGATGGGTACCCGCTCCTTGATTAGATATAGAAAAAAAATTTTTGCTAGGGGGATAAAAAAAGGGGAAAAGGGGTCCACCGAGGTATTCTCCTTCAAGGGGAAGTTTAAAAGACCACAGAAAAAATTCAAGATGGTTTAGTGCCCGCATTGACGGGGGGGTTGGCACATCCCCCTGGATTTTTCCTTCCCAATTTAACATATATGCTCAAGGTGAAATTTCACCACACATTATTTCCCCTTAAGTAACACATTGCCCAGCATCTGCAAAATTAATACATAATTCTTTTGTTTCTACATATGAAATACATGGGGGTTTTGGGGAAACTTTTGGATCAAGGGGTGTGCCCATCTCCCATGCAAGGCAAAAAGGGGGGCATCCCAAACCCAGTGAGGGGGCGAAATAATCAGCTTACTGGTAAAAAAATATTTGGTACGCTCAAAGTGGTTAAAAATTTAAACCCCAAATACAAGAAGCTTTTTTCCGAATTTGGTCTTGTCAGGAAACCTGTGAACTCCATGAATTCCAGGTTTTCATATCATGGGTGAGAGAATCATGCTTGGAAATGTAATCTGTGTCCCCCAAAACCAGGGGGGGGGGGAATCACTACAAAAAGATTTAGAACCGCCTCCTTAGATCACCCTTATCATCTCAGATCACCGGAACCTAAATCATCCCCCCACCTTTCGGAAACAGAAAAACCTGGTTTTACAAAAAGTTATTTTCTTTCTTCAAACACAGATAATAAAGTTAAAAAAAAAAATTTTTATTTTTTAATTGTATTTTTTAGATAATTTTACCGTATAACTCATGTATAAGCTACCCTGTTAAGCCGACCCCCCAATTTTTTCCCAAAAAACTTGGAAAAAATTTTTGACTCGCGTTAAGCCGGGGGGATAAGTTCCGCCGCCCTTGCCCCCTGTTGTGAAAGGCTGGATAGTTCTGACAAGGGGCCCCCGGGGGGTTACAAGCGTACTTTCTTCCGTGAAGATTGTAAGATTTGAATTGGGGCAGGGTTTTTTTGACTGGTCTTAAAAAGGGGGCACCTTCCCCCCCAGGGGTTGCCGGTACAATTGTTCTGGCTCTATCCTTGATTCCTTTTCCCTTTAGCCCCCCGTTCTGTCTGCCTCTCCTGCTAACAGGTAAGACATTTTCTTCTTTTTTTTTTTTGCTTTTTTTGCATTTTGTCCTGCACTTCTGGGGGGGCCTTTTAGGCCCCCCGGGGGTTTTTTCCCCCCCTCATTTAGTTCAGCCACTGAGTTTTACTTTTCTTTTTCCAGTTTTTTCAGGGGCTCTTTTTTGATTTTTTAAAAACCAGAAACAATTTGGGTAGAGGGCTTGATCTCGGGGTTTTTTAAATTATAGTTTGGTCTTTTCAGGGTTTTCTGGGATTGCTAAGTCCCTTTCCATCCTTTCTATTTAGTTTTTTGGGCCCCCCAAAGTTTCCAAAAAATTTCTGTCTGTGTCAGTATTTTTCTTGTCTAACCCCTTACATGTTTGGGGGTTTCATTATTTTGGGGGTTTGCTCCGGGCAATACTTTCCTATATCATCTTTGGTGTATTAGTTTCCACGTAAAAGGGGTCTAGGCCCAACGTAGGAAGCTCCACGGGGTTCCTCTATTGTTGTGGTTGTCAGGGACGCAATCTCATAGATTCCAACTGCTCTGGGTATTTTCCTTTTTTTCCTTCACTCCCCCCTACCAAAAATAACAGATCACCGGCCCAAAATTTTTAAAAATTTATGGTACCACAGAAGGGGGAAAAAAATTTTGAAAGAAAAAACGGTGCAAGTGTCAGAAATTTTTCTGTTTGTTCCTTTTTTTTTTTTTTTCCTCTGTTCTCTGGTGCTGGGGAGGGGTTTTTTCTCTCATGGGGTTTTTCAAATTTTCTGGCCTGTGGATCCTTGCCACGAGTTCAGATTTGCTGCAACTTGCTAGGTTCCTTTGGGAACCAGGTTCCCATCCCCAATTTTTTTTAGGGATCGAGCTAATTTAGAATTTCAAAATAATTTAAATTTTTTTTTTCCTTAAAATCTAATCCTCAGGGAACGCAGCGCAATTTTTAAATTGTCATCTCTCTCCGCCGGCGATCCCAATTTGGGTTTTTCCCTGACACCGGGGGTCCTTTTTTTATGATGTTGATGCATTTTTCACTTTGGGGTTATGTACTGACCTAATTCACATCAACAAAAAGCCTTTTTGGATTAAACAGGGCTTGATGACCTGAGTTTTTTACTGTCAGGTTCCGTGGGGGGCACCCCTGACCAAGGAATGACACCTTTGGGGCCCCTTTTTTCAAGGGGGTCTGTCGATAATGAAAAATTTTTATGGGGGATCCCTTTTCCCCTCGGTCTCAATGATTCATTCTTACATTCAAATTGAAGAGTTTCGGAGCGAGAATATGCGGTAAGTTTGCCTTGGAACCGCTTCTAATCCTCTGTGTAAGGGTGTCTGGGGCACAGCGTCTGAGTTTCGAAAGCGCAATGGTTAGTTTCAAACTTGGGAGCCCCTCACTTTTTTATCCCAGGGAAACGTTTTGCACCTCAGTTGTCTGGTATTTTCGACAAGTTTTTATTAACTGTCCTCTGATATCCTCGTCCCATTTTCTGCTCAGGCTTCCGTATTCGAGCATCTATTAACCTGACGGTTTAAATTTTTGCAAACTTGTGGGTTTCCCTTGATAACCTCTACAGAACATCCCCTACTGGGGGATCGATTCACCCCTTTGGCTGAGAAAAACCCAGTTCTCTACTCAGGATAAGAGGTTGAACCATCACAAAGTCTGCAAATTTTTGTTCTGATATTGCATGATATAATCGTACTGGTTTCCCCTTGGTTACATCTCATAATCCTGTTTTGGATTGGAAATCTGTGCTTAACCATTGGGGCTGCCAATGTGTTAAAACCAACCTCCTTTTTTTTTTCCCCCCCCCAGCTCAGATGTTTCCTACTTTTTTGATTGATTTTTCTGATGTTTTGCGAAAGAAAATTTCGCCCTTCCCCCCATAGGAGCTATACTGCCTATTGAATTAGTGCTGTATTTAAAAATTCCCTAAAGGTCGCCTTTTTAACTTCTGTACCTGAACATGATCATGGGGGTCTTGCAAGGAGTCATTGGGAAGGTCATTCAGACCATCCTCTTCACCCTAGGTGGCCGGTTTTTTCTTTGTGGCCAAAAAGGATGGTTTCATTAAGGCCTTTATTGATTATCGTCTTTTAACAAAACTGGAAATACATACCCGTTACCCTTGAGTTCTGACCTGTTTTCCAGGGTGAAAAACGCTACATGGTTTTACCAACTTGACCTCAGGGGGCAATAACCTTATCGCATTAACACGGGAATTAATGGAAGACGCATTCAATCCCCGGAGGGCTTTTGAACCTTGGATGCCCTTTGGCTCACTAAAGCTCCTTCCTTCCAGTCCTTCATGAATGACTTTTCAGGGGTTTTGGGATAAATTTCTGATTGTTTTTTTGGAGATATCTTGATTTTTTCTAATGACTGGGACTCTCAGTGAAACATGTTCAACTGTATTCCAATTTTGAAGAAATGCTCTGTATTGAAGGGATCAAAGTTCTTTTGGCGTACAGAATCTCATTTCTGGGATTCATTTTGTCCCCATCTTTTTTTGAAATGGACCCGTCCAAGGTTCAGCCACTTGATGGGTCCAACCTACTTTCTTAAAGGCTCTTCAAGATTTTTTTGGGTTTTGCCAATTTTTATCGAAAAATTTATTGGCATTTCTCGTTTAATGTTAAACCATAACTGATTTGACCAAAAGGTTCTGATGTGGTGAATTGCCTCCAGCATCTCTGCATTTCAGAACTTAAGCAAGATTCACTTCTGCTCCTTTCTAAAAGGCAGCCCATGTTTTCCCCTGCCATTTCAGGTGGAGTTGATGCCTCGAAATTGGGGCAGTGCCGTTTTGTCCCAAAAAGATCCAAGCCTCTAAAAGAACCCTTGTGCCTTTTTCTCTCCGAAAATTTTCTCCTCTGAACGTAATTATGACGTGGGTAATCGGGTTATGGCCATGAAGGGGCTTTTAAAGTGGAGACATTGCTGGGGAGCCAAACATCAGGTGGGCCTTCTGCCATAAGAATCTGGTTTTATCTGGAACGCCAACGACTCAATCCAGACAGCCAGGTGGGCCTTGTTTTTCACACTTTTTTAATTTTGTGGTTTCCTTTTTTTCCGGCACAAAGAATGTTAAGGGGGATGCCTCTCGAGGAGCTCCTTGGGACTCCCTGATTTCTTATCCTTCTTTTTATTTTGAAAGAGGTGAGTCTTTCCGCCATCCACCTAATTTGAACTTGCCCTGGAGGGGTGTCCAGAGGATAGCCCGAGCGCTGCCCTGTTTGAAAATTTTTTGTCCCGGACCATGGAAAAAGAGTGTGATGTCTAGATTCATTGTTCCGCTTGGCTGGGCACCCAATTTTTGGTACCAAGACTGGTTAGTCGTCCTTTTGGTGGCCACCTTTCTCGTATGTCAGGGAATTTGTGCAGCCTGCGGACTTGCTCTCGCTTAAGCCTTGCTCTCGCTCTATGGTTTGTTTGAGCCATTGCCTGGCCCAAGAACCAGGACCCAATCCTAGGTTTCATTTCCACCTTCCTGTTTCTCAGAGAATACCGCCATCTTGGGATTTTGATATTTTTCCCAAATAACATCTTGTGCCATTGCCTAAGTTTCCTTCCTCCTCTGAATTGGTGCCGTTGTTCCTTCAGCACTTTCGTTTACCGCATTCCGAGAACATATGTCTGACAAGGGAGCCAGTTTGTTTCCAATTTTTGGAGGACTTTTTTTCTAAAGGGTGTTCAATTGTCTTTTTTCCTGCATTTCATCCTCAACCAAGGGGCAAACTGAAGAACAAACAACTTGGAACTTATTAAGACTTTGGCTGCTGATCAGATGACGGGTCTCTTTTTTGCCTTTGGCGGAGTTTGCTCTTAATAAAGGCTACTCTGCCACTTTGATGTCTCCTTTTTCGTAATTCTGGGTTTCACCCCTCGATTTTCTTCAGGACAACGGAGGCTTCTGTCTGTCCAGGTGTTGCTCTTTTGGAGCATGCAACAATTTGGGACCAGGTATGGAGAGGTTGTCCCTCCTCAGGAAGGGCTCGCGGTTGCTAACCGGCATAGGACTGATGTCCCGGTTTAAAAAGTAGGGACTTGGTCTGGTTTTTTTCCAAAAATATTCCTATGAATACACTCCAAATTTAAGCCAGGTTCATTACCTTATAAGATCAGGAATCTTAATCCTGTTTTTTTTCGTTTGCTTTTTTCCAGACATTAAGATCCATAACGTTTCCCAAGTCCTTGTTAAAGGGTTTGTTGAGCCAGGGGTCCTGCTCTGTCCTCCTGACCCTGTTTTGGTTGAGGCAATCGGAGTATTGGTTGAGAAAAATTTAATTCTCGTTTTTCTAGACAAACCCAGTTTGGTTAAATGGAGGTTAGGTCAGGAAGACAATTCTTGGGTTTGCTTCGGACATCCCAGCAGGACCATCCTGCGACCATAAAAACTCACCTGACCGACCTGGGCTCAAATGGGGTTCTGACCCCTCCTCAAGGGGGGTACTGTTGGATTGGGCTTGAATATTTCTACAGAGGCCCCCGGGGGTTAAACTACGGCTGCCCTGAAACCGTGAATTCTCCAGAATTTACCAGGTTTTCACTAGTCTGATATAAGAATCACTTGGATATGTAATTTGTCCTTCCAACAATCCACGGTGATCACACAATAGTGAATGTTAGAACCAGCCTCCTTAATCACCCTACATCTCAATCACCGGTATCCTTACAATCTATCACCCTCACCTTATCGAATACAGAAAAACACTGGGATTACACAAATCGTTATTTCTGCTTTCTTCAAACTCAAGATAATAAAGTTAAAAAAATAGAATTAGATTTTTTTAATTGTAATTTTTTAGATAATTGTAACCGTATATACTCATGTATAAGCTGACCCGTGTAATAACCAACCCCCTAATTTCCACAAAAAACTTGGAAACTTATTGGACTCGCTATAAGCCGGTGTATAAGTTGCCGTCCTGCTCTGTGCTCCCCTGTTGTGAATGGCTTGAGATGAGTTCTGAGCAGAGGCTCCCTCTGGTGGTTTACAAGCGGTACTGGTCTGTCCAGTGAAGATGTGAGATGGGAATCAGTGTTACTGAGTGGTCTTATATAAGGAGTCACCTTCCCACAGGGTTGCCGGTGATCATTGTTCTGTCTCTATCCTTGATTCCTGTTTCCCTTGTACCTGCTGTCGTGTCTGCATCTCCTGCTAACAGTAAGACATTTTCTTCTTTTTGTTTTTGTGCTTGATTTTTGCATTTTTGTCCTGCACTTCTTGGGGCCTTCAGGTCCCCTCCGGGGCTTTGCCCTCTCAGTTTAGTTCAGCCACTGATGTTTGTACTTTTGCTTTTTTCCAGTTTTTTCAGTGGCTGCTGTTTTTGATTTTGTTACACCAAGAACTAATTTAAGGTGGTAGAGGTCGTGTGATCTCAGGGTTTTTTGAAATTAGTAGAGTTGTGCTTTTCAGGGTTTTTCTGGATTGCATAAGTACCCTTCCTATCCTTTCTATTTAGTTAGTTTGGGCCCCAACTTTGCTCATACTATTTTCTGTCTGTGTCAGTATTCTTCTTGCTAAACCCCATTACATGTTTGGGGCTTTCTATTATCTTTGGGGTTCTGCTCCGGGCAATAGCTTCCTATATCTATCTTTAGGTTGTAGTTAGTTTCTCAGGCTGTGACGAGGCGTCAGACCAACGTAGGAACCTCCAACGGCTGCCTCTAGTTGTTGTGTTAGTCAGGGTACTGCAATCTCATAGATTCCAACTGCTCTGGTGTATTGCCTTTTTTGCCTTCACTCCTCAGCTACCGAAACAAACACTTCCCCCATCCAGCTCTATGCGCCCCCATTCCCTCTGTGCCCCCCTCCTCCTGCTCCATTATCCTGTCCGCTCCGTGCTTTCCTCCTCCCCCCGTCCTGCTCCTTGCTCCCCCCACCAGCTCTGCACTCCCCCATTTTCTCCTCTGTGCCCCCCCCGTCCTGCTACCGTGCTCTCTGCCTCCCCCCTTCTGCTTCGTGCTCTCCGTCCTCCCTCCGTGCTCCTCTGTCCTCCCCCCGTTCTGCTCTGTTCTCTCCGCCCTCCCCCTTACTGCTCCGTTCTGCTCCGTCCTCCCCCCCGTCCTGCTCCTCCTCCTCCCCTCCTGCTCCATGCCTCCGTCCTCCCCCGTTCTGCTCCGTGCTCTCCATCCTCCCCCCCCCCCATTCTGCTCCATCTCCTTGTCCTCCTCCATCTCCCCCCATCCTCCTCCATCATACTCACCTCCCCCGTGCCATCGCTGAACGTCCCGCAGCAATCCTGCGTTCTCCCCGGCTTCCTGCAGCTCTCCACGCTGAGCGATGATGTAATACCGCCAATAAGGCCAGGAATATGGAGGCCACCCCATGGGAGTGGCGTCGTGTCCATATTACATGACTTAATGAGCTATTACATCAACGCTGGAGAGCTGCAGGAAGCCCGGGAGAACGCAGGATTGCAGGAACATTCAGCGATGGCACGGGGAGGGTGATATGATGTCCCAGCCACCGCTCCTGCCGCCGCATCCCCTCCCACGCTGGTTTCTGCCCTATGACCTGTATAAGCGAGGGGGGCATTTTTCAGCACAAAAAAAAGGCTGAAAATCTCGGCTATACCGAAATATACGTATTTTTTTTTTCTTCACTTACATTTTTTTCCTCTCATCTTCCACAAACCCACTGATACATCGCAGACTATTTCACCAAATACCCCTGAGGATGCTGGTCAGCTACCACAATAGCATGGGGTCTTCCGCACCCACTGCCACCCTCACTGACCACTGCTAAGTAAATATTGTAACTATTAATTTATTTTTTTGCTTCCCTTTAATACCTTTTATAGCTTATTAGACTTCACTTTCATTTAGGAAGACCTTTACCATTATTTTTTTGGTTACAGTGGGTCCAGTTTAGCTGCTTTGCCTCTGGGTGGCTGTGCTGTTTTGTGGTACACGTGGAGGGTTTAGTACAGTTCCTATTACATGGTTTATGCCTCCCATATAATAGGATATCTTTTTAAGAGTTCTTATATTTTGCCTCTTTGCTCTTATGGCTACATTAATCATTTTGGTACAGTGGTGTTTTTTGCCCACTTATGCTTTGATCACATCTGCACTGGAGCTTTCATACTGGAAAATATCTGTAAGGAGATTGAACACCATGATAATGGCATGACTGTATTAGTCAATGGGGTCCATTGTGGTCCAGATCATGAAATTGATAAGACATTGCCTTTTGTTTTCATTTATCTGATCCTATGATGGAGCAGTTGAACCAAAATGAAGAACACAGTTGAGAAAAAGTCAATAAGCCTGCTTTCCTTCAGCGGTGTTCCTGTACTGCCAGTCCCTGTTATTTTTCTCGTCAAATTTAAAGGCACCAAATGGATCCCTTGACATCAGTGTAACTCAATTTTTTATTAACATTTACTACTGATCCCTTCCTTGGGGGTACCTGGTTGGAACTTCTTGTTGCAACATGGTACTCCTTCTATTTAAAATAATCTTCGGTGGCAGAGTAATCTTCCAGGCAGCTTCTTCCCCATAGCCTGGAAGACGTAATTTCAATAAAGTGATAAAAGATGACTTCTCAACAAGAAATCTGATATGAGACATGCAGGCATCACTCTCCTCATCAGTCTATAACCTGTATGCTCATATTAATAGTTTAGATAGGTCAAATGTGACATGGTGACAGAAATACTGTCCTTGCTTTGGCTTAAAAAAAAGTTGTTTTAACTTACCTGATATACTAGAGTATATACCGACCCGAGTATAAGCCAAGGAACCTAATTTTACCATAAAAACTGGGAAAACTTGACTCGAGTATAAGCCGGGTATGCATTGTCCCCTCATCCCTATCCTGGTCTGTATAGCTCCTCATCCCTATTCTGGTATGCATGGCTCTTCATCCCTATCCTTGTATGCATGGCTCTTCATCCCTATCCTTGTATGCATGGCTCTTCATCCCTATCCTTGTATGCATGGCTCTTTATCCCTATTGTTGTATGCATGGCTCTTCATCCCTATCGTGGTATGTATGACTCCTCATCCCTGTCCTTGAATGCATGACCTTCTCACCCCTATCCTAGTATGCATGGTTCCTCATCCCTATCTTTGTATGCATGACCTTCTCATCCCTGTCCTGGTCTACATGGTTCCTCATCCCTGTCCTTGTATAGTTGGCCCCCATTCCAGTACTGGTATGCATGGCCCCATCCTTATCCTGGAATGATTGGCCCTCATCAAAAAAACATAAAAAAATAAACCATTCTACTTACCTTCCTGCGCTTCCTGTTCCGGTGCCAGCAGCTCCTTTATGCTTGTAAGCAGTGGATGTCAGGGACGTCATGCGCCGCTTACAAGCAGCTTCTGGAATACTCGCCTCTCTTCACGCCAGAACTATGTGCGTGGAGGGCAGTGAGCATTCATTCCTATTTAGTAGCGCGCACAGTGTCAGCCGCAGCCGCCCCGGTAGTCACGTGTTCTCGCTACTTAAGAAGAAATGAATATTCACCTCTCTCCATGCCCATGGGAGTGGAGAGAGGTGAATATTCATTTCTCTAAAGTAGCGAGGACACGTGACCGCCCGACACCTACAGGAGCCAGCTACTGCGGCTGACACTGTGCGCTCTATTACAGAGAAATGAATATTCGTCAGTGCAGTGAATATTCATTTCTATTTAGCAGCAGGCACAGGCTTCCTGTCACCCGCTTCTCATCCGCTCCCCCTCCTCCACTGTCTTCTGGGACAATGACTCGAATATAAGCCAGGAGGGGACGTTTTCAGCACAAAAAATGTGCTGAAAAACTTGGCTTATACTCGAGTATGTATGGTAATGCATAATGCCCTCTATGGCTCTAATAGTATACAACCTCCCCTAGTTTTCCTGACAGGATCACAAAGTGTCTGTAATGTCAAAGCCCTCTTACTAATTTAGAGCATTGGATTTGGAGTGTGTACACACTCAACGCTCTTGTCGCAGGGTCACTGGATATGTCCAGCAGTACTTGACATTGCATGTGCAGTCAGAAGGACAAACAATTGCGTTCCACCAGTTCAGACCCCTTGGGGATAGTTCTGAAGGCGATTAGTTCCTCAGATGAGTCGCACAATACGAATGGTGGCTGTAGGATGATTATTTCAACAGTGGCAAGAGACCCCTGAAATAGCAGCTGTCATTGTACAGCTCAAAAGTCTATTTGGTATAGACCGCCGTCATAGAGAAAGGCACAAAGAAAGAGCTGCAGGCAAATTCTTAAAGAAATGGAAGATATTTATCGAAACCCATTATTCCAGGAAAAAAGAATTCAAGCTCTAATTTGCCCATTCAAATACAGAGTGGTACAGGGTTGAGGATTTGAAAGGTACTTTGGGAACCCTGAGCGTGGAGATCTAATAATAAAAGCTCATCCTGGCACATCATAATGTTGTTATATTCAAGGTAGCTTAACTGGCACATTTATAAATGTATTAATTTGAGCATCCAGATTTTTTTTTTGACTTTTTTTTTTATTTCAAAAGTTTCAACCAACCAGAACTTTTTCATAGGCTTCAGTGTTGGGCTTGCAAACACATGCCATGTATCAAATGCTGAAAGGACGGCATGACATGCATTCGATATTAAATAATAAATCACAGGAGGAAATGGTGTTTCCTGTTATTGTTTACAAACCAGACCACTTAGTCTTCTTGAAATTGTGTTTTGGAAACCAAAATCCGCTACTGTGTCAACAACAGAGCTGATATATTAGAATATTAGTATGACTATCTGTGCGAATGTCTTCATGCGCTGCTGTATTGGAAAGTATAAGATTTCTGCATATGTTGAGTTAATCATGTAGTAATTGATTAGTAATTAGTAATGTAGTCAGGGGTGGTCTTTTGTGGTCCCATTACAGTTTTACAAAATTTAACTAAGAGCTGTATCAAGCCTCCTCAAAAACTGAGCCTGCTTCATATGTGGCAAATGTTGGTTGTGTTACATAGTCTTCATCTGCCTGTAACTGTAGCAAGCAGAATTTGCTCTGATCGCTGCAGTTAACCATGACGTCAATGCTAATGCGTGCATATCTGTTCCTGTGGACCCGCCACAATGATTGCGCAGTGAACCAATAGGTTACCATGTAACTGCCGCCAGTAACACTCTTGTGAATCTGAGCCTCAGGCTGAGCTCCATACTAAAATCATTATTTCACTATTGCAGTACTGTGCAAACAATCACAGGAGCAAGTTCTGTTGAACTAAAGGATAAAGTCAAAATCTTTTACTAGTATTTAAATGAAATGTATATCGTAAAGGTTTAAATCACACTCCTCCCCCTCCTTTTTAATATAAGAAAAAATAAATGGTAATTTTCAAAAAGTCTGATCTATTAAAATATAAAAAATTTTAAACAATATGTTAGAAAAAAAAATCAAAAGGCCAGAATTGTCCTTTTTTTTTTTTTTTTTTGGTTGGGGAGGGGGAGGTTGGGGATTGAGTGTGGTGGTTGCATTTCCCAAAAAAAGTAGTGCACTAAAAAAAGTGATAATGTCATATGTAACCCAAAATAGTATCAATAAAAGTGTCTGCTTAGTGAGCCAAAAACAAGCCCTAGCCCATGGATGGAACATTAAAAACATTACAGGTCTAAAATTGGTGACACAACATTTTATTAATTATTTTTTTACATATGAAAGGTTCTGAAATTTTTTAACCACTAAAATTTTAAAAAAAAGTTATCGCTCTTGACACAAGGGGAGGAAAAAAATGTAAGCACAAGAAGAAAACAAAAATGTCTGAGTATTGTAGGGTTAATTCTACAATTCTTTTAAATTGAATAATGCACATCTCTGCATTAAAATTGCAACACCAAGAAGGAAAAGTCATGGAATTGATAAAAAAAAAAATATCACAGGGTCAATAGATATGTTAATGATTTGTAACATGAACTGGAAACATTTTCTGAACCATCTCTATTCAGTTTCAAGCATTAATGCCACATGCAAAAATAGGTGAACCTACATGCTTTGGCATGCCATTGAGTTTATTAATGTTTTTTTGTGGAATATTCTGTCACACTGAATGAACCTAAGCCCTGCCTGCGTCACTCTCTGGCTGTGAACAATCCCTCCCCCGGTGTACAGATGAGCGCTGCATACAGTACCCGCAGGGCCGGCTCCAGGTTTTTATGGGCCCCGGGCGAAAGAGCCTCAGTGGGCCCCTTTAACACAGACCACGATTCATGATGCACAGATACAGCAGAGAAATATAGGTACAGTACAGTGCCAAATACTTCACTTCTTCCATTACATGAGTGATATCTATTGTAAATTGTACAATAGCTCAAAAACCGCCAAATCCTCACAGCGCACAGAACAGACTGGACAGTACAGTCCTCCATACAATATTATGGGCACCACAGTCTCCCCCTCATCACCCATATAATACCCCATGCAGGATGTCACCCCCCATATAATGCTCCATACAGAATACTGGACCCAAAATAATGCTCCATACAGAATACTGGACCCAATATAATGCTCCATACAGGATACTGGTCCCCATATAATGCTCCATACAGGATACTGGTCCCCATATAATGCTCCATACAAAATATGGAGCTCTCCTCTGCGCTGTACTGCGTTCTGCACTGTTACGGCTCAGGAAAGGGCGCTGTGGAAAGACTCCCCATTATCATCATGATTGTCTCCCCATCATCATCATTGCCTCCTTATCATCATCATTGCCTCCCCATCATCATCATGGCCTCCCCATTATCATCAATGCCTGCCCATCATCATCATCTCCTCCCCATCATCATCTTCTCCCCATCATCAATGCCTGCCCATTATCATCAATGCCTGCCCATTATCATCATCTTCTCCCCATCATCATCAATGCCTCCCCATTATCAGCAATGCCTGCCCATCATCATCTCCTCCCCATCATCATCAATGCCTGCCCATCATCATCTTCTCCCCATCATCAATGCCTGCCCATTATCATCAATGCCTGCCCATTATCATCATCTTCTCCCCATCATCATCAATGCCTCCCCATTATCAGCAATGCCTGCCCATCATCATCTTCTCCCCATCATCAATGCCTGCCCATTATCATCATCTTCTCCCCATCATCATCAATGCCTCCCCATTATCAGCAATGCCTGCCCATCATCATCTTCTCCCCATCATCAATGCCTGCCCATTATCATCATCTTCTCCCCATCATGATCATCAATGCCTCCCCATTATCAGCAATGCCTGCCCATCATCACACACAGACAGCACACAAGCACTCTCTCACATACATACATACACACACACACATACATACACACACAAAGCACCGCACTACATACACACAGAGACACACACACACACGTCTTACCTGTCCGGCGTCCCCGCGCTCTGTGCCACAGCCGGCCGCTGAATGATGACGTCATTCAGCGGCCGGCTGTGAGAGGAAGCGCCGGCGCCCCCTGGAGCCCGGAGCTGCGGCAGCGGAGGCACGGAGAGGTAAGTATTGTGCCAGCTGATGCCGGGGCCCTGAGCAAGCGGGGAGGGGGGGCCCAGTGGCGGCGCTGACACCGCTCTCCTCCGCTAACGGGCGCAGGGGTGCCAGACTGCGAGTGGGCCCCCCCGCCTGCTCAGGGCCCCGGCACTTGCCCGGGTGTGGCGGGTGCTGACGCCGGCCCTGAGTACCCGGCTCTCACTCCAAGACATGATGATCCCATCCTGCTTGTCTCACTCTCACATGCTGCCGCGCATGGAGTGGCAGCATGTGAGAGCGAGACAGGTAGGATCTGGGATCATCATGTCTTGGAGTGAGAGCCGGGTACTGCATGGAGCGCTCATCTGTACACCGCCGCCGGTTCTGTCCTCCCGAACGACTATTACCTCCTCGTGCTGTAAAAAGATGACCGTCGGAAATGAGGTCAGCGGTCACTTCCAGTGAAATTTGACAAGGATTGCGAGAAAGTGCTCCCAGTCCCCAGGGTTTCCGCTGTGCACTCTGCTGTCATCACTGCCCAACCGCGATCGCAGGACAGTAAGCCTCCCGAGCGGGACAGGGACTCGAAATCGGGAGTGTCCCACTGAATCCGGGACGGTTGGGAGGTATGCTTTAGCACACAAGTCATCAAGATTCACTTCTGGCAGCTCCCTTTGCAATTACCAACTATTATTATGTGTAAATGAGCTCATCTACATAAGAATCTGACTCCAGAGAGTATTATAAATGGGGCATTACCAATCTGATAGGTAATGGTTACCAGTGTGTAGTGGCCGCTCTCTGCTCTACTGATCTCACTGCAGAGCTGTGTGTGATTATACCTGACACTTCTGCAGGTTCCTCTCAGTTTCCATCTCACAGGCAGACAGGGTTGCAATATTGTTATAATACAGCAGAGCTCAGACAGCTACAGCAAATATGTTGGTAAGAAGACCAATTTATTTTCTCCTGTTCTGTGTTAGTTACTTTTCTTACACTGGTAACTCCCCCTTTCACATAAAATAATCTCTGGAGGCAAATTTTCATGCAGATCTGTATGTGGACCATACATTCGAACAGCTCCTTTACATATCAGAAAAAACGTGGCTTCCACTGGAATAAAACATCAGATTGCAGATATCAAGATATAACTTTATTCAGCTTCTTATGACCCACATGCCCATATAGACGGCTTAGGGAGGTTGATCCTCCTGACAGATTCCCTTTAATGCTACAGAATACCAATACATTTTGGACAGTGGTGTGTTTACAACATTATAGAACAGTTTAGGCAAGACGCTTTTCTGTTCCAGCATGACTGTTCCCTAATGCACAAACCACGATCCATAAATGCATGAGTTTGGTGTGGATGAACCTGATTGGCCTGCACGAAGCCTTGGCCTCAATCCCATCAAACTCCTTTGGTATGAACTGGAATGGAGATTGTGAGCCACGCCATCTCTTTCAACATTTGTGTCTGACTTAAAATATCATTATCTGATCGGGGAGGTGTGCGACACCTGGCAACCCCGCCAATTAGCTGTTGCGGCCGGATGTGATAGGTTGGAGCTGAATAGCACAGCTCTGTCAGCAGATTAGTGGCAGAGGCTGAGTACTGCACATCTGACCCTATTTGAATCAGTTGGGGGCAGATGTGGAGAACCTGGCCGTGGTCACTATGCAGTTGATGGAGCTGTGCCGCTCTGCAACTCAGTACATCCGGCTGACATCGGGAACAGCTTATCATTGGGGGTGCCGGGTGTCTCATCCCCCATCAATCAGATATTATCCTAATGATAGGCCATCAATAGACAAGTCCCGGACAACCCCTTTAATGCCTATAAATTAAAATTGAGTGTGATAAAAGTTTGTGTAGGTATAATGTGTAAAATACTTTTTTCTGTCCATATATTGTATCTGCGTATTCAGACCAGACTTCATCTCTGGTTATGAGGCTAGTATTTACAATAATTTGGGTGATGTATGACATTGTCAGTATCTGAAGAGCCGTTTCAGCAATATATCTATAATCTAAAGGACCCAAACGAATCCCTAAAATGGGAAGTTTTTCATTGGAGCCTTTCCAAACTGAACATTGGCCTAAAATTTCTGTTCTGTGTTACAGTAAATGAGGTTTACAAACATACTGTCCCTTTAAATAACATACAAACCCTCAACACATCCTGTTTGACAGCACACATGACAGTAGTGATACATCTGCATAACTGACCCTTGATATATGGAGTCAGTTTTTGGACTGAAATGACTGCAAGTAAGTGTTATAAACACAGTTGAAAGATTAATGTTGCTATTTAACAAGGTGACACCATTATCTTGCGGTTGGTCTCTGCAGCAGTTTAGAAGCAGAGCAGTTTATTTCGTGCTCACTGCAGTGGGAATTTTAATATTTTGATGACAATATTTACAGAGCTTATTTAGTAATCTGCTTCAGTAAATGGATTTGCTTAGTTAACTCCTTCACGACATATGACGTGCAGGTGCATGTTCCAAAATTAGAATATCATCAAAAAGTTAATTTATTTCAGTTCTTCAATACAAAAAGTGAAACTCATATAGATTCATTACACACAGACTGATCTATGTCAAGTGTTTATTTCTGTTATTGTTGATGATTATGGCTTACAACCAATGAAAACCCAAAAGTCATTATCTCAGTAAATTAGAATACTTTATAACACCAGCTTGAAAAAATGATTTTAAAATCCGAAATCTTGGCTTACTGAAATGTATGTTCAGTAAATGCACTCAATACTTGGTCAGGGCTCCTTTGGCATCAATTACTGCATCAGTGCGGTTTGGCATGGAGGCGATCAGCCTGCGGCACTGCTGAGGTGTTATGGAAGCCCAGGTTGCTCTGATAGCAGCCTTCAGCTCGTCAGTCATTGTTGGGTCTGGTGTCTCTTATCTTCCTCTTTACAATACCCCATAGATTCTCTATGGGTTAAGGTCAGGCAGGTTTGCTGGCCAATCAAGCACAGTGATACCGTTGTTTTTAAACCAGGTATTGGTATTGAAACCGCGGCAATACTTCTTACACAATACAACTCATTATGGCCTATGGGATTCCGCAATGCTGTGCACATGCTGCGGGTTTTTCCGCCGCCATAGGAATGCATTGAACCGATTACTTTCCGCATGGCTGTGCCCACCATGCGCAAAGTAAGCGGTTCATGTGCGGTTGGTACCCAGGGTCTGGAGGAGAGGAGACTCTCCTCCAGGCCCTGGATACCATATCCATGTAAAAACAATAATTAAAATAAAAAAATAGAGATATTCTCACCTTCCGGCGGCCCCCGCAGCTTTCCCGCCTCTCAGCGACGCTCCCGGCCAATCCCGTTCCCAGTAATGCATTGCAAGAATCACCCCAGATGACGTAGCGGTCTCGCGTGATGCTACGTCATCGGGGTGATTGTCCCAAATGACGCCTGGGAACGGGATTGGCCGGGAGCGTCGCTGAGAGGCGGCAAAGCTGCGGGGGCCGCCGGGAGGTGAGAATATCATTATTTATTATTTTTTATTATTATTTTTACATTAGATCTTTTTACTATTGATGCGACATAGGCGGCATCAATAGTAAAAAGTTGGTCACACTTGTCAAACACTTGTTTGACTCGTGTGACCAACCTACAAGTATTCAAGCAGCTGACAGCACTCGTGTGACCAACCTGTCACACTTGTAAAACGCTAGCATTCTGCAAGCTAATTACGCTTGCAAAACGCTAGTTTTTAGCGGGAATACGCATACCTATAATATGCGTATTTCCCGCGGCAGGGAGGTGCGGAATTGCCGCGGAAATTTCCATGGCAATTCCGCAACGTGTGCACATAGCCTGATTTTCAAGCTCTAGTGTGAAGTATCAATGATGGTATCGGGAGCCATGTCATCTGCTGGTGTAGGTCCACTTCCAACCTGCCTGGGAGGAAATCTCGGCCAATGCCTGGGTACTCAGTATAATAAAGTCAGGGCTGAGACTAGAGTTCACATCCACCCCCAAGCACAGCTTCAGGATCTCATCCCCCAGATCCTGGAAGGAACAAAAGGCCCTGGAGGCGGAAGTGTTACTTTTACTTCAAAAGAGGGTACTGATGGAGGTGCCTGTTCAGGAGCAGGGGAAGGAGTTTTATTCTCCCCTATTTCTGATAAGGAAGCCTAACCAGTTGTTCAGGACAATTATCAATCTGAGAGGCCTCAACAAGTTCCTGGTCTACAGACCGTTCAAAATGGAGTCGATAAAGTCAGCAATAAAGATCTTGTTCCCAGGCTGCTACATGAGTGTCTTAGACTTGAAGGATGCATATTACCATGTCCCCATTCATCAGGAAGACCAGCAGTACCTGAGGTTAGCTGTGTATATAGACAGACAACTTTTACATTTCCAGTACACGGCTCTGCCCTTTGGTCTGTCCATGGCCCCGAGAATCTTCACCAAAATAGTTCTAGAGGTGACTGCACATTAACAAGAAAAAAACATGTTAATAGTGCCATACCTGGACGATTTTTTAGTGATCACGACTTCAGTTCTCAAATAAATCACATCCAAGCCACTATGTCAAACTCGGTTGGATGATAAATATCGAAAAGTCGAGGCTGCAGCCCCTGAAGGTTCAATCCTTAGGGCTTATTTTGGACTTGAAGAGGCAGGTCTGTCTCCTACCAGAGGTAAAGAAAAACAATTTTAGCCCTAGTGTCAGCAGTATTAACCAATCCGATCATGTCCCTGAGGAAAGCTATGTCCCTACCAGGATCAACGATGTCATGCATCCCAGCAGTACAGTGGGCCCAGTTTCATTCCAGGGCCTTACAGCAGGATGTCCTAGAGGGAAAAAAGAAGCTTGCTGGATGCCTAGAGGGAAAGATTATGCTCTCCCAGGAAGCGGTAGACTCCTTGACCTGGTGGTGTTTTCCAAGAAATCTGTAGCAGTGTATTCCATGGTCCCACCAGATATCAGACATGATCGTGATGGATGCAAGCGCAGAAGGATGGGGCGCGCTTCTCAGGGACCGTATAATCCAGGGAATCTGGTCAGAGGCAGAAGCTGGTGTTTCCTCTAACTACAAGCAGCTGCTGGCAATAAACAAGGCAGTAATAGAGTTCCTTCCCCATTTAGAAGGAAACCATGTTCGGATAATGTCAGACAATCGAACTTCAGTTGCCTAAATCAATCACCAGGGGTCACAAGATCCCGACCCTAATGCGGCTAGCTCTGGAAATTCTCCTGGTTATGGAGGAACAACTACCACTATCGGCTCTACACATAAAGGGAAAGGAAAACGAGGAAGCAGATTTCCTTAGCCGGACAACCTTAAAACGGGGGAAATGGGAACTGGATCCATCAATTTTTATTATAAAGATTGTGGATCTTTGGGGGCAGCCAGAGATAGATTGTTTGCCAACAGGAGGACACAAATCTTCTGCTCTCTAAACCCAAGAGAAAAACAATATGCAGTGGACGCACTACAAATTCCTTGGGTTTTCCAACTGGAAACTTCCCCCGTTAATATTGATCCCAGAAGTTCTGAGGAAGATTCGGGAGGACAGAGCAGATGTCATCCTCATTGCTCCATTTTGGCCCAAGAGACCATGGTTTTTATGGATGAGGGGGATGTCCTTGTCGGATCACTGGATTCTCCCGGATGTTCCTGGTCTCCTCATGCAGGGCCCAGTGTCACATCCTCAGAACTCAGGTCTACATTTGATGGCCTGGATTTTGAGAGGGCGCTACTAGCACAGAAAGAGTTCTCATCTGCCTTGGTCGCTACCATGATGCAGAGTAGGAAGCCTATAACAACTAGGATATACAGCAGGATATGGGCTAAGTTTTTAGCTTTTGCAGGGTAGTCCGTTGGGGGTACTATTTTAGAGTTCCTTCAGAGGGGTATGGAGATGGGCCTAGCCACCAGCACCCTTAAGGTGTATAGGGCCGCTAATGTGGATACCTGCAACTATAACCTGGCGGTGGATAGATGGGTGGCTAGGTTCATTAATGCATGCCAGAGGTCAAGACTTATGCCAGCTCCAAAAATGCCTTCATGGGACTTAAATCTAGTCCTGAAAGCCTTAACAAAATCGCCCTTTGAGCCCCTACATGAAGTGTCAGATAAAACACTAACACTAAAAACAGTGATACTAGTGGCCCTGATGTCGGCCCGCAGGGTTAGTGATTTACAGGCCCTATCTATTAATCATCCTTTTATGCAGGTATCAGATGATAGAGTGGTTTTGAGGCTAGATCCAGCATATCTCCCCAAAGTGGCCTCGAAGTTTCATAGGAGTCAGGAGGTAGTTCTTCCCTCCTTCTATAGAAAACCAAAGACTACAGAGGAACTCAGACTTAACACACTAGACGTTAGGATGGCCTTGATGCAGTACTTAGACAGAACTAGGCAATGGAGGAAGGATGAGGCCTTATTTGTTTCATTCCAGGGAATCAGGAAGGGGTTTGGTGTTACAAGGGGGGCCATAGCTTGATGGATAAGGGACGCCATTAGCTTAGCTTGCACCTCTAGTAATAGACCGGTTCCTGAAAGCCCACTCCACCAGGGCCATGGCGACCTCCTGGGCTGAAAAAACGAAGGTGTCAATCGACAAAATATGTAAGGCAGCCACATGGTCTTCCCCTTCCACCTTCTATAGACACTATCGCCTCAAACTGTCCTCTGTTGACCTATTATTTGGGAGGAAGGTATTGCAAGTAGTGATCCATCCCTAAGGTGCTTTTGATCTATTTATATCTCTCAGGTGGTGCTGTCATGGGAAAAGGGATAAAATCTTAGTTACTTACTGGTAACGGGATTTTACAGAGCCCATGACAGCACCCTGATATTCCCTCCCCCGCTTTGTCACTTGTGGTGTGCACTTTTAAGGGTGTTAAGAAAGATGTATTTGGGGACGGTTATGTTACTAACTGTCTGGAGGTCCTCTGATGCTCTGAAACCCAAACTGATGTGGAGGAGAGGTACCGCCTTTTTATTCAGTAGGTTTCCTGTCCTGGTGGGGGGATACCCTTTCTCAGGTGGTGTTGTCATGGGCTCTGTAAAATCCTGTTACTGGTAAGTAACTAAGATTTTTTTTTTTTACTATGAGCCTAAAAACCAGCAGGAAAATAGTTGCTAACTACCTGTCTGTTCTGCCCGGTGCCAGCACAGAGTGATCATTTACCTCTCCTGCTGGCAATTCAGCTGTTCAGCTTTAACAGAGCAGCTCTTCTTCTTCCGGGCTGCTCAGTCATTGGGCGTTACTGCTTACGTCCTGCTGATTGACAGTCGGGGCAGACTGCTGTCAATCAGCATGATGTCGGCAGTCACTCCATGTCAATATAGCGAGTGGAAGAGAAGTCGTTGCTCTGTCAACGTGAAGACAACGAAACTGCTGAATCACCGGCAGCAGTGGTCTGTGACCGCTTTGTTACGGCAGAGATCGGTGCCGGGCACAACAGGCAAGGTAAGTAGCAACTACCTACTTGTTAGTTTTTAGGCACATAGTAAAAAAAAAAAAAGAAAGAAATGGTCCTGGATAAATCATTTAAGTCCAATTCTGTCCAAGTCTAGTGTGTTCTCTTAACTTGTTTCTTTCATTCAGTGCTGGAAAAATAAATAAATAGATCTATAATAATATACACAAAATATTCTGTGGGTTATAAGTAAATCTCAACTCCTTGTCACAAGAAAATAAGAAGTGGGCGTAAACTTGCACTGACATTAATGGATACATCTTTAATCGGCTTTTATGTTAAATGTTCTGCAATTTCAGAACAGAACATGACTTAAGTGGTTTGCAAGGGCAGCATGTTTGCATCTGGGAAGTGTTCGCTACATTGGTTTTATGTGCTGAGCTCCTTGTGCATATTGTTTGCTGATCTTTTCTTTTTTATGTGTTGTTCAGGGATTACGGTAACAGTCATGTAGAACTCCATAACCGTCAGTTTATTAGCTGTGACTGCTAACGCTTATTTCTTTATGTTACCAAATAATTAGCATTTATATGTTTATAGCATTTCAGTAAAGGTAATTTCTAAATATGGGCGCTAGTGATGAGCGAATGTGCTCAGATAAGGTGCTAATCGAATGACTTCGGCGTGCTCGAAAACGGGCAATCCATGCATGTGTTGCGGCTGTTGAAAAGCCTTTGCAGGTGCGGTGACTTGAACATATTTTTCGAGCACGCCAAAGACACTCGGTTAGCACACGAGCATGCTCGGATAACACCACTAGTGGGCACCTATCTGTCATCATGTGGTGGGATTTCAATCAGATTATAAGAATTTGCATTATAGGGATGTGTAAATTTTCATAAGGTAATTTTAACAGAGTGCTAAATGTACTCCAGGTTTGCAAAATACATTTTGGAAATAGCAGCGGAGATGGGAGGGGATAATTTACCCAATTACATTCCATTTACAGTTTATTTGCAAAGGAGAAAAAGTATATACTTTCATTTTTTAGGAGGTTGGTAGAAAACCTGCTAGAAATGAAGCTTAACAAGAGTAAACATTCATTTTAGTGCCTCTCCACCACAAAGTAATATATACACACCATCTGGTTCACTCATCTGCCTGCCCCGACTGTACACTGAGCCTGCTGCCTACAATGAAGGAAGTCCATCTATTCCTAACCACAGGCCTGTAGTGCATGCACACATGGGAGAACCTGCCTACTCTAAGATGAGTTTGCTCCCGGTCAGATTTGAACTCCAGTGCTGCAAAGCAATAGTGGAAACTACTGAGAAACTGTGTTCCGCTTTCCCAAAACTGATGTTTCCACTTTGGTAGCGTACAGTTGTCTAAAATGTCTTTGTGTGTGGTAGTGTTTATATTTTCTGCTACTGGAAATAAGCAAAATAGCCCCATACTGTCTCCCTCCACCACAAAATTATGTTATGGTTTGCCAAACTCAGAGTACAGTAGAAAAGTATTAGGAATTAAAGAAGTTCATTAAGTTGCAAAAAGAACTGAAAACTTGTGGAAGAAAGCCGGCTGAACCTTTGTAAAGTGCTGTCTTTCTGTATACACAGCTTTGTGTATGAGGTAAAGTTCTTCGAAGGATTTCCCACTATATCTTTATTTTCAGAAATTTGTTGATGAGATAATTTTGTGGCATTTACTAATATAGAAGTATTACAGGTTCTTCTCCTGTACTGGTTAGTACACCTTTCCTATCTTCATATTACAGGTTCTCCTCCTTCCCTAGTACCATAAATTCACTTTCCTATCTGCATATTACAGGTTCTCCTCCTCCACTAATTAATACACTTTTCCTATCTGTATAGCTCCCCTATTCTCAAAATGTGCAAAATAAAGAAGAAAAGGATGGCGCCTTTTGTAATTTGTTTTGACAAATTAATACAGATAGCAGAGGTACACAACGAGGGGAGGCTCACCTTTTAATTGTTCTATACAAGTCTTTCTCACCCTCTTACTGGGTAGGATGAAATGTAGTGACTGCGGATGCCTGGTGCCTCCTTCTAGGTCTTCCTTTCTCCAGACAAGTATAGGTCCATGTACAGTAGAAGAGGGACCCTGCGGCGTTGTCACTCCATCAGAATGTAGCATCAGTCCTGAGGTTCGGTAGAAGATGCCATTTTATTCATTGTTATTTTCTCCGGGAATGTGCTCCCCTTCATCAGACCAAATATAAGATGCCTTGTTTTTAGTCTGATGAAGGGGAGCAGATCTCTGAAACACGTAACCTTATCAGACACTATGGATAGAATAGCACCTCTTACCCTGCGTCATGCTACATTTTGTTGGCGTAACCACACCAATTTTAGCATCATTCTTCTCCTATATACATACCGACTGTTCTCACAATGGCTGCTGATGGAGGAGCGCGGCACATGATAAAACTGTTTTCTGTCCTATAAATCCCCTATATATTCTTGGCCTCCCAGTGCTAAGCCGTATAGTGTCTTATGACTGCGCAGCTGCAGTTGTGCTCTTGTGTAGTGTGAGCATGTTGTATGCACAGAGCGGTGATTAGCGTTTTGTTCATTTGCACAGACCATTGGGTGTATAAGTAGCATTTAGCTTCTTAAAGGTCAGTGTTGTTTTGATTAATAAGTCTTGCATTTCTCCTTTATTTTATAACCTAGGGATTTATAAAGCATAATGTGCTATGGGAAAAGGAAATTGCTTGTTCTGATCCGTTAGTTCCAGGGAAACTTCCCAGATTTCCTAAACAAATTCTATTGTTATCTCTGTTTGAATTGTCATCACGCCTTTGGCTTTTCTGACTTTATGCGGGATTTTCTGTAGGATTTTGTGTCTCCATTTAGATAAAAGTAAAATAATCCATTTGTCTTTTAATTGTACTTCTTAGATCTGTGAGTTTTTTGTTATCTTTTCCTTACCTATCTGTTTAATCCTTCATAGTTTCACATGGGAGTCATTGAGATACAACATTGGTGCTGTCCATAATGACTTGCACTCGTTGATACTTTCCATTGTTCATTAACAACTGAAATTCAGTCTCTAGTTTGTTCCCAACCACCGGCATGATGGATAACATGATGATGTGTCAATTTATTTTTTAGGTTTATCCCCATCTATAGAGGTCCAAGCCACACTTATAAAGTGCAGAGGCTGACCGAGTTCACCTGCTACAACTTCAGAATCCAGGCTGTGAATGACGCTGGGGAAGGACCATTCTCTGACATCTACACGTTCAGTACAACCAAATCGGTGCCACCAACCATTAAAGGTTAGTTTTCTGGTGAAACCGGATATTAATGGGGAAATATTAACACTTTGGATGACTAAAAGTGTTCAGTAACCAAATACCATGTTGGGCGCAATCAGAGGTACTCGCATTTCCGACATTTATGGCACATGTACAGTGTGTGAATGGAAAGCACTAAACGTCTCCGTTTCCTGGGTCCTACATCTCTTATACATTTTATAGCATATCGGTGGAATCTGAAATGGGAATACCCATTTAATTTCACAATGAGAACATAACTCTCCGTATCTGTTTTAATAACTACTTGTATTCCCTATAATCTAAGAATTCTAGACTCTCTTTTCATATCAGATTACACAGTTCCTCTATTATTCCTCAAAGAAATGTTTGAATAGATAGACATGTAGCTGTTACCATACCCCTAGCGAAACGGGTGACTCCTTGCACAGTCGGCACTGATAGAACAGTATCAGACTGTGAAGGTAGCGCCCCCAAGTGGCACCTCCCAGTCTCCCATTTATTCATAGCTTCCCAATAGGAATAATGATGCAAAATTGTTACTTCATTCACAATACAACCCCGGGAGAGCTGAGCATTCATCTTTAAAGGGACTCTCAACGCAGAATGATTGTTGAAACTAAGTGCCACAACTCGGTTCTTCACGGAGGGCCAATCATTTATATACACCTACCCACCTGCTTCTTGTACGTCATCTTCTCATTTGATAGACACCTCCCTGAGAAGGAAGGCGATAGATGGCAAACAAGCAGATGGGAAGGTGTATATAAATGATTGATCCCATGATGCACCAAGCGGCGGGACTTTGAACAGTCATTCTGCGCTGCCAGAGTCCCTTTAAGTATTTGGGCACTATGCCTTTGAAGACCTGGTGCTGGGCAAATCTTCCTGTGGGCTCTTCCCCCGAGTCTATTGCTTCGTCTATATAGTCTATATCAGAAGCCAGAGGTCATTGGTATTGATAGAAGCCTGCCCCAGATATACCTGGTTTGTGATAAATATCGCCTTATATTACCCAATGATGTTTCTCTTTTATCAATAGCCATTAAGTCACTGTATCTAGTTTCAATGTATTCCACATTCGTTTTGCATCTGTAACATGAGCACTTTGTGGCTGTTTTTTAGCATATGAACCTTACCCATAATGATTTTATTTACAAAGCTGCGAACAATGTGCCAACCATTGATCGTGCCAATACTATTGTCTTTTTACGCATAGCTGCCTTGTAAAAGGATTGTATATTACATATGCAGAAGAAGTCATCAGAGAGGCATTAGAAGACGTCTGTCTCTTTGTACATCAGCTTTTAGCAGCTCATTAGCTATTTACCTTGCAGGGTTAATAACCTAGCTTTTTTTAAGCTGGATACACATCTTTACTAGTTAGTGATACATTAATGCTTAAATCCTCTATTACAGTCATGTTTAGCCGGGCAGTAGCTGAAAGCAAAGACAAAGTTACATCCACATTATGTATTGCTCAGGATTAGAAAAAGAGACCTAAAACAACCTTAGATCTGACTATTGCTATAAAAGCGAATCCAGAATGCTGTAGATAAGCCCCTAATGGCGGTGGCTTAACGTTATATACAAAAAATGAAGTGACGGTTCCCTTTAAGTGCCATTCACTTGATGAGATTTGAGCTTACAGTACCAGACCCAGTCCAGAGAACTATGTGCTACTGTTTCTTGAAAACTGAAACCCCTTTTAGGCTAAAGTCAAGGCTAGTGACATTTTAACAACCAGTTCAGACTTTTTGCAATAGTCTCAAGTTTTCCTGCAAGCTTTGTTTCAGATTGCGTTGCAATATTGGCATCATTTTTTTATTACCTGCGGGTTATCCTGTCAAACAATTTCCTATATCTCAGTTTCCTGGACCTTTTCAAGAGTGATCACACTAAGGAAACACTCAAGTAAATAAATGCAAAATTGGTTGTCACTGGTGACTTTTTTTTTACCATAAAACCAAAAGAGATGCTCTGTTTTTAGCAAGGGAAGATCTCTGTTCAGTAAAAGGACATGCCGGACTGATCCACAGATGTCGGCTTCCTAGACCCCTGTGAGTGTGATGGCAGTAGAAAACAGAGGTTATCTCCACTCAGACTTGAGTTTTTAGAGATTTTTAGTGCTTCAATTTTTTTTCAGTCCTAATTCATGTAATGATTTGGGGTTTTCTTTTCAGCTCCTCGTGTAACACAGTTAGAAGGAAACACATGTGAAATTGCCTGGGAGACAGTATCGCCTATGAGAGGAGATCCAATTGGATATATTTTGCAAGTACAGGTTGGGCGCGAGTCAGAATACAAACAGGTAAGTCCAATTCATTTAAGCATTTTATTACCATGGAGCTTATTAATTCTTACTACTCCATAACATTTTAGGTATTTTAAAATTGAACACCCGATTTGGCAAATATGTACAGCTCTGGCAAAAGTTAAGAGACCACTGCAAAATTTTCAGTTTGTATAATTTGTCTCATTATAGGTATTTTTTTTTGAGTAAAATGTAAATTGCTCTTTTATTCTATAAACTACTGACAACATGTCACCAAATTTCCAAGCAATAAATTTTGTATTTTCTGAAAATGAGAAATGGTCAAAATAACAAAAAATGCAGTGCTTGCAGACCTCAAATAATGCTAAGAAAACAAGTTCATAATCATTTAGAAACAGCAATACTAATGTTTTAACTCAGGAAGAGTTCAGAAATCAATATTTTGTGGAATAACCATGATTTTTAATCACAGCTTTCATGCGTCTTGGCATGCTTTCCACCAGTCTTTCACACTGCTTTTGGGTGACCTTATGCTACTCCTGGTACAAAAATGTAAGCAGTTCTTCTTTGATGGCTTGTGAGTATCCATCTTCCTCTTGATTACATTCCAGAGGTTTTCAATGGGTTCAGGTCTGGAGATTGGGCTGGCCATGACAGGGATTTGATGAGGTGGTCCTTCATCCACACATTGATTGACCTACAGTGGTGGCCAAAAGTATTGGCACCCCTGCAATTCTGTCAGATAATACTCAGTTTCTTCCTGAAAATGATTGCAATCACAAATTATTTGCTATTTTTATCTTCATTTAATTTGCTTGCAAGGAAAAAAACACAAAAGAGAATGAAGCAAAAATCAAATCCTTGATCATTTCACACAAAACTCCAAAAATGGGCCAGACAAAAGTATTGGCACCCTCAGCCTAATACTTAGTTGCACAACCTTTAGCCAAAATAACTGCGAACAACCGCTTCCGGTAACCATCAATGAGTTTCTTACAAAGCTCTGCTGGAATTGTAGACCATTCTTCTTTGGCAAACTGCTCCAGGTCCCTGATATTTGAAGGGTGCCTTCTCCAAACTGCCATTTTGAGTTCTCTCCACAGGTGTTCTATGGGATTCAGGTCTGGACTCATTGCTGGCCACCTTAGAAGTCTCCAGTGCTTTCACTCAAACCATTTTATAGTGCTTTTGGAAGTGTGTTTTGGGTCATTGTCCTGCTGGAAGACCCATGACCTCTGAGGGAGACCCAGCTTTCCCACACTGGGCCCTACATTATGCTTCAAAATTTGTTGGTAGTCTTCAGACTTCATAATGCCATGCACACGGTCAAGCAGTCCAGTGCCAGAGGCAGCAAAGCAACCCCAAAACATCAGGGAACCTCCGCCATGTTTGACTGTAGGGACCGTGTTCTTTTCTTTGAATGCCTCTTTTTTTTTCCTGTACACTCTATTGATGGTTTTTCCCAAAAAGCTCGACTTTTGTCTCATCTGACCAGAGAACATTCTTTCAAAACGTTTTAGACTTTCTCAGGTAAGTTTTGGCAAACTCCAGCCTGGCTTTTTTATGTCTCGGGGTAAGAAGTGGGGTCTTCCTGGGTATCCTACTATACAGTCCCTTTACATTCAGACGCCGATGGATAGTACGGGTTGACACTGTTGTACCCTCGGACTGCAGGGCAGCTTGAACTTATTTGGATGTTAGTCGAGGTTCTTTATCCACCATCCGCACAATCTTGCGTTGAAATCTGTCGTCAATTTTTTTTTCCTTCCACATCTAGGGAGGTTAGCCACAGTGCCATGGGCTTTAAACTTCCTGATGACACTGCGCACGGAAGACACAGGAACATTCAGGTCTTTGGAGATGGACTTGTAACCTTGAGATTGCTCATGCTTCCTCACAATTTGGTTTCTCAAGTCCTCAGACAGTTCTATGGTCTTCTTTCTTTTCTCCATGCTCAATGTGGTACACACAAGGACACAGGACAGAGGTTGAGTCAACTTTAATCCATGTTAACTGACTGCAAGTGTGATTTAGTTATTGCCAACACCTGTTAGGTGCCACAGGTAAGTTACAGGTGCTGGTGATTACACGAATTAGAGAAGCATCACATGATTTTTCAAACAGTGCCAATACTTTTGTCCACCCCCTTTTTTAGGTTTGGTGTTGAATTATATCCAATTTGGCTTTAGGTCAATTCTTTTTGTGTTTTTTCATTGAAGACAAATTAAATGAAGATAATAATACCAAAGAATTTGTGTTTGCAATCATTTTCAGGAAGAAACTGAGCATTATCTGACAGAATTGCAGGGGTGCCAATACTTTTGGCCACCACTGTAGCTGTGTTGCATGGCACATTGTCCTGCTAGAAAAAACAGTCCTCAGAGTTGGGGAACATTGCCTGAGCAGAAGGAATCAACTGTTTTTCCAGGATAACCTTGTATGCGGCTTGATTCATACGTCCTTCGCAAAGATTAACCTGCCCAATTCCAGCCTTGCTGAAGCATCCCCAGATCATCACTGATCGTCCACCAAATTTCACAGTGGGTGCAAAACACAGTGGCTTGTATGCCTCTAC
The DNA here is from genome assembly GCA_033576555.1 of Oophaga sylvatica. Lineage (NCBI taxonomy): Eukaryota > Metazoa > Chordata > Amphibia > Anura > Dendrobatidae > Oophaga > Oophaga sylvatica. The sequence continues at coordinate 154,790,753 of JARQOD010000005.1, read as the reverse complement.
AGGTCTCTGTCTAACCATTAGACGACCAGGTTTTGAGCAAAGCTGAAAATTAGACTCATCAGAGAAGATTGCCTTACTCCAGTCCTCTATGGTCCAATCCTTATGGTCTTTGGCAAACTTCAGCCTGGCTCTCCTTTGCTTCTCATTGATGAAAGGCATTTTTCTAGCTTTACATGACTTGAGCCCTGCCTCTAGGAGCCTGTTCTGAACTGTTCTTGCCGTGCACTTCACCCCAGCTGCCATTTGCCATTCCTTTTGTAGGTCACTTGATGTCATCCTGTGGTTGTTGAGTGACATTAGAATTAGATGACGGTCATCCCGGTCAGTGGAGAGTCGTTTTCGCTCTCTGCCGGTCTGTAGCTTTGTTGTCCCCAATGTCTGCTGCTTGACCTTGTTGTAATGGACTGCTGTCTTAGAAATTTTAAGGATGAAGGCATCATGACGCTCACTGTATCCCTCTGCTAGTAAAGCCAGAATTGAGCCCTTCTTGTCCTCACTCAAGACTTTTCAACTCCTTTGGCATGGTTAAAAGTTATTTTTTCATTCCTATTACTTATGGGCTATTACTAGCACTTGTTTTGCCATCCAGCTTGTCCTATTACAAGAGGATTGTGAACACCACAGCAGTGTTTTTTATACTTTCCTTCATTACATAAGATTTAGTTCAGGTGATCACCTAATCAGAAGCACATTAAGTAGAATGAGGTGTACTCTGGTTGGAATTCAACTGACACTGGAATGGAATGGCTGTCAGACATGTAGAGAGGCTGATTTTTATAAAACTGTGCAGTGGTCTCTTAATTTTTACCAGAGCTGTATACTATTGATATATCAGACTTTCTAGCGTGTATAGCTTTTCCCGCAGGAGCCCAGCATCTTCTTACTTGAAGTACTGGTCTAGTCTGCTCATTCATCTTGGCTCATAATTAGCCCCAGGACTCATTTCCCTGAGTTTTAGAGAAATCGTAATTAAATTGTAATTCCTTGAGAGACAATCATAACTCATGCCGTTCAGCTCTAAAATCATAAGTCAGACAGCAGAGATAGAACCCAAAGAGCAAATTACTGCAAATCCCCAAAGAATTCTAGGATGAAATTTCATTTTCACTTTTGAAATATTTCCTAATTGTTCTAGATAACATTATTATTCTGTTTAATTCTAATTTGTAGACGTAGAATATCATATCCGAAATGCACTCATATTTCTTAAATTCATTATTTTTTCCTCAGTAAAAGGCTACACATAATACATTTTCTATTTTTCTTCTGGGTTGTCCAGTGCCTCTTAGTGTAACTTATAGCACTAATGTAGAAATCTTGTTTTTGCAAGTTAGTAGTTATGATTTTGAAGAGGTTTTATGTGATTAGAAAAACAAAGCAGTTTTTCTTTTCTAGAGACTGCGCCACTCTGTGTTGGGTGTTACGGCTTAGTGCTATTTACTTTTATGAAGATTAGCTGCTTCACCATGCACTGTCCATACATTACCCCTGACATGGGCCAACAGCAATGCTGTCTGAATAAGAAAATAAGTGAAAATTCAGGCATGCCTACAGATAATATGCAAATTGTCTATTCAGAGGGGAAGAAGATTTAAGGTACTGCCACACTTAGCTATCCCGCTAGCGATCTCGTTAGCGTTGCATACTAATGAGATCGCTAGCGGGATTGTTTCTATATCGCTAATGCGCCGCATTTAGCGATATAGTTAACGACGCTATCGCCGTTAGCGATCTTCTTAACGACTTTAGCGGTACAAAAGTACCGCTAAATTGCTAAGAAAAGGTGCCACACAGCGATAAGATACTTACCCAGCGGGAGCGCCAGCGATGAAATAGGGTCCGGAACGATTCCAGCGACGAGCGAGATCACAGCAGGAAGCTCGTCGCTGGAAGCTGCCGCACTGAACAACATCGCTAACGGGATCGCTAAATAGTGAAGTTTTTTAGCGATCCCGTTAGCGATATTGTTTAGTGTGGCATACCCTTTAGACTCTAGTGCTACTTATTGGAAGTAGTAATCCTAAAAGTCAATATCGACCCTAAATATAGAAATTGCCTCTTCAGAGAATTAGGGGACTTGAACTTTTGTGCCAAACATTGGATATAGCAATTCTTGTAGCAATATCTATGCTATGCTGTAATGTCTATTGTCTTTAGAAGTCCCCTCTATAATGTGAAGTGCTGCAGAATATGTTGGCGCTATAGAAATAAAATTATTATTATTATATCAACCTGTTTACGAGATTTGCCTCAGGGCTTAGGATAAAAGCCAAACCAGAATCTCAGTTTGCAAACACATGTTTTGAGGTGTTGCGCCTCCTCAGTGCAAAGCAAGAGATCTGATTTGGCTAGTTTAGATGCCACTGACTAGAATGTAAAGGGTAACGTTTCTCCTTATGGAGAGTGACATGCCAGGATAAAGGAGGCTTAAGGCTATGGTTCCACGGTCCGGAACCATAGCGCTTTGGACGGAGCGGAAATTCCGCTCCGTCTAAGCCCCGCCCCCTTTCTGACGCGCGCTCTTTCCGGAGGTGTTCAGGACACCTCCGGAACACCTCCGGAAAGAGCGCAGGGCTACATAGCCCTGTGTTAATTTTGTTGCGGCGACGCACCGTCCCGCAATACGCGAGGACATGCTGCGGTCTAAAAAGACGCGCCGCATGTCCGTTTACGCAGGTTTGCCACCTGCGTATTGTTACGCATAGTGGAGACGGGATTTCTTGAAATCCCCTCCACTATGCTGTAACATCTGGACGCTGCGTGTTTGGCGCTGCGCCAGCGCACAGCGCCAAACACGCAGCGTTTCCTGACCGTGGAAACTCACCCTTAAAGGCCATGCAATGCTCCTCTGGTAAATTACATCATACCCACATGGATGTGTGAAGGAATCATAGAATCATAGATATTCCAAGTAGTCTCAGGATCTTCATAATGGAGAGCAGAGGTTCTTATTTTCTGTGTAATAATAGAAAAAAGTGTCTTTGAAGACATGGGGGAGGGAGGTGGCGGAATAGTTTTCTGCTTTAAAAAAAAAGTGACAATTTTTTGCATAACTTGCAACTGTCCAGCCACTTGAAAAAAAATTCTGATTCTGACATTTAAAGCCAGAAATTGGCAAACATTTCAGCGGAAATCCAAGCTGGCTTGAACCTTGCATAAGTTTTGGTTTTTGGCACACTGACAAGAAAGATGTGTGTGCTCCTATATTTGTGGCATGTTTCTCCAGCAGGCTTTGACAGAGGTTGTCCTATAAAGCACTAGTCTTGATGAATTCATACCATGATATTTATTTTGTTGGCCATCAGTCACTGTGGTTTCTTTACCATCACCAGCCATCTACTGTGAAATCCCTGACAAGCTGTCCATGTCTCATACACCTACATTAAAAGTCTGATTTAACCGACCGTCCGTCAGCACTAAACATTTGACATCAGTAAACCTTTAGGCTAAGTGCACACGTTCAGGAATGTTTGCAGAATATTCCTGAGCAAAACCGGACATTTTCCGCGGCAAAAAGTGCGTTTCTTCGCGTTTTTGTTGCATTTTTTTGCGCGGATTTTGCGCGTTTTTACCACGATTTTTCCCTGAACTTTCTAGGTCAATAATATAGTGGGAAAAACGCTAGAATTCCGCGAAATTAATGAACATGTTGGTTCTTTTTCCGAGATGCGTTTTTTTCGCGGAAAAAAACGCACCATGTGCACAAAAATTGCGGAATTCATTCTAAATGGTAGGATGCTTTATTCATGCGTTTTTGACGCATTTTTTCCCGCGAAAAAAACGCAAATAATCCTGAACATGTGCACATAGCCTCACCGATCAGTGGATCATTTAATAGCCTGTTTACACAGAAAGACCAAAGTAAACTATTCCACTGAGCAATCTGTAATAAATCATTGAGTGCACATAGGCTCCCCCTCTTCTCAGCCATTTGAGCTCTGTTTACACAGGACTGTGCACTGTGGAAAACGATGATCTTTTGTGAAAACCAGAAGATCATTTCACCTGATGAACGACCATTTTGCTCAATGATCGGATGATTTGCAACCTGTTTGCACTGTGAGATTATTGTGAACGAGCGTTAATAAGGACTCTCATTCATCATAATCTTCAGTGTAAATTAACACCGGAATTATGTTTTTTTAAGAAGTTAGCCTTTATCATAGTTTGTAGTATAGAGTGAGGCAAATTGTGAAGCCCTGTAAATGAAATACACTTACAGTAGCTTGATCCGTGTCCACACTCTGGCCACAGCTTAATTCCAGACACGGGGACCATACAGGACAATACATTTTTTGTAATGTGATAAAGAAAAATGTTCTAAACGGGAGTAAAAAAAAACCCACTCAACATGGGAATTAGCAGACACCATACAGTCATTTGCTTTCACAGATTCAAACCCTTGATTACAGTTTTGCAATGATTTAGCTTAGCTACTATGATTTACTTCTCATGATCTCATATTCAACATTTACTAAGCATCAGGCCACTTTGTAATTATTATATGAATGTTACTTACCAGATATAATACTGTTTGCTCTGGCACTAATCATTATTCATTTACACCCAATTTTTACTACCCCATTGGAGAACAGTATAATGTAGGGGCAAAGACCCTGGTTCCAGTGATATGTCACTTACTGGGCCGATTGCTGTCATTTTGACAAACTCCATGTTATATCTGATGTATATCTAGCAGTGGTCTGAATATTGAGCTCTGTATAACCCTCCCACACCACTGATTGGCAGCTTTGTGTGTACACTGTGCATAGGCTGAAAGCTGTCAATCAGTGGTGGTGGCGGGGTTATACAGAGCTCATGAATATGGAGGGCTACATGTAGAAGGTTTACTAGTCTTTTAGTGATTTTATCAAAACTACACTAAGAAGCCTGTAAGTGACATACCACTGGAATCAGGGTCTCTGTCTCTATTATGCTGCTCTCAGATTACATAGAAAAAAGCTGGTCACAGATTCACTTTAATACATTGTGGCGACTAAAGTCTATACAATGTTAATTTAAAAAGACAAAAGAGTGACCAAGGTTACTTAACATGTCTCACTTTTTATACGGGTGTCCATCTAGTAGTCCTGAAATAAGAGTCTGCACAAAAGGGCCATTTATTTAAATAGACAACACATAAAATTTACATGAGAGGTTAAGACGTATCACATGTAGCTGAATTAAAGCAAGATAAAAATAACACGCAGAAGCACAATATGGGAATTATGATAAATTGAGCAAGAGTCAGTAAATCGCTACCTAATTTCATTCTCCTGTCGTATGAAACACATCTACTGCATGACAAGGAAATTGCATAAATGTGAGGAGAGGGGCATTTATGCTCTGATAAATATCATTTACATTTTACAAGATGTGGGAGAATAGAAACCCCACTCCCTGCCTTATACGTCTTCCTCCATATAACTTCAGTTTGCACTGATAAAGGAAAGTGTTCTAAGAAATGCAATTCTGTGTCATGCTTAGCACAGATCTGATGGGGTGTAATATGATTATCAGTTTGCTGGGATCCCACACACTTTGACAGTTATCATTAAAACTAAACACTTCGGTGAACTCTGTAACCTCCTAAGTCAGTGAAAGTAAGGCTTCTCCAGAAAGCAGAAGATTTCTGTCCAAGCTTCAGACCACCCTGCAGATGCTGTAAAATCCCAGTTTATAATGACCCGCTTGCAACCTCAGTATTTACAGTTGTGTTCAAAAGTTTACATACCCCTGCAGAATTTTTGCTTTCTTGGCCTTTTTTCTGAGATTATGAATGATAACACCAAAGGAGTTCAGTTTTTGACAAATTCTGTTGTAGATAGAGTGAGGACATACTATCAGAGACTGCTGAAAAATGATCACTGGTATTTTGTAATAATGAAAGGGTGACTGTATAATTGGGTGTCATCAGCATAGAGATGGTACTGAAAACCGAATCTACTGATGGTTCGTCCAATAGGGGCAGTATATAAGGAGAAGGGGGCCTAGGAGTGATCCTTGATGAGCCCCGACAGTAAGTGGAGCAGGAAAGGAAGAGGAGCCAGCAAAAGACGGTGAAGGAACAGTCAGAGCGGTAGGAGGAGAATCGGGAAGAACTGTATCTTTGAGACTGATAGATCAGTGCATAATCAGAAGGAGCTGGTGGTCCACAGTATTGAATGCTACATAGAGATCCAAGAGAATCGGCATGGAGTAGTGAATTAGCTGTTAGTAGATCATTAGAGACTTTAGTGAGGGCAGTTTCAGTAGAGTGTAAGAAGCGGAAACCAGATTGTCAGAGGTCAAGAAGAGAGTTATCTGAGAGATAGCGGATTAGACGGGAATGGACCAAGCATTCCAGGAGTTTAGATATGAAGGGAATATTAGAGACAGGTCGATAGTTGGCAGCACAGTTCTGTTCAAGGGATGTTTTTTTTTTAAGTAATAGGTGTATGCTGGGATGTTAAAATGAGGAGGGAAAGATACCGGATAAGAGAGATTAAATATTTTAGTTAGGTGAGTGGTGACAGCTGTGGAAAGAGACTGGAGGAGATGTGAGGGAATAGGGTCACTGCTGCAGGTAGTAGGGCAAAAAGATGCAAGTAGCCTGTTTAATTCTTCTTCAGTGACCGGTTCAAAAACAAAGTGAGCTAGATGCAGTGCAGGAGGGAGGAGAATGCAAAGCGTTAGGTGATTTTGCAAAAATTTCCTGTTTTATATGGTCAATTTTTTGTTGAAATAATTGGCCAGATCATCAGCGTTGAGTCGTTGGTGGGGGCCTGCACTCTTGGATTGAGGAGAGAATGAAAAGTGTAAAATATTTGATTAGGATTATTGGATAGTGCCGTTATGACCGTGTTGAAATAGGTTTGTTTGGAGAGGTGAAGAGCAGAGTTGTACAGTATGTTTTAATTCTCAAAACTTTTGGCCATGACTGTATGTTTTAAGCATAAACTTATAATGGATGAAATCATCCGCCAGATTGGATTTTCCCCACTAACATTCAGCTCACCTCTGGAGAAAACGTGTTTGCAGCGTTGCCAGGGTTGTCGTCGTCTGTGTCAAGGTGATTTATGTGTAGGAGGTGCAGCTTCATCCAGGGCACTTTGCAATGTTTAAATAAAATATTTCAGTGCATAGTCAGGACATGAGAGGGAGGAGATTGGGGACAATGATGACCTCAAATTCTTCGTAAGTTTCTGGATGTTAATGTCACGCATATATGTGTGGTAAGTAAAGGTGTCCTGAGCAGGGTGATAATTCTTGACAAAGAAAGAACAAAGGTAGTGGTCAGAGTGTGGGAGAGGGGAGATAATAAAATCATGTACTGTGCAGAGTTGGGGGAAGATAAAGTCCACAGTATTCCTGTCTTCACACATAGTAGAGTTAGTAAGCTGTGAAAAGCTGAAGGAGGACGTTGGAGATAAAAGGTAAGTGGCAGATGGCGAAAGGGGATCACCAATGGGTATTTTAAAGTCCCCCATGATGAGGGTGGGGATGTCACAGGATAAGAACTGTGGGAGCCAGGTGGCAAAGTGATCAAAGAATAGACTGAAGGTGCCCGGAGGGTGATAGACTCTACCAGCCTTTCTCCCTGTGAGTTGCTGTAGTTTAACAGATTGGATCTCAAAATAAGGCAAGATACGCAAGACTCCCGGGGGGGGGGGGGCGTGGTGGTTGTGAGGACACAGCATTGTATCTTAATTAACCAGACATCTATTTTCAGCAAGTCAGGAAGAATAGACTGTTCCAACCTATAGGTTGACTTGAATTTATGCGTTTTTTCTTCAGTTGGTCAAGAGTCTGAAATATTGACTCTTCTTTCATACAGGGTCATGGAACAATGATGTTTGCTGCAAGTCCAGGCCAGCCAGTTTGTTGACTTGCAAAATAGAGAAGGAAAAACTATGCAAACAGATTACATAATGAAACAATTCAAGTTGGTCTTATCACCATTCTTCCCCTTTACCTGTGAATACTAGATGAAGGGCAGTTGTTAACTATAAAAAAAGGGTTAGAAGCCTCTGTAACATCAGCCAGAGATTCAGCCAAGATATTCAGACATCCAAACATCTAGAGCAGGGGTCTCAAACTCAATTTACCCGGGGGCCGCTGGAGGTAGAATCTGGGTGAGGCTGGGCCGCATCAGGTTTTCCACAAGAAAAGCTCTTACAAAAACATTCCAATGTTATCAAATGTCCCAATGGGGACAGTGTTGATGATGCATGTATAGTGCTGTGGAGTTAATAGCGCAATATCAATGAATAATTATTATTCTTAATATTATGTTACAATACCAGGATCTGAAGATTTTCTGTTTCGAGGTCAAGAGCTCTCTGATGCAATGTTGCTGCCTGTCTCGCTGTCTTCCTCTTTTGACACTGCAGTGTGGTGGACAAATAACAATAACTGGTTAGCAGCAAGAAGTCATTCTCCCCAGCGCTCATTCTCCCCCAGCGCTCATTCTCCCCCAGCGCTCATTCTCCCCCAGCACTCGTTCTCCCCCATTGCTTTTTCCCCATCACCCCATCATTACTTTTCCCCATCACTCCCATAATTGCTTTCTCCCCATCATTGCTTTTCCCCATCACTCCCATCATTGCTTTTTGCCCATCACCCCATCATTGCTTTTACCCCATCACTCCCATCATTGCTTTTTCCCCATCACTCCCATCATTGCTTTTTCCCCATCATTGCTTTTCCCCCATCACTCCCATCATTGTTTTTCCCTATTGCTTTTCCCCATCACTCCCATCATTGCTTTTGCCCATCACTCCCATCATTGTTTTTCCCCATTGCTTTTCCCCATCACTCCCATCATTGCTTTTCCCCATCACTCCCATCATTGCTTTTGCCCATCATTCCCATCATTGTTTTTCCCCATTGCTTTTCCCCATCACTCCCATCATTGCTTTTGCCCATCATTCCCATCATTGTTTTTCCCCATTGCTTTTCCCTATCACTCCCATCATTGCTTTTGCCCATCACTCCCATCATTGTTTTTCTCCATTGCTTTTCCCCATCACTCCCATCATTGCTTTTGCCCATCACTCCCATCATTGTTTTTCCCCATTGCTTTTCCCCATCACTCCCATCATTGCTTTTACCCCATCACTATCATCATTGCTTTTGCCCATCACTCCCATCATTGTTTTTCCCTATTGCTTTTCCCCATCACTCCCATCATTGCTTTACCCCATCACTGTTTTTCCCCATCACTCTCCTGCACACACACAGACACACACACACACACCACCTCTCACCTGTCCCCACACACACACACACCTCTCACCTGTCCGCAGCATCACCGGTGCCCGTGCCTCCTCGCTCTGACAGAGCAGGCCGCTGAATGCTCTCTGTGTCAGAGACAGGAAGCGCGGGCAGCAGCAGGAGATGAGGTGAGTATGCCCGGCGCCCGCGCTGACATCTTTTTGTGGTACCGCTCATTAAGCTCATGAATATGGGCCCCACGCCCATGAGAGTGGAGTGGCGTCCATATTCATGACTTTAATGAGCGGTACTACGAGTGACTGGGATTTCACATGCGGTGTTTCTCGCATGTGAGATCCCAGCCGAGGGCTGCAAAATACTGCACCGAGGGCCCATGAGGTGAGGGCCGCAAACTAGTGTCCCGAGGGCCGCAGTTGGCCCGCGGGCCGCGAGTTTGAGACCCCTGATCTAGAGAGTCTATACTGGACAGCAGCCAAGACATCATGGCTCCATCACGAGGGACACAGATTTGTCATTCTACAGAATGCCAGCTTAGGGGACCTCGGCCCTGGCTGGAAGAATGCAGGTCTGCTCTATTGACCATCACCAACCCATGGATACGTTTGTGAAAGCCTGGAATGTGACCCTCCAGTCAACTGGCCTTGTACCTGAATGGACTGTCCTCTTCCTAAGCTTGTTGTTACCTCCTCTCTGTGTGCGTGCCACAGATGGGGTAGTTGGCCCTGTAAGCTCTCAAGTCACAGCTGCTCTTATCCCGGCGAGTCAGCAGAAGAGTGAGACTCTGTAATTGTGCACCATCTTGATTATTTGGCTTGGACTGTCCTACGTGTTATCTGCCCGTTTGTGGTTCAATAAAGTATTGCCACACTGTTTTAACCCTCACCCTGTGTTGTCTGAGTAGCATTACGCCCACTGTTAAAGGAGAGCTTGCCCCTACCCTAGTCCTTACAGTTTCGGCTAGCGGACTAGGGCGCCCGCTGACACCACGTGTCTCCACAGGGGATAACCTGAAAAGTACATTTTAATGAGAGGAGCAGACCAAGATGTTCACTTGGTCTGTTAGATCTGGTGGTATGTGAAAAATGTAGGCCACCAAATGAGAGAGCAGCAGTGGTTGGTAGTGTCTGACTGCTGGATAGTATTTTATTATTTTATATAAAGGATATAATGATTTCTTCAGCTCCATATCTTATTCAAAAATATAAAAAAAAATCTTCATGGTATGAAATTGTAAACTAAAAAGGACCTGTGATAATTAGGGATCAGCAAAAATGAATAATCCAACAAGAGAAAAGAGACCCCTTACAGTGGTATAATTGAAAACAATACAAAGCTTTATTTATTGACAATAAATTTCATTACAATACCATAAAAATCTAGGATGCTGTCTTTCTACTTCTTGTTCTTTGCATCCACAACACCCTAATCACTATTGTCTGTTTAATGGCATAAAATAGTTCTGATTAAAAAAAAAAAAAAAATTGCATGGGTTTTTTTTTTTGTTGGTAAAACCGTTTTTTAACATTAATATGATCTTTTTTTTTTATTTTTACCTAGATAACAGGTATCTAATTTTCCATTCATGTATATAGTTTTAACTCTGATTCTTTATTGCAGGTATACAAAGGAGAAGACACATCATTTCATATCTCAGGTGTACAAACTAATATGGAGTACAGATTTCGGATTTGTGTATGTCGTCGATGTATCGATACTTCGCAAGAACTCTGTGGCTCTTACAGTCCATCTGCATCTTTTATTATGAGACGGAATGATCTCATGTTGCCAGAGGACCTGACGCAGCTTGACCATTCAAAACTCAAGGGCATGGTGCCTACTGATGAACAGTTTGCGATTCTGATTGTTTTAGGTTTTGCAACCTTGTCTATTTTATTTGCCTTTATACTTCAGTACTTCTTTGTGAAGTAAACCATGAAGACAGAGTAGAGATATCTTAACTAATGCTGCGCATTATAATCCATTTATCCAAATATTCATTTTTAAATAAATACAGACTTTTTCCGTTCGACATTTTATATTCTTGTTTTTTAACTGTTTCATTACATTCTCAGTGTTTGGATGCACCTTTTTGAAATGTAAAGCAGGACGTAGCTGAAATCTGTTTCTGTTAAGCAGCTCTATTGCAGTATAAAGTACAGCACCAGTGTTCCATAGCGGATTTATTTTTGTGACCCCTATGGGCCCCGTCTCACATAGCGATCAGGATCGCTGATGTGTCGCTACATGATCGCTGCCGAGTTGCCAAACAGGCAGCGATCATGACAGCGACACTTCGGGTAATGTCGCCTAGTTACCCGCAGTGTACGTTGGATACCAGCGCGCTGATTCAGGGAGCTGGTAACCAAGGTACACGTCGGGTTTCCAGGCGCTGCGCGGTGCCTGGAAACCCGATATGTACCTTGGTTACCAGATGATCTCTGGTTTCCTGCCTGCCACACACGCAGCGATGCGTGCTGGCCAGCGGGATACCAGCGATCAAAAAAAGTCCGGCATTTCTGACACAACCAGCGATTCACAGCAGGGGCCTGATCGCTGGTACGTGTCAGACATAGCGAGATTGCTGCTGAGATCGCTGTTTAGTAGCGATCTCGCTATGTGAGATGGGCCCTATCAGTGGTTGACTTTAATTCTAAATGAATGGTCAAAATGCAGAATAATTATAAGTGATGTGTCTTTCCACCAAAAACAGACATCGCTCACAAAAGTGTATACATGTAAACATATACGAACTTACAAAAGGAGATAAATGACTCGTACATAATATTTATTATATTTATACATTATATACGCCATTATTCATGGCGCTTACATATGAAGGAAATAACTATACAATAAACAGTGCTAGACAAGGGACAATAAGAGGAGAAGGACTGCCGCGAGGGTACATCTACAGGTATATATAGAATACATTGTTTTTTTACTTGAAATTGCTTGTATTCCTGTTATCATATTGCTATCTTTAAGAAGGGAACTTAACTGCATGTTTACAAACCTAAGTGATCTACAATATACACAAATGAAACAGTGCCTTAAAATTCAATGTGCTTTAAAGCTGCTATGTTATCTGCTGTACATGGCGCCCGGCAGTAACATCGTGTCCAAGAGTAACAGTAACATTTGTGTGAAATGAAGTATTGCATTGCCATCACCCTGCAGCTAGCCTACAAGCCAAAACTTTTCTTACTGTAGTTCACATTTCCATATCTAACACTGTATGTTTTATCTGTTTGTTATTATTACACTTAAGATTTTTTTTTTTAATCCTAAATATACATTTTTTTAAATATTGTGAAGCTTAATACAAAATGTAAAGGTTAGTATAAGGTTTGAGTAGATGTAAAACACTGATTGCTGTTTGGGAATCAAGTCCTATGCCATCCGCTCCCTTGGCATAGCAGACAACAAGTCCTACCTGGGTGCATGTACGCAAAGTCCAACATGTCAAACGTTTTCCGGGGAAAAAAATGATTCCAATTCTAAAATTATTAAAAACAAATAATTTTAACCCTAAAGTGTATAATGCAATTCTTGATCCAGGGAGTCGACCTAGTTTTTCTTATCAGTAAGGACTATAAATGTTATTAGTGTATGTGAATAATCTTACATTGAGGTCACTTGAAGCCAACAAAGTAGATATTATTCATAGAGAGTCTGAATACAGTAATCATAATGGTTTCCTAATTATAACTAATGGTTTACATGGAGATTTTTTAAGCATATAGCATATCTTCTTTATAGATTGATGCACCTAATCATTTAACACTATCATCATTTAGCCAATTTCAATTAAACACCAAGGTCTCAATTCACAATTCTATTTGCGCCCTTTTTGGGATTAAATCATTCAGTATGGCTTTTGCATTATTTTTAGGCTTGTTGGTTTTTTTAGCCCTAGTTATTATTTTTTAACTTAGTTTGACGGTTCGGGCATGGCTATCATTATTCAAATGTTTTCAGCTAATTAACCACTGGAGACTTTTTCCAAAATGTTGCAAACTTTTTGCAGTATTGTACTCCTTTACCTTAGTGCCCTTTCACACTGCGCTTTGTCCATCATTCGTTGGTCCCATTGTGGCTTACGTCTGAACCCCCGCCAAACGGGACTCAGGCTTATGTGCCTACTGAGTCACTCACTATAATGGTGCCGACAAAGTCAACCTGTGCTCTGTCATGCTTCATTTTTGACAGTATACGTCTATTGGAAGCAGACACTCAGTCGTATTAGATTGCTGCTTGCTTGTCTTCCTCCAGTAGGCGTACATGCCCGAAAATGGTGCGCAACAGAGCAAACATTGATTCTATCAGCACAATTAGGCTGGGGTCACACCGCTGTCGATTCTCTCATATGCGGCCAATTATGCGGTCACTCGAAACAAATTCTGTCAGAGTTTGAGCCGAGTGTCACCTTAGTATGATCTGATTCTCTCGCTTTAGACAATCAGAGAACAGCTATGGAGAACCCAATTTCTCCATCTTCTACTTTCTCTGTCCGTAAATGTTGGACTGTGCTCTGTTGACATCCGAGTCTAGTCCGATGTTTCACATGCACCCATAGACTTGTATGGGTGCGCGTGATCTGTCATCGGATCCACCCGCAGTATGCTGTGATTGTTTTCTCATTCTGAATCGGAAAATAATCGCTGATCTGTTCTGCCCCAAAAAACACTGGGCCGAGTGCTGTCTGATAAAACATCGGATAACACTCGGCCAAGTTCTACCTTTTGTATGAGTGAGCCCTCGTAGTTGGCGGCCCCGTCTGTACATCCCGTTTTGCAGGGGATTCTGACGTAAGCCCTGACTAGACGAAGCAGAGTGTGAATTGCACCCTTAGTAGGTTACAAAATTTTGTACAATTTTTGCCCAGTTGAAGACAAAATGCAACATTTAAAAGCTTATTGAAATGGTTGTAAAATATTCCACTCAAAAAAGGCGCAAAGAGCAAAAATAAAAGCATCTTTTTTGGAACCAAATTCCTCAAAAATTGTGGGCCATTTTAATGACTTTAGCAAAGACCAAAATATGACTAAAAGAAAAAAACATGCAATTAACAAATCCGACCCTAATCACAATATTCAGTGTTTTTTTAAGAATTACATTAAGCAAAAAGCTTTTACTTTTATTCGTTCTGTTTTTTGACAATATAAAGTGCCTCAGGGAAACATTTCAGCTGAAGGTGCAATTCATTTCCAAAAGGGGCAACAGACACACGACATATACTCCGCTTTTATATAATTCTATATTTTGTATATTTTTGCTGCTTAAGTTTGCATCGTGGTAGAATGAAATCTGACGTTCACTGAGGTATCTTGTCATATTCCTCGATATAGAATATCTGCTTTTTATTCCCATAACCAAAGCAATGGGTTAATATTTGTTGTAGTTTTTTTTTTTTATACAATATATTAAGTACTTTTTAAAGAACCAATTACAGTGCAATCTTTTATTTATTGTAAAGACAAATAAATATGTACTAATGTTTGTAGCATGATGATTTTTAATTTTTTTTGTAATCTAGGTTCATTTTACCCAGCAGCATTTTAAGTGATCTCTGTCTTTATGCGAGATTTTTTTTTTATATTGTTACCTAAAATCAGCGCATGTAAAGCCAAAAAAAAAACCATCCGTGATTGAAACGTTTACATGTAATCAAACTCTTTAATCATCTCTTCCGAGGAAAGTGTTACGATCCACTAATCATGCTGTGTGCCTATAATGATGTAGCAAATGTTAGAAATTGTCATGTAATATAACTGTAAACACTATGTTAACATAGCTCTGCAAACTAATATTTCTGCCAAGGTTGTGGCAAATTACATTTTTTTTTTTTTTTCTAATTTAAATATATTTATGCCTTATGTCTTCTGTATTTTATGAGCATAATCTATACAGGTGTTAATAAAAGTCATTTTTGTATTTTATTAAAAATGTATAAAGTAACTGTCCCATTGTTTTAAAGGAGAAATAAAGTATTAAGTGAATTGAAAATAATTGCTAAAATTTTCTGAGAACAATGCAGTTGGTCAATACAAAAAAATTGAATTAAATAAAAAATACAAATTTAGGGTATGTTTCCTATAATCATGTATGCGCTCATTTACAGCAGCATTATTACCTTTTTTTTTCCTGAAAACGAAAGGGTGTGCTGATCTTAATTTTATTTTATTTTTTTTTATAGAAAAAAAACAGCCAACATCAGTAGATTAAAGCTAAATATCCTTATTTTATATACTGGAAGTCACTGTTATTATGCCACTTCCATATTAGCGAAGCTATCAATACATTATATCTTTAGTGGTACCTGTAAGAAAAAAAAAATAGTTAAAAAAAGAGCAAGCATTTTAATAACATATAATTGCACCTTAACAATTTTAGTAAAAGAAATGGGAGGTTGGGGGCTATAATAATTTTAAGGTACGTAAAACATATTTCAGTTTTCAGAATCTTTCTTTTGTAATGCTGCTTTGAATGTTTCATGATAAATGTTACAGTGTAGTCCTGGCGTTGTCATTCTATTCCAACCATTAGTAAGCCACTATGGGAATATTTTATATATGCATTTGGAAAAAAGAACATCATTGGCCAGTTTTAGAAGATCATTGTCTTTTATTTCTGGAGGGACTTATTTTTTATTATGGAATTAATGTAATTTTTCTATTTGTGTCCATTAAAAATATGAAATTACCAAAATATATTTTTATATTTTTCTCATAGTCCTTTTAATGCTTTATTTTAATCATACTTTCAGGCTCTTAAAGAAGCCATGCCATTATAGGCATTCCAAGCCTCCAGCCATGGAATATCATAAGTTTGTCATATGATAGTCACTTTACGCAATTAGAATTGACCTTTTGTGCATTATTTCTAATCTGAGAATACTCCTCCAGAGCTTTTGGTCAGGATTGGACACCTGCGTTCGTGTACACTCTGACATGACCCGTTGATAAAAGAGCAGTCATTTATTTAAAGACCGCTGTACCTTGGCAGGCAAATGAAATAAGTGCACTGGCCTACTTTTGCGGCAGAGAAACTAACTAGTCACCATGGATCTCAGTGTCAGGACGTAGGCTACCAGATACCTAATTGCAATAGATTGTCGCCTCTTCAGGTCAAATTGAAAGCAACAAAGTCTGAATTGTATTTTTGCACAACTGTTTCAATTGAATTACAAAATATTTTTTACCTCACTATTGGACAAACATTCCAAACATTTCATTAAAAATTAAAGTCACGTTTTTCTGGTATTGTAAATTTAAGACTACTTTGTATGCATTGTATTAAAGCCGTTATATCTACTTTAATGTATAGATTTTGCAAAATTAAGAAATTGCTACAGTATGTAAAACTTAATTGTACTTCTAGTGTATATGTAATATATTTAAGCCCAATAAATGTTTTACTTCTTATCTTGTTGGTCAGTCATTTTTTTAGAACATTATGTTTCTGATGTCTATGGTTTTGTTGTAGAATATGTAAAACAATAACTTAATAGAAATGTCAAATAAATTCCTTAATATCTTTAACAATCATACTTGTTTATATAGCTAATTATAGTCTATTAAAATGGCTGACAACTAGTTACATTATCTTAATAGGTTAGATGTCTATGAG
This sequence comes from Oophaga sylvatica, assembly GCA_033576555.1. Taxonomy (NCBI): domain Eukaryota; kingdom Metazoa; phylum Chordata; class Amphibia; order Anura; family Dendrobatidae; genus Oophaga; species Oophaga sylvatica. The sequence goes on along the minus strand of JARQOD010000005.1, from coordinate 154,773,908 downwards.
CATGTGAAGTAGGAAGCCCAGCTCCCTCCATGTATAGGAATATACGCTTCCAGTTAGTTTAATGATCTAATACTGGAGATGGCAAGAGTGCTGAGATAAGAGGAGGCTGCTTACACTGCTTTCTTCCCTACCAGATCCAATAATGACAATACCAGGGGTGCTGAGGTAAGAGGGGGCTCAAAGTGATGTCCATTCTTATCTACCTGATCTAATACTAGATATACCAGTGATGCTGAGGTAAGAAGAGGCTGCTCACACTGCTGTTTATACTGTAATTCTGATCTAATGTTGGATATAACAGTGGTGCTGAGGTAAGAAGAGGCTACTCGCACTGCTTTCCACCCTGTCCAATCCAATAATAGAGACACCAGGGGTACTGAGGTAACAGGTGATTCACTGCAGTCCACCATATCTGATCTAATACTAGAGCTACCAGGGGTGCTGAGGAAAGAAGAGGCTGCTCACACTGCTGTTTACACTATTTCTGATCTAATGTTGGATATAACAGTGGTGCTGAGGTAAGAAGAGGCTACTCACACTGCTTTCCACCCTGTCCAATCCAATAATAGAGACACCAGGGTACTGAGGTAACAGGTGACTCACACTGCGGTCCACCATATCTGATCTAATACTAGAGCTACCAGGGGTGCTGAGGAAAGAAGAGGCTGCTCACACTGCTGTTTACACTATTTCTGATCTAATGTTGGATATAACTGATGCTTGGGTAAGAAGAGGCTGCTCACACTGCTGTCCACCGTGACTCTCTTATCTAATACTTGCAATACCAAGGTGCTAAAGTAGAGGCCACTCGCACTGCTGTCTACCCTGTCCGATCCAATAATAGAGACACCAGGGGTACTGAGTTAAGAGGTGTCTCACACTGCAGTCCACCATATGTGATCTAATACTAGAGATACCGGGGGTGCTAAGGTAAGAGGCTGCTCACTGCTGTCCATCCTATTGATCTGATCTAATATCTGAGATACCAAGTATACTAAGGTAAGTGGCTGCTCACAATTCATCCAAACAGGTCTTCCGTGAAATCCCATAAAAATACACTTTTTATTATTCCAATTGCAATACCAAGGAAAAGTTATGGAGGTATGAAAATCACAGGATGGATAGACATGTTAATGATATGCAAATAATGAAAAAATGGAAACTAAATTTTCTAAACATTTCAATTTTTTCAGTATGAATGAGTGCACGTTCAGAAATTCACACACTTGCATACAGCTATTGATATTTGGCTTTCAAATTGCCAAGTAATAACATCCAAGATGTGCTCGATGGGAGAAAAGCTTAAGATTTTGCAGAGCACGATAGTATATTTGGGCCGTGCAGACTACTCACAATAGTACAAGCAACATGTGGCCTGGGGTTGTTGGGTGGAAACATCATGTGGGTCTTACACCAAGGATTATGGTGTGGGGTGGCATAATATTAGTAAGGTAGCCGGATCCCTCAATTCGTCATGCCAAGTTTTATGAGCAGATTTTTCCCATAGACTTGCATTAGCTATGGAAAATCGGCAGGTAAAAACACACATGCATTTTAATTGATCAAAAACGCATGTAATCTGAACATGACTATCATAAAGTTTTATTAATGCCAAATATCAGGAAGTATCAAAAACAAAGTGACCTTTAAACATGACATACCACAGAGACATAAAACACAATACAAACCCAATAAGAAAAATGCCAGTAACCTAATTTACTTAATATGTGTCGAAAATCTACATCAAAAACTCATTGTGGGAACGTAGTCTTAATGTGCCACCAAGGCCTGCAGGGTCTCCAGACTTTTCTCTCATTAAGCATATCTGGGTTGTCATTGGTCAGCAATTATTAAGGAAGCTGCCAGCAGCAGTGGATCTTGATGATTTTCCCAAGTGATTTCAGTGTGGCAGAACATTCCTCAGACAACCATTAATAATATATGATAGCAGCCAATGCGTGTAAGTGCAGGGTTTTCTGTGCATGATGTTCGTACTTGATGCTGAAAATTTTTTAAATATATTGTACAATATTGTTCTCCTTTTCATCATAACATGTCTATCGATCCTGTGATTTCCTTTATTCCTCAAAATTTCGTTCTTGGTGTTGCAAATTCAGTTTTGAGGAGTCTATATGTACATTTGTAGTATTTGGACTCCAGCTGTGTTTTCCTTAGTACTTTGTGCCAGTTCCAGGTCTTTTTTTGTTGTGTTTTGTTCACCTATTCTATATCCTTTTAAGGTAATCGTTTGAACTACCACAGATCATGAAATTGCACCAGCTTCCTTTAAGTGTACACATTTGTATAAAATGTCTTTTTTCAACACTGTAGGAGGTAAGCACAATCCCACCAGTTATAGAATATATATATTATATAACTGGTATATATATACATATATATGTGTATGTGTGTGTGTGTATATATATATATATATATATATATATATATATATATATATACACAGTACAGACCAAAAGTTTGGACACACCTCATTTAAAGATTTTTCTGTATTTTCATGACTGAAAATTGTACATTCACACTGAAGGCATCAAAACTATGAATTCACATGTGGAGTTGTATACTTAACAAAAAAGTGTGTAACAACTGAAATTATGTCTTATATTTTAGGTTCTTCAAAGTAGCCACCTTTTGCTTTGATGACTGCTTTGCACACTCTTGGCATTCTCTTGATCAGCTTCAAGAGGTAGTCACCGGGGATGGTTTTCACTTCACAGGTGTGCCCTGTCAGGTTTAATAAGTGGGATTTCTTGCCTTATAAATGGGGTTAAGACTATCAGTTGTGTTGTGCAGAAGTCTAGTGGATACACAGCTGATAGTCCTACTGAATAGACTGTTAGAATTTGTATTATGGCAAGAAAAAAGCAGCTAAGTAAAGAAAAACGAGTGGTCATCATTACTTTAAGAAATGAAGGTCAGTCAGTCCGAAAAATTGGGAAGACTTTGAAAGTGTCCCCAAGTTCAGTTGCATAAACCATCAAGCGCTACAAAGAAACTGGCCCACATGAGGACCGCCCCAGGAAAGGAAGACCAAGAGTCACCTCTGCTTCTGAGGATAAGTTTATCCGAGTCACCAGCCTCAGAAATCGCAGGTTTACAGCAGCTCAGATTAGAGACAAGGTCAATGTCACACAGAGTTCTAGCAGCAGACACATCTCTATAACAACTGTTAAGAGGAGACTTTGTGCAGCAGGCCTTCATGGTAAAATAGCTGCTAGGAAACCACTGCTAAGGACAGGCAACAAGCAGAAGAGACTTGGTTGGGCTAAAGAACACAAGGAAAGGACATTAGACCAGTGGAAATCTGTGCTTTGGTCTGATGAGTCCAAATTTGAGATCTTTGGTTCCAACCACCGTGTCTTTGTGCGACGCAGAAAAGGTGAACGGATGGACTCTACATCCCTGTTTCCCACCGTGAAGCATGGAGGAGGAGGTGTGATGGTGTGGGGGTGCTTTGCTGATGACACTGTTGGGGATTTATTCAAAATTGAAGGCATACTGAAGCAGCATGGCTACCACAGCATCTTGCAGCGGCATGCTATTCCATCCGGTTTGCGTTTAGTTGGACTATCATTTATTTTTCAACAGGACAATGACCCCAAACACACCTCCAGGCTGTGTGTAAGGGCTATTTGACCAAGAAGGAGAGATGTGGTGCTACGCCAGATGACCTGGCCTCCAAAGTCACCAGATCTGAACCCAATCGAGATGGTTTGGGGTGAGCTGGACCATAGAGTGAATGCAAAAGGGCCAACAAGTGCTAAACATCTCTGGGAACTCCTTCAAGATTGTTGGAAGACCATTTCCGTTGACTACCTCTTGAAGCTCATCAACCGAATGCCAAGAGTGTGGAAAGCAGTCATCAAAGCAAAAGGTGGCTACTTTGAAGAACCTAGAATATAAGACATATATTTTCAGTTGTTTCACACTTACTGCAAAATCAAAAATTCACATACATTTCATTAGTAATTGGTACTATTGCCCTAAAACTGAATGACTTGGGTCAAACGTTTGAGATATCCTTCCACAAGCTTCTCACAATAGTTGGTCGGAATTTGGTTCCTTTCCTCCTAACAAAACTGGTGTAACTGATCCAGGTTTGTAGGTCTCCTCAATATTCAGTGGTAAATGTGTCAGGACAGCAGGACACCCCATAGGTGATTCCATTTTACAAATTACACCTCGTAATGAAATCATCTAGTGATGCAGTAAGCATATTGACACCACATGCGTTTCACAAAATGTTATACCATTCAGCGGTGAAGCAGAAAAAATTACACTTTTACCACTATATTATTTTAGCCCTAGTTTTACATTTCACTAGAGAAAATTGGTTAAAATGACTGCATAATTTGTAACACAATTAATCGTGAACATGGCAATAATTATGTGGTCTGAACAATTAAATCAATTGTTACCATCTACCTTTCGTGTCTCCCCTTTTTCCTCATAGATTGTAAGTTTGCAAGAAGGGCCCTCATTCCTCTTGGTATCTACTTTGATCTTTGTTTATTGTTATGCTGTAATGTCTATTGTCTGTACAAGTCCTCTCTATAATGTAAAGTGCTGCAAGATATGTTGGTGCTATAGAAATAAAATTATTATGTGGCTGTACCGTATTTGGCCACACGGCAAGACTTAGGAGGGAAGTAATGCTATTTGACTCTCAGAGAACAAATTTTTTTAGTTGTAGTTGTTGGCGGACTCCATATACAGAGCCCCTAAGTGCCAGAATTGCAGAAATCTCCAAATGACCCCAAGTTTGGAGTTACACCCCTCTGCGAATTCATCTACAGGTGTAGTGATGATTTTGAGTCAATGATTGGTTTCCAGGAACAGACCGCAATGGACATTGCTGAATGAAAATGCAAATATGCCATTGTAGTTTCCATACATTACGCCCAGTTCGTGCATCTACAGACACGTACCCCGTAAATTAAGTGGGCTCTCTTTGCTATATTAATGCCAAACATGTGGACACTAGCTGCGGTTTGGATACATTGTGGGGCTCATGAAGAGGCCTTTGAATTTGTGAGCACAAATTTCTTTTGGCGGGCGCTGTGTCTTTTTTTTGTAGAGCCTTTCTGCAACCAGTATTATGGACACCCCCTATATTTCTGTTAACAGATGACGGCCCTGAGTGAGGACTTATTTTTTTGTGAATTGAGTAGAAGCTTTAATTACTGTCATTTTGGTACAGAACATTTTTGAATCTGTTCACATTTATCCTGTACTCTACGCTGAGCACTTACATTGGAGTTTGCATCTAAATCTACAAAATACTTGATTCAGATGAAACCCCCGAGGGGTCCCTTCACTAGTGAGGGAGCAGAGTTACTCTGAATGCTTTGTAGCTTATGGTCAGAGGTATCCGGTTTTTAAAAGATGCACAAAACTGGCGGGCCGCGCTTTTATGCATGCTTAAAAAGATGGTCACCGATGGATCAGAGGTCAGACAGCATCCACAGTGCCTCCATCGACCTCATTATAGGGAATTTTCTACCGGGGTTTCTGTCTGAATCATGTATTTCAGAGATTTACATGGAAACCCGGTGTAAGCACTCAACGCAGAGTGCAGGATAAATGTGAGCTGAGCCTTACTACAATCTTTGGGAGGCAGAATGTACAAATCAACAGCATGAGAAGAATTGGTTTTATTTATTTTTTACACCATTCCTTGTGCGGTAAAAGTGATTAGATGACTTTACTCTTCGGTTCTACAGCGACATCAGATTCATAGTTTTTTTGTGTTTGGTACATTTCTTCTGTCAGAGTCAAGTGAGAGCTTGTTTTTGCGGGATGAGATAGAGTTTTTATTGGTACCATTTTTTCAGCACAATATTTAAATTTCAAATTAAATTCCTCATCTTCTCCATTGTCTCTGTGCACTGTAAGGTGGCAGCTGGACAAGTCCTAGTTTTAGTGCAAGTGTCACCGAGGTAACTAACCTCGGTCATATGAAGAAAGGCTCTAACACTGATGGAGGACACTGTGTAGATGATGTAGGATGAAGGGAAAGAGACAGGGATTGAAGAATAGAGGCGACCATTTGATTAGACCACGACTTAGTAAGCATAATAAAAGGTTTTCTTTTTGTGTTACGCAGAGCGGATTGTGGACTTTTATGCATCATTCTAGTATATGAGGGCATACAGGTGCTGGCCATGCCTTATATGGGGTAAACCTGCTGACAGGTTCCCTTTAAGTGGCGCAACTCTAATTTCAGCTGCAGATGAAGGAAGGGAGACACAGTCATTACTAGTGGGTAGGCGGAGCCCACACAGGATAAACACACCTCAGATTAAAAAAGTGTTGACCGGCCCCTCCAGCTATATAGGGCTCCTCCTACTCCAGCTCTCCAGTCTAAAATTTGAGGTCACAGAGGATAGTCGCTGCTGGAAGCAGCTCCTCAGAAGATTTTTTTATTTTAGTCGGACAGAGACTTGGACCGCCAATGGTCTAGAAGTCTCAGGGGTCTCAGCGCTGCTGGACTCCCACCTCTCCCTTGGCGGATCTGTATTACCCTATAAGGTGGTCCCTGCAGAACCCTGCCGGCCCTGGGGGATGAGGATTGCTTCCCTGGCGGGGACGCAAACCGCGCTTCTGGGGTCACTGCGTTCCCCGCCCTGGGGGGAAGCTACGGGCACAGCGCCACAAATCTCTGAGGGGTCCCTGTGGCGCTCAGCTGGGTGAGTACTCCACATTTTAATGTGTTTGAGTGCTTCAGCGGCCGCTGCGGCAGCCGCTGCTACATGTATTCGGTATGGTGATTGTGTACTTTTGTCCGCAGGTGGATGCCTGCAGGACATGGGAGCGGAGAGGGAGTGAGTCGCGCGCTTTTTTGAAACCGGCGGGGGGCGTGGCTTCGCGCTCTCCCATTTTTTCACGGGCAGGAAGCGCTCTGAGCGCACACCTTATCCTGCCTTTTTTCTTCCGGTTTAGATCTCCTCTAGCGCGGCGGCCATTACTGACGGCCTCCTCGGGCTCCTCACTCTCCGCTCTCCCCGACCGACCGAAAGGAGACACTACACCACGGCCAGCTGGATGAGTCACCTCTACCTGTCACGGCAGAAGCTTGACCCCCTCAGCGCAGGACAAGGTATTGTCACACAGAACGCACCCGCTGCGATCACAATGGCGACGCATAGTTTTGCGGTCGTTTTTCTTTTGTGATCGTTTTTTTATGTCGCTAGTAGCTTCCACGGTGGGCGATCTTATTGACGATGCAGTGGTTAGCGATCTCTTGAGCGACTTTGGTATTGCGATATACAATTCAGCGCAATATGTTAGCGATCTCTTTGGCGTTCTTGTTTAATGTGGCATATTTTTGAACACTGTCCTGCAGCTGTTACCTCATAAGAGGCACCTGCGGCTCGCACACCCTTTTCATTAAATAAGGGTTGTGGAGAGTCTGCAACATTAACCCCTTCTTTGGTGGTTAACCCTTTATTGGGAGACAAAAGCTGGGGTAGCTCTCTATTTAAGAAGCTTAACCCTTCAGCGTTCATTTTGCCTTTGAAAACCACACTGTTCTGGTGCTGACAGGTTTTTACCTGCCATATACTGTGTGAGGGCATGTCGGATCAGGGTCCAGGAGCGGACCGTCTCCCAGATCCGCTACAGGATCAGCCTCGCGTATCTGACACGCAGACCTCATCGGCGTCAAGCGCAGCGGTCGGAGGTTACAGTGACGCCAAAATGGATGCCCTCGCTCGTTCTATTGATGGCCTGTCTGACCTTCTAGGTTATTGGGTGTCAGCTAGATCCTCTCATGGCAGGAAGCGACACAGGCCGGTGCCATCTTTCTCGCGTAGCGACTCAGAGATTTCTGATATGGAGGGTTCCCCTCCAAGCTCAGATGGTGAGATATCCGATTCGGATAAAGAGGATCGGCAGGGACAATCTGCCTCTCTTTTGAGCCATACAGAGGCTTTTATTGAAGCCATGAGGGAGGCGTTACAGTTACCGGAGGAGGTAACTAGACGTCCTGGTAAGTCGGCCCGGATGTTTCAGGAGCTGCATAGGTCGCGATCAGCCTTACCATCTCTGGATGAACTTAATGAGGCAGTGGAGAAGGAACGCCTGTGTCCAGATAAACGTTTTCAGGGGACACGGTTTTTTGAGACGCTGTATCCGTGTACTACGGAGTTGATTGCTAATTGTATTCCTTCTCCTGAAGTGGATGTCCCTTTATCCCAGCTTAGCAAATCCTCATTACTTCCTGTTAAAGGGAAGGCGAGTCTGCAGGATCCGCTGGACAGAAAAACGGAGATGGCGGCGAAATCCATCTACGAGGCCGCGGGTCATGGATTCAGAGCTGTGCTAGGATCCATGTGTGCTTGTAAAGCCTCCTTGAGCTGGTTAGACCGTCTACGGACGGCGTGGCAAGATGGATCCCCACTATCCGAGGTAGAGGGGCTTTTCAAGTCATTGGAGGATGCAGCTCGATATGGCAGTGATGCAGGTTTGGATACTGCCTCCATGCTGTCCAGGGCACAATCCTCGGCGATCACAATCAGGAGAGCTCTGTGGCTTAGACAGTGGACCGGAGACGCGGTTTCCAAGCAAGGTTTGCTTTCTTTAGCTTACAAGGTGGTCAGCTATTTGGTTCTGGCCTCACGGACCTGATTGCCAAAGCTAAGGCAAAAGAAACGGCTTTACCACAACGAAGAGCTGTGGCTTCTGCGTCTGGCAGGCCTAGTGCCGGTGGTAGTCGGCGGTCCTTTCGGTCCAGGGGACAGTTTGGTCAGCCCTCTTGGGGATCGGGTCGTCCCTTTTTTTCAGGAAAAAAGAGCGCTCAGAAATCTCGCACTCCCTGGAAACAGAGCTTCCGCCAAGACAAGCGGGAAGCTGACAAAAAGCCCGCTAAAGCGGACTGACGCCAGGGTCTCACTCGAGGGCTCTCGAGTGGGAGGTCGCCTACTCCAATTCAAGCCGACTTGGGCTTCCCGCGTGTCGGACACCTGGGTGACGCGGGTCGTGTCGGCAGGCTACTTCATAGAGTTTCTTTCTCGACCCCCAGACAGTTTTTGCCTATCCCGCATTCCGTCAGAGCCCGGGCTAATTGCCGCTCTACTGCGGGAGGTCGATCCCCTTCTACAGAAGGGTGTGGTGGTACCAGTTCCACCGGAGGACCGGGGAAGAGGGTTTTATTCCAACCTCTTTGTAGTCCCCAAAAAGGAGGACAAATTTCGTCCCATTCTGGATCTCAAAAGATTGAATCGGCATGTCCGCACCCGAAAATTCCGCATGGAATCACTTCGCTCCGTTGTGGCGGCCTTGTCACAGAACGATTTTTTGGTGTCAATCGACATTCGCGACGCTTATTTGCATGTCCCCATTGGAAAGGCCCACCAACGCTTCCTGCGTTTTGCCATAGGTCAGGACCATTACCAGTTTGTGGCCCTGCCATTCGGTCTGGCCTCAGCACCCAGAGTTTTTACAAAAATTCTGGCTCCTCTCATGGCGATTCTGCGAAGACAGGGGATTATGATTCTTCCCTATCTGGACGACCTTTTGATTGTGGCGTCCTCAAAGGAGGAGGCGGGTGACGGCTCGCGATTTATCCCTTCAGCTCCTGGAGGACTTTGGGTGGCTGATCAATTGGGAGAAGTCGTCCCTGGAACCGTCGCAGTCAATCCTGTTTTTGGGAATGTAGTTCGACATGGTACGAGCAGTGGTGTCTCTGCCCTCAGACAAGCAAGCGAGTCTTCTTCACCATGTGCAGGGTATGAAGTCTGCGACAGCAATGTCCCTTCGAAGGTGTATGCGCCTTCTGGGTTTGATGTTGGCGTCAATGGAAGCAATTCCGTTTGCCCAAGTTCATTCCAGGGCTCTCCAAATGCTCATCTTGAACCGTTGGGATCGATCACGGTTTTCACTGGATTGCAGTGTCATCATCTCCCACAGGGTGAGAGAGTCGCTAGAATGGTGGTTACATCCGAAACGTTATCCCTGGGGAAGTCCTTCCTTCCTCCAAGGTGGTCGATCATAACCACCGATGCCAGCCTGACGGGCTGGGGGGGCGTCTGGAACAGTCTCTGGATTCAGGGAGTATGGTCATTGGAAGAGTCTGTCTTGCCGATCAACATCCTGGAACTGAGGGCAATTTTCCTTTGCCTCCAACACTGGACGGTCCCTTTAAGCGGTCTACCAGTCCGAGTGCAGACAGACAACGCGACGGCGGTCGCGTATATCAACCATTAAGGTGGAACGAGGAGCTTCAGGCTCATGATGGAAGTGTCTCGAATCCTGGTATGGGCCGAGGCCAGGGTGCCAGCCATCTCTGCGATTCACATTCCTGGAATTCAGAATATCACAGCGGACTTCCTGAGTCGCGAAAAGATGGATCCCGGAGAATGGAGTCTTCATCCGGAAATTTTTGCGCTGCTGTGCTCCTGTTGGGGGACTCCCCAAGTGGATGTGATGGCATCCAGGGTCAATGCTAAGTTACCGACATTCATGTCCAGGTACAAGGACTCGAAGGCTGTGGCGGTGGATGCTCTGGTGGCTCCTTGGGACCATTTCGAGCTAATTTATGTGTTCCCGCCGATATCCTTACTTCCTCTGGTTTTGCGTCGGATCAGACTGGAGAGAGTCTCGGCTATATTGATAGCCCCAGATTGGCCAAGGAGGACGTGGTTCTCAACGCTGGTGTCGCTTCTGGCAGCGCCTCCACTTCCACTCCCTCTTCGTCCGGACCTGTTAACCCAAGGGCCCGTTCGGCACCCGGACCTGAAGTCTCTGCGTTTGACGGCGTGGCTCTTGAGACCGAAATCTTGACCCGTCAAGGTTTTTCAGCCGAAGTCATTGCCACTCTGCGAGCTGCCAGAGGTCCGGCTACCACTAGAATTTATCATAAGACTTGGGAAGCCTTCTTTTCGTGGTGTTCGGGTTCTTCTAGGAACCCGAGGAGTTTTTCCATTCCCAATTTATTGGCCTTTTTGCAGTACGGGCTGGACAGGGGTTTGGCAGTTAGCACTTTGAAGGGGCAAGTTTCTGCTCTGTCCTTGCTATTTCGGAAGGCTATCGCTTCGCATAGGGACGTACGTTCCTTTTTTCGCGGAGTAACCCGTCAGTTTCCGCCGCGGAAGGCGCCTGTGTCTCCCTGGCGGCTCAATCTTGTCTTGGAGGCTCTTCAACATGGGCCTTTTGAGCCTATGGACTCTGTTAGCCTTTCTTTGCTTTCTTGGAAGGTTGCCTTCTTAGTGGCGGTCACTTCTTTGAGAAGGGTTTCTGAGTTGGCGGCTCTCTCTTGCTCGCCTCCTTTTCTGGAGTTTCTCCCAGATCGCGTAGTGCTTCGCACACGTGGCGACTTTCTACCTAAAGTAGTATCACAGTTTCATGTTAACCAGGATATTGTGTTGCCCTCGCTCTGTCCGGAGCCAAGGAATGCGAAAGAACGAGCCTTGCACACATTGGATTTGGTGCGGGCTTTAAAGTTCTATTTGTCCATTACTCAAAATTTTCGGAAGTCGGATTCTCTGTTTGTGATTCCAGCAGGTCGTCGACGTGGGCAACGAGCTTCCAAGGATTCTATAGCTCGTTGGATTCGGTCAGCCATTTTAGAGGCTTACCGACTTAAGGGCGAACCTTGCCCGATTAAGATTCGAGCTCACTCCACAAGGGCTGTGGGTTCATCGTGGGCTTTTCATCAAGGAGCCTCGGCAGCTCTGCCGGGCGGCGACCTGGCGTTCCATCCACACATTTGCAAAATTTTATAAGGTGGACGTTAGTGCTTCCGCTGATGCGGCCTTAGGACATAGGGTCCTGCAGGCGGCTGTAGTTTAAAAGTTCTTGTGAACTTATAGTTAGCACTATTTGCGCATTTATCTAGGTTGTGGGTATCTGCCTTTTTTACTTTCCTGCCCACCCTTATTTTTGGACTGCTTTGGGACGTCCCACTAGTAATGACTGTGTCTCCCTTCCTTCATCTGCAGCTGAAACACAGATTTTGGTAAGAACTTACCTGTAAAATCCTTTTCAGCGAAGAAGGAAGGGAGATACAGATCCCTCCCATGGCAGAAGTGTGTTGTTGTTTTCAGATGCGGCGTGACCCTTCTCTGATAGCGATTATCTGAGCTGAGGTCGGCGCGCTAAGGCTCTGTTCCAGCATTGCCAGCTCATCGCAGTGGTCAGGTTCAGTGAGTAGTACCTGGACTGTGTGGTTGTTTCGGCTATATGCATAACCTGTCTTCTTGTTTTTTCTCTGAAGTCCTTCAGAAGGGGTTATGTTGCTACGCTGGTGATATTTGCTCTTCCTTAAGCTTGGGTACGACTGGAGAGCAGGAGTAGGAGGAGCCCTATATAGCTGGAGGGGCCGGTCAACACTTTTTTAATCTGAGGTGTGTTTATCCTGTGTGGGCTCCGCCTACCCACTAGTAATGACTGTGTCTCCCTTCCTTCTTCGCTGAAAAGGATTTTACAGGTAAGTTCTTACCAAAATCCGTGTTTCTTCTACACAGCCACACTCCTGACCTCCTGCTGCAACACTATTTTTTTTATTTTATCACACGAGTCCCGTTTAATAATGAATTACTATAAGGAAAAATCGCTCTTGCAAAAAGAAATAAAAATGCTTGCGCAAATTGTAGGCATATAAAACCTGCTTAATACTTTAATGCTTTTATTTTGTGGTTCTTTGTGTTCATTCTAAGCTGCTGAAATTTATTGTACAAACCAATTAACATATCATTATCATTTTTACCTAGAAAACAGAACTTTGACACTTTCTAACGTTTTATTGCCCTTAACATTTTCTTGCTCTGACATTTCTGTGACAGTTCATTAAATTATATATCGGTTACACTTTTAGAACGGTGTTTTTTGTCATTAAAGATACATATTTTTACTTATTAAAATAAGAGAAATAATCTTTTTTTTTTCTAATTTTTTATAATTTTCTGAATCAATTTTATTTCAAATTTTCTATAAATGTTTATGGCATAACCAACTTGCCTAAGTTGTTACTCTGTTAATAGCGGTTCAGAGACAAACTTCAAAACAGCCACATGGACCATATAAATGTCCAGATTTACCATAATAGAATGATGCCAAGTACATGCATCGCACATTTATGGTGCGAGACTAATCCAGCTGCCCGAGAGCTTGGCTGTCAGTGAATGCAGAGACGAGAAGACAAAAGCTGGAAATCATCTTTGATTTTTGTATTCACAATGCTGAATTAGTACTGACGCTCTGAAGAAGTTTATTTCCACTTGTTTGATTTCTTCTTGTTTGTCTCCTCTTACTTTATTTACTTACTTTAGTAGTAAGACTAGTGTCCTACTACCCTGCTCACTAGTTCGGGCTAGCTTAGGGCCAGCCAGGGCTTAGGCATGTGATTGTGCACAGGGGAAAGGACCAGTTTAGGGACGATAGGGAGCACAGAGTCGAACTGCAGTCCAAACTTCGGGTCAGGTACCAGTACTTGACCCAAATCCCATGGAAGCCAATGGGGACTCACACTTTTGTTCTGTAAAATGGTAGTAGTAAGGGGAATGGGCCTAAAAAATGAAGCAAAATGGGGGTAAAAGCAGGACAATTTGCTGCAAACAAATGTGAATCGAGAAATTACTTATATTAGCATAGAATAATAAAAAAAATATTAATCTTGAACCTGGAGGCAGAGGTCTGAGCAGAGAATGAGGTGGAGGTGAAAGTGGAATTGGTGGTGGAGGTGGAAGAGGAGGAGGTAGCCGACACTTTTTTTTTCTATTTTGGGGAGGCCCTAAAACTTTGGGTATGGCAAATAGAATGAACAAACTGCGTTGGAGTATAACAATGGCTGGGTGCGGCTGTTATACTTCTCTAGTCAGCCAAAGGTACGGATAATCCCTGTGGGATCCATACGTGGTTCATTTTCATGATTGTGAGCTTGCCCACGTTGGCTGTGGATGGGCCGATGCGCCTGCCTGTGATTACACCCATGTCGTGCTAAACACACGTTCCGAATGTATATTTGCCACATGGCAGGCCAGCACCTCCAAGGTGTAAAGGACAAGAAAGGGCACATGTGCGATTTGGAGACCCAGTAGTTTAATGGGGCAGACCATCAATCAGGACGCTGTTGAAACGCTGCCTTCTAATACAGACCATATCAGATGGTGGTGTGGGATGTTGTGGCATGCTGAAGAAGGTTTTCCACATTTCGGCCACCTCCTTTCCGAGGTGGTGCCAGTGCCCCAGGTGCATTGGCAACTTCCTCCTCCTCCGCCTTGTGCTTCCACCGAGTCCCCGCTGTCAGGTGGGAATGGCATCTTTAGTGCGCCTACCAGTGTGGTATGTTGTAGAAAAATAGTAGATACCAACTCCATGATAGTGAGACGACAAAACTGTTAAATGTGAACAGGCATGTTGAAGCTATGCGTTTAAGATGCACTTCAGCGTTCTTTGTCCAGTGCCCCAACTACATTGTCGACTTTCTCCTCCTCTGCCTTGTGCTTCCACTGAGCCCTTGCTGTCAGGTGAGAATGGCATCAGCAGTGCTCTTACCAGCTTGCGCTTGTATTTTCCGATTTTACTCCAGTGATGGAATTAAGGATGGTAAGTTGCCCTTGTAGGGGATCCAGCAGGATGTCCACCCAGTAATCAGCACTGGTAACAATCTGGGCAACTCAGCAGTCATTGCGTTGGCTCAGCAGCATGTATTTATATCATGTGTGCCTGGCTGCCCAGAGGCAGCTGACAAGCTCCCTTCGATCGGAGGGGTATTGTCTGGTTCCTATGTTTCCCCCAGCCACTCTCCTGTGACATCCATGAGAAGTTTTGAGTGCCATCCTGCTGTGAACACGGTTTCTCCCCAAAAAGTGTCCCCTGGCTGGAAAGTTGTGTACCTGGCTGCTGTTGGTACAGGAGCCCACCCACTGAGCCATGTGTGGATGACTGGTCCCTGTTCCTCCTCCTCTTACTTCTCTGCCACCACCTCATCCATCATCGGCTGACGCGTTTGTTCAAGGAGGCATAAAAGTAGGATAGTAACGCTGATGATGGCGTCATCAGTGCTAGCCATGTTGGTGGAGTACTTGAAGCACCGCAACAAGGCACACACGTCCCGAATGTAAGCCCACTCGATGGTCATGAAGTAGTGTTGTTCCACAGAGAAACTCACCTGTCTGTGCTACAGCTGAAACTCCACTATTGCTTGCTACCAGGCGAGCAGCAGCAGGATGAGAACACTGAAAGTGTGCCGAGATGGCCCACATGTTCTGCAGCAGCTGTGACACATCGGGGTAATTTTTGAGGAAGCTCTGCACCAACAAATTCAGCACATATGCCAGGCAAGGGATATGCAGCAAACCAGCTAGGCCCAAAGAGGCTGCGAGATTTTGCCCATTATCGCACACCAACAGGCAGGGCTTGAGGTTCAGTGGCATCAACCACTCTACATTCTGTTGTTTAATCCACTTCCACAGCTTCCATGGGACAGTGTGGAGATGCTCGGTGACACTGCTAGTGCTGCTGTCAGATTCTCTCTTTGCAGTGAGCCAGGTGGTCCTTTTGCTCTGGAGAGGGAGGATGAAGCCAAGACCGCAGCTGAAGAGGGAGGAGTAGCCTCAGATCTCTTCTGGTTTTTCAGGTGTGTACGCCACTGAAGCTCATGCTTTGAATTCAGATACCTCGTCATGCAGGTGGGGCTCATTTTATGAACCCTTCCACATGCTGATCCTAAAACTGAACAAGTGGTTGGGCATAAGGCACTCTCTTCCATTTGTGGGATAGAGCCAGGTGGATGGCCCACGAAACCACAGCCAGCGGAGTCATCAGAAAGCAGAAGTGACTGTTGCATGACTTGAGGTTCAGACTGCTCAGCCCTTCTCTAATCCGTCCCCCAGCACCTCCTCCCTCTCCTCTCATTTCTGCTGAAGACTTTGCCTCCTTCTTTAAGCAAAAGATTGATATGATCAGAGAAAGCTTTGGCCCGCAGCCGCCAATGCCCCTCTTAGCCACTCAGCCCTGTTCTTCCAAAACCAGCTTCACCACCATGACAGAAGATCAGCTCTCCACTCTCCTGTCACAATCACACCTCACCACTTGCGCGCTTGACCCACTCCCGTTCCACCTCATCCCTAACTTTGCCACAGTCTTCATCCCTACTCTCACACACCTCTTCAACCTTTCACTTACAAATGGTGTCTTTCCTTCATCCTTCAAACATGCCTCAATCACTCCCATCCTCAAAAAGCCCTCCCTCGACCCATCCTCTGTGTCTAACTATCGCCCAATATCTCTTCTCCCCTACGCCTCAAAACTACTGGAACAGCATGTATATCTCGAACTGTCCTCCCACCTCTCCTCCTGTTCCCTCTTTGACCGTTTACAATCCGGCTTCCGACCGCATCACTCAACTGAAACTGCCCTAACTAAAGTCACTAATGACCTGCTAACCGCCAAGAGCAAGAGACACTACTCTGTCCTCCTTCTCCTGGACCTGTTTTCTGCCTTCAACACCGTAGACCATTCCCTCCTGCTACAGATTCTCTCATCTCTTGGCATCACAGACTTGGCCCTATCCTGGATCTCATCATACCTAACAGACCGAACATTCAGTGTCTCCCTCTCACACACCACCTCCTCACCTCGCCCCCTGTCTGTCGGTGTTCCTCAAGGCTCAGTCCTAGGACCCCTACTCTTCTCCATCTATACTTTCGGCCTGGGACAGCTCATAGAATCCCACGGCTTGCAGTATCACCTCTAAGCGATGACACACAGATCTATCTATCTGGACCTGACCTCACCTCCCTACTGACCAAAATCCCACAGTGTCTCTCTGCTATCTCAGCCTTCTTTTCTGCTCACTTTCTCAAACTGAACATGGACAAAACAGAATTCATCATCTTTCCCTCACCTCATTCTTCCCCTCCACCAGACCTATCCATCAATGTCAATGGCTGCTCGCTTTCCCCAGTCCCGCATGCTCGGTGCCTTGGGGTGATCCTCGACTCTGCCCTCTCTTTCAAACCACATATCCAAGCCCTCGCCACCTCCTGCCGCCTCAAAATCAAAAATATTTCCCGGATCCGCTCATTCCTCAACCATGAAACCACAAAAACACTAGTGCACGCCCTTATCTCCCGCCTCGACTACTGCAACCTCCTACTGTCTGGCCTCCCCTCTAGCACTCTGGCACCACTCCAGTCCATCCTACACTCTGCTGCCCGACTAATCCACCTGTCTCCCCGCTATTCCCCAGCCTCCCCCCTATGCCAGGCCCTTCACTGGCTTCCTATTGCCCAGAGGCTTCAGTTCAAAACCCTAACCATGACATACAAAGCCATCCACAACCTTTCTCCTCCATACATCTGTGACATGGTCATCCGCTACCTACCCACATGCAACCTTCGATCCTCTCAAGATCTCCTTCTCGACTCCCCCCTCATCTCTTCTTCCCACAACCGCATACAAGACTTCTCCCGGGCTTCCCCCATACTCTGGAACTCCCTGCCGCAAAACATCAGACTTTCACCAACAACGGAGACCTTCAAGAAGAACCTGAAGACCCACCTGTTCCGACAAGCCTACAGCCTACAATGATCCTCAGTCTGCTGAACCATCGCACAACCAGCTCTACCCTTTCCTAGTGTATCCTCACCCATCCCTGTAGACTGTGAGCCCTCGCGGGCAAGGTCCTCTCTCCTTCTGTACTTGTGTGTCCCTTGTCTAGCACACGTTTATTATACCTGTCTATATTTTCCCTTTTCATATGTAAAGCGCCATGGAATAAATGGCGCTATTTAAATGTGTAATAATAATAATTTGCAAGGGAGTGAGGTGGAAGACCTATGCCCATGGGCTGCAGGTGCAAACTCTGCGCTTTCAGCAGGATTTTAGGTTCCCCTTTGCTACGGTGCATGGCAGCGTGTACTCTCCATGCTGTTACTTAACCTGACAGTATGCTCCCTCTGCATTTTTTTTTTTACAGTCTACCCCTACGGCTTCTTTGCTACAGTGTCTGGCAACACACCCCTTTGTTATGATGCTTGGCATTGTGCCTTCGGCCCTCCCCTGCTTTGGCGCTTGGCAGCGGGTGCCTCACCCAGTTTCAGGCATGGCACTGTTTATGCAGCTGCAATGTCTAAAAAAATCTGGGTTACCCCTTCTAATCTCCCCTGTGTCTTCTTGAGTATCATGGTTGGTCGCACTTTTTATCTGCCCTGTTATTAAGTGGTTGGCATAGAAAATATGTCTCATGTAGCAATAAAAATAATATATTAATGAATTGATGCCTCTTGGATCGAAATCACTTCTTCATACTCAGCCTGGCCGCAACATCTCTCCTGACTTCCTCTTAACAGTGCAGGGCATCACCGGACAACTGCACTCCTCCCTTTCATCCAACCCAGAGATTCTGTTTTCTTTTTGCAACTTTTGCAGTTTTTACTCCAACTCCATTCCAGCACATGCTCGGGATTACTGATTGTTGGCGCCGGCCCTGGTGGCAGACATGGGGGACATTGAATTAAATGGTTTTTCCATTGTTTGGGACAGTTGTTGTTGTATTTTTTTTTCTTATATGCACATTATTTTGGTTAAAAATAGCTTTTGTAATTGAGTTTTATTAAAACGTTGCTCCTTGTACTGCTGAACGCAGAATGAGTTAACTGAGAGTCCATCTCGGAGCTCCCTATGAAGGTCTGAAGGGGAGTTTGCAACTGTTTTTTTCTGAGCTCCTATAAACTGATATATGACCACAAACCACAGCAAAGTAGAATGTGCCGATAAATACAGACTGTAAAAAGCCAAATGTGAAAAATTTATAATGAAACCCATTTGCAGAAATGCTGTTTAGCCCTAAATATATGCTTTTAAGTTTATTATAAATGAATAAAAAATTGTCCCAAGCGGTGGACAACCCCTTTAAAGTTTTGCTTTGGTGAACCGGGCCTAACCACGTATTAGTGTTTTGTGCTTTGTAGTTTGTGTAAACTAATGTTTATGTAGTAATCTTTATACCAGTACTAGTATTCTTTATACCACAAACTGTATGCCCTGTAGTGGCTGCTTCAGGGGAAATCTCAGCTACCAGTGGGTTTTCTTTGGAATCAGACTCATAGGGATCAATTGTTTGATTGATTTAAAAATGGTCCATTTTATTTAACTAATCCAAATCTGAATATTTTTACGTTTAATGGGCTCTATACAGCCAAACCAGATCTCACGCTTTGCACTGACGAGGGGCACTACCCCGAAACACAGTGTCTGAAAATTGAGATTCTGGTTTGGCTTTTATCCTAAGTCATGTAACAAGGCTCGACAAAGGGTCGACATTGACTTTTAGGATTGCTACTTCCAGTAGGTGGCACTAGAGTTCTAGTCCTCTTCCTTTCTGAAGAGACAATTTGCATGGGCTCTATAGAGACAGAAAACGCTACTTTCGAGACAGGAATGGGAAAGGGGACGTATGTTCTGGGGACATTTATATATATATATATATATATATATATATATATATATATACACATATCTTGTATTCTATGAATGGAAATTGCAGCATTCTTTTTAATATGGCACTGAGCGGTATAATATGGTAAGCGCATAATAATAAGGCCGCATACTATGAACTATAAACCTGAGAGCTGTAAAAATAGCCCTTAAATTGTCTACATAAGGCCTGAATGTATTTTTGCAACTTCTTGTTAGCAGCTAGAGAAGTATAAATGGAAGGTTTGGCAGGTGTGTGGTATCGTAACGTGAGCTGCTCTGGATATCTGGTTGTCTCCTGATAACCCCTTACGGCTCTTTCACACTTAAATCGGATTTTATTTGGACCAATGTTATTCAAAGATCCAGTGCTCATCTGCAATTTTTTTATCAGCTTGGATCAGATTGTGATCAGACTGATAAAAAATCGCAGCATGCTGCGAGTGGATGTGAATTTTGTATCACAATCGCCAATACAAGTTAATGGGTGCAAGAAATAAATTGCAGGGCACTCAGACCATGCATGTGCAGTCTGATTTTTACTCACCCATCTCATAGGAAAACCGACATTTCATCAGCCGAGTACAGTAAATAAACAGCGTTACCCGTCAGAGTAGAATAGAAAAGAATAGATACAGTTTGTGCTCAAAAGTTTACATTCCCTGGCAGAATTTTTGCTTTCTTGGCCTTTTTTCAGAGAATATGAATAAAGCCAAAACTTTTTCTCTACTCATGGTTAGTGGTTGGGTGAAGCCATTTACTTAGCGGAATCCGCAGCGGTTTTACACCTGCTCCATTATAGAAATCCACAGGTGTAAAACCGCAGGGGAAATCCGCACAAAATCTGCAGAAAATCCGCAGTAAATCCGCACTAAATCCGCTGGTAAAACGCAGGTCATTTTACCTGTGGATTAAGCAAAATCTGTGCAGAAAAGTCCGCAACTGAATCCGCAACGTGTGCACTCACCCTTATTGTGCATCTTGAAACAGCCACACAGCTAGTTTTCAGAGAGTCCAGTATTTCAGCAGATGTTATTTGTGGGGTTTTCTTTGCATCACGAACAATTTTCCTGGCACTTGTGGACAAAATTTTTGTTGGTTTACCTGACCATGGATTTGTTTTTACAGAGACCCTGATTTTCCATTTCTTAATCAAAGTTTGAACGCTGCTGACTGGCATTATCAATTCCTTGGATATCTTTTTGTATCTCTTTCCTGTTTTATACAGTTCAACTACCTTTCCCGTAGATCCGTTGACAATTATTTTGCTTTACTTATGACTCACAATCCAGAAATGTCAGTCGCTGGATGAAAGATACAAGAGTTTGTCTGCATTCCAGAAACTCACTCAGCTTGTATTCACAAACACTGATTACAAGCACAGAGGTCACAGGTGAGGATGTTACCTTTAGTAGCCATTCAAACCTATTTGTGTCAACTTCTGTGCATGTTATCAGGACAAAATCACCAGGGTATGTAAACTTTTGATCAGGGTCATTTGGATGTTTTGGGTTGTCATTATGATTTTAAAAGAGAAAACACAGTAGTTTGACAATAAATGGCTTCTCCCAACCAGTAACCATGAGTGGAGAAAACGTTTTGGGCTTATCATTCATATTCTCTGAAAAAAGGCCAAGAAAGCAAAAATTCTGGTGGGGTATGTAATCTTTTGAGCACAACTGTATGTACACATAGAATAGATAGCTACAAATATGTGAGTGACTTATATAATTATTACAGTGTGTGTGTAGTTTATTGTTCATGTATTTAATTAATAAATCAATAAATTACAGAAAAAAATGGTGTCAGATCCCCCAAATTTTGTTAACCAGCAGAGGGAAAGCAGACAGCTGGAGCTGATGTTTATAGCCTGTTCATCATGTTGATCAACTAAGAACTCTGCTCACCTTATTCACATCACCGCGAGACACTGATGCTGCACTATGACATGCAGCTCAGTGTCTCTGCTGGCTGTCTGGCTAAACACTTGCATCATGCCAGCGTTCAAGTTGCAAATAGATGTAGGAGAGCTAGACTCGTCAAGGGACAAATGGATTATCTTCTCTTCAGACAGGTGAGGAATATGATTATTTTTTTACTCTTTTACAGGGGACATGGGCATCGGAGGATTATCTTCATATCGGACAGGTAAGCAATATGTTTTTTTATTATTTTAATTTTTTTTACAGGTGACATGGGCTTCAGTGGGTTTGGTGTCAAGGTGAGAATAACTGCTTTTTTATTTTTATTTAAAAAATAGATCTCAGTGTCTTTTTTCAAATAAAGGACTTTATTTATTACCAACTCCATGTAAGCTGCCAATACAAAGCATCCATCAACCCCAACCCTATTCCCCCACTTGCTAATGCACCAGACAAGTGGGAAGAGTGGAGGCTAAGCATCAGAACTGGTGCATCTTATGGAGGCGCCATTTCTGGGGCAGCTGAGAGCTGATGTTTTTTTCTGGGATGGGGCCAATATCCATGGCCCCTTACTAGCCTTTTAATATCAGCCTGTAGCTGTCTGCCTAGCATTTGCTGGTTGTTAATTATAGGGGGCCCACATCATTTTTTGAGGGTCCCCTTTTTAATAACCAGTAAAGGCAAAGTATACAGGTGTGAGCTGATATTAATGAACACACATCAAAAAACTGACCGGCACATCCAAAAATAGACCTAATGTGAACAGGTGCTAAACCTAGAGTCACCAACTCATGCACATACAAAAAAAAAAGGTAGCACACTGTAGCGCTATAGCTTGCAAACACGAAATATGAAAAATGAATTGCATATTGCAAAGCACAATCGTTAACAATTCCGAAAAGAGGGAAGAATGGGAAGCATTTAAGGAAACCAGGATGGATGAACATAGAACTTAAACACATGCTAAAAAGGAAGAAAGAAATGTTTATCAAATGGAAAGAGGGAGGCATATCTAAAGAAGAATATAATGCCGTCTGCAGAACCTGCAGGGCACAAATCAGATTATCTAAAGCTGACAATGAATTAAGGCTTGCAAGTGACGTCAAAAGCAACAAAAAAGGATTTTGGGGATACGTCAAAAGTAAAAGAAAAGTCAAAGATGCTATAGGATTTTTACAGGATGAAAATGATGAAATGGTAAGTCAGGATGTTGAGAAGGCTGAACTTTTAAATTCCTATTTTGCATCTGTTTTCTCTCAGAAAGGAAATGTAACATCAACTGATCTTCACTGTCCTATTAAAGGAATAGAAGAATCCAGGATATCTATAAACAGAAAGACAGTGAGGAAACAATTAGCTAACATAAATGAATTCAAGTCTCCAGGTCCAGATGAATTACACCCCAGGGTACTGAAGGAGATAGCAGAAGAAATTCTTGAACCACTGTCCATAATCTTTGAAAATTCTTGGAGAACAGGAGAAGTCCCAGAAGACTGGAGAAGAGCAAATGTTGTTCCTATCTTCAAAAAGGGGAAGAAGGTGGACCCAGGGAACTACAGGCCGGTGAGTCTGACTTCTATACCAGGAAAGATCTTTGAACAAATTATTAAAGAACATGTATGCAACTACCTGGATAAGAATGAAGTGATTAAACAGAGTCAGCATGGGTTTGTAACTAATAAGTCATGTCAGACTAACTTAATTTCCTTCTATGACAGAATCACTGACTGGGTGGATCAGGGAAATGCTGTAGATATAGTATATCTTGACTTCAGCAAAGCATTTGACAAAGTATCTCACACAATCCTTATTGAAAAAATGACTAAGTATGGAATGGACAAGGCAACTGTTAGGTGGATTCATAACTGGCTTAGTGATCGGACCCAAAGAGTGGTTGTAAATGGCTGCACATCCAGTTGGAAGAATGTCTCAAGTGGGGTACCACAAGGCTCTGTTTTGGGCCCTGTATTGTTCAACATCTTTATCAATGATTTAGATGAAGGAATTGAGGGTAAACTGATCAAATTTGCTGATGACACAAAGCTAGGAGGGGTAGCTAATACTAGAGAAGAGAGAGAGAGGATTCAAAAACATATACATAAACTGGAGCAGTGGGCAGCAACTAACAGAATGGATTTTAACAGGGAAAAATGCAAAGTACTACATCTGGGCAATAAAAATGAAAAAAGCATATACAAAATGGGAGGAATAGGGCTAAGTAACAGCACATGTGAAAAAGACTTGGGTATACTAATTGATCACAGACTTAACATGAGTCAACAGTGTGATGCAGCAGCAAAAAAGGCAAATGCAATTCTAGGATGTATCAACAGAAGCATACAGTCTAGATCACGTGAGGTCATTATTGCCCTCTACTCCTCTTTGGTCAGACCTCATCTGGAATACTGTGTCCAGTTTTGGGCACCACATTTTAAAAAAGACATCAACAAACTGGAGCAAGTTCAGAGAAGAGCCACCAGAATGGTGACCGGTCTGCAAACCATGTCCTATGAGGAACTGTTGCAGGATTTGGGAATGTTTAGCTTGCAAAAAAGAAGACTGAGAGGAGACTTAATAGCTGTCTACAAATATCTCAAGGGCTGTCACATTGTAGAAGGATCATCTTTATTCTCATTTGCACAAGGAAAGACTAGAAGCAATGGGATGAAACTGAATGGGAGGAGACACAGATTAGATATTAGAAAAAACTTTTTGACAGTTAGGGTGATCAATGAGTGGAACAGGCTGCCACAAGAGGTGGTGAGTTCTCCTTCAATGGAAGTCTTCAAACAGAGGCTGGATAGACATCTGGCTGGGATGATTTAGAGAATCCTGCTTTGAGCAGGGGGTTGGACCAGAAGGCCCAGGAGGTCCCTTCCAACTCTACCATTCTATGATTCTATGATTCTATGCATCACTGCCTTAGAAATATGAAAAATTGAGAAGTCTTAGCGCATAAGATGGCCAAATTATGTGTACCTGATAGCCACGTTAAGGCTCTTCTCGTATATCAGGTCCTAACTAATGCCAATCCTCGCTTAGAAAAGTCTGTCTGCATGGGAACATATGAATCCTCTCTCTAGACTGAAATCTACATCTCTGTGGAGGGGTAATGGCCCTGGTATAATTAAAACGCCTGTGACCAGCAGGTGGAGTGCTCAGGCAGAAGGTAAATGAACACACATCAAAAAACTGACTGGCACATCCAAAAATAGACCCAATGTGAACAGGTGCTAAACCTAGAGTCACCCAGGCTATAAACATCTGCTCCCAGCTGTCCGCTTTCCCTCTGCTGGTTAACAAAATTTTGGGAGACCCCAAGCAATTTTATTCTTTAATTTATTGATTAATTACTTAACTACATGTAGAGTAAGCTATACAAGCACTGCACCAATTATATATGTCACTCCCATATTTCTATCTATGCATTGAAGAATATAAACTTTGAAAACTATCTTCAAATGACATAGAGAATAACTCTATGTAAAACCTCATGTTAAAATTTAATGCATACGGATCACATACGCATGTCATTCGAATGTCCTACTTAAACCCCTTCCACAGTGCCCTGTGACATGTGCTGTGACGGAATCACGCACCTGCGCCCTGCATTAGCGTGATAATGCATACTTTTTCCACGCTTCTATCGGCATTGAATTCATTGTTCTTCTGCGCAGGTGCCGTCTAGTCACTGTTACTTCAGTGAAGCCAATGGCTATAGAAGGGCGGAAAAGGTAAGCATTTTATCACGCTAATGCAGGGCTCAGATGTGGGATTTCGGGGCCACCAGTACATGCTAAGGCTATGTGCACACGTTGCAGATTGGGCTCAAGAATTTCCTGAGCGGATTCTGCATCTCTTGGTAGAATCCGCAGGTAAAATTCCGCGCGTTTTGTGCGGATTTTGCGTGGATTTAATGTGGATTTTCCTGCTTTTTTACCCCTGCGGTTTTCTATAATTAAATGGGTGTAGAAACGCAGTGGAATCTGCACAAAGAATTGACATGCTGCGGAAAATAATCCGCTGCGGATTCCATGCACAGCACAGCAATTTTTTTTCTCCATTGCTTAACATTGTACTGTAAAACACTTGCGGATCTGTAGCGGTACCGCGCGGAAAATCTGCTGCGGATCCGCAACAAATCCACAATGTGTGCACATAGCCTTTAGAGCCCAGTGACGCTGAAGGGAGGAGGATGTTACACAAATGGACTCCGGTGGCAGAGTTTTCTTTCAGGTACCACACGCCCCTGAGCCTGGTAGAAATCATTAACTTACAGAATTAAAAGATGATTTCTCAACAACAAGACTGCTGCAATGAGGCATGCAGGTATGATTATTTGAACAATTCTATCACCTGTATGCCCATATTAATAGTTTAAAAATGTCCCAGGGGGTGACAAATTCCCTTTAAATCTGTGCTCCTATCCTAGACAAACTTTTCTTTTTTGTGAGTAGGCTTTTAACTATCCTGTGCTTTCCACTTCAGTGTCCTACAGAAAAGTGCCAGATCATCCTTAAAACTAAACAATAGAAGCCCACTATGTTCAATGGCTGTAAAATTGCTGCTCTGTGATTAGAGGAGTTGAACTATTATCTTTAAAAGCACTTTTGACAAGTCCATGAGATAATTATACTTTAACTTTCTCTTACAACACTAGTCACCTACACTTTTTCTGCAACTACAGGGGTAATGAATCAGCTAATTTTTTGCTAATGTAAACCAGATAGTAATACATATTCTTTTTTTATTTTCTGATTACTAGTGTTGAGCGATACGATAATGCAAATATCGGCTATCGGCCGATATTAGCTCTATCGGCCTTTCGATAATTCGTTTCGATATTTTCGTCTTATCGAATACCGGAATCGGATTTGTCACTGTCACTGTCTGTGTCCGTCGGTCGGGTCTGTCACTGTCAGTGTCCGTCGGTCGGGTCTGTCAGGAGTCAGCGGCACTTACCTGGCAGAAGATCTCCGGCGCTCACGTTCATGGCCGCCATCCTCTTCTCCCCGGCGGTCACATGCAGTTTCTCGCGATAACTGCAGTGACTGCTGGGTAATCCCGGCCGTAAAGCAGTCAGTCCGATGACGTCACCGCCGGGGAAGCAGGTAATCAGCTGTGCTGCGTCGCGATGACAGGCTCTGCCTGTCATTGCGATGTAGCAGAGCTGGATCGTCGTGGGACTGTCGTTATGGACTGCGTCGGACAGGTGGTATACTGTTGGTTTGTTTTTTTTCTTTTTTTACAGGAGATCGATGGCGTCGCAGGAATGAGAGTGCAATAAAAGAAATGAAAAGTGTGTTGTCTCTTTTATTTCATTAAAATACTTTTTTCTTGCTTTGTCTTTTTTTTATGCATTTAAAAACTTTGGGATTAATAATGGATCGGTGTCTTATTGACGCCTCTCCATTATTAACCGGGCTTATTGTCACCGTGCAATCAACGGTGACATTAACCCCTTATTACCCCGCTTGCCACCGCTACAGGGCAGTGGGAAGAGCCGGGTAAAGTGCCACAATTGGCACATCTTTTGATGCGCCAAATGTGGGGCTGCTGTAGCCTGGTATTATCAGGCTGTTGAGGGCCAAAATCCATGGGCCTTGACAGTCTTTTAATACCAGGCCGCAGCAGTCTGCATTTTACTTGGCTGGTTAACAAAAATAGGGGGACCCCTACGCCGTTTTTTTTTCGAGGGGATCCCCTATTTTTGTTAACCAGCCAAGCTCAGCAGACTGCTGTGGCCTGGTATTATCAGGCTTGCAAGGTCCATGGATATTGGATCCTTACCAGCCTGAAAAACCAGGCCTCAGCGGTCTGCTTCATCTGGCTGGTTAACAAAAATAGGGGGGACCCCACGCCAATTTTTTTCGAGGGGATCCCCTATTTTTGTTAATCAGCCAAGATATGCAGACTGCTGTGGCCTGGTTTTATCAGGCTGGCAAGGTCCATGGATCTTGGCTCCTTAACAGCCTGAAAATCCAGGCCTCAGTGGTCTGCTTCATCTGGCTGGTTAACAAAAATAGGGGGGACCCCACGCCAATTTTTTTCGAGGGGATCCCCTATTTTTGTTAACCAGTTCCCTCTGACGTCACTGATTGTGTCCCTGGCTGACCTGAAGTGAAAGTGGAAAGCAATCAATTAAGCTTTCCACTTCCTCTCCTGTCAGTCAGGAGAGGAACTCATTCATTTGGGGGTTTACTGTGAGGCTGCAGCATTAGCGGCGGTCCCTGCAGTAAACATTAACCCTTTCTGAAGGATTACACCGTGGGACCTGACTGTACATCGGATTGGTAAGAATAATTTTGCTTTATTATTTTATTTTTATTACAGGAAATGGTTTTAGCAGGAAAATAAATATGGTCAAAAACTGTGTGATTATTTCATTAAACTTCTTTTTTATTAAAGTGTGTGTGTTTGATTTTTCTTTCATACAATAGGATTAATAATTGATAGTTGTCTAATTGACAGCTCTCAATTATTAACCTGGCTTAAAGTGACCTTTCAATTGCAAGGTCATTTTAACCCCTTATTAACCCATTCGCCACCGCTACAGGGCAATGGGAATAGACGGGCAAAGTGCCAGAAAGGGCAAATCTAATTAGAGATTTGCCCTTTCTGGGGTGTCTGGGGGCAGATGTTAGTAGCCGGGGGGGGGCCAAAAATAATGGTCCCTCTCTGGGCTATTATTATCTGCCCCCACTCACTGGCTTTGTCTGTCTGGTTGCGAAAATAGGGCGGGAGCCCACGCATTTTTTTTCAGCAATTTTACACCTCATATATATATATATACATGTCATTAAATTTGTGACACATATATATATATATATATATATATATATTTATATTTATAGTTCATACACTTCTACATAGTATAATAGCCGCTAATTCAATTGCCGGCTTTTGTGAAAATGCAGAACCCGACATGAAATGACACTTGGTTTACATAGAGTTAACCATGTCTTTTCATGTAGTTTGATATCTGATTTGCACAAACAATTACATGAGTGTAAGTGTGCAAAATTTCACACCTGTAGGGGTTAATTAAAGGTGTAAATTCGTAGCAAAAAAGTCCGTTTTTTTTACAACGAATTTACACCTTTAATTAACCCCTACAGGTGTGAAATTTTGCACACATAGACTGATGTAATTGTTTGTGCAAATCAGATTGCAAACGACATGAAAAGACATGGTTAACCCTATGTACACCAAGTGTCATTTCATGTCGGGTGCTTCTGTCTTTTCACAGAAGCCGGCTTTACCCGGCAATTGAATCAGAGGATATTTTACTATGTAGAAGTGTATAAACTATACATATATGTATATATATATGTCACAATGACATGTATATATATATATATATGTATTCTATGTGTGTATATTTAGTGTTTACAAGGAAATAAAGGTTTTTTTTAATTTCGATATTTTGTTCCCATAGACTTACATGGGACTTCCGCTATCGAAATCGGATATCGACGATATTTAGTGCTATCGGCGATACAATTTCGATACGATATTTTAGATATCGAGCAATATCGCTCAACACTACTGATTACACATTTCTTTTATCCTACTTTTTTGTACAAGATTATAGGTACTGCTATAGAAATTGAGCTAATACTAACTGCGTTTAAACAAATGCTTTACAGTAGTCTCAAGGACATAGGAACTTAAGTACTGGACAGTTCTGACATCGCTAATCACGAACGACATACTATGACCTGCGGTTGTTCTTATGTATGCTGCAGATTAGGATATAGTTACGACGCTATCGCCGTTAGCGATCTTCTTAACGACTTTAGCGGTACAAAAGTACGCTAAATCGCTAAGAAAAGGTGCCACACAGCGATAAGATACTTACCCAGCGGGAGCGCCAGCGATGAAATAGGGTCCGGAGCGATTCCAGCGACGAGCGAGATCACAGCAGGAAGCTCGTCGCTGGAAGCTGCCGCACTGAACAATATCGCTAACGGGATCGCTAAATAGTGACGTTTTTTAGCGATCTCGTTAGCGATATTGTTTAGTGTGGCATACCCTTTAGACTGGAAATGTTTTCTGACTTCTATAGAAGAATTTCCTTGGGTTATCTGTGTTGGTAGGTGAGGAAGTGAGCAGTGACATTAAAGGTAAGTTCACACTATGCTTTTTTTTTTCAGCATTTTTTTTCTGCAGAAAAACCTGATCTCTTGGCAGGAAAGAAGCTACAGACAAAAAGCTTGTTTTCTTGTTTTTTGATGCGTTTTTTGAGGCAGCTTTGGCTTGCTAGATTTGTCTTGTGCTTGTGAATAAAGTTCAGTGTAAACAATGAGAAGAGACTCCGTATTGAACACATGAAAAAAAGATTTGCAAAAAGCCATGGAAAGTCATGACACCAGCTCAAATCTAGCGGTAATTATAAAACAATCCTGCAACTTTAATGAAAAATAATATCAGCTGGTTCAACTGATGGCCTATACCAGGGGTCTCCTTACCAAAGTGCCACAAAACAAACATATGATGAGTAAAACCAGTGGGCTGTGGCAAGACCTTCACAACCTATCTGTTGCAAAATATACTGATGGCATTGGTTACAGAAGAATTTCTAAACTACTGAAGGTTCCATTGAGCACTGTTGGGACCACAGTCTGGAAGTGTAAAGAACATAATTTAACCATAAACCGGCCATGAACAGATGGTCCTCGCAAGATTTCAGACCGTGTAGAGAAAATAATTAGCAGAAGAGTTGTCAGAGAGCCAAGGAGCACTTATGAAGAGCTACAGAAAGACCTAGAATCCGCAGCTACAATTGTTTCAAAGAAAATTATAAGTAATGCACTGAACCTCCCTGGCCTGTATGTACGCTCACTACGCAATACTCCATTGCTAACCAAAAAGCATTTTCAAGTGCGTTTACAGTTTCTTCAACACAATTTAGACAAGTCTGTGAAATACTGGGAGAATATAGTTTGGTCAGAGGAAACCAAAATTGAGCTCTTTGGATGCCATGATACACACCATGTTTGGAGGTCAAAAGGCACTGCATATCACCCCAAAAAACACTAGACCAACAGTGAAATTTGGAGATGGGAACATCATGGTGTGGGGCTGTTTTTCAGCATATGGCACTAACATATAATTGAAAGAAGTATAAATGGAAAAATGTACCAAGACATTCTTGATAAAAATCTGCTGCCATCTACCAGGATGGTGAAGATGAAATGAGGGTGGACATTTCAGTCAGACAATTATCCCAAACATATAGCCAAAGAAACTTTATGGAAGGAACTAAAGCTCAGAGATCATAGGAGCCCACGGAATCTTCAGGATTTGTAGAGTGTTGGATTCAACACGCAGACAAGAACAAGGCAAAAGTAACCAACTTAACTGTTTATTCTCCTAACGCAGGTGTAAGGAGGGGTAGTATGAGTAAACCATATGAGAACAGAGTATTTACAATATACAATATAAAACGCACATTAGAACTCTTGTGACAGGTATTCTTTATGCTTCTTGGCTAATTTCTAATGAGGACAATATTCACAGTAATAAGAGTGTCATTACCATGATCCCTTTTTGTTACAAAGCCCTAGCGTGTGGTCTCCGGTACTTCCCGCTAGGCCATGAGTCCTTCTGACAAAGTCAAGCATTGCTATCTGGGCCTTTCTCACAATGGACAGTTCCCAATCCTGTCTGCTGTGCCACCCCAGACTAAACCCTGTACCTATGTCATTGGAAGTAACGGCCCGGCTCACATCGTGCCTCCTGTTCACTGCTGCAGACGTCTTCTTCCGGATGGGGGTCCTCACTAGGTCTTCGTTGCTTGACATGCAATGGTAGTCTATCGGGCTTGGATAGATGAGGGCTGGTCCATGGATCTTGACTGGCATCATCTGGATCCTGCTCGCATGTGCACAACAACCCGCTGGTTCAGGCCTCCCATCACGTCTTGGTGTCTCGTCTTTGGCGACCCTCTAGCACACGTCCTGATGGTCTCACTGGTTGGAGCCAAATCTCTTTCTGCCTTGTCTTTCCAGCCTCTTATATCGGTAAACGCATTACAAAAGTCACCTGACCCGGTGGCTCCGTCTAGACTCATCCTTCCTGAAATACTTTCTCTTCCTGTTGGTTCCACAGGGTTCTGCTTAGGCAGTAGATGGCAGTCTCCAGACACAAATTCCACACATCTCTGGAATCTCATCTTCTATGGCACACCCTCTTACATTTGTATGGAACAAAATCACACATGAGCAATGCATGCAACTAGTTTCTCCATACAGATGCATCACCAACAAAGGCTTTGGTATGAAGTGTTAAATAAATTTCAGTAAGCATGTTCAATGCCTTTTCCCCTGTGTAATTTTTCATTATTATATATAACTTATTTTATGGTTATCTGTGGTTTGATTTCTTTGCCTGTGCAGATTGGTTGGGTTGATATTGACATCTGGTGAGAATTTCATGTCAATAGCACCTTTAGAAATACTTACTTCAAAAATTGGTGACGTGTTCAATATTTAACCCGCTGTAAATAGACCTTAAGGTGAGTTTACATTAGCACACAGAGCAATGCGATGCTGAGAATGATGATTATCTTTTGTGCAAATGAAAACATCATTTTACCTGACGTTCTCGTCTGGCATTCTGCAGTCTGTTTAGACTACACGATTATGATTAACGCGCATTCACATTAACTGTGAAATGTATAGGCATCTTTACCTTTCATTGTAATCTTGTATGTGATAGCAATGAGATGAATACTGATAAGTAGAAACTTAATTTAAACTATATGTCTTCCTTATGTCGCATTCCCTTTATAAAGGGACCAAGTCTACAATATTATTGTTGTTGTTGCTGAATTCACAGCAATTCTTTTCAGTACTTACAGATTGATAAAATCTGATCATCTACAAAGAGTACTTGTTGTTTCAGGTAACTTCTCAGAATAGACCATTATGTGTACCATGTTTCCCCGAAATAAGACAGGGTCTTATATTATTTTTTGGTCCAAAAAAATGAGCTAGGGCTTATTTTCAGAGGATGTCTTATATTTTAATTTATTATTTAAAAAAAATCAACATTAATTCAAATTTAATCATGTTATCACTTTCTGGAGCATCATCATAAACTCTCCAAACCCTGAATTCCATTTCTTGAGATCCTACGGTATTTCCTTTCCCATGTTCAACAATCTACATTAACACCTATTCATGAACAAAAATCAAAATTTACTCAAAACACAGTCATGTCATCATCTACCGTAACATTATCATAACTATATATATATTGTGGTAGATCGGCTCACTTGGTTGGACACAGAGGTACAAATGGAACACTGTCTCTTTAAGAATGTGCTTGGTTTATTAAATGCAGCAAAACCAAACATGAAAAAAGTAAACACGGCCATCTGGGCAAAACAAAACACAGTCCTTCTCCTAGCGGGGATCAGCCCACTGAGGGTAAGCAATGTCCACGGTTCAGGTCCATTGACACAGGCACAAACACTTCCCTGGGGTGTTTCCTCTCTAGACACCTCTAGAGGTTAGCTACTTAAACTCCAGACCAGGTGACTCTTCACCCCCTGTAAATTGATCACATGCCTGTGACACCACTCAGGTCCTGTCAGTTCATGGCGGTGCCGGCTCTGCAGGTGGAGATAAGGTGGACATCCTTCCACCCACTCTATGGCTGTCCCCATATAACCAGCCAATTATGCAACTTAGCTTAACCCTCACAATACTTAGTGGGCTGGAGGAAAAACTCTGGGTTTCATATCACTGATGTCATTAGGCATAGTGAAAAATATCTCCCATACAGCAATTTACCAGTGACTTTTTTCACATTCTATTCTATTATTTCTAAACACTGTTTTTCGGTGATTACTTTGTATCTCCGTTCATACTGCACCATTTGAAAGGTAAACTTTCTTACCCCCTTCAGCAAGAAAATAGCCAAACAAGCCACACATCCAGGATTTGATCACAAAATACAATTTAAACATTAATTTTCATAAACCTCAGTACCTCAAAGCACACTACCACAAAGCTGCTTACAGACATCACAAACAAATCCAAACATTTGCCTTGGGGGCTTTCCAGCTTGCCGAACTGCTTGCCCGGCCTATTTTAGCCAAATTGGAGGATTGCACACTTCACTGCAGGCGAGGCACATATGCAGATACATTTGTAAACATGCACTGCCTATTGAATTGCACACTTGCTCAGTTCATACTCCACCTAACACACAAACAAATGATACACCATTTGAAAGGTCAAATTACTTGCAGATGGCAGCACACTACCACAAAGCTGCTTACAGACATCACAAACAAAT
The DNA here is from genome assembly GCA_033576555.1 of Oophaga sylvatica. Taxonomy (NCBI): domain Eukaryota; kingdom Metazoa; phylum Chordata; class Amphibia; order Anura; family Dendrobatidae; genus Oophaga; species Oophaga sylvatica. The sequence goes on along the minus strand of JARQOD010000005.1, from coordinate 154,740,240 downwards.
CCAAACATTTGCCTTGGGGGCTTTCCAGCGTGCCCAGCCTATTTCAGGCACATTGGAGGATTGCACACTTCCAAGCTACATATATAAATACCTGTCTGTGTTCATCATCTCATGAAATACATTTACATTTGACCAGCTTACTTTTTCTGAAATTGCCTGCGCCCCCAACAACCAATGTGAGAAAATTTTGCAGGGGCCAAGCTAGTGTATGTATATATATATATATATATATATATATATATATATATATATATATATATATACAGTATATATATACCAAAAAAAGCTGAATCCCTAAATAAATATCCAGGGCAGTTCCCATACCAGTATATGGTACATGTAAAAATGTTAAAGATATCTACGCTATTCACAAATGAGGTATAGCCATGAATAAATTATAAAATACTCTTCTTGTTTTGAACCTTTTGTGATGTTTAATACAAGTAATAAAGATATCCTTTTATTCATGGTTATACATCATTTGATGAATACTCCAATCAAGGTTATTACAGTAATTTATATGTTTATACCTTTTCCTATTTATTTATTGTATGTGGTGCAAAACGTGAAAGTTTATATTAAAATGTAAACTTTTATTAGGTCACTAAAATGAAGAAGTGTTGCCTAAAAAAGGGAAAAGGGATCCAACTAGAGCAGACCTTGGCAAAGTATGTCCCGTGGATCGAGACAGCCGTGGGGCTGGAAACCAGAGATCCACGGGCCGCACCGTGTCCTCCTGCTCACTGTCTCCATCTGCGCTGACTTTGATGGAGGAGGCCACTTGGTGCTGCATATGGGGTGACATACTGCACATGGTGCTGGATATAGGGGTGACATTCTGCATATGGGGCTGCATCTGGAGGTGATATTCTGCACATGGTGCTGCACATGGAGGTGACATGCTGTACATGGTGCTGCACATGGGGGTATCATGCTGCACTTGGGGGGTGACATGTTGCACATGGTGCTGCACATGGATGACATGCTGCTGCACATGGGGGTGACATGCTGCACATGCAGCTGCACATGGGGGTGACATGCTGCTGCTCATGGGGTGATATGCTGCACATGCTGCTGCACATGGGGGTGATATGCTGCACATGTTGCTGCACATGGGGGTGATATGCTGAACATGCTGCTGCACATTGGGTGTTACATGCTGCAAATGGGGGGGTGACATGCTGTGCAAGCTGCTGCACATGGGGGTGACATGCTGCACATGCTGCTGCACATAGGGATGACATGCTGCTGCACATGGGGGTAAATGAAGAAATAAACTTGGCACTCAACTTATAGGCAAATGAGAAGAAATTTATTGCAGTCATAAAACAACGTTTCGGTCATCAACGGACCTTTTTCAAAGCACCGACTGCTTTGAGGATACTCTCAAATAGATGACACTAGAGTCATATGGGAGCTATAGAGATGTCCTGTAGAGACGTTTTACTTATAGTAATGGGATGACACCTGGGAGTATATATATTGTATTTAGTGAAAATTTCTACTGAAGAAATGCAGTAGATTCATTAAGGACGCAATTTATACACATCAACAATTGTGGTATAGTCCTTGAGGTGAGCAAACACAGAAGTGGTGAGGAGTAAGGTGCCAACGCATGAGAACGCCACCTTACTCCTCACCACTTCTGTGTTTGCTCACCTCAAGGACTATACCACAATTGTCTGATGTGTATAAATTGCGTCCTTAATGAATCTACTGCATTTCTTCAGTAGAAATTTTCACTAAATACAATATATATACTCCCAGGTGTCATCCCATTACTATAAGTAAAACGTCTCTACAGGACATCTCTATAGCTCCCATATGACTCTAGTGTCATCTATTTGAGAGTATCCTCAAAGCAGTCGGTGCTTTGAAAAAGGTCCGTTGATGACCGAAACGTTGTTTTATGACTGCAATAAATTTCTTCTCATTTGCCTATAAGTTGAGTGCCAAGTTTATTTCTTCATTCATTTGTGGTTGGGCTCCTACTTGTGCACCACAACACAGCAGTGCCACGCTATATTTTTTATAGTGCTGCACATGGGGGTGGCATGCTGCACATGGGGGTGATATGCTGAACATGCTGCTGCACATGGGGTGACATGGTGCTGCACATGGGTGACATGGTGCTGCACATGGGAGTGACATGGTGTGGCATATGGGGTGACATGCTGCACAAGGTGCTGCATATGGGGTGACATGCTGTACATGGGGGTAACATGGTGCACATGTGCTGCATATGGGCGCGTCATGCTGCACATGTTGCTGCATATGGGGGCAACATGCTATGCATGATGCTGCATATGGGGGGACATGCTGCACATGGGGAGGCTATGTGGCGACATGCTGCACATGGGGAGACTATGGGGGTGACATGCTGCACATGGTGCTGCATATGGGGGCGACATGCTACACATGGTGCTGCATAGGGGGGCAACATGCTATACATGATGCTGCATATGGGGGGGGGACATGCTGCACATAGGGAGGCTATGTGGCGACATGCTGCACATGGTGCTACATATGGGGGCGACATGCTGCACATGGTGCTGCATAATGGGGGCAACATGCTATACATGATGCTGCATATGGGGGGACATGCTGCACATGGGGAGGCTATGGGCGACATGCTGCACATGGGGAGACTATGGGGGCCTCCATGCTGCATATGGGGAGGCTATGGGAGCCTCATGCAGTGTATGGGGAGGTTGTGTGGGGTTCATGCAGTGTATATGGGGAGGATGTGTGGGGCTTATGCAGTGTATATGGTGAGGCTGTGTGGGGCTCATGATGTATATGGGGAGGCTATGTGGGGCTCATGCCTCATAGGGGGGTGGTTGTGTGGGGCTCATACCGCATATGGGGGAGGCTGTGTGGGGCTCTTGCTGCATGTGGGGAGGTTGTATGGGGCTCATGCCTCACATAAGGAGCTGTTGGGGGGCTCATACGATATACAGAAGGAGCTGTACTCGGGTTCAAAACGATATATAGGGGATGTCAGCATACTAAATTCTGCTCAATATTAAGAGATACAATTAATATTAATATAATTATCAATAATATAAAAATTATGATATATCGATATTAATATTGAGTATAATTAATTTCGGCCTATTGGTTCAGCCCTCCACAACAGTCACAGTCTCTCATGTGGCCCCTCGGAAAATTAATTGCCCACCCCTGAGCTAGAGTATATAATCTTTGGCGTAAAGTGAAGGCCGACCCTTTTATAATAAAATGCAAGAGTAAAAAAAAAAGTTCCAATCCTGGGCCATCATCTACTAGTGAAATCCAGTATCAGAAAATACACTCAAAGTATTGTAACAGCGAGACATCTTACCACACACTTTGATATGTCAGTGCTGATCCGGGTAACAGAATGTGTTGCTGGCAATCATTGCTGGGCATAAAGGTATCCGACTAATTTGGGAACATACACAAACGTTTTGGTTCCAAATATCCTGAGGTGCTTCAGGTTAGGCTTCTCGCAGTTCCATAGCTCTTATGGACTTTTATTTCTGGCTTTACCTGGCAGTCTGTTTTGAAGATAGCAAGCGGTCATGATGTCTTCTCCCCAATACGTTGTAGGTAGATTCACATCAAACAACATACTCTTCGACTTTCACAGAGAGTACGGTTCGTTCTCTCTGCAATGCCATTTTGTTCTGAGATGTATGGAATGGTAGTCTAGAACATGATTCCATACTTTTTCAAAATGGTTTGCACCTTACCACTTGTATATTCGGTTCCATTATCTGCACACAGGGCATTTGGCATTCTTCCAAATTTGTTAAACACTACAGCAAGATATTCTTCAAGTTTCTGTGGAACTTCATCCTTACTGTGAAGCAGATAGGCGACTGTATATCTGGAGTAGTCATCAATAAATGTGAGAAAATATCTCTTCTTGCTAGGAGTTTGAACACTCATTGGACCACATACATCTGTACGTATCAGATCCAGTGGCTGTGCAGATCTAGTGGTGCTTATTTTAGGAAAGGATTTTCTGGATATTTTCCCTTTAAGACAGCTAGTGCACTTCATCATTTGACCACACTGGTTGATTTCAATACAATTTGCAAGTTGAGCTAGCTTTCTTACTGCTTCTGGGTCTCTGTGCCCATGACGTCTGTGCCATACATGAATACAGTTCTTATGCAGATCTTGTCTAGCACTGTGCACTCTTACTTTGCATTTTAGCTGATAAAGTTCATCTTGGATTATTCCTTCTGCAAGAGTGTGACCGTTCTTTGAGATGATGCAGCTGTTATCTCTAAAATTAACTACATTCCCCTTTTGCGTGAGCTTCTTTACTGACAGAAGATTGCTTTCAAGGCTGGGAACATAGAGAACATCCTTTATTGGGATCTTTCTGCTTTATGCTGAGGAAACTGGACAGTGGAGGTAGCAGTCTCCTACTCCTTCTGAAGTCATATAGTGACCATTAGCTAAGGCCTCTTTCACACATCCGGTGTGCGCCTGACGGCGCCCCCGGCATTTAGCCGCAGCGCCGCATCAGAAAACCTGATGCGCCGCTTGCGTTTTTTTTTTGCATTGACTTACATTAGCGCTGGATGGCGCCGCATGTCAATGCGTCGTATGCGATTTTGTCCGGATGCGGCGGAAATGTACATTCTGGCGGCCGGACAAAACGCAGCATGTAACGGGTTTTTTTTTGCCGGATTCCCCTGATGTCTCCGGGCATCAGAAACCATCCGGCAAAAAAACGCATGCGGCGCATGAGGCGCATCAGGTTTTCTGATGCGGCGCTGCGACTAAATGCCGGGGGCGCCGTCAGGCGAACACCGGATGTGTGAAACAGGCCTAAGATGACCTTTTCTGACTTGCTTTCATTAAGATCAGTGAAGAAATCCTTGCTATTTGTCATATGGCTGCGTGCACCAGAATCTATACAACATATATGCTTTGAATGAATCAAAGAAAAACCAATTCTATATAACTAAAAAGTTTTGCACAAAAAAGACAAAATCCTCCGAATAAAAAAGTGCAATCAATAACTGTAGTAATATTGAAAATTATTTATTAATATATAATCAAAATAAATGTAAAGTAAATACAAATAATGGACAGCTGAAATGACAGCACAAAGGAGTATGAAAGAAGTCACTTGTAAATAATGGTATAACCACGTTGCCAAAAAATGTGTGCATAGACAAAAAAAACAGAATTAAATCAGCATAATAATAATAACTAAAAGCTCAAAACAATATACTGTACTGTGCAAATAATCATAAAGTGCAATAGTGCCAAGTTAATATATATATATATATATATGTATACACTCATATATTGATATGTGAACAAATATGGATAATAATAAAGTGCTGAGATGCAATAAGAGCAACAGATGCACATAGAACTAGTGCATGAAAAATAAATCCAATAAATAGTGAAAAAAAATATATATATAATGCATAAAAAATATATATAGTGCAAAATGAATAAATATAAAAATATATATACTGTATATAAAAATAAATATATATGAATTAATAATGAAAATATACCTTATTTTTCGGACCTTAAGACGCACTTTTTTCCCCCAAAATTTTGGTGGAAAATGGGGGTGCGTCTTATGGTCACAATGTACCTAAAAATCCGATGGCGGCGGCGGTCCCGATGCAGCCTCCCTATGCTCTGTGGTGTGGTGGTGTCGGGGCTCTGTGATGTAGCGGCAGCGGGGCTCTGTACTGCGTGGGGGGCTCCGCCGGCATTTCGTCATAGCCCAAAAGCCCCCCGCAGCTCTGCTGCCGCAACGCGGTGGCCTCCTGAAAGATGGCTGCCAGGGGCCTCCGGAAAGATGGCCGCCGCATACTCAAATTCAAATCTCAGCAACGAGATCTCTTCCCGAGATCTCGGGACAAGATCTCGTTGTGGAGATCTGAATCTGAGCATGTGTGTAGCCCTGGTGGTAGGCACACGCAGTACCCTGGAGAGTGTATGGCGAGACGGCAGTTTAATGCTAAATATCCATTCACTCGACACACACTAGACACACCCCTAGGGTAGTGGAGGATACTCTAGAGGGAGTGGTCAAGGTAGTAGGTGTTAGAGTGATTAGTCTAGTTCCTGTCTTTGGACAGTGAGGACGTGTGGAGTAGAGTCTAGACTTCTTTGTGAGAAGACGTTTGGAGGGAGGAAAGAGTCTAGCCTGCTTATTCACCAGTTCATATCGTGGAGTCTGGTATAGGTGTTTGGAATACACCTTAGTCTAGTCAGAGCTGTATCACCTTCTCAACACATACTGAGGAAAGAAGAAGTATTAGCACGGAAAGTCTTCAGCATCCCTGTCTAAAGGACGGTATCAGGTTCAGAGACGTGCTCCTGCCTGTGATAACTGAGCATCTGTGGCTAACTTCATTGGAAGGAAAAAGGAAAGAAGTGACTGCTCGACCCTTGGCTAGTTTTGAGTGCTTATGTTACCAGCGTGGACAAGGCGAAAGGCAAGTGGATTTATAGGATTAGTGCTACAGGATTGCAGAAGTCCAGCACATTGCTACCGGTCACTGGGGACCGAAGGGTCACTGTTGTTTCAAGCACAGTGATAAGAAAACCAGGAATCTACCGGACCCTAGGTCGCGGCAGACAAGCCCCTTATAGTCAGTACGTAACTGGGTCAGGGGGAGTGAAGACTTTGGAGTTCTGCAGGACAAAATAAGAATTCAGCTCCTTCACAGGAAGGCCCCTAACACTAAGCTGACTGGGCAGGTACAGCTAAAGATTAGCTGGAGATTTGAGGGAACTATGCTTCAGGCTGGTTGTACTCGTTTTATTGGAGTTAAAGGAGGCCCCTAACTTGTCCAGCTGCCGTCTCAAGATACACTCTCCTTGGATCAGCCTCCCTGGGACCTGCCTTATCATCTTGCAAGTAAAGGTATGGAAAGACGCTGACCGTGTGAGACTGTGTTCTTTATCTGCACTCGACTTCACAACTCACATAGACTTTGAGGGACCAGTCCCACCTGTAGGGGACCCGACATCTAGCTGCCTCACCATCCCCTCAGAGATCTACAGCAGCGTTGGTACTAATTACCAGAATACTACAGGTGGCGTCACGAACTGTACATAAATCAATCCCCTGTAAATATTCCCCCAACATACGCCAGACCGCCCGGGCCACAGACCGAGCCACAGCTACCTGTGACAAAAACCCCATAGACTTCCATGGGCTCGGCTCTGAGTACCCCATTGCCCTGGTAACCCACAATTGTGGTGGCGGGTCGACACAACTTTGGCGTCACGAACAGGATGCGAAACTCGCGAAATTGCGAGCCCTGTGTGCCTAAGGAACTGTTTTTGTGAAAAAGGACTGTTTGCACTTTTGGCGCCAAAATCGCCATTTTTGTCGCCATATTCGCGCCCTCAGGCGCTGGAGAAGAAGGTGGGCGTACCTTCGTGGGCGTCTACCCCCCTGTGGCGCGAAGAAAATGCCTGCCCTCTCAAAGTGCTATTACAACATGCGGTCCTGCCCTACAGCAAAGGAGGTCCGCCTCCTCTTCACCTTCCCTGCGAGGAGGAGGAGACGCAAACCCCACCTCCACGGAAGAGACCGGATGTCTCCGCAGAAAGAAGAAAGAATCTTCTGGAACATGATGGAGGCAGGACGTGTGCAGCCGAGCGGGGCAGCGGAGGAAGGCAGGCCCCGTGCCCCCGCCAAGCTGCCATCGGCATCGGAGTCTTATGTGATCCTGCACCTGCAACAGGCGTTGCTAGAGATTCAGGAGGAGAACGCACGCCTAAAGAAGATGGTCCAACCTGGACTGGAGGAGATTGAGAGACGCCGATGTAACCTGCTGCAGTGGCAACTAACGAACACGGCGTCCTCTCCCCTCAATGAACCCCCACGATTCCAAATACCGAAGAGTCTGCTGCCCAAGGCGAAGGAGCAACCGGAGGCTGCCCCCGAAAGTACCGTTCCCGATCCCACTGGTGAAGCGGTGGAGGCGGAGGAGGTTGAGGAGGTACAGCCAATCCCGGAACGCCCGCCCGGCCAAGAGGCCGCAGCAGATTATCGGTCCCCGGCAGGGACACCGGAGGGGTCCTGTCCGTCACTACCAGATGTGGACTGGGACGAAATGGCGCGCCTGGATGACGTCGCCTACACCGCCCAGTGGGAACAAGAATGGCGGAGTCGTGAGGAGAAGAAGAGGCGTCAGCAGGAGGAAGAGCGGGAAACTCAGAAGAACCGCCAGCGACAATATGCCGAGCTGATTGCTGACAAGGAGACTGTCCGTCGCGACAAAGGTACCTTACGGGAACCGCGGCGGCAGGGGTGTGTGACTGAGTTCCAGCTCCGGAAGGGCTGGGGCTTTATCCGTGAACCGGGCCTCTACCCAGCGGTCTTTGTCAGCAGGCGTGACGTAGAATCCCACCTGCCGCAAGGGCATCCCGGGAGGGACTTAGCAAACGGAGATATAGTCACCTATACGCGGCATTGGGGAATGAAGGGGTGGTATGCCCTGAATGTCACCATCGTCAGTGACCCCGTCCCAGACGCAGGTACCGTCACCATTACCGCAGCGTCCCCGTTTCCAGCTCAAGCAGCATCCGGCCGTGCCCCAGCATCGCCCCCTGCAAAGTCATCGCAACAAGCGACCCAGAGTTCATCGCAAGTTAAAGCCACCTCCACATCGCAACATGCGACCCAGCTTAGATCGCAAACCCTGACGCGGTCTATATCGTTGACTGTGATGGAGACGCAATCGGTGTCACGCGGAGAGAGTATACCCGTTGCGCCCCTAGAGGTTCGCACCAGAACTGTCGCGACCCAGACCCTGATCGCAGCACATGATTTGCTGGTCTTGGGATCTAGGGCTCATTGCATCATTCCAGCCCCCGGGGTGAAAGATGTAGTGGAAGGTGTATTATTAGAAAATGAATAAGATAGTAAGAAATGTGGTGAGATCCCTATCGGATCTACCAAAAGTAAAAAGCAAAAAGTTTAAAATGTTTTGAAAAAGTTTGCACAGGTTATATATAGTGAATATATATTTCTAATTATAGAATGCCCGGCTGGGTAAATGATAGATGATAAATGATAAACAGTTGCACTTTTATAATGCGATTTAATATAATATGTCTTTCTTTACAAATGGACTTTTGAGGTTAAGGACTATGCTAACCCAGAACTTTTTGTACATAGTTGCGCTTCGGTGCCCTATCTTGGTTTTACAAAAACCATCCATAACTACCTCTGAAAAACAAAACCCGTATGGTGTGGCACTGAGTGAGGTCTGCAATCGGACGTCCTGCAGCCCACCCAGGACCCACGTTGAAGGTTTGGTGCGGGTCCTTCACAAGTATATTGTATATTTATTTATTGAATGCTATTTGATACTATTTGTATTTTTCTATAAAAGTTTGCAACGTTCAAGATGTCCTCACCTCCCGGATGGGAAGATGTTATTGTTCAATGTTTATTGCATAAACAAAATGTCTTTTGTATTTTACAGCCCGGGAGTGCTGTCGTTTACCATGGGGGAATGTGTAGCCCTGGTGGTAGGCACACGCAGTACCCTGGAGAGTGTATGGCGAGACGGCAGTTTAATGCTAAATATCCATTCACTCGACACACACTAGACACACCCCTAGGGTAGTGGAGGATACTCTAGAGGGAGTGGTCAAGGTAGTAGGTGTTAGAGTGATTAGTCTAGTTCCTGTCTTTGGACAGTGAGGACGTGTGGAGTAGAGTCTAGACTTCTTTGTGAGAAGACGTTTGGAGGGAGGAAAGAGTCTAGCCTGCTTATTCACCAGTTCATATCGTGGAGTCTGGTATAGGTGTTTGGAATACACCTTAGTCTAGTCAGAGCTGTATCACCTTCTCAACACATACTGAGGAAAGAAGAAGTATTAGCACGGAAAGTCTTCAGCATCCCTGTCTAAAGGACGGTATCAGGTTCAGAGACGTGCTCCTGCCTGTGATAACTGAGCATCTGTGGCTAACTTCATTGGAAGGAAAAAGGAAAGAAGTGACTGCTCGACCCTTGGCTAGTTTTGAGTGCTTATGTTACCAGCGTGGACAAGGCGAAAGGCAAGTGGATTTATAGGATTAGTGCTACAGGATTGCAGAAGTCCAGCACATTGCTACCGGTCACTGGGGACCGAAGGGTCACTGTTGTTTCAAGCACAGTGATAAGAAAACCAGGAATCTACCGGACCCTAGGTCGCGGCAGACAAGCCCCTTATAGTCAGTACGTAACTGGGGTCAGGGGGAGTGAAGACTTTGGAGTTCTGCAGGACAAAATAAGAATTCAGCTCCTTCACAGGAAGGCCCCTAACACTAAGCTGACTGGGCAGGTACAGCTAAAGATTAGCTGGAGATTTGAGGGAACTATGCTTCAGGCTGGTTGTACTCGTTTTATTGGAGTTAAAGGAGGCCCCTAACTTGTCCAGCTGCCGTCTCAAGATACACTCTCCTTGGATCAGCCTCCCTGGGACCTGCCTTATCATCTTGCAAGTAAAGGTATGGAAAGACGCTGACCGTGTGAGACTGTGTTCTTTATCTGCACTCGACTTCACAACTCACATAGACTTTGAGGGACCAGTCCCACCTGTAGGGGACCCGACATCTAGCTGCCTCACCATCCCCTCAGAGATCTACAGCAGCGTTGGTACTAATTACCAGAATACTACAGGTGGCGTCACGAACTGTACATAAATCAATCCCCTGTAAATATTCCCCCAACATACGCCAGACCGCCCGGGCCACAGACCGAGCCACAGCTACCTGTGACAAAAACCCCATAGACTTCCATGGGCTCGGCTCTGAGTACCCCATTGCCCTGGTAACCCACAATTGTGGTGGCGGGTCGACACACATGCGCCGCCTCCAGCGGCCGTCTTTCCGAAGTTCAGGAGGCCTCCGCGTCACAGCAACAGAGCTGCGGGGGGCTTTTCGGGTTATGACGAAATGCCGGCGGAGCCCCGCTGCTGCCACATTACAGAGCCCCGACACCACCGCACCACAGAGCACAGGAGGCTGCATTGGGACCACCACCATGGGATTTGTAAGTATATTGCGACCCCACAGTGCACAACCACCCAACAGAGCACAACCACTCCACAGAGCACAGCCACCCCACAGTGCACAGCCACCCCACAGAGCACGCCTGCAACACAGAGCACCACCACCACACCAGCTTTGACCACCGAACGACCCCTGTGTCCACTCCTCTACCTATGCTGAACCCTTCACTGTTAAGCTGAATTCGGACTGTAAGACGGACCCCATTTGACACATTATTTTTTTTTCCCTATTTTCCTTCTGAAAATTTGGGGTGCGTCTTTTGGTCTGGTGCGTCTTATAGTCCGAAAAATACGGTATAGTGCAAAAAATATATATCTCAAAAACCACTTTAGACAATGTGCCAAAAAGTGCTTTTAGTGCAAATAAATAAACAGTACAAAATGCTGATATCTAATAAAAACCAACATTAGTTGTAGATGCACAACAAAATATTTCATACATCTATGAAGCTAAAAAAATATAGAGCAGCATTGTCTATAGTGGTTTTTGAGATATATATATTTTTTGCACTATATATATTCATTATTAATTCATATATATTTATTTTTATATATATTTATATTTATTCATTTTGCACTATATATTTTTTATACATTATATATATTTTTTCACTATTTATTAATTTTTCATGCACTAGTTCTATGTGCATCTGTTGCTATTATTGTATCTCAGCACTTTATTATTATCCATATTTATTCACATATCAATATGTGAGCGTATATATATATATATATATATATATATATATATATATATATATATATATATTAACTTGGCACTATTGCCCTTTATAATTATTTGCACATATATTGTTTTGAGCTTTTAGTTATTATTATTATGCTGATTTAATTCTGTTTTTTGTTTATGCACACATTTTTTGACAAAGTGGTTATACCATTATTTACAAGTGACTCCTTTCATACTCCTTTGTGCTCTCATTTCAGCTGTTCATTATTTGTATTTACTTTGCGTTTATTTTGAATATATATTAATAAATAATTTTTAATATTACTACAGTTATTGATTGCACTTTTTTATTTGGAGGATTTTACCATGTATGCTTTGCAGATGGGCTTGTTCTGACATTAAATGCAGCTTCAACACATGCAGAATCTTCCTTTACAACTGTTTTAACCCTTTGATGATTGTTTCTGCTTTTTAAGCTGACTCATTATTGTTTTCCAAATTCTGCAGTCTGCATTGAGGTGGCCAGGCTTTTTACAGACAAAACATTCATGAGTTTCTCACCCCTTCACACATAGCGACGCACCAGCGATCACGATAGCGATCCGACCAGGCAAAGATCGCTGGTGCGTCGTTACATGATCGCTAATTAGCTTTCAAACAGTCCGATCTCCTCAACGACGCAAGACAGATCAGCGATTTGCATAACGACCTCGTAGGTCGTTGAGTCCTTGTCACACTACTTTATTGTCACCGATTCCGACCTCGGTGGGCGTACTTCAGCGTTTCAGACAGGGACGCTGAAGCAACCGCGGTGTGATTTCAGTTAAAATATCAACTCTATAGCGACTCACACGGGAATGCAGAAGGCAAACCGGTTAATACCATCCACTGCACAGGAACAAAGAATGGAAGGAGGCGCTACAGCGTTGTGTCGCCCCATTTTCACACATTGGGAGCGCTGTACTCACCAATAGGGGCAGAGGGGGCGTGACCTGTAATATAGCTTTGTCACGCCTGCGTCGCTGAGCTCTGCGTCGCTAACGAGGTCGCTCGTCGTTTTTAAGCTTCAAACACAGCGATTAGTGCAGGCCAGCAGGACACCAACGATGGAAAAATGGACCAGCGCATTCAAGCACGATCAGCAATAGCCAGCGGGGGGGCCGGTCGCCGCTACATTTCACACGTAGCGAGATCGCTAGCGATAACACTGTTGTGTCACAATATCGGTGACGCTTGAACGATATCGCTAGCGATCTCGCTATGTGTGAAGGCCCCTTTAGATTGCTCTTATATTTAGGGAAATCCTGTGTCTTTAATGCTGTTTCTGCTCTGGATTCATTACTGCTGCTTACATGCTGCATTTTTCTCTTGAATTTATCCACTCCACAAGTTTGCCTTTAACATACAGTACTCTAGTGTCAGCTCATCATCTGGCCGTCTATCTAGTGCAGTCCTGTGTCATAACTTTCTGGAAACCATTTAATAGAAGTGCAGCAATATGAAAATCTTTAATTTCTTCTCCAATACCCCTGAGACGCTCCACAATCTCTAGGGTGTTTCTTTTAGTCCTGCATATTCTGTCCATCACATAGCTTAGACTGATACAGCTTTCTCATGAGATGAAGCTGATTGCTGAGATTTGATTTTTCATGCAACTCATCCCACATCTCCTTTGCAGTTGCACACTTGCATATACGCACAATCTGATAATCTACACTGAGGGAGATCGTGCTTTGTGCTTTCTGATCCTTCTTCAACCAATCTTCTGGTAATGGATGAGGTACTTGTTCCTGAGTATATTTCCACGTACCTTCTCTTATGAGCGGCATCTTCACCTTGAATTTCCAGGACTGGTAGTTATGGTTAGTGAGGCTTGACACTGAGAACTTGACAGGATTACTGCTAGTGGACATTTTCCCTGTTGCTCTGTGCTGCTTTTGCTTTGGGCTTCTGATGCTGTGTAACTCTGGGGTTGTGTGTCACTCTGGGCCCATAACCTGTTGGTAGCAGATTATTCAGGATATTCTCCAAGCGTGTGACAACAGAGCTTCTTTATTCAGTAACAAACAGGAACAGTATATTATAAGCTTAATAGATGAGGAATAAATCATGTGTGTCTCTATCTGTGCAGCATCTACAGCAGGCTGCTTCTCTCATACTCAGACACAGGAAAACAGGAAATACAGTCATATGCTCTTCCTGTGTGAGCCTCTGGGAGTTTTTTTTGTTCTAACTTTATAAACAGCAGACAAATCTAGCAACTAAACACTCATAGACAGGAATGGAGTTGTTGCACCAAACATATTCCAACACATGCCTACTCATCAGCTCTTATGTGCGGAGGCTGACTGGAATACCGACAGGTATGTTGCAGCTGGTATTCAACTACTGCCTTCTGGTGCTCACAATGCCTTGCCAACATATGTAGCGTTGAGTTCCAATGCATCACAACATTGCACTCCAGTCAGTGAGCTGGAAGTTGCAAATGCAGCTGTAGCACAGCCAGGAAGTGGCAGCTGTAGCCGACTTGCAAAAATGGGCACACATGTGGCACACTTTCACTAGTAGCTCAGGCAGATCTGGGTAGGTTTTTAGAAGCTGCTGAACCACTAAGTTGAGCAGCTTGGCAAGGCAAGGTATGTGTGCGAGTTTGCCAAGCTTCGGTGCCGCCACCAGGTTATGGCCATTGTCACACATGACCATGTCTGGTTGTAGGTTCAGGGGCAAGAGCCACAGATTAGTCTGGTCTGTTAAACCTTTCAACAACTCCGTGGCAGTGTGCGATTTGTCACCTAAGCAGATTAACTTTAACAGAGCCTGTTGCAGCTTGGCCAAAGCAGTGATTCCAATTTGCAAAAGATGTTGACATTTTGGAGATGGAAGGTGAAGAGGAGGTGCAGGAACTGCTGTAGAAGGTAGGGGAAACCCTGATTTAACCAGGGCCTGCAATCCTCGGTGTCGGTAGCACATGTTCTGTCCCAGGGTCCAACTTGGTCCCGGCTTCCACAATGTTCACCCAGTGTGCCTTCAAGGTAAAGTAGCAACCCTGGCCACAAGCACTTTTCTACATGTCCCTGATTAAGTGGACCTTCTAAGTAACAGCATTGGTAAGGGCACAGCTGATGTTATGGGACACATGCTTGTGTAAGGTGGGGATGGCACACAGGAGAAATGGTGACTGGGGACCGAGTACTGAGGGACGGCCTCCTCCGTGAGGCTGCAGAAAGCTTCCACCTCCTCAAACATAAACAGCAACATTTCCAGGGCAAGAAGTCTGGAAATGTAGCTGTGGCTCCCCTGAGGGTTCCGTCGCCATAGAGGTACTGCACCTCAACCAGAGGTGTGGTACTCCACTCTCAGGTAAGGAGGGGACACCACTCAGAACTCACACATTTACATCCAACACCAGACCTCTCAGGCGCCGGGAGGAACTAGGTAGAGGGTGTGGGTGGAGGGAGTTAAGTGCAGGAGACTGGAAGGCAGAATGACAGTTTCCAGGGAGGTGTTGCCTTGGAAATGGGGAGGAGTAGTTAAAGTGAGTAGGAAGACAGCGTGTTAGTGAGGGGAGAAGTGAGTTCAAGGCAGACAGACTGGAGAGGGCAGTCAGAAGGAGTCTGCTGTGGGGACTGAAAGAGCCAGGAGCTCGTCCCCAGACTACAGAGAAGGAAGAAAGGGTCCTAGGGGACTAGAAAACGTCGCCCAAAAGGAACCATGTCTGCTGGCTTGGGACACTGTGTGCCAGGCGCAGGGCAGGAGAGGCGGGAGCCAGCGCAGAGAGATGGCCAGGAAAGGAACATCTGAAGGGGGTTCTGACATGGTGTACCCCAATTTACCTGAGAGCTGTCTGGATCACCTCCCTGGAAGACACAGCACCCCGGCTGGGGATTGTAACAAAATCTGTGAGTAAACTGAAAGACTGCACTCTGCTGTCTCCTCACAATTATTTACTGCATCATCTGCCCTGCATTACAACTACAACCACCATCATCATCTCTTACACATACAGCAGCCCTGGGGCCAAGCTCTACTTGTGGAGAGTTGTAACAACTCTGCTGCATCACCATCAGCCCCAGCGGACTCTGAAGCAGCATTGGCTGACATCTGACAGGTGGCGTCACGAACTAAATCTTATAAACTTTATTCCCCTTTTATCATCATTTTCATTGGATGCCCTGGGCCATGGACCGGGTCTGTTATGATTTGGTAGCCGAGGAGGACAGGAGCAAAAAACAACAAAGGCAGCCAAACACCCAGAGAGGTTGCAGATCCCTAAGCTAACCGCACAACTAGAAGCAGCCATGGGACGTACTTACGGTGACCTTGACGCCTCAGCACAGCCGGAGAGATTAGCTACACCTGAAGATAAAAACAGGAAAGCTAACTGCCCCGGGGTAGAGCCCCAAAGGAATAGGTAGTCCCCAAACATATAATGGCGGTTCGACAAGAAGAAACACAAACGCAGGCAGAAAATAGAGTGAGCAAACGCTTGGGCCAAATACTGCCTAGATAGGACAGGACAGGACAGAATACTATCTGCAACCCAGCAAAACCCTAGAAAATTCCAACACTTCTGATTTCAAAAAATGCTAAGACCACACGATCTCGCCACCCGATAAATCTGGAGTTTGTATGTTCTCCCCGTGTTTGCGTGGGTTTCCTCCGGGTACTCCGGTTTCCTCCCACACTCCAAAAACATACAGATAGGGAATCTAGATTGTGAGCCCCATCGGGGACAGTGACGATAATGTGTGCAAAACTGTAAAGCGCTGCGGAATCTGTTAGCGCTATATAAAAATAAAGATTATTATTATTATTATTATTATTATCTCTGGTGTGACCAAGCGGCTAACCCGAAGCCACTCAAATAGCAGGGACAGAGCAATGGAACAAATAAACAGAGGCTACTGAAAAACAGAGAGTAGCACAGGCCTCTGGAGGAGAACCTGGCTAACCTCCAACAAAAGTGCAGACAAAAATGGAAATTGCAAAAACGATAGAAACAAGCAGAAAATATCTTATCTGAAAATAGCAGACGAAGGCAAGACACCAGCTGACTTCCAAATGAATCAGGAAACAACAATTGATCACCGGCGAGGATCATGGGAAGGCAGCTCACTTATATCAGCCCAGTCAGTCTCTCCTGATTGCCAGTCATCACTCACAGGTGATGGACTTCTATTATTCAACACTGGTTCAATACCCTCAGCAACCACCAGAGGGAGCCCCAACTCAGAAGTCATTTCCAACATGCTCACAACAGTACCCCACTTGAGGAGGGGTCACCGAACCCTCACCTGCGCCACCAGGCCGATCAGGATGAGCTCGGTGATAGGCATGAACCAGTCTCTCCGCATGAATGTCAGAAGCAAACACCCAAGAATTTTCCTCCTGACCATAACCTTTCCACTTAACCAAGTACTGGAGTCTCTGTCTAGCCAAACGAGAATCCAATATCTTCTCCACTTCATACTCCAGATTGCCCTCAACCAAAACAGGCTAAGGAGGCGCAGCCATAGGAACCACTGGCTCGACAAATTTTTTCAAAAAATATTTGTGGAAGACGTTATAAATCTTAAACGTCCCAGGAAGAGCCAAACGAAAAGAAACTGGATTAAGGACTTCCAAGATCCTATAAGGTCCAACGAACCTTGGCTTAAACTTTGGAGACGCAACCTTCATAGGGATATTCTTTGAGGACGACCAAACCAAGTCATCCACTTTAAATCGAGATACATCAGTCCTATGCCGGTTGGCAAACCGCTGGGCCCTCTCCTGAGAGAGAGACAATTTATCCACTACTTGATCCCAAATCTGCTGCATTCTCTCCACCATAGAGTCAACACCCGGACAGACAGAAGCCTCCACCTGCCCCGAAGAAAACCGAGGATGAAACACGAAGTTGCAGAAAAAAGGAGACATCAAGGTGGCAGAACTAGCCCTATTATTCAGAGCAAATTCAGCCAAAGGCAAAAAAGAGACCCAGTCATCATGATCAGCAGACACAAAACATCTCAAATAAGTCTCCAAGGTCTGGTTTGTTCTCTCCGTCTGCCAATTGGTCTGAGGGTGAAACGCAGAGGAGAAAGACAGCTGAACTCCCAGTTTAGAACAAAATGTCCTCCAAAATCTGGAAACAAATGGACTCCTCTGTCAGACACAATGTTCTCTGGAATGCCATGCAACCGAACCACTGCTGAAAAAAAAGGCACCAACTCGAAGAGGATGGCAACTTCGGCAGTGGCACAGAGGGATCATCTTGGAAAAACCTATCACACATCACCCAAATAACGGTCATTCTCTGAGAGACAGGGAGGTCGGAAATAAAATCCATAGAAATATGGGTCCATGGCCTCTTGTGCACAGGCAATGGCATTAACAATCCACTAGAGCGAGAGCAAGGTTTGGACCGAGAACAAGTCCCACAGGACTGCACAAAGTTCCTGACGTCACGAGATAAAGTAGGCCACCAAAAGGACCGACTCACCAAATCTCTAGTACCAAAAATACCGGGATGACCAGCCAACGCAGAGCAATGGACTTCAGACATAACTTTTTCTCTCCATTGGTCTGGGACATACAATTTCGCCGCAGGGCAACGTTCAGGTTTATCCCCCTGAAATTGTTCCAGGGCCAGTCTCAAATCGGGCAAGATAGCGGTAAGAACGACACCCTCCTTCAGAATGACCGTAGGCTCAGTCACATCAATAGAATCCGCAAGGAAACTCCTAGAGAGGGCATCCGCCTTAACATTCTTAGTACCTGGGAGGAAGGAGACCACAAAGTTAAAACGCTGAAAAGCAAGGCCCACCTGGCATGTCTGGGGTTCAATCGCTTGACTGATTCGAGATAGATCAAGTTTTTGTGGTCAGTGAGGACCACAACTTGATGTTTGGCTCCCTCCAACCAATGTCTCCACTCTTCGAATGCCCACTTCATAGCCAATAATTCCAGATTCCCCACATCATAATTACGTTCAGCTGGGGAAAACTTTCAGGAGAAGAAGGCACAAGGGTTAATCTTAGAGGTTACAGGATCCATTTGGGACAAAATGGCTCCTGCACCAATCTCAGAAGCATCTATCTCCACCTGAAATGGTAGAGAAACATCAGGTTGCCGTAGAACAGGAGCAGAAGTGAATCTCCGCTTGAGCTCCTGAAATGCAGAAACTGCCTCAGGCGACCCATTCACCACATCAGAACCCTTTTTGGTCAATTCAGTCAGGGATTTCACAATACCTGAGAAATTACTTATAAATTTACGGTAGACCCAAAAATCTCTGAAGAGCCTTCAATGAAGTGGGCTGAACCCAATCACAAATGGCCTGAACCTTGACCAGGTCCATTTCAATAGCAGACGGAGACAAAATGAATCCCAAAAACGAAACCTTCTGTATGTCAAAGAGACATTTCGATCCCTTAACATACAAAGCATTCTCTCTCAAAATCCGGAATACCGCCCGAACATGTTCCACATGAGAATCCCAGTCATTGGAAAATATCAAAATATCATCCAAATAAACGATCAGAAACTTATCCACCAAATCCCGGAAAATATCGTTCATGAAAGACTGGAAGACGGAAGGGGCATTAGTGAGCCCAAAAGGCATTACTAGGTACTCAAAATGCCCCTCAGGCAGGGGCGTACATAGAAATCATGGGGCCCCATAGCAAAAGTCTGAATGGGGCCCCACCCAAAAAAAAGCCAGAGCCATTGTAAATGTAAAGTGCCAGCACGGTGAGGGGACACATTTAACAAAAAAAAAAGTATTATGCCCCCATAGATGCTCCACAGATAATGCCCCCATAGATGCTCCATAGATTACGCTCCCTAGTACAGGCCCCATATGCTGCCGCAGCTGCTGCAACAGAAAGAAAAAAAAAAAAAGACATACTCACCTCTCGTCGCTGGTGGCCAGGTGCCGGTGTCCTGAGCAGGCGGGGACACCGGTGCGCTATAGGGGACAGGTGCCAGTGTCACCGCTCGCTCAGGGCCCCGGCACCTGAGACATTTACCTGTCACCGGGTCCACCGCTGAGCGCCGCTGTCTTCCGGGTCCTCCAGCAGTCAATGCTCAGGCAGAAGGTGCGGCGCGCAGTAACCACGTCATCGCGCCCTCTGACCTGAACATTCACAGCTAGAGAGGACACTCCCACCGGCGCAGTCTCTGCAGCCCCTGCTCTTCTCCCACGGTCTCCGACGCCAGTATTCAGCGGTCACGTGGTACCGCTCATTAAAGTTATGAATATGTGCATATTCATGACTTTAATGAGCGGTACCACCTGACCGCTGAACACTAGCGCAGAAGACCGTGGAAGAAGAGCAGGGGGGCTGCAGAGACCGTGCGAGGAGGAGGTGAGTATATAGCACAGCTGCGCTCCGCCTCCCCCGTCGACCCCCTGGTAGTACTGTTACAGCACAGCTGCCAAACCGCAGCGGCCGTCGCGGGCCCCCTCACCTGTCCGGGCCCCATAGCAGCTGCGTGGTCTGCTACTATTGACGGTACGCCACTGCCCTCAGGGGTATTAAACGCCATCTTCCATTCATCCCTGTGCTTGATGCGAATAAGATTATACGCCCCCTAAGGTCAAGCTTGGTAACTTTCACCCTGGAAAATAAATTGGAAATCAGGGGTAAAGAAAATGATATTTAACAGTGATCTTATTAAGGAGACGATAGTCAATACATGGTCTCAATGAACCATCCTTTTTGGCCACAAAGAAAAAGCGGGGGCCCAAGGGTGAAGAGGATGGTCTGATATGACCCTTCTCCAAAGATTCTTTGATATAAGATCGCATAGCATCATGCTCGGTTACCGATAAATTGAAGAGGCGACCCTTGGGAAATTTACAACCGGGTACCAACTCAATCGCGCAATCATAACTCCTATGAGGAGGTAAGGACGCAGACTTACTCTCACTAAACACATCAGAAAAATCAACCAAATAGTCAGAGACATCTTGAGACTGGGGAGGGGTAGGAAAAACAGGAGGGTCACTACGAACACACTGACAACCCCAACTGACCACAGACACAGACTTCCAATCCAAAACAGGATTATGAGTCTGTAACCAGGGAAAAGAAAACCCAGTACAATAATGTCATGTAAATTATATAACACCAAAAATTGTCCGGGTCAACCCGCATAATCACCTGGGTGGAAAAATGGGGTATATTCTCTGCCAAAGGCGTAGAATCAATACCCAGCAAAGGAGTAGACCTCTGCAGGGGTACCATGGGAAAACAACAACGTTTGGCAAAATCAAAATCCATCAGGTTTAGAGCTGCTCCTGAATCAACAAATGCTTGAGCCGAAAATGTGGACACGGAGCAAATCAAGGTAACAGTCCAAAGAAATTTAGTCTGAACATTACCCAAAACAACTGAGCGTGCAAAACTTCTTCCCCGCTTAGGGCAGACGGAAATAGTATGAGAAGCGTCTCCACAATAGAAGCACAACTTATTAAGCTTTCAAAACTCTCAACGCTGAGCCCCAGAAACCACTCCATCACACTGCATGGGCTCAGGGGCTGTCTCGCAAGGCATCACCACCTCTGTCAATTTGAATAGCTAATGACATAGTCATTGAGACCAGAGGGAACAGGAAATCCCACCATAACGTTCTTTACAGTCTCTGCCAGACCCTTCCGAAAAAGAGCTGCCAGGGCATTGTCTTGCCCACTTTCGGAATTTCTGACAATATAGCTCTGCAGCTTCCTGACCCTGATTCAATGCCAACAAGGTTTTCTCAGCTTGATCAGTAACATTAGGTTCATCATACAACATCCCCAGAGCCTGAAAAAACACATCAATATCAGTCAAAACAGGATCCCCAGGTGTCAGGGAAAAGGCCCAATCCTGAGGGTCGCCGTGCAACAGGGAGATGACAATTTGAACCTGCTGTGCCACGTTCCCCGAGGACTTAGGCTTCAGGGCGAAAAAACAACTTACAGTTATTTTTAAAATTAAAAAATTTAGACCGATCCCCAAAAAATAAATCCGGGATCTTAGGTTCTAGAGAGACGACTGAGTGAGATAGACAGAAATACTCCGAACTTCAGCAGCAAGCTGCTCCACACATCAGACAAATGCTTGACTTCCATTGCAGAAAAACTCCTCCTACAGCCTCCAGAGATAAAGAGAAAAAAATACACACAAAAAAAAAAAATTCTGACTTTTTTTAACTATTTTTTCCTTCTGTTGAGTACCATAGAATTTTTGGTAAGGCCGGTGATTCTGTTATGATTTGGTAGCCAAGGAGGACAGGAGCAAAAAACAGCAAAGGCAGCCAAACACCCAGAGAGGTTGTGAACTAATGGGTTGCAGATCCCTAAGCTAACCGCACAACTAGAAGCAGCCATGGGACGTACCTACGGTGACATAGACGCCTCGGCACAGCTGGAGAGATTAGCTACACCTGAAGATAAAAAACAGGAAAGCTAACTGCCCCGGAGTAGAGCCCCAAAGGAATAGGTAGCCCCCAAACATATAATGGCGGTTAGACAAGAAGAAACATAAACGCAGGCAGAAAATAGAGCGAGCAAACGCTGGGGCCAAATACTGCCTAGATAGGACAGGACAGGACAGGACAGAATACTATCTGCAACCCAGCAAAACCCTAGAAAATTCCAACACTTCAGATTTCAAAAAATGCTGAGACCACACGATCTCGCCACCCGATAAATCAGATCTCTGGTGTGACCAAGCGGCTAACCCATAGCCACTCAAATAGCAGGGAGAGAGCAATGGAACAAATAAACAGAGTCTACTGAAAAACAGAGAGTAGCACAGGCCCCTGGAGGGGAACCCGGCTAACTTCCCGCAAAAGTGCAGACAAAAAATGGAAATTACAAACACAATAGAAACACAAGCAAAAAATATCTTATCTGAAAGTAGCAGACAAAGGCTAGACACCAGCTGACTTTCAAATGAACCAGGAAACAACAATTGATCACCGGCGAGGATCATGGGAAGGCAGCTCACTTATATCAGTCCAGTCAGTCTCTCCTGATTGCCAGTCATCGCTCGCAGGTGATGGACTTCTACTATTCAACACTGGTTCAATACCATCAGCAACCACAAGAGGGAGCCCCAACTCTGAAGTCATTTCCAACATGCTCACAACAGGGTCACTGCTGCAATGACACATCCGCTGAAGGACCGGCCAAGTACCGAGTAACCCCCGGCCCTGGCGGTTGTGCCATAGCCATTTAGTTTTGTGGCCTGTGGGTGTGTGGCTGCATATTTATGCTTGCGTTACAAGGACTGGGGTAGGGACAACTGAACGCTATGCTGGAACAAGGATGTGGATGTTGTTGCTGATGGTGGTTGCAAGTATGCAATGACAGGTGCAGGGTGGGAGGCATCTTCACCTGTGTCATGGACAGGGGAATGGCATCCACGTAGAACAAGGGAAGAGGCAATGGTGTCACCTGCAGACACTATTTTTGGACCATGGTGTACGGCCCAATTAGTCGGGTGCTTTGCTTTCATGTGCCTGAGCATGCTGATGGAGGTCAGGCTGGTAGTTGTGATGTTGGCATGACAGATGTTGAAAATGTCCTTTTATGGGTTAACTGGACTGCCATTAAAAAAGCGTCAGACTCCAGATTCGGGAACATCTATCCCTTGGCCTGGCAACTTCACCCCTATTGGTGCTCTGGGGAACAGTTGCCCACCTTGTGTCTCTAGCCACCCCACTGCCTCTTGCTTTCTGTTGTGGTGTGCCAGTTACCTCCCCCTGTGTGCTGCTGTCCTCACTCTGCATTTCATCTTCTCAGGTTGGGTCAGTAACTTCATCGTCCACTGCCTTGTTTTTCACTTGCATATCCTGGTCCTCCTCCTGACTTGCTGACATAACAACATTACTTGTTTCCAATTGTGTCTTATCATCATCCACCTCTTGTGACAGTAATTGTATTTTCCCACAGTCACCTTGTGAGTGTAGCTGCTCAAATATTTGGGCATTGCTACATGCGATTTCCTTATGTCCCACTTGAAATGGGCAGGGTGAGAGTCCAGAATCTATAAAAGGAAATGTGAACAGCTCTTCAGAGTGTCCAAGTGTAGGATCACTTGTCTCCGAGCACTCGGCATGGAGGAGGAAAGAGGATCAGGGTGAGGATTATGTGAATCATTGCTAGTGAAACTGGACCATGTGCAAGACAGGGTGTTGCTGGCAAAGTGACAGGAAGCATTATCTGCTATCCATCCAGCAACCTATTCACATTAGTCTGGCTTCAAGACTGGTGTTCAGCTCACCTCTACAAAGTGGGACAGGAAGCTAGATCAACATGATGTGTGTGTTTGTTGTGAACCCGCAGCAGGCACAGTTTCACCTTGCCCATGGCCTCAGTCTCTGCACTCACCATCAGCATCACCTCCTCTTCCCTGTCCCTTACCATTCACCTTGCCCATTTTAAATTAGGTATGAAATATCCCTGTTGAGAAAACTTTGCAGGATTAGTATCACAGGAAAATGTGCCCACTGGATTTGCTACAGTGCAGGAGCAACATAGCGATGCTATTGCTAACCAACAAAGTCTGGCTGTGTGCTTTTGATGCACAATTGGTGTACTATAAATGGCATATAATATTTCTCTGCTAAAATTTTTTGCAGGATTACGATCACAGGAAAATTTGCCTACCTCAGATGTACTTATTACAGTGTCAAAGCAATATAGCAATGCTATTTCTGACCAACCAAGTCTGGCTTTTTTATTTTGATGCACAGCTTACGCAGTATAAATGTTGTATTATATTTCTCTGCTGAATAAATTTGCAGGTATACTAGCACTCAAAAATTTGCCCACCTTAGATGGACTTGTTACAGTGCTGAAGCAATACAGCAAAGCTATTTTAACCAACCAAGTGTGGCTTTTTATTTTGATGCTGCAGTATAAATGGTGTACAATATTTCTCTGCTTAAAAAAAAATTGCAGGATTAGTATAGAATGAAAATGTGCCACCTCAGATGGATTTGTAACACTGCAGTATCAATATAACAATGCTATTTCTAACAAACCAAGTCTGGATTTTTTATTTTGATGCACAAATGGTGCAGTATAAATGCTGTATAGTATTTCACTGCTGAAAAAAAATTGCAGTATTACTATTTCAGGAAAATTTGCCCACCTCAGATGGACTTGTTACGGTGCCGGAGCAATACAGCAATGCTATTTCTAAAGAACCAAGTCTGACTTTTTTATTTTGATGCACAACTGACACAGTATTAATGGCAAATGATATTTCCTTGCTTAAAAAAATTGAAGGATTAGTATCGCAGGAAAATTTTCCCACTCAGATGGACTTGTTATAGTTGCGGAGCAATATAGCAATGCTATTTGTAACCATCCAAATCTGCCTTTTTTATGCACAACTGCTACAGTACAAATAATGTACATTTCCCTGCCTAAAAAATTTCAGGAATGCTATCGCAGGTAAATTTGCCCATCTGAGATGGACTTGTTACAGTGCTGGAGCAATATAACGATGCTATCCAACCAAGTCTGGCTTTTTTATTTTGTTGCACAACCGGTGCAGTATTAATGGCGTATAATATTACCCTGCTTAAAAAATTGCAGGATTAGTATCACAGGAAAATTTGCCCACCTCAGATGAACTTGCGCTTTAGCTTTCAAAAAATATTCGCCAAGTAACGAGCATCTCGAGCACACTGATGCTCGAGCAAGTAACGAATAGTGACGAGCACACTCGTTCATCACTATCACTTGTATGATTGATATAGAAGAACTTCACCCAAGGTAAGAGCTTGACCCAGTCATTTTGGTGTGCATTCGTGAAATGCGACAGGAAGTTTTCCTGAACCTGGTTGGCTCTCTCTACTTGTCTGTTGGATTGAGGGTGGTATGCAGAAGAGAAGACCAGTACCACGTTTAGATGTTTGCACATAACTCTCCAAAATCTGGATGTGAATTGGACACCTCTATCGGACACGATATGAAGAGAAAATCAGTTTAGCAATCTATCTCCCGCTAGCTCCATTCTTCTTCTTCAACCTCCTCAGCCAATCAGTCTGTTCCTCTGCTTCTCCTCCTACCCTATGATGCAGAGAGGAGCAATGTCCGCTGCTAGTTGTAGTCCAGGGCAGAGCAGCAAGGAATTTTAAATGTCTGCTGCTGTGAATGTCTGTGTAATCCCAGCAGCAGCAGTAGTTTCTGTACACATAGGCCTCACTGCAGATCTTACATTACTCCCAAAATATATGATACTATAATTCTCATCAAAGAAATATAATTACCCAGACATGTAATTTCTCTGGCTTTATATACTAGTATAAATACTATATACTAGTATAGTCTACAACCCAGAGCAGCCATGTAGTAGTATATGCTGACATGTTATTGTAAATATCATCCACTTCAATTAGCCATATCTGTCACGCTAACAAAGAAGGTTGTAGAAGATGTAAAATTATCATAAATGTGTGACCTTTTGGAAGCCTTCATACACAGCAAGTTTGGCAACATGACTTGATACCAGAAACTCGAGACTACATTAACCTGCTTGAACAATGCAAGCACTTCTGTTATTAGCAATAAATTAATTCACCTGATTCAATGTCTGTACAGAATAATATCCAAGATGAAAAGACAAATAATAGATTGAAAGGCAAGGATAGAAATGACATTTTAATGAAAGCCATGTACAGTCTCTGAAATACTAACTTTTATTTTTGATTAGTGTCATAACAGAGCTCCAAAACTAGGGACAAATCAACAGCAAAATTTTTATGTATTTTTTCGGGGAATACTTCATTTGTGCCTTTATTTTGAATATATTTGCTATATAGAAACATTCTAGGACATGTCATCACTTTATGATCAGTGGGGGTCCGATCTCCAGGACCCTCACCAATCCTACATATGAAGAAGTCACAGCACTGTCATAGTTCCCAGTTTTTCAATGCACTGCACCATTCTAGCCAACGCAGTGCAGGGAAACTCTAAAGGGTTATTTCCAAAAACAGAAGTCATCCCCTAAGCAAAAGATAATGGATAAGTTCCTTTTCACTAGGGGTCCGACTGCTGGGATCCACTGCGATAGAGGCTCTATAACCCTAAGAATGGGGCTCTTCAGCTCTGTCTTGCATTGAGCAGAGTTACACATGCTTGGCCTCTGTTCCATTCATTATCAAAGGGACTGCTGGAAATAACTGAGCAAAATGCTCCTCTTTCTCTGGTAGTCTCATAGATAATAGCTATGAACATGTGTTCCCTGTTTTATTTTTATTGAAAGTGGCAAGCCACAATATGTTTCAGTGGCAGGATGGAGACACAAGGACCATGTTTCTCCATCCTGGCCGGGGCAGAATGGAGACATGGGGCGGAATAGAGACATAAGGGCTGAATGGAGAAAGGGGGCAGGATGGGAGACAAAGGGGCAAGATGGGAGACACGGGGGCAGGATGAGAGGCACAAGGGCAGCATGTAAACACATCGTGCAGAATGGAGACATGGGGCAAATTGGAGACACGAGGCAGGATGGAGACACGGGGCAGGATGGAGACAAAGGGGCAGGATGGAAACATGGGGAAGGATGGAGACAGATGGGGCAGGATGGAGACTGATGGGGAAGGATCATGGTGCAGGATGGAGACACATGATGCAGGATCATGGGGCAGGATGGATACGACGGAGACAGATGGGACAAGATCATGGGACAGATGGGGCAGGATCATGGGACAAATGGGGCAGGATGGGGACAGATGGGACAGGATCGGGAGATCATATGGGGGCAGAATGGATACTCACGAGGGCAGGATGGGAGATCATATGGGGCAGAATGGATACTCATAAGGGCAGGATGGGAGAACATATGGGGCCAGGATGGGAGAACATATGGCTGGAGCCAGGAATAAGATACACGGGGGACAGGATGGGGAATATTATTACCACAGGGGCTAATTAAGGAATATTATTTCTGCAGTGTATTAATTTTATTTTTTGAGGACACTGTTTTAAATGGGGGGGCTGTACTGTTACTGTGCAGAGCGACACTATGTCGCCTTTTTTTCTTCATCTGGTGTAGTGTAGAAGTTGGGAAAAATTAAGTAATGTATTCTGCAAGCAGAGCTCTAGATAACTGTGTTATTTCCTGCAGAGACGAACCCTGGCTGGAAGAAGTGATGGCGGTCTGTGCTGGATGAAGATGAAAAGCAAAAATGAAGGACTTCACCTAGAGACGTCACTGGTGAGTCACTGTATTACCTGTACACTATACACTATATACAGAGCTCCTGTGTATAATGTCACTGGTGAGCCCTGTATCACCTGTACATTTTGCATCTGTTGTGGCCCACTTCCTTGCCCATCACTCCGGTAAGATTACCAACACACAGGTGGTTGGATTGGTGAAGATTCCTGTTCCTAATAGAGGTGGTCCGCCCTAAGAGATTGTTGTTGCAATCTGAGTCCTGTTGGATTTTTAACCTTGGCTCCACTGCACCTACAGGTCTCAACGAGGAGTTGCTGTTTACGGGGTTCCTTGGATAATCGTAGCTATAGCTGTTGGCTTACCCTATTTTAGTACATGGAGGATTGCCTGCTGGAGCTTGATTTAATTATCCATCTACTTTAGTCTATGATGTTTACCTGCATAAACTTTTTCTCGTGGTTGGATTATTCTCTGGACATTCCGTCTATTTTTGGGTCAGACTTGGCGTCATCAAGTTGCACCATTTCAAGACATCTTGATCTACAGGAGTCATGTTTTCAGCCAATTCTAGTCGCTGTTTTATTCTTACCTGTTTTGAGTTTTGAATACTGGCTGGTTCTGTATATTTCTCCTCTCCATATACCCCGCTTTTTCACCAGATTATTGTGATGTTTCATCGGACACTGATATTAATTAATTATTAATTAATCAGATATTTTCTTGGTTTTCCATGGCTCTTATGTATGGCTCATGATGTTCTCTTAATTATTGATGACTATATGGCCTTTCATTGCTCCATGTTATGGTTCATCAATGGCGACTATGTGATTTTTCATTGTTCCAAGTTAGGGCCCATGTGGGTTTATTAGGTCTTTTCGACCGGCTTCCATTAAACTGCCTTTTGGGTTTCTTAACGATTGGGTTATGTATGGGTTATGTATGTCTATTCCCTCTTGTGGGTTCCTCTAGGATATCTCTAATCTGGTAGGTCTGGGTATTTTTTATTGCTTACACGTTCTCTGTTTATTATTGATGTTTCTATCCAAGGCTGGCTACATAACTGTCCGTTCGGCATTCTGGTTGTGGCTTCTTTTTGTCCTCCATCCAGTGGTTCTAGCACATTTCTGCATCTTTAATAACTGTCTTTTCATATTAAATGGCTTTAATAAAATATTCATTTTGTATCATTGTTTCAATTCGTATTTATTTCTGTTTATATTATTTTTTGCATGTATATTTGTATCTTCTTTTTTTTCCCATATATTTTTTTATTTTATTTTCCTGTCACTCATTTTTGCATTTCTCCTTATTTATATTTTTTTTGTCATTTTTATATTTATTTTCATTTTTTTCACATTTAGTTTTCAGTCCCTTTTTGGGTATTATTCATGTTACATTCATTTATTTATCATTATTTTTTCCTATTTTGTTTATATATATATATATATATATATATATATATATATTTTTTTTTTTTTTTATGTTTTTCCATTTTTCTATTATTTTCTATATTTATTATTTTTTATTTTTATTTTACTCCAGGTATGTATCATGTTTACAATACTCATTTATCTTTCATATTTATTTTCCACCTTTTTATACCATCTAGAAATTGCTCTCTGGCCCTCATCTTTACTCTCCACTTTCGTATTGTCTGCTTGTTTCTGCCTCCCTGGAGCCGCATATGCGCTAACTTGTCCTCGCACTTCCCATGTGAGTTCCAGCGTGCGCACTCTGCATTCCACTTCGCGCATTCATCTTGTTGATTTTGTGGGCAGAGACGTCTGCCCGCATTAGATTCATTCATGTGCACATTTCCGCCTTGCAACCTGATCATCGGCCAACACAGGTGTGTGTTGTGAACACTCTGGATCTGACTTCTGAGTTTGGGCTCCCTCTGGTGGCTGCTGATAGTAATGAAGCTGCCTTGGCTAACAAAAGTCCTTCACCTGGGGGCGATGAGTGGCAATCAGGTGGGACTGACTGAGGAGATATAAGTGAGCTACCTTTCCATGATACTCGCCGGTGATTTGTTGCTTCTTGGTCTCTTTTGGAAGTGAGCTTGCTTCCTGCTTGTCCTGCAACTTTCAGATAAGTTATTTGCTGTTTATTTCTGTGGCATTTGTTTTTGTCTATCTCAGTTTTCTGCCCTTCTGGAGTTTCTACAGCCAGGTTCCCCTGCTGGGGCCTGCACTGTCCTCTATTTCTCATTTGCCATTGTTTATGTATTTTCAGTTCCCTGTTAAATCAGTATCCGCTTATTTGCTACCAGTTACACCGGAGTTCTGATCTAGCGGGGGAGAGATCGTGTGGTCTCAGGATTTTTACATATCAGACTGGTTGTAGTTTTTCTTAGAGTTTTTTAGCTGGATTGCAGACAGTATTGTTTCCTGTCATGTTCTATCTAGACAGTTTGGGCCCCAGTATTTGTTCGCTCTATTTTCTGCCTGTGTTTGTATTTCATCTTGTTTCACCGCTAATATATGTTTGGGCGCCACCTATTTCTTTGGGGGCTCTACTCCGGGGCAGTTAGCTTTCCCCTTTCTCTGTTTAGGCTTAGTTATCTCTCCGGCTGTGTCGAGGAGTCTAGGGCACCGTAGGCACGTCCCATGGCTGCTTCTAGTTGTGCTGTCAGTTTAGGGGTCTGCAATCCGCTAGTTACCAACCTCTCTGGTGTCTGGTTGCCTGATCTATTTTTGCTGCTGTCTTCCTCGGCTACCAAATCACAACAGAATCACCGGCCTGACTGTTAATTCTATGGTACTGAAAAGAAGGAAAGAATAGTAAAAAAAAGGTTTCAGAATTTTTATGTATTTTTTCCTCTTTTTCTCTGGGGACCGTAGGAGGAATTTTTTTCTTTTTTCAATGGAGATTAGGCAGTTGTCATCTGCCATCTCGCTCAGTTGTCTACTGCAGAATGTAAGATCCCTATTCCTGATTTGTTTTTTGGGGATTGGTCTAAATTTTTGAATTTTAAGAATAATTGTAAATTGTTTTTTGCCTTGAAACCTAATTCCTCGGGGAACTCTGTACAGCAGGTTAAAATTGTCATCTCCCTGTTGTGCAGTGACCCTCAGGATTGGGCATTTTCCCTGACAACTGGGGATCCTGTTTTGGCTAATGTTCATGCGTTTTTTCAGCCTCTGGGGCTGTTGTATGATGAACCTAATGTGATTGATCAAGCTGAGAAAACCTTATTGGCATTGAACCAGGGTCAGGAAGCGGCAGAGTTATATTGTTAGAAATTCCAAAAGTGGGCAGTCCTTACTAAATGGAACGATGATGCCCTAGCGGCTCTTTTTCAGAAATGTCTGGCAGAGGCTGTAAAAGATGTTAAGGTGGGATTTCCTGTCCCCTCGGGTCTCAACGATTCTATGTCATTAGCCATTGAAATTGACAAACGCTTGCATGAACGTAAAACTATGCGAGAGGTGGTGTTGCCTTTCGAACAGGCCTCTGAGCCCATGCAGTGTGATAGGGTTCTTTCTAGGGCTCACCGTCGAGAATTTCGGAAGCATAAGTTGTGCTTCTATTGTGGGGACGCTTCTCATGCTATTTCCGTCTGCCCTAAGCGGGGAAGACGTTTTGCGCGCTCCTTTCTTTTGGGCAATGTACAGCCTAAATTTCTCTTGACTGTTACCTTGATCTGCTCCTTGTCCTCATTTTCTGCTCAGGCTTTTGTCGATTCAGGAGCAGCCCTGAACCTGATGGATTTCGACTTTGCGAAACGTTGTGGTATTCCCATTGTACCCGTGCGGACTCCTATTCCTTCGAGGGGTATTGATGCTACCCCTTTGGCGGAGAATAAACCCCAGTTTTGGTCCCAGGTGATAATGCGGGTAGCCCCGGACCACCAAGAGAACTGTAAATTTTTGGTGTTGCATAATTTACATGACATTATTGTACTGGGTTTTCCTTGGTTGCAGACCCATAATCCTGTTTTGGATTAGAAGTCTGTGTCTGTGGTCAGTTAGGGTTGTCAATGTATTCGTGGTGACACTCCTGTGTTTTCTACCTCTCCCCAGTCTCAGGAGATCCCCGACTATTTGGCTGATTTTCTGATGTGTCTAGTGAAAGTAAGTCTGCGTCCTTGCCTCCCCACAGGAGTTATGATTGGGCGATTGAGTTAGTGCCCGGTTGTAAATTTCCCAAGGGTCAGCTCTTCAATTTGTCTGTACCTGAGCATGATGCTATGCGATCTTATATCAAAGAGTTATTGGAGAAGGGTCATATTAGACCATCCTCTTCACCTTTGGATGCCGGCTTTTTCGTTGTGACCAAAAAGGATGGTTCATTGAGGCCATGTATTGACTATCGTCTCCTTAATAAAATCACTGTTAAATATCAGTATCCGTTACCCCTGATTTCGATTTATTCTCCAGAGTGAAAGGTGCTAGTTGGTTTACCAAGCTTGACATTAGGGGGACGTATAATTTTATTTGCATTAAGCACGGTGATGAATGGAAGACGGCGTTTAATACCCCTGAGGGGCATTTTGAGTACCTAGTGATGCCTTTTGGGCTCACTAATGCCCCTTCCGTCTTCCAATCTTTCATGAATGATATTTTCCGGGATTTTGTGGATAAGTTCTGATTATTTTTTTGTTCAATATTTAGATTTTTTCCAATGACTGGGATTCTCATGTGGAACATGTTCGGATGGTATTCCGGATTTTGAGAGAAACTGCTTTGCATGTTAAGGGATCAAAATGTCTCTTTGGCGTACAGAAGATTTCGTTTTTGGGATTCATTTTGTCTCTGTCTGCTATTGCAATGGACCTGGTCAAGGTTCAGGCCATTTGTGATTGGGTTCAGCCCACTTCCTTGAAGGCTCTTCAGAGATTTTTGGGTTTTGCTAATTTTTACCGTTAAATTTATAAGTAATTTCTCTGGTATTGTGAAACCACTGACTGATTTGACCGAAAAGGGTTCCGATGTAGTGAATTGATCTCCAGAAGCAGTTTCGGCGTTTCAGGAGCTTAAGCGGAGCTTCACTTCTGCTCCTGTTCTACGGCAACCTGATGTCTCTCTACCATTTCAGGTGGGGATAGATGCTTCTGAGATTGGTGCAGGAGCCGTTTTGTCCCAAAGGGATCCTGTAACCTCTAAGAGTAACCCTTGTGCCTTCTTCTCTCGAAAATTTTCCCCAGCTGAACGTAATTATGATGTGGGGAATCGGGAATTATTGGCTATGAAGTGGGCTTTTGAAGAGTGGAGACAATAGTTGGAGGGAGCCAAACATCAAGTTGTGGTCCTCACTGACCACAAGAACCTGTCTATCTTGAATCAGCCAAGCAACTAAATCCTAGACAGGCCAGGTGGGCCTTGTTTTTCACACGTTTTAATTTTGTAGTCTCCTTTCTTCCGGGCACTAAGAATGTTAACGCGGATGCCCTCTCTAGGAGTTTCTTTGCGGATTCTCCTGATGTGACTGAGCCTGCTGCCATTCTGAAGGAGGATGTGGTTCTTTCCGCTATCTCGTCCGATTTGAGACTGACCCTGGAGGAATTTCAGGGGGATAAACCTGAATGCTGCCCTGTAGGGAAATTGTTTGTCCCCGACCAATAGAGGAAGAAAGTAACCTCTGGAATCCATTGCTCCGCGTTTGCTGGTCATCCCGGTATTTTTCGTACCAGAGATTTGGAGAGTCAGACCTTTTGGTGGCCCACTTTATCTCGTGATGTCAGGATTTTTGTGCAGTCCTGTGGGACTTGTTCTTGGTCCAAACCATGCTCTCGCTCTAGTGGATTGGTAATGCCACTGCCTGTGCCCAGGAGGCCATGGACCCATATCTCTATGGATTTTATTTCCGACCTCCCTGTCTCTCAGAGAATGACTGTTATCTGGGTTATCTGTGATAGATTTTCTAAGATGGTCCATCTTGTGCCACTGCCGAAGTTGCCATCCTCTTCCGAGTTGGTGCCCTTGTTTTTTCAGCAGGTGGTTCGTTTGCACGGCATTCCGGAGAACATTATGTCTGACAGAGGAGTTCAATTTGTTTCCGGGTTTTGGAGAGCCTTTTGTTCTAAACTGGGAATTCAGCTCAGTCTTTCTCCTCTGCGTTTTGCCCTCAGACCAATGGGCAGACTGAGAGAACAAACCAGACTTTGGAAACTTATTTGAGATGTTTTGTGTCTGCTGATCAAGATGACTGGGTCTCTTTATTGCCCTTCGCTCTAAATAATAGGGCTAGTTCTGCCACTTTGATGTCCCCTTTTTTCTGCAACTTCGTGTTTCATCCTCGGTTTTCTTCGTGGCAGGTGGAGGCTTCTGACTGTCCAGGTGTTGATTCTATGGTAGAGAGAATGCAGCAGATTTGGGATCAAGTAGTGGATAAGTTGTCTCTCTCTCTCAGGAGAGGGCCCAACGGTTTGCCAACCGGCATAGGACTGATGGTCCCTGGTTTAAAGTAGGTGACATGGTTTGGTTGTCATCAAAAAATATCCCTATGAAGGTTGCGTCTCCAAAATTTAAGCCAAGGTTCATTGGACCTTATATGATCTTGGAAATCCTTAATCCCGTTTCTTTCCGTTTGGCTCTTCCATGGACGTTTAAATTCACAACATCTTCCATAAATCTTTATTGAAAAGGTTTGTTGAGCCAGTAGTTCCTGTTCTGAGCCTGTTTGGGTTGAGGGCAATCTGGAGTATGAAGTGGAGAAGATATTGGATTCTCATCTGGCTAGACGGAGATTCCAGTACTTGGTCAAGTGGAAAAGTTAGGGTCAGGAGGACAATTCTTTGGTGTTTGCTTCGGACATTCATGCTTAGAGATTGGTTTGCGCCTTTCACCGGGCTCATCCTGATTGTCCTGGTGGCGCAGTTGAGGGTTCGGTAACCCCTCCTCAAGGGGGGTACTGTTGTGAACACTATGGATCTGACTTCTGAGTTTGGGCTCCCTCTGGTGGCTGCTGATAGTAATGAAGCTGCCTTGGTTAACAAAAGTCCTTCACCTGGGGGCGATGAGTGGCAATCAGGTGGGACTGACTGGGGAGATATAAGTGAGCTACCTTCCCATGATCCTCGCTGGTGAGTTGTTGCTTCCTGGTCTCTTTTTGAAGTAAGCTTGGTTCCTGCTTGTCCTGCAACTTTCAGATAAGTTATTTGCTGTTTATTTCTGTGGCATTTGTTTTTGTCTATCTCAGTTTTCTGCCCTTCTGGAGTTTCTACAGCCAGTTTCCCCTGCTGGGGCCTGCACTGGCCTCTGCTTCTCATTTGCCATTGTTAATGTATTTTCAGTTCCCTGTTATATCAGTATCCTCTTATTTGCTACCAGTTACACCGGAGTTCTGATCTAGCGGGGGAGAGATCGTGTGGTCTCAGTATTTTTGCATATCAGTTGGTTGGAGTTTTTCTTAGAGTTTTTGCTGGATTGCAGACAGTATTGTTTCCTATCAAGTTCTATCTAGACAGTTTGGACCCCAGCATTTGCTCGCTCTATTTTCTGCCTGTGTTTGTATTTCAACTTGGTTCACCGCCAATATATGTTTGGGGGCTACCTATTCCTTTGGGGGCTCTACTCCGGGGCAGTTAGCTTTCCCCTTTCTTTCTTTAGGCTTAGTTATCTCTCCGGCTGTGTCGAGGTATCTAGGGCACCGTAGGCATGTCCCATGGCTGCTTCTAGTTGTGCTGTCAGTTTAGAGGTCTGCAATCCGCTAGTTACCAACCTCTCTGGTGTCTGGTTGCCTGATCTATTTTTGCTGCTGTCCTCCTCGGCTACCAAATCACAACAGGTGTGCTTTTAAATCACAGGCCTTGTAAGTATTTATACCCACCTGGCCACATTCGCGGTACTTCCCCTGACGAAGCCATACATGTGATGGCGATACGCTTGGGGCCACGTTCCTGGCTCTCCACTCATGGCCTTGTCAGCTTGGATTCCCCTGTTCATTTGACCGTACCCTGGTTATCTTGCTGTTTATCTACTCACATATTGGGCTGTTCCACTGGAGAAATTCTCATTGCAATTTTTGCATGTCTCCGTATTCCATGGTTTCTGCATTGTGGGATAATTTTTAGCCGCAGTTTTGATCTCCTGGTGGCTAGTGTTGAGCATTCCGATACTGCAAATATCGGGTATCGGCCGATATTAGCTGTATCGGAATTCCGATTCCGAGTTCCGATATTTTCGTCTTATCGGATACCGGAATCGGGATTGTCACTGTCACTGTCAGTGTCCGTCGGTCGGGTCTGTCAGGAGTCAGCGGCACTTACCTGGCAGAAGATCTCCGGCGGTCACGGGCTGGACTGCTTCATGGCCGCCATCCTCTTCTCCCCGGCGGTCACATGCAGTTTCTCGCGATAACTGCAGTGACTGCTGGGTAATCCCGGCCGTAAAGCAGTCAGTCCGATGACGTCACCGCCGGGGAAGCAGGTAATCAGCTGTGCTGCGTTGCAATGACAGGCTCTGCCTGTCATTGCGATGTAGCAGAGCTGGATCGTCGTGGGACTATCGTTATGGACTGCGTCGGACAGGTGGTATACTGTTGGTTTGTTTTTTTTCTTTTTTTACAGGAGATCGATGGCGTCGCAGGAATGAGTGTATAATAAAAGAAATGAAAACTGTGTTGTCTCTTTTATTTCATTAAAATACTTTTTTCTTGCTTTGTCTTTTTTTTACACATTTAATAACTTTGGGATTAATAATGGATCGGTGTCTTATTGACACCTCTCCATTATTAACCGGGCTTATTGTCACCGTGCAATCAACGGTGACAATAACCCCTTATTACCCCGCTTGCCACCGCTACAGGGCAAGTGGGAAGAGCCGGGTAAAGTGCCACAATTGGCACATCTTTTGATGCGCCAAATGTGGGGCTGCTGTAGCCTGGTATTATCAGGCTGTTGAGGGCCAAAATCCATGGGCCTTGACAGTCTTTTAATACCAGGCCGCAGCAGTCTGCATTTTACTTGGCTGGTTAACAAAAATAGGGGGGATCCCCACGCCGTTTTTTTTTTCGAGGGGATCCCCTATTTTTGTTAACCAGCCAAGCTAAGCAGACTGCTGTGGCCTGGTATTATCAGGCTGGCAAGGTCCATGGATATTGGATCCTTACCAGCCTGAAAAACCAGGCCTCAGCGGTCTGCTTCATCTGGCTGGTTAACAAAAATAGGGGGGACCCCACGCTAATTTTTTTCGAGGGGATCCCCTATTTTTGTTAATCAGCCAAGATATGCAGACTGCTGTGGCCTGGTATTATCAGGCTGGCAAGGTCCATGGATCTTGGCTCCTTAACAGCCTGAAAATCCAGGCCTCAGCGGTCTGCTTCATCTGGCTGGTTAACAAAAATAGGGGGGACCCCACGCCAATTTTTTTCGAGGGGATCCCCTATTTTTGTTAATCAGCCAAGATATGCAGACTGCTGTGGCCTGGTATTATCAGGCTGGCAAGGTCCATGGATCTTGGCTCCTTAACAGCCTGAAAATCCAGGCCTCAGCGGTCTGCTTCATCTGGCTGGTTAACAAAAATAGGGGGGACCCCACGCCATTTTTTTTTCGAAGGGAACCCCTATTTTTGTTAATCAGTTCCCTCTGACGTCACTGATTGTGTCCCTGGCTGACCTGAAGTGAAAGTGGAAAGCAATCAATTAAGCTTTCCACTTAAGGGCCCGTCTCACATAGCGATATCGCTATCGAGATCGCTGCTGAGTCACTAGTTTTGTGACGCAGTAGCGAGCTCACCAGCGATATCGCTGTGTGTGACATTCAGCGACGATCAGCCCCCCTGCCGGGTATCGCTGATCGTCGCTGAAATGTCAGGACCTTTGATCGCTGGTTTCCCGCCTGTCACACGCAGCGATGCGTGCCTGTCAGAGGGAAACCAGCGATCAAAAAAAGGTCCTGACATTTCTGCGACGATCAGCGATACCCGGCAGGGGGGCTGATCGTCGCTGAATGTCACACACAGCGATATCGCTGGTGAGCTCGCTGCTGCGTCACAAAACTAGTGACTCAGCAGCGATCTCGGTAGCGATATCGCTATGTGAGACGGGCCCTTAAGCGATGTTACCCGCAGTGTCGCTGTCCCAGATCGCTGCCTGAGCTGCCTGTTTGGCAGCTCAGCAGCGATCATGTAGCGATACACCAGCGATCCTGACAAGTGCATATCGTTGTCGGGATCGCTGGTGTATCGTTATGTGACACCCAGCCTTTACTCTCCTGTCAGGCAGGATTGTCTTCAAATAAGATCCCTTTGAAGGTTGGTCTCCAAAATTAAGCCAAGGTTCATTGGACCTTCTATGATCTTGGAAAATCCTTAATCCCGTTTCTTTCAGTTTGGCTGGCTCTTCCATGGTCGTTTAAGATTCACAACATCTTCATAATTCTTTATTGAAAGGTTTGTGAGCCAGTTGAATTCGTTCTGTGCATGTTTGGGTTTGAGGGCTATCTGGAGTATGAAGTGGAAGAAGATATTGGATTTCATCTGGTAGACGGAGATTCCAGTACTTGGTCAAGTGGAAAGTTAGGGTCAGGAGGGACAATTCTTTGGTGTTTGCTTCGGACATTCATGATTAGAGATTGGTTTTGGCGCCTTTCACGGCTCATCTGGGGGATTTGGGGGTTTTTTTTTTTTATGGTGGTCGCAAGTTGAGGGTTCGGGTAACCTCCTAAGGGGGGGTACAGTTTTGAACCACTAAGGATCTGACTTCTGGGTTTGGGCTCACTCTGGTGGTGCTGTTAGTAATGAAGTGCCTTGTTAACAAAAGTCCTTACCGCTGGGGGATGAGTGGCAATCAGGTTGGGGATGACTGGGGAGATATTAAGTGAGGTACCTTCCATGATCTCGCTGGTGATTGTTGCTTCCTGGTCTCTTTTGAAAGTAAGCTTGGTTCATGCTTGTCTGCCAACTTTCAGATAAGTTATTGGGTTTCTTTCTGTGGCTTTGGTTTTTGTTATCTAGTTTTCTGCCATTCTGAGTTTCTACAGCGTTTCGTGGGCTGCATGGCTTGCTATTCATGTGCCATTGTTAATGTATTTTTCAGTTCCCTGTTTAATTACAGTATCCTCTTATTTGTACTCAGTTACACCGGGAGTTCTGATCTAGCGGGGGACGGAGATCGTGTGGTCTCAGTATTTTTGCATATCAGTTGGTTGGAGTTTTTCTTAGAGTTTTTTGCTGGATTGCAGAACCGTATTTGTTTCCTATCAAGTTCTCTAGGACCCAGTTTGGACCCCAGCATTTGCTCGCTCTATTTCTGCTGTGTTTGTATTTCAATTGGTTCACGCCAATTATGTTTGGGGGGGCTACCTATCCTTTGGGGGCTCTACTCGGGGCAGTTAGCTTTCCCCTTCTTTTTTAGGCTTAGGTTATCTCTCCGGCTGTGTCGAGGTATCTAGGGCACCGTAGGCTTGTCCCATGGCCTGCTTCAGTTGTGCTGTCAGTTTTAGATGTCTGCAATCCGCTTGATACCTAACTCTCTGGTGTATGGTTGCCTGATCTATTTTTGCTGCTGTCCCTCCTCGGATACCAATTTCACAACAGGGTGTGCGATTAATCACAGGCCCTTGTAAGTATTTATACCCACCTGGCCACTTTCGTCGGTACTTTCCCTGACGAATAGCCATTCATGTGATGGCGATACGCTTGGGGCCACGTTCTGGCTCTCCACTCCTGGCCTTGTCAGCTTGGATTTCCTGTTCTTTTGACCGTACTGGTTATCTTGCTGTTTTTCTACTCACAGTTTGGGCTGTTCCACTGGAGAAATTCTCATTGCAATTTTTGCATGTCTCCGTATTCATGGTTACTGCATTGTGGGATAATTTTTAGCCGCTGTTTTTGATCTCATGGTGGCTAGTGTTGAGCATTCCGTTACTGCAATATCGGGTATCGGCCGATATTTGCTGTAACGGATTTTCCGATTCGTGTTCCGATATTTTCGTCTTATCGGTTACCGGAATCGGGATTGTCACTGTCACTGTCAGTGTCGTCGGTAGGGTCTGTCAGGAAGTCAGCGGCCTTACCTGGAGAAGATCTCCGGCTGGTCAGGGGTGGACTGCTGTCATGGCGCCCATCCTATTCTCACCGGCGGGTCACATGCAGTTTCTCGCGATTTAACCTGCTCAGTGACTGCTGGGTAATCCCGCGGCGTAAAGAGTCTGTCCGATGAAGTCACCGCCGGGGGAAGCAGTAATCAGCTGTGCTGCGTTGCAATGACAGGGCTCAGCCTTCATTGCGAATGTTTGCAGAGCGGATCGTCGTGGGACTATCGTTATGGACTGCGTGGACAGGTGGTATATGTTGGTTTGTTTTTTTCTTTTTTTACAGGAGATCGTGCGTCGCCGGAATGAAGTGTAGAATAAGAAATGAAAACGGTGTTGTCTCTTTTATTTTCATTAAAATACTTTTTTCTTGCTTTGTCTTTTTTTTACACATTTAATAACTTTGGGGCATTAATAATGGATCGGTGTCTTATTGACACTCTCCTATTATTACCGGGCTTTTGTCACGTGCATTCAACGGTGACCAATAAACCCTTTTTACCCCGCTTGCCACAGCTACTGGGCAGTGGGAGAGCCGGGGGTAAAAGTGCCACAATTGGCACATCTTTGATGCCAAATGTTGGGGCCTGCTGTAAGCTGGTATTATTCAGGGTGTTGAGGGCCAAAATCCATGGGCCTTGATAGTCTTTTAATTACCAGGGCGCTGCAGTCGTGC
Organism: Oophaga sylvatica; assembly: GCA_033576555.1. Classification (NCBI taxonomy): domain Eukaryota; kingdom Metazoa; phylum Chordata; class Amphibia; order Anura; family Dendrobatidae; genus Oophaga; species Oophaga sylvatica. The sequence continues at coordinate 154,699,678 of JARQOD010000005.1, read as the reverse complement.
ATTTTTACTTGGCTGGTTAACAAAATAGGGGGAGATCCCACGCCTGTGTTTTTTTCGAGGGATCCCTTATTTTGTTAACAGCCAGTAAGCAGACTGTACTGTGGCCTGGTATTATCAGGCTGGCAAGGGTCCATGGATATTGGATCCTTTCCAGCCTGAAAAAACCAGGCCTCTGCGGTTGCTTCATCTGGCTGGTTAACAAAAATAGGGGGGACCCACGCTAATTTTTTTCGAGGGGATCCCTATTTTTGTTAATCAGCCAAGATATGCAGACTGCGGTGGCCTGGTTTTATGCAGGCTGGCAAGGGTCCAATGGATCTTGGCTCCTTAACAGCCTGAAAATCCAGCCTCAGCGGTCTGCTTCATCTGGCTGGTTAACAAAATAGGGGGGACCCCACGCCAATTTTTTTCGAGGGGATTCCTATTTTTGTTAATCAGCCAAGATAGGCAGACTGCTGTGCCTGGTATTATCAGGCTGCAAGGGTCCATGGATCTTGGCTCCTTAACAGCTGGAAAATCCAGGCCTCAGCGGTCTGCTTCTCTGGAAGGTTAACAATAATAGGGGGGACCCCACGCCATTTTTTTTTTGAAGGGAACCCTATTTTTGTTAAATCAGTTCCCTCTGACGTCACTGTTTGTGTCCCTTGGCTGACCTGAGTGAAAGTGGAAAGCCAATCAATTAAGCTTTCCACGTTAAGGCCAGTCTCACATAGCGATATCGCTATCGATTCGCTGCTGAGTCATAGTTTTTGTGACGCAGTAGCGAGCTCACCAGCGATATCGCTGTGGTGCATTCGCGACGAATCAGCCCCCCTGCCGGGTATCGCTGATCGTCGCTGAAATGTCAGGACTGTGATCGCTGTTTCCGCCTGTCACACGCAGCGATGCGTGCCTGTCAGAGGGGAATCCAGCGATCAAAAAAAGGTCCTGACATTTCTGCGACGATCAGCGATACCCGGCAGGGGGGCTGTTCGTCGTCTGAATGTCACAACAGCGATGTCGCTGGTGAGACGCGGGCTGCGTTCACAGAAACTAGTGACTCAGGCAGCGATCTCCGGTAGCGATATCGCTATGTGAGACGGGCCCTTAAGGCGATGTTACCCGGCAGTGTCGCTGTCCAGATCCGCTGCCTGAGCTGCCTGTTTGCAGTCGCAGCGATCATGTAGCGATACACCAGCGATCCTGACAAGTGCATATCGTTGTCGGGATCGATGGTGTATCGTTATGTGACACCCAGCCTTTACTCTCCTGTCAGGCAGGAGAGGAACTCATTCATTTGGGGTTTACTGTGAGGCTGCAGCATTAGCTGCGGTCCCTGCAGTAAACATTAACCCTTTCTGAAGGATTACACCGTGGGACCTGACTGTGCATGGGATAGGTAAGAATAATTTTGCTTTTTTATTTTATTTTTATTACAGGAAATGGTTTTTGCAGTAAAATAAAAGATGGTCAAAAACATGTGTCTTTATTTCATTAAAATGATTTTTAATTAAAGTGTGTGTGTTTTATTTTTATTTCATGCAATAGGATTAATAATTGATAGTTGTCTAATTGACAGCTCTCAATTATTAACCTGGCTTAAGGTCACCTTTCAATAGCAAGGTGGCTTTAACCCCATATTAACCCATTCGCCACCGCTACAGGGCAATGGGAATAGACGGGCAAAGTGCCAGAAAGGGCGAATCTAATTATAGATTTGTCTTTCCTGGGGTGTCTGGGGGCAGATGTTAGTAGCCGGGGGGGGCAAAAATAATGGTCCCTCTCTGGGCTATTATTATCTGCCCCCACTCACTGGCTTTGTCTGTCTGGTTGCGAAAATAGGGCGGGAGCCCACGCATTTTTTTTCAGCAATTTTACACCTCATTATATATATACATGTCATTGAATTTGTGACACATATATATATATATTTATATTTGTAGTTCATACACTTCTACATAGTATAATAGCCGCTAATTCAATTGCCGGCTTTTGTGAAAATGCAGAACCCGACATGAAATGACACTTGGTGTACATAGGGTTAACCATGTCTTTTCATGTCCTTTGCTATCTAATTTGCACAAACAATTAAATCAGACTATGTGTGCAAAATTTCACACCTCTAGGGGTTAATTAAAGGTGTAAATTCGTAGCAAAAAAGTCCATTTTTTTACAACGAATTTACACCTTTAATTAACCCCTACAGGTGTGAAATTTTGCACACATAGTCTGATTTAATTGTTTGTGCAAATTAGATAGCAAAGGACATGAAAAGAAATGTTTAACCCTATGTACACCAAGTGTCATTTCATGTCGGGTGCTTCTGTCTTTTCACTGAAGCCGGCTTTACCCGGCAATTGAATCAAAGGATATTTTACTATGTAGAAGTGTATAAACTATACATATATGTATATATATATGTCACAATGACATGTATATATATATATATGTATTCTATGTGTGTATATTTAGTGTTTACAAGGAAAGAATGGGGTTTTTTTAGTTGCGATATTTTGTTCCCATAGACTTACATGGGACTTCCGGTATCGGTATCGGGTATCGCCGATATTTTAGTGATATCGGCGATACCATTCCGATTCCGATACTTTAGCATATCGGAAAGTATCGCTCAACTCTACTGGTGGCCGATCGCCGCAGGGATCCTCTGGGATATATCCGTGACAGCTGCCGTATAGCCCTTGTGTTGTATTTTTTGGGAATTTTAGGGTTCCAGCTCGGGTTCATATATATTTCTCTGTATATTATCTCACCATCAAGCCACATAGATCCCAGGGTCCTGGGTGTTATTTCTCATGAGCTATATTGCTTTAGTTCTTGTTATTTATACTATGCACCATGTTTTATGTACTATGTTGCATTTTTGTATTCTGCAGATATTTTTGAGTGGTACTGTACCAGCCCTATGGTTTTAATTATTTTTATGTCACTTTTTGCTATTGAGTGCCAAATAAAGATTATATATATTTTTTTCATACAATTTTGTTGTAGTTTGCAGATTTTACAGTAGTGCTTTCTTCTCTCCTTGCCCATATCATTTCTTACTATTGGTTCTGCACCTCTCTTCATTGTTTATTCATATTGTAGTGCTCCCGGTTCTCCTTATTTATATGGGGTAGAATGGAGACACGGGGGCTGAATGGAAACATGGGGGCAGGATGGGAGACACAGGGGCATGATGGGGGACACGGGGGCAGGATGAGAGGCACGAGGGCAGGATGTAAACACATCGTGCAGAATGGAGACATGGGGCAGGATGGAGACACGAGTGCAGGATGGAGACAAGGGGGCAGGATGGAGACACGGGGAAAGATGGGGCAGGAATATGGGGCAGTGTTACACCCGGTCCCAGCGCTGCCTCTACACTCCGTTCTGCTCACTCACCTGTTCCTCGGGCTGTCCCTCTGCGGCGGTCTGTGCGTGGGCTGGGGTCTCCTATCCCATCTGCTCTCCGGGGTCCTGAGTCCTTCTCCACTTCCTGGCACGCTGCTGGCAGGCCTCCAGACAGTCGGCTTAGGACGCGAGGCCGCGCCCACCGCCTCTCTTAAAGGGGCAGCGTGCATCTTTTGAAATAGCTAATTATCCAATGGCTGCGCACTCAGTACTATATCTGGTCACTCCACCATTAGGGGAGTGCCGGAGCAACGTGTTCTATCATTGCTACATCCGGTTCTGTGCCTGTTCTGTCTGCGCTGCGTCTGCAGTCTCTGTGCTTCGCTGATACTGTTTGTCTCCTCAGATCATTGCTAACCCGTATCTGGCTAATCTGGACAATCTCGGCTATTACTGGCTCAAGTGTCATCCCGTTCCGCCATCAGCCATCCGTACCCGTGGACCGTGACAAGGTCACTGAAGCCAGCCTTCTACCATCCGTTCTGGACCAGGACCTTACCCTTCTCCGTCAAGAACTTTCCACGGACTCTGTAAATACTTGTTACCCTTTTGGTCCCTCTGGGACAGCTGCCACGTGTCCGGGGTCTAACTGGAGGTAGCACCTGTGTCCTCGGGTATTCCATTCTGGTCCTGTTCGAGGGGCCTTACTACGGGTACCCGGGGCTCACTAGTTACGCCCCCTTCGGAGCCCCCCGGACCGCGGTCTCGAGGTTCCACATTAAAAAATAAAAACGAATGTGAACTTCACCACCTCTGCCTCCGCTTCCATTCGTTACAGATTGCTCCGGCCATGGAACCCGCTGGATCCCAGAGACCTCCGACCACGGATCTGTGCCAGGAGGTGGCCCGTTTGGGAGTTCAACAGGACAAGATCACGACTTATCTACACAGCTTGTCTACCCGCATGGATTCCCTAGGGTTCTCGTCTGCACCTGACTCTTCTATCAATAATCAGGTACCAGTTCCCATGGCAAATCAAGGTCCCCGTCTGGCGGCTCCTACCCGTTTCCAGGGTGATCCTACTCTGTGTCGGGGTTTCCTCAATCAGTGCACTCTACACTTCGAAATCTTGGGGCATATGTTTGCTTCTGACCGAGCCAAGGTGGGCTTCATCATGTCACACCTGGGAGGAGAAGCCCTCGCCTGGCTAAACCCGCTATGGGAGAGAGGGGATCCGGTGGTTAACGATCTTCAATCTTTCCTAGAGGCTTTTCGCAGGACTTTCGATGAACCTGGTCGTACCACTTCGACTGCATCAGCTCTGCTCCACCTGCGCCAAGGTACTCTCACGGTAGCTCAGTATGCTGTTAAATTCCGCACCCTCTCGTCTGAATTGTCGTGGAACAATGAGGCCCTGGTTGCTAACTTCTGGGAAGGCCTATCCGGAAGAATCAAGGATGAGCTGGCGGGACGGGACAGACCTACTCTCTTGGAAGAGCTAATATCCTTGGCAACCCGAATTGACCTGCGTTTTCAGGAGCGCTCCATGGAGATCAAGCAGGACAAAAGGTCCTATCACCTGGACTCTAGTTTGTACAAAACAGGTACTTCACCCTCCGCCTCCGAGGCCATGGAGGTGGACCATGTAAGTTTGGCCACCCGCCGCCGGGAGGCACGTTGCAAGGAGGGAAGTTGTTACTACTGCGGTAGTTCTGAACATTTGATTCATTTCTGTCCTAAAAAGTTGGGAAACTCCAGTGCCTAGGTCCGGTAGGAGGGGCCAACCTAGGTAAAGAGCAGTCCTCTCCCTCTTTACACATCTCTGTCACCGTGTCCTATGGAGCAATAAAATTCTCCGAACACTGTCTACTGGATTCTGGAGCTGCAGGGAACTTCATCCAGCAGGCGGTTGTGGATCATTACCGCTTACCAGTCCAGCGTCTTCCTGATCCGTTACAGGTGTCCGCCGTGGATGGCAAACCGCTGACCGAGCCCGTCCAGTTTCAAACCGAGTTGGTGGAACTCCGGGTAGGTCTAATGCATACTGAACGAATGCGATTTTATGTATATCCTGGTTTATCCCATCCCATGCTTCTAGGTTTACCTTGGCTCCAGATGCATGAACCAGTCCTTAATTGGAAATCTGGAGAAGTTCTGCGTTGGGGTGATACCTGCATGAATCGTTGCTTAACCCGGATTCAACCTGTTTCGCCTCCAGTCCAGCCTGATACCCTGCCAGGGTTACCTTCTGCCTATTGGTCCTTCTCTGACGTCTTTGGGAAAAAAGAGGCTGAGAGACTACCTCCACACAGGTCGTATGACTGTCAGATAGAGCTTCTTCCAGGAGCATCACCCCCTCGCGGGAGAGTTTATCCTCTTTCACAGGCAGAGACTCAGGCCATGTCGGACTACATTCAAGAGAATTTGGCTAGAGGATTTATCCGAAAGTCATCGTCACCGGCAGGAGCTGGATTCTTCTTTGTAAAGAAAAAGGACGGATCCTTGCGGCCCTGCATTGACTATCGGGGTCTAAATCAAATCACGGTAAAAAACAGGTATCCATTGCCTCTTATTTCAGAGCTGTTTAATCGTCTCCGAGGGGCCAAGATCTTCACCAAATTGGACCTCAGAGGGGCCTACAACCTGATCCGAATCAGAGAGGGAGACGAATGGAAAACAGCCTTCAACACCCGTGACGGCCACTATGAATACCTGGTAATGCCATTCGGCCTAAGCAATGCACCTGCGGTTTTTCAGGAATTTGTTAATGACATTTTCAGGGACTTGCTCTATACTTGTGTCGTGGTTTACCTGGACGATATTTTGATTTTTTCTGCTGACTTGACGTCACACCGGAGGCAAGTACGCCTGGTCTTACAAAGACTGAGAGAGAACAGGCTCTATGCCAAATATGAGAAATGCCTCTTTGAGCAGTCCTCTTTGCCTTTCCTTGGGTACATTGTATCTTCCACAGGATTAAAGATGGATCCGGAGAAGTTGTCTGCAGTTCTCAACTGGCCTCGTCCGTCTGGGCTAAAAGCCATACAAAGGTTCCTCGGATTCGCCAATTACTACCGGCAATTCATTCCACACTTTTCCACCCGAGTGGCTCCAATCACAGCCTTAACCCGGAAAGGTGTAAACTCTAAGGAATGGTCCTCCGAGGCAGAAGAGGCCTTTGTTTCTCTCAAAAAAGCCTTCGCTTCCGCACCCGTTCTCCATCGTCCTAATTCAAGTGAGCAATTTTTTCTTGAAGTTGACGCTTCTTCCATAGGTGCAGGAGCAGTTCTGACCCAGAAGTCGTCTACCGGGCGGATGATCTCGTGTGGTTTTTTTTCCAAGGTTTTTTCTCCTGCAGAAAGGAACTACTCTGTCGGTGATCGCGAACTGTTGGCCATCAAATTGGCTCTGGAAGAATGGAGACATCTTCTTGAAGGAGCTCATCACCAGGTAATCATATTCACCGACCATAAAAACCTTGCCTATCTCCAATCTGCTTTAAGACTGAATCCCCGTCAGGCCCGTTGGGCATTATTTTTTGCCCGTTTCAATTTTGTACTTCATTTCCGTCCAGCTGACAAGAACATCAAGGCAGACGCACTCTCTAGGGCTTTCTTGCCTCCTGAACTGGAGGAGGAACCTCAGCACATTATTGAACCTTCTAGGTTAGTCTCTGTTGCCTCCACTGATCTGGCCCGGCTTCCTCCTGGGAAGACTTTCGTGTCTGCTTCTGACCGTACTCGTGTTCTGCGCTGGGGTCATTCTTCTAAGTTGGCTGGCCATGCTGGTCAGAAAAAGACGCAGCAACTCATCTCCCGGTATTACTGGTGGCCTACCATGGTCAAGGATATCCAGGAGTTCGTCGCAGCATGTCCTTCATGTGCTCGTAACAAAACTGTTAAACATCTACCAGCCGGCAGGCTTCTGCCTCTTCCGATTCCGTCCGCTCCCTGGCAGCACATCGCGATGGATTTCATCACGGATCTTCCCATCTCTTCTGGCTGCTCAGTGGTATGGGTTGTGGTGGACCGCTTCTCTAAAATGGCTCACTTCGTTCCGCTATCTGGCCTCCCGTCTGCTCCAGAACTGGCCACTCACTTCATCCAGCACATCTTTCGTCTACATGGATTTCCTCTCCACATCGTGTCCGACAGGGGCGTCCAGTTCACCTCTAAGTTCTGGAGAGGACTCTGTAAAATGGTAAAAATTGAACTAGATTTTTCTTTTGCATATCATCCCCAGTCTAATGGGCAAGTGGAGAGGATCAATCAAATCCTGGCTGGATACCTGCGTCATTTCGTCAACGCTCATCATAATGACTGGGTAGAATTACTGCCCTGGGCGGAATTCTCCTACAACAATCAAGTAAGTGAATCTTCTGGAAAGTCTCCCTTTCAGATTGTGTTTGGACTGCAACCCGGAATTCCTCTTCCTGTCTCGGGATTGTCGGATGTTCCGGCAGTCGATACCTTGTCAAAGAATTTCTCGGACATTTGGAGAGAGACCAGGTCGGCTTTGGAGAAAGCTTCTCAACGTATGAAAACGCATGCGGACAAAAGACGTTTGGAGGCTCCCATCTTTCGTCCAGGAGACAAGGTATGGCTCTCCTCCAAGTACATCCGTCTGAAGTTACCATCGTACAAATTGGGTCCTCGTTTCATTGGTCCCTTTGAAGTTTTGATACAGATCAACCCGGTTTCTTATAAACTGAAATTGCCTAATTCTCTAAGAGTACCTAACTCCTTTCATGTTTCCCTCCTCAAACCAGTAGTGTTGAGTTCCTTTTTTAAGGACCCGGGTACCACTCCTGATCCGGTCTCTGAGGATGATGTTTTTGAGGTAAAACATATCTTGGCCTCTAAGCGAGTAAGAGGTAGGATCTATTACCTGGTGGACTGGAGGGGTTTTGGTCCTTAGGAGAGGTCTTGGGAGCCTAAAGAGAACATCCAGGCCCCTCTACTTCTTAAAAGATTTCACGCAGGCTTGAAAAAGAGGGGGAGTAAAGAGGGGGATACTGTTACACCCGGTCCCAGCGCTGCCTCTGCACTCCGTTCTGCTCACTCACCTGTTCCTCGGGCTGTCCCTCTGCTGCGGTCTGTGCGTGGGCTGGGGTCTCCTGTCCCATCTGCTCTCCGGGGTCCTGAGTCCTTCTCCACTTCCTGGCACGCTGCTGGCAGGCCTCCAGACAGTCGGCTTAGGACGCGAGGCCGCGCCCACCACCTCTCTTAAAGGGGCAGCGTGCATCTTTTGAAATAGCTAATTATCCAATGGCTGCGCACTCAGTACTATATCTGGTCACTCCACCATTAGGGGAGTGCCGGAGCAACGTGTTCTATCATTGCTACATCCGGTTCTGTGCCTGTTCTGTCTGCGCTGCGTCTGCAGTCTCTGTGCTTCGCTGATACTGTTTGTCTCCTCAGATCATTGCTAACCCGTATCTGGCTAATCTGGACAATCTCGGCTATTACTGGCGCAAGTGTCATCCCATTCCGCCATCAGCCATCCGTACCCGTGGACCGTGACAAGGTCACTGAAGCCAGCCTTCTACCATCCGATCTGGACCAGGACCTTACCCTTCTCCGTCAAGAACTTTCCACGGACTCTGTAAATACTTGTTACCCTTTTGGTCCCTCTGGGACAGCTGCCACGTGTCCGGGGTCTAACTGGAGGTAGCACCTGTGTCCTCCGGGTATTCCATTCTGGTCCTGTTCGAGGGGCCTTACTACGGGTACCCGGGGCTCACTAGTTACGCCCCCTTCGGAGCCCCCGGACCGCGGTCTCGAGGTTCCACATTAAAAAATAAAAACGAATGTGAACTTCACCACCTCTGCCTCCGCTTCTATTCGTTACAGGCAGGATGGAGACAGATGGGGCAGTGTCATGGGGCAGGATGGATACAATATAGACAGATGGGGCAGGATCATGGGACAGATGGGGCAGGATCATGGGACAAATGGGGCAGGATGAAAACAGATGGGGCAGGATGGGGAGATCATATGGGGGCAAAATAGATACTCATAAGGGCAGGATGGGAGAACATATTGGGCCAGGATGGGAGAACACATGGCTGGAGCCAGGAATGAAATACACGGGGGACAGGATGGGGAATATTACCACAGGGGCTAATTAAGGGATATTATTACTGTAGTGATGTATTTATTTTATTTTTTGAGGATACTGTTTTAAATGGGGGGCGTACCTGTTACTGTGCAGAGCAACACTATGTCGCCTTTTTTTCTTCATCTGGTGTAGTGTAGAAGTTGGGAAAAAGATAAGTAATGTGTTCTGCAAGCAGAGCTCTAGTTAACTGTGTTATTTCCTGCAGAGATGAACCCTGGCTGGAAGAAGTGATGGCGGTCTGTGCTGGATGAAGGTGAAAAGCAAAGATTAAGAACTTCACCTAGAGACGTCACTGGTGAGTCAATGTGTTACCTGTACTCTGATACTATACACTGTATACTATATACAGAGGTCCTGTGTACAATGTTACCAGTGATCACTGTATTACCTTTACACTGACAATACATCGTTTTCCAAATTATTATGCAAATTGGTTTTAAGTGTCATAACGTTTTTTGTTTTTTTTTTGTAAATGAAACCCCTGATGGTATTGTGTCTCAGGGTTCTTTGGATTACTGAAATCAATCTCAAATACCTGTGATAATTAGTTTGCCATGTGAGTCCAATAAAAGGAAAACTGGATGTTCCACACTATTAAGCAGGCCAGAGTTTTCAAGTAACATGGGAAAGAAAAAGGATCTCTCTGCTGCTGAAAAGCATCAAATAGTGCAATGCCTTGGTCAAGGGATGAAAACATTAGATATTTCCTAAATACTTAAGCGTGATCATAGTACTGTTAAGAGATTTGTGGCTGATTCTGAACACAATAATAATAATAAATGATACTCGCGCTTTTAATCAAACATACTCCCAATACTGATCGTAACACATACCTGGGTTAGCAAAGAATTCAATGAATGAATATTCAAATGATGAAAAAGCGGTAAGTTTAATGTAGTGGTAGACAAATTCGTACAATAGGCATGCTGGAAAAAAAGAAGAAGAAAAAAGTGTGTAAATAAAAAATAAAAAAATATAAATATAAAGAAAAAAATATTATAAAGAAAAAAATGTATATGTGACAAAAAATTGAAAAAAGAAAAAGAGGACTAGTGATATCTACTAGATATACTGGCGATACCTTATGTTAAGATATACTACCCGGTAATCTGTCCCCTAAAAGTGTCAATACGATTGCAGAGTGCAGAGTAATATAAAAAACCGTTGGATATAATAGACCATAACCCCAATTCACTTGATGGACAATGTGAGGTGATTTAACAAATCAGGAAATAATAATACCCAAAGTGACAAAAAAGGTAATGAAACCAGTGGTATCACACAAATAATCCAGCGGTACCTTATACAGGAATACACTGCCTAGTATCCAGTTCAATAAACCTGATGGTACTTAGCTTGAGATGTTGATTCCAAACCGATCCAATAAAATGAGACCGGCCGGGACAGCTCTCTAGGACTTTCTTCTACTCTTCTCATTTTATTGGATCGGATTGCTAACCCAGGTATGTGTTACGATCAGTATTGGGAGTATGTTTGATTAAAAGCGCGAGTATCATTTATTATTATTATTTTATTTCCTCTTTTCTCCTTGTGGTTGGAGTTTTAGTACTTGCTGCTAATCTAGCATATATACACTCGCGCCGCTACACATACTTTTTGATTCTGAACACAGACGTAAAAAGCCATTACAAACCAGCAAACAGATATTTGAAGCTGCTGATGCCTCGGGAGTACCTCGAACCTCAAGGTGTAGTATCCTTCAAAGGCTTGCTGTGGTGCATAAGCCTACTATTCGGCAACCCCTAAACAGTGCTCACAAGCAGAAACGGTTGCAGTGGGCCCAGACATACGTGAAGACTAATTTTCAAACAGTCTTGTTTACTGATGAGTGTTGAGTAACCCTGGATGGTCCAGATGGATGGAGTAGTGGATGGTTGGTGGATGGCCACCATGTCCCAACAAGGCTGCGACGTCAGCAAGGAGGTGGAGGAGTCATGTTTTGGGCCAAAATCATGGGGAAACAGCTGGTAGGGCCCTTCAAGGTTCCTGAAGGTGTGAAAATGACTTCTGCAAAGTATGTAGAGTTTCTAACTGACAACTTTCTTCCATGGTATAAAAAGCAGAAACGTGCTTTCAGGAGCAAAATCATCTTCATGCATGACAATGCACCATCTCATGCTGCAAAGAATACCTCTGAGTCATTGGCTAGTATGGGCATAAAAGGAGATAAACTCATGGTGTGGCCACCATCTTCCCCTGACCTCAACCTTATAGAGAGCCTTTGGAGTATCATCAAGCAAAAGATCTGTGAGGGTGGAAGGCAGTTCACATCAAAACAGCAGCTCTGGGAGGCTATTCTGACTTCATGCAAAGAAATACAAGCAGAAACTCTCCAAAAACTCACAAGTTCAATGGATGCAAGAATTGTGAAGGTGATATCAAAGAAGGGTTCCTATGTTAACATCTAACTTGTCCTGTTAGGATGTTTTGGTGTTTAATAGCTTTTTTGTTCAGTGAATGTGACCTCCTAATGCTGCAAATGCCACAAATGAGCATTTTCAGTTCTTTAAAACATATCAAATGTTTAGAAATTCTGCTGTGCCTAATAATTTGGAACAGTGCATTTTGAGTTTTTATCATTTTGGAGATTATACTGTTATCATTGGGAGGTTTCTTCAATAAATTTGTTGTATACTCTAACAGGTGATGACTTTTATTAGACTGACTGTCATTTGCACCGACCACTTAGGAAAATCAGAGAAAAATATCATTTGCATAATAATTTGGGACATGGTGTATATACAGAGCTCCAGTGTACAATGTCACCAGTGATCACTGTATTACCTGTACATGGACACTATATACAGAGCTCCTGTGTAAAATGTCACTGGTGATCCCTGTATTATCTGTACACTGACACTATATTCAGAGCTCCTGTGCATAATGTCACTAGTGATCACTGTATTACATGTACTGTATACTGACAGTATATACAGAGCTCCTGTGTATAATGTCACTGGTGAGCCCTGTATTACCTGTACACTATACACTATATGCAGCACTCCTGTGCATAATGTCACTGGTGATCCCTGTATTACCTGTACATTGACACTATATACAGAGCTCCTGTGTATAATGTCACCGGTGATCACTGTATTACCTGTACAGAGACACTGCACTACTAAGGACAGATCTCCTGTGTATAATGTCACTTATGGTGATAGTATTGTGTTTTTCTATTAATGATCAGTATTGTAGATTCAGTCACTATGTAGTGGTAATATGTCGTCCGGCCATGGTGTGGCGGTATTTGTTCCTTGTATGTGCTATTTTTTGGTCATTATGTGGTGGTAATATGTGATCTGGTCATGGTGTGGTGGTATTTTTCCCTTGTATGTGATATTATTCAGTCACTGTGGTAGTAATATGTGGTCTGGACATGGTGTGGCGGTATTTGTTCCTTGTATGTGGTATTATAGGTCAATATGTGGTGGTAATATGGTGTTTGGTCATGGTGCAGTGTATTTGTCCCTTGTATGTGATATTAATGGTCATTTTAAAAATTGAAAAACAAATAAAAATATACCTAAATTGTATTGCATATTATAACAAATATTTTATAGGTTAGAGTAGAGTAGGGCCCGGCCAAAATCATCTACCTTGTCATGGGGGCAGATTAAAAAAATCTTTTGGCCAAAACAAAAGCTGCTAGTTATATGTGTGATCTGGTGATGGGAACTGTTACTGTGTGATTGGTGAGAAGTAGAGTTTTTCCAAGACAGAGTGGTGGGACTGTGGACAGTTCGAGGGGTGGAGCCTGGGTGGAGTCAAAAGGGGGCCTCGAAAATTTTGCCAGTATGGTGCCCCGAAATTCCTAGTGGCAGTGTCATGTGTGCATCGCCACGAAGATCGTCGCGGTTGCACATTCTGACTTCTCACAGCTGAGTTGCTGTTTCTTTGTGTTTGGCAGTTAGGGAGTTAATTCTGTCTGTGCTCAGTTCTGGGACTGGGTGCAGTTTCTCCCGGCTGCAATTAATTATTTGTTGATTGGTTTCCTTTAAATCTCTGGTTGTCTGTGTTGGGAGTTGCCAGTGAAATTCTTCATGCAGACCACAGATAGGATTGTATCTGTATAGACTTAATTAAAGAGCTCCTTAGTTGTTTTAAGCTCACCTTGCTTAGAGTTTAATATCCCAGATCATTTATGTTCCTTCTGTGTTTGAGTGTGTATGCAAGTCTGTGTTTTCTCCAGTCTGTCTTATATGTTTAATCTGTGTATTTAGCTGAGATCAGCCCATATCCCTTTGGTGGTAATCAGTATCCTTCTTAGGACTGATTACAGGGTTCAGGGACTGATAGGAGACAGGGTTAGGCTGGAGACTTGGACCTCTGAACCATTATCAGTACCTCCAAGGTGAGGGATTAGTTAGGACCCCAGTTTAGGGTCAGGTTAGACCCCCGGTCCTCCTCTTTCCTGTGACAGTGTATCAAGTCCTCAAGATTAACCCTGAGTTCAACGGATATCGTGTCAGGTAAATCTATTCTATATTTACATGCTGATGTTGCTAATCTATATGTTGTATAGAGTGTTGTTCTTTTAAGAATAGTTTACTGACATCGTACACATATCATAAGACCGCGTGACATTTTCACTGGCCTATAAAATTATTCCCAGTTGCCATGGATCCAGTAGCCCAGCTGGCTCTGCAGTTGCAGGGATTATCCATGGAGCTGACGGACATTAAGTCCAAAGTTTTGTCTCCCTCGGAGAAAACCAGATTTGAACCTAAAGTAGCTCTCCCGGACAGGTTCACTGGTGGGCGAGACAAATTTTTTACCTACAGGGAGTGAAGAGCAGAGAGTGGGAATTGTTATCTCACTTCTGCAAGGGGACCCTCAATCCTGGGCATTTTCCCTTCCTCCGGGATCCCGGCTCTACAGTCAGTAGATCGATTTTTTACTGCCCTGGGTTTGGTATATGATGACCCAGATCGGGTCTCTCTTGCTGAGACAAAATTACGTAAGATACAGCAGGGAGATCGTCCGGCGGAGGAATTTGCTTCTGAGTTCCGTAGATGGGCCACAGATACTCAGTGGAATGACCCAGCTCTTAGAAGCCAGTTTTGTCATGGGCTTTCTGACAAATTAAAGGACGTTTTGGCTCAGTATGATTCTCCTCCTTCTCTGGAGGCTGCTATGGCCTTAGCTATCCGTACTGATAGACGGCTCCGGGAGAGGTGCGAGGTAACTCCGCCCCTGTTGTTACTCCACCTACTACTAAAGTCCCTTATGTTGAGGTTCCCCTTGTCTGTTCGGAGGAGCCTATGCAGTTGGGAGGGACATCATTTCGTAGGAGGGGATTGGCGGTACGCCGCAGGACTAGAAGGTGTTTCTTCTGCGGGAAAGAGGGACATTTTGTTGGGGGATGTCCATCCCGTGCCTTGTTGAGCAAAAAGTCGCGGGAAAACTGTTAATCCCAGGTTGTGTGGTGGACGACAACCTGGGAGTATGTATTTCGTCCGCTAGTTCTTCTCAGTTCCTTGTACCAGTGGAGGTGGTGGTTGGTACGAGAGTGGAGAGATTTTCTGTTCTTCTTGATAGTGGGTCCGGGGCTAATCTGGTTGACGCTCAGTTTGCTCAGGCTCAAGGTATGCATCTGAGTGTATTGGTCAAACCGATCCCTATATTCTCCATTGACGCCAGGCCTCTCGGCCAAGGTAGCTTTGTTCATGAGGTTCATAACATTGACCTTCGGGTAGGGGCAATACATAGGGAACTATTATCTTGTTATGTGTTGGAGGGTCTACCTACTCCTATTGTGTTGGGACTTCCTTGGTTGGTTAAACATAACCCTGTGATTAATTGGCAGTCCAGAGATATAAGCCAATGGGGGGAGTTTTGCAAAAGTAACTGCATGAACACAGTCATCAGTGCGGTCGTGCCTAGTACTTTGCCTCCTTTTTTGGAGGACTTTGGGGATGTGTTCTCTGAGGAGGGGTGTCAGGAGTTGCCTCCTCATCGCGTGTATGACTGCTCTATTAATTTACTTCCTGATGCTAAGTTACCTAAAGCTAGGTTATATAACCTTTCTGGTCCTGAGAGGCAGGCTATGAAAGATTATATTTCGGAAAGTCTGGCCAAAGGGCATATTAGACCTTCATCTTCCCAGTGGCCGCGGGGTTCTTCTTTGTGAAGAAAAAAGATGGAGGCCTACGCCCTTGCTTGGATTTCCGCGAACTTAATCGGATTACTGTTCGAGATCCGTATCCACTCCCTCTGATTCCTGATCTCTTCAATCAAATTGTTGGCGCCAAATGGTTCTCTAAATTGGATCTCAGGGGGGCGTATAATCTGATTAGGATAAAAGAGGGGGATGAGTGGAAAACGGCGTTTAACACGCCGGAGGGACATTATGAGAACCTAGTCATGCCTTTTGGTCTGACTACTGCACCAGCAGTATTCCAACATTTTGTTAATGACATTTTTCGTCATCTGGTGGGGCTGTTTGTGGTTGTATATTTGGACGACATTTTAATTTACTCGCCAGATCTTGTGTCTCACCAGGAGCATGTGAGACAGGTGTTGCAGATCTTGCGAGACAATAAACTATACGCCAAACTGGAAAAGTGTGTATTCGCCGTACAGGAACTTCAGTTTTTGGGTTTCTTGGTGTCAGCCTCGGTTTCCGTATGGACCCTGAAAAGGTGAGAGCAGTGCTTGAATGGGATCAGCCAGAGGATCTTAAGGCTCTGCAGCGTTTTCTGGGGTTTGCTAACTACTACCGGAAATTTATTTGTAATTTCTCATCTGTTGTCAAACCTCTCACTGACATGACAAGAAAAGGGACGGATTTTTCTAAATGGTCGGACAAAGCTTGCCAAGCTTTTTCCTCTTTGAAAAAATGTTTTGCTTCGGCACCCGTTCTTATCCAACCAGATGCATCACAGCCGTTCGTTGTGGAGGTGGACGCGTCTGACGTAGGGGTGGGTGCAATATTGTCCCAGGGTCCGTCCCCTGGTAAATGGCATCCGTGCGCTTTCTTTTCTAAAAAATTGTCGTCCGCCGAAAGGAATTATGATATCGGCAATAGGGAACTTTTGGCCATTAAGTTGGCTTTTGAAGAATGGCGGCACTTTTTGGAGGGGGCAGTCCACCCGGTCACCGTCATTACTGATCACAAGAACCTGCTGTATTTGGAATCTGCTAAGCGTCTGAATTCCAGACAAGCTCGATGGTCGTTGTTTTTTACCAGGTTTAATTTTGTTGTCACTTATCGCCCTGGATCTAAGAATGTTAAGGCGGATGCCTTGTCTCGCAGTTTCCCAGGGGCCGGGAAAATGGATGACCCGATTCCTATCCTTCAGGAGGGGGTGGTAGTGTCGGCTGTATGTTCTGAGCTTGAGGAGGAGGTGTTAGAGGCTCAGGGGGACGCCCTGCAGGACCTCCAGGGAGACTGTTTGTCCCAAATCAGTTGAGACAAAAGGTTATTGAGGCACATCATAATTCTGCTTTAGCAGGACATCCAGGGAGTAAGGCTACTTTAGATCTCCTTTCTCGCCGGTTTTGGTGGCCTAACGTTAATAAAGATGTTTTAACTTTTGTCGCGTCCTGTGGGGTTTGTGCTCGCTCTAAGACCCCTCATACCCGTCCGTCTGGGACCCTCTTACCCTTGAAACTTCCGGAGCGTCCATGGACTCATTTGTCTATGGACTTCATCACGGACCTTCCTCAGTCGTCAGGGAAGACTGTCATACTGGTGGTTGTTGACAGGTTCAGTAAGATGGCACATTTCATTGCTCTTCCTGCCCTCCCTAATGCTAAAACTCTGGCGCAGGTGTTCATTGGGGAGATTGTGAGACTTCATGGGTTGCCTTCTGATGTGGTGTCAGATAGGGGGTCTCAGTTTGTGTCCAAGTTTTGGAGGGCATTTTGTTTACGTCGGGGGATGCAATTGTCATTTTCCTCGGCTTTTCATCCGCAGACCAATGGTCAGACAGAGCGTCTGAATCAAAGCCTAGAGACTTATCTTCGGTGTTTTGTCTCAGAGAACCAGGAGGACTGGTCTTCTTTCTTGCCTCTGGCAGAGTTCGCTCTTAACAACAGGCGGAGCGAGTCCACTGGTAAGTCCCCGTTTTTTGGGGCATATGGTTTTCATCCCCAGTTTTGTACATTCAATGGGGGGGGCCCTTCTGGGGTTCCTGAGGAGGAGCGTTTCTCGTCGTCACTTGCTTCAGTGTGGAGAGGTGTATTGAATAATCTGAGTGCTATGGGGAACCGTTATAAACGTATGGCTGATAGGAGGAGAGTTTCTGGTCCAGATCTTAATGTGAACGATCTGGTATGGTTGTCTACCAGGAATATAAAACTTAAAGTTCCCTCCTGGAAGCTGGGCCCCAGATTCATCGGGCCGTACAGGATCAGTTCCATAATTAATCCTGTGGCATTTCGTCTGGACCTCCCTCCTACGTTTAAAATCCACAATGTGTTCCACAAGTCATTACTTAAGAGGTACGTGGCACCAGTCATACCATCACCTCTACCTCCTCCTCCAGTGGTGGTCAATGGTAACTTGGAGTTTCAAGTGTCAAAGATCATTGACTCACGTCTGAATCGCCGGTCCCTTCAGTACTTGGTGCATTGGAAGGGGTATGGTCCAGAGGAGAGGACGTGGGTTCCTGCGTCTGACATTAACGCAGATCGTTTGGTGCGGACCTTCCACAGAACTCACCTGGGCAAACCTGGCCCTGAGGGTCCGGAGGCCCCTCGTAGAAGGGGGGGTACTGTCATGTGTGCATCGCCACGAAGATCGTCGCGGTTGCACATTCTGACTTCTCACAGCTGAGTTGCTGTTTCTTTGTGTTTGGCAGTTAGGGAGTTAATTCTGTCTGTGCTCAGTTCTGGGACTGGGTGCAGTTTCTCCCGGCTGCAATTAATTATTTGTTGATTGGTTTCCTTTAAATCTCTGGTTGTCTGTGTTGGGAGTTGCCAGTGAAATTCTTCATGCAGACCACAGATAGGATTGTATCTGTATAGACTTAAGTTAAAGAGCTCCTTAGTTGTTTTAAGCTCACCTTGCTTAGAGTTTAATATCCCAGATCATTTATGTTCCTTCTGTGTTTGAGTGTGTATGCAAGTCTGTGTTTTCTCCAGTCTGTCTTATATGTTTAATCTGTGTATTTAGCTGAGATCAGCCCATATCCCTTTGGTGGTAATCAGTATCCTTCTTAGGACTGATTACAGGGTTCAGGGACTGATAGGAGACAGGGTTAGGCTGGAGACTTGGACCTCTGAACCATTATCAGTACCTCCAAGGTGAGGGATTAGTTAGGACCCCAGTTTAGGGTCAGGTTAGACCCCCGGTCCTCCTCTTTCCTGTGACAGTGTATCAAGTCCTCAAGATTAACCCTGAGTTCAACGGATATCGTGTCAGGTAAATCTATTCTATATTTACATGCTGATGTTGCTAATCTATATGTTGTATAGAGTGTTGTTCTTTTAAGAATAGTTTACTGACATCGTACACATATCATAAGACCGCGTGACAGGCAGCCCTGCCTATCCATTCTTGTTTTTTTGGGACTATCTCTTTTAATTATATGCTTTTTTGAGATAGGAAAACTCCTTTAATCTTCAATAAGGGCTACATTTTGATATTACATTTTAGGTGATAGGGCGATGTGCTTGCAGAAACTTCAGCTTTGAGACCATTTCAATATTTGTTTTTCTGTGTCTAAGTAAAATTTTGCTTCACAGTCTCCTTGTTTTATGCTTTTAGGGGGTGATAATGTGGGCCATCAGCATGGCTGCATCTCTGGTTAAAACTGTGCACTCTGTGAAGCTGCAATGAAGTAGCTTTACTTCTGCAGCATCAGAGGATTACAGGGGACTGAAGCTTGCTGGAATCAAGAGCAAACAGCTCCAGTGATCTGTCCAACAAACAGCTTGCAAGTCCTGACTCCTTGAAAAGTAGACACCTTCATAAAGACTAGTGAACTACACGATTGCATTACAAGAGGTGCTGAATTCATTAAGATTAATGAGTGGCCTGAACCTCCGTGCTCTGTGCCAGATATGCTACTCCAGTCAGGTACTGAAGTAGCATTTCTACTGTGCAAAATGATGGCAGATTTGATAAATTTGCTGATCGGACATGACCACACTCTGCCACTGCTGATTCAAACTGGTGTGAAAATGGCAAGTGTGGGAAAATTTCAATTCCAAGTTGTGAAATAACTTGGGACTTTTCAAAGCTTTTACACCAATTTCATGGAATAAAAGCTTTGATGAATTGGCCCCTTGAGTTTATTTTTATGGCCTGTGTTTTTCTCTGCTTTGCATGTAGTTGGTAGAACTTGATGGGCATCTTTGACAAGTCACTTATCTAATAAGTGTATTAGCGTCTAATACTTATGTGCCACAAGAATTTGAAAACTCGTACAGATCTGATTTTGGAGACAGAATAACATTTGACAAACACAATCGAAAGTTTTGCTTAAGATTTTATTGTCCTCGCTATTACCACATGACATATAACTTTATACTTACTGTACTGAGGACCATTATTCTTTGGACACCAAGCATAGGGAGTGCATAAAACATGTACGATGTACTACAGAAAGCTGGCAGGTTATGGCAGCTCTTCAGACATATAGGTTATAGCTTCATAAATACAGTATGAACGTATGAAAGCCCCACATGACAACCTTTTTGCCTTGAGGATCCTTTCCAAGAAACCAGTACAAAAGATATCGCTTTCACTGAGGAAAATATAACTCTAAAAATAGGAATGGATATTAAAGTTTTCATTGGTGCCAAGCACTGGCCGGGCTTTCCATCACACATAGACAGCGCTTTAATCCTGAGATACTATTGTGTTTTACGATTAAACACAGCACAATTTATGGATCCTATAAGGTGTTTCTGGAATAGTATGGCTTCAGTGTTGTCAGGCAGAAGGCAGGACCTTGTACAGATGTCTCCTGTCATGAGCTCACGTAAGACTCTGTCCAGGCAGGTGAACTTTCATCATTCATTTGGTAAGGTGCTTTTCTGCAGACTTTCTTTAGTCGGAATAGTCTGCAGGCAGCTGCACGATATTTTTTTGACATGATGTTGTACAAAATAGGGTTAATGGCAGCGCTCAGGTAGAAAAGCACAAAAGATACCAAGTTACAATACTGGCTGATCAGAGCTATTTCCCAGGATCCTGCTTCAAAGGATTTAGAGAACAGGTAGCGTGCCACGTGGAATGGTAGCCAGCACAGGATGAAGGAAAACACCACGACAGCTGAAAAAGAGACAGAAAGGCATTAAATACAGGGGCGATTACAATCCAACCCTATAGTGTTCAGTGTGCCAGTCTACATGTGGTACAGAACTCCCACCTTTATCCTTCTCTGCTCTTTTTAAAAAGGTTCCTGCTATAACTGCGTATGGCCCATCACAGGGGCGGACATATCATTGGTGCAACCTGTGCAGCCGCACAGGGGCCCAAGAGGTGAGGGTGCCCATTTATACCTCCAAAGCAGGTGCAATTTTGCATTTTTAGGAGATCTTGGGCTGCAAAGGGCCCATGTATTGTTCTTGTACAGTGTCCCTTTTCTGACTTTGTCCACCAATGGCCCATCACATGGTTCTACTATGGACCCGTGTTGTGTGGCTACACTGTACACCTCTATGCTGCTCTGATTTTATATGGAGGTCCATTGTTTGCCGTATTATAGAAGAATTCTCCTCAGAAGCTTTGTTTCCACAGGAAAATACAACCCACAACCGAACAGCAGCACAAGAGCTACAGAATCGGAACCTTAGCATGTACCTTAAGTGACCACCAATACAACGTACAACTGACCTAAGATATAAGTGAATAGCATCCCCTGATGATTGATAATGCAGCACCTGTCGGCTGTACACTATAGCTGACACAGTGCTGTATCAGTCGCAATCAGGTGTGGCACTGACTATAACCATTTAACCCCTTACATGCTGCTCTCAATAGTGACAATGGCAGTTATATGGTTAGAATGTTGGGGTGCTCTCTCTTTAAACGCACCAGCACTCTAATATCATGATTGCATGGCCCTGATGGTTGCCATGGTGATTAGCAGCCAAATAAGTCTGCCGACTGTAGTGACCTGTTCCGATTTTAGCAATATTTAGGTGGTAAAAATAAAATTTTTCTTTCCTGTCATGCCACTGTGCATTAATTCCTGAAAAGCACCTGAAAGGGTTAATAAACTACCTGACAGCATGGGTATTTGATGCCTAATGTAATATAAACTGAAGGTAAATTAAGGTTATATACAACATACATGAACAGAGGGGAAAATAAGAATTTGATACACTGCGGATTTTTCAAGTTTTCCGACCTACAAAGAATGGCGAGGTCTGTAATTTTTATCACCAGTACATTTCAACTGTGAGAAACAGAAACTTAAATACACAAAATCACACTGCATGATTTTTACATAATTAATTTGCATTTTATTCTGTGAAATAAGTATTTGATACAATAGAAAAACAGAACTTAATATTTGGTACAGAAACCTTTGTTTGCAATTACAGAGGTCAGACGTTCCTGTCTTTCTTGATGACGTTTGCACATACTGCAGCAGGGATTATGGCCCACTCCTCCATAGATATCAGCTCCAGATCTTTCAGGTATCAGGGCTGTCACTGGGGAACAAAGAGTTTCAGCTCCCTCAAAAGATTTTCTATTGGGTTCACGTCTGGAGACTTGCTAGACCACTCCAGGACTTTGAAATGCTTCTTAAGAGGTCACTCCTTAGTTACTCTGGCTGTGTGTTTTGGGTCTTTGTCATGCTGGAAGACCCAGCCATGACCCATCTTCAATGCTCTTACTGAGGGAAGAAGTTTGCTGGCCAAAATCTCACGATACATTACTCTATCCATCCTCCCTTCAATACAGTGCAGTTATCCTGTCCCCTTTGCAGAAAAGCACCCCCAAACTATGATGTTTCCCCCACCATGCTTCATGGTTGGGATGGTGTTCTTGAGGTTGTACTCATTCTTCTTCCTCCAAACATGGCAAATAGAGTTAATACCAAAAAGTTCTATTTTGGTCTCTTCTGACCACATGACCTTCTTCCATGCCTCCTCTGAATCCTCCAAATGATCTTTGGCAAACTTCAAATGGGTCTGGACATGTGCTGGCGTGAGTACTGGAACCTTGCATGTCCTGCATGATTTTAATCTATGACGGCGTAGTGTGTTGCTAACTGTAATATTTGAGACTTTGGTCCCAGCTCTCTTCAGGTCATTGATCAGATCCTCCCATGTAGTTCTGGGCTGTTTCCTGACCTTTCTCAGAATCATCCTGACCCCGTGATGCGAGATCTTGCATGGAACCTCAGTCAAAGGAATATTGACAATCATCTTGTGTTTCTTCCATTTTTTAATAATTGCACCAACAGTTGTTGCCTTCTCACCAACCTGGTTGCCTATTGTCCTGTAGCCAATCCCAGCCTTGTTCAGGTCTTCACCCTGGTGTCCTTAGACAGCTATTTGGTCTTGAACATGGTGGAGATGTTGGAGTGTGATTGAGTGTGTTGATAGCTGTCTTTTATGCATGTAACCAGTTCAAGCAGGTGCAATTAATACAGGTAATGATTGCAGCATAAGAGGGCTTCTTAAAACTAATAAGTCTGTGAGAGCCAGAATTCTTGCTGGTTGGTAGGTGATCAAATACTTATTTGATGCAATAAAAAGCAAATTAATTACCGTATGTAAAAATCGTACAATGTGATTTTCTGTCTTTTTTTTTTTTATATTCTGTCTCTCACAGGTGAAGTGCACGATAAAGTGTACAATAAAAATTACAGACCTCTCCATTCTTTCTAGGTGGGAAAACTTGCATAATTGGAAGTATCAAACACTTATTTTCCCCACTGTATGCATATGGGAAAGCATATATACACAGCTGTAAAAATAAAGGGAACACTAAAATATCACATCCTAGATATCACTGAATGAAATCTTTCAGTTGCAAATCTTTATTCATTACATAGTGGAATGCGTTGAGAACAATAAAAGAAAAATGATCAATGTAAGTCAAAATTAATATCCCATAGAGGTCTGGATTTGGAATGATACTCAAAATCAAAATGGAAAATCAAATTACAGGCTTCAGTGGAAATTCCTCAAGACAATTAAATGATGCTCAGTACTGTGTGTGGCCTCCACATGCCTGTATGAACTCCCTACAATGCCTGAGCATGGTCCTGATGAGACAGGGATGTTCTCCAGAAGACTTTCCTTCTAGGCCTGGATTAAAGCATCAGTCAACTCCTTAACAGTCTGTCATGAAACGTGGATTTGGTTGATGGAGCGAGACATAATGTGACAGATGTGCTTGATTGGAGTCAGGTCTGGGGAATGGGCAGGCCAGTCCATGGAATCAATGCCTTCGTCATGCATAATCTGCTGACACACTTCAGCCACATGAGGCCTATCATTGTCATGCATCAGAAGGAACCCAGGGCCCAGTGCACCTGTATATGGTCTCATAATGAGTCTGAGGATCTCATCGTGGTACATAATGGCAGTCAGGGTACCTTTAGCTAGCACATTGAGGGCTTGCGGCCCTCCAAAGAAATCACTGCCCCCATTACTGACTCCCACAGCGGAGCAGAGCTGCAGAGATCTGTCTGCTTCCTGCCCATGCTTCCTGTCTGACAAAGCAGTGCGGCTGAATGAATAAATATTTGCAGCTGGAATATTTAATTCAGATATTATATATATATATATATATATATATATATATATATATATATACAGTACAGGCCAAAAGTTTGGACACACCTTCTCATTCAAACATTTTTCTGCATTTTCATGGCTATGAAAATTGTAGAATCACACTGAAGGCATCAAAACTATGAATTAACACATGTGGAATTATACATTACACTTTACAAAAAAGTGTGAAACAACTGAAAATATGTCTTATATTCTAGGTTCTTCAAAGTAGCCACCTTTTGCTTTAACTACTGCTTTGCACGCAGAAAAGGTGAACGGATGGACTCTACATGCCTGGTTCCCACCGTAAAGCATGGAGGGGGTGGTGTGATGATGTGGGGGTGCTTTGCTGGTGACACTGTTGGGGATTTATTCAAAATTGAAGGCATACTGAACCAGCATGGCTACCACAGCATCTTGCAGCAGCATGCTATTCCATCCGGTTTGCGTTTAGTTGGACCATCATTAATTTTTCAAAAGGACAATGACCCCAAACACACCTCCAGGCTGTGTAAGGGCTATTTGACCAAGAAGGAAAGTGATGGGGTGCTACACCAGATAACCTGCCCTACACAGTCACCAGACCTGAACCCAATCGACATGGTTTGGGGTGAGGGGACCGCAGAGTGAAGGCAAAAGGGCCAACAAGTGCTAAGCATCTCTGGGAACTCCTTCAAGTTTGTTGGAAGACCATTTCCGGTGACTATCTCTTGAAGCTCATCAAGAGAATGCCAAGAGTGTGCAAAGCAGTCATCGAAGCAAAAGGTGGCTACTTTGAAGAACCTAGAATATAAGACATATTTTCAATTGTTTCACACTTTTTTGTTAAGTATATAATTCCACATGTGTTAATTCATAGTTTTGATGCCTTCAGTGTGAATGTACAATTTTCATAGTCATAGAAAAATCTTTAAATGAGAAGGTGTGTCCAAACTTTTGGTCTGTACTGTATATATATATATATATATATATATATATATATATATATATATATATATATATATATACACTGTATATAGTTTGGCATACTTAGCCAGGTATTAATACTGAATAGAACAAAATATGTGGCTTCAGGTCCAGTATAAGTAAAGTATTTCTCTGTTTCTTCTTAGTGGACCACCAGACGTCAAGAAAACAAACTATAAACAACAGACATGAAAAGACCTGTGGATTTTAATATGTCCTCCTCGTGTTTAAAAATGCATTGCATCATTCAGCACACCATCAAGAGGGATTTATCCTCATTAGTGATGAGCGAGTATACTCATTGCTCGGGTTTTCCGAGCATGCTCGGGTGTCCTCCGGGTATTTTGGCGTGCTTGGAGATTTAGTTTCTGTCGACACAGCTGCATGATTTGGGGCTGCTGGACAGCCTGAATACATGTGAGGCAAAAGAGAATCACTGCACACGTAATTAATGCAAAAAAGTGAACAAGTTTATTGAAGAAAATGCGACAAATATGGTTTGACGTTTCGGCCATACATGGCCTTTATCAAAAATTGGTCGCCTTTTCAATATGGAGATTCTAGAGACTGATTATAGTAGGGTTTTCATCATAACATATGTCTGTGATGATTCAGGTATGTCACAGGTGGGGGAGCAATTATGCTTTAGAAGGACCCTGTATGAGTGTGATCATTGGTGGCGCAGGGTCAAATGCAGGCAAAGGCACAGCGATATTCTGGAGGAGATAACGCCAGCACAGCACTGCTGGCGTTATCTCCTCCAGAATATCGCTGTGCCTTTGCCTGCATTTGACCCTGCGCCACCAATGATCACACTCATACAGGGTCCTTCTGCTGGCGTTATCTCCTCCAGAATATCGCTGTGCCTTTGCCTGCATTTGACCCTGCGCCACCAATGATCACACTCATACAGGGTCCTTCTAAAGCATAATTGCTCCCCCACCTGTGACATACCTGAATCATCACAGACATATGTTATGATGAAAACCCTACTATAATCAGTCTCTAGAATCTCCATATTGAAAAGGCGACCAATTTTTGATAAAGGCCATGTATGGCCGAAACGTCAAACCATATTTGTCACATTTTCTTCAATAAACTTGTTCACTTTTTTGCATTAATTACGTGTGCAGTGATTCTCTTTTGCCTGTGGACTGTAGGACCATTGGTCCTTTTTCACTTGCACCGTTTAGGGTATATACCCCCTTTTTGGCTGAGTGCTTACCATTCTCCTCTATGAATACATGTGAGGATTGCCTGTTTGTTAGGGAATCCCCACATGAATTCAGGCTGTCTAGCAGCCGCAAATCATGCAGCTGCTGTGACAGAAACTAAATCTCCGAGCACGCCAAAATATTCGGAGGACACCCGAGCATGCTCAGGAAAACCCGAGCAAGAGTATACTCGCTCATCACTAAATTCCTCATGTGCATGACTTTTACACTTTGGTGCCAAATTGGGTGAACTAACGGCAAGACAATTGCTAGCTAAGTAGTCTCTTTGTATCATCTTCACTCCTAATGAACCTTGCAACAGGGTAAATGCGTAGAGACTCGAGTGTCTTTTCAGAGCTCTTAGTCAATTTCATATGCTTTTTCTTGTTTTTTATGTATCTGAGGTTGTATTGATCTATCTTCCCCAATTAGGGATGCTGGAATAACCCCTATTCCTATTGATACATTGTGATTTATGCCAGCACAGAGTGTTTTTTTTAAATAATTTATGGTATGGCTAACGCATTATTTTTCATTATATGAGGTTGCTAGATACCCCACATAGCACTGCCCCTCTCTCCCTTATACCATTTAAGTCAAATTTTGCCTCAGACCATTCCCTCGGAACCAACAGTGGTCTGAGATGATATTGACAGGGATAGAAGGGACAGCCGTCAGGAGCGGGGGCGCCAATTACGCTAAAATTTAGGGTTCCAACCTCCTCTGACAGGTAGGGTACATGAAGGGAAAGCCTGCCCTCCCCACTGCCTGGAATAATTTTTCCTGCTAATCTCAAAGCTGTTATGATTCGGTAGCCGAGGAGGACAGCAGCAAAAATAGACTAGGCAACCAGACACCCAGAGAGGTTGGTAACTTAGCGGATTGCAGACCCCTAAACTCACAGCACAGCTAGAATTAGCCGTGGGACATACTTACGGTGCCCTAGATGCCTCAACACAGCCAAAGAGTTAACTAAGCCTAGAGAGAGTAAGGGGAAAGCTAAACTGCCCCGGATTAGAGCTCCAAAGGAATAGGTAGCCCCCAAACATTTATTGGCGGTGAGACAAGATGAAATATAAACACAGGCAGAAAATAGCGCAAGCAAACGCTGGGGCCCAAACTGTCTAGATAGAACAGGACAGGAAAGAATACTGTCTGCAATCCAGCAAAAACCCTAAGAAAAATTCCAACACGTCTGATATGCAAAAATACTGAGACCTCACGATCTCTCCCCCGCTAGATTAGAACTCTGGTGTGAACTGGTAGCAAATCAGCAGATACTGAAATAACAGGAACTGGAAATACAGAAACTGTCTCTGGTGTGAACTGGTAGCAAATCAGCAGATACTGAAATAGCAGGGACCTGGAAATACATAAACTGTGGCAAATGAGAAACAGAGTCCAGTGCAGGCCCCCGCAGGGAACCTGGCTGTACTAACTCCAGAAAGGCAGAAAACTGAGAAAAGCAAAAGGAAAACAAATTCCACAGAAATAAACAGCAAAATGACTTAACTGAAAGTTGCGGGACACCGCAGGAAGCAAGCAGGCTTCCAAAAGGCTGATGAAGAAACAAATCACCAGCAAGAATCATGGAAAGGCTGCTCACTTAAATCTCCCCAGTCAATAATACCTGATTGCCAATCATCGCCCTCAGGTGATAGACTTCTGTTAGCCAAAGCAGCTTCATTACCATCAGCAGCCACCAGGGGGAGCCCAAACACAGAAGTCAGATTAAACGTGTTCACAACACAAAGCACTTCTGCTCTTTTCAGATGATCAAGAGCAATATATGTTGGTTATCCCTACACTTAACCAACCTTGGCACTTTATTGGAATTTAGGCCACATTGTTGGCCTCTCATCCCTGTTAGGGCTTTATAAGGATAAAAGAGTTAGCTGTTGAGGAGTGGGGGCACCTGAGCGCAGGTCCTGCTTCCTGCCCACGCTTCCTGTGTGACACAGCAGTGCGGCTGGATGACTTCAGCATTCAGCGCGCATCTGTGTGAGACAGAAAGCTGCCAGCGACAAAGATGCTGTTGCTGCAGGGAAAGTGTGGAGAGGTGAGTGGAGCTGTGTGTGTGTTGTGCGTGTGTATGGCTGCGGGGGGAACGTGCAGAGAGGTGAATTGTGTGGGTGTGTGTGTGTATGGCTGCAAGGCAGAAAAGTTTAGCAACCTGAAAGGTTCAGGCACATCCCTGGCTCCTATCTTTTTCTTTTAACGGTGATGGTGGTCTCTTTTACGTGGTTTTCTTTCAGATAAGTTAAGTAATTAATTAGTAGCAAAATAAAGGTTAGATTTTAATATATCAAAAAGTACAGAGGCTGACACGGTGACTTTTTCATGTTTAAAAATGGATAGCAAACATACGGTAACACTGGTCATGTGATTGCGACCCAAGAGTTATAGTGTACTAACCATATGCTCATTCATGAACTAATTATGCTCAAAAAAACACTTATGCAAGCTATAATGAAAAGGACACAAGTCCAATGAGTTTTTAAAGCTGCTATTATTTACTTGTACTAAGCATTCCAACAAGATAGTATAAGTACAAGAAAAAATACTTGATGAATAATAGCATGTCCCCCTTTTTCAAGCCTGCCCCTAAACATCGTAACAGGTGCATGCCTGCAATACTTATGACCATGTGATATTTCAGTTTTTCTTTTCTAATAAATTTGCAAACATTTCTACATTTCTGGGTTTTTTTCAGTCAACATGGGGTGCAGAGTGTACATTAATGTGAAAAAAAATGAACTTTTTTGAATTTACCAAATGGCTGCATTGAAACAAAGAGTGAAAAATTTAGAGTCTGAATACTTCCCGTACCTACTGTATTCCGTGTGGACATAGCCTTAAAGTTAATTGGGGAGAATCACAGACTGAATAATTTATATTATTGGGAGTCAGAGATTATAGGTAATGGGGGGCACAGTGCTGCTTATCACTTTATATTTTTAATGGTACGTGGCTAATATATCTGTATTGGTGGGTAGACACATGTATGCATACAATGTATGTGACCTTGTTAATTTCAGGGCTTTGACGATCATCGTGACAAGACAAGTCATGGCAGGAAGATGTTGACATGAAGGTCTGACCAGATGTAGAAGAAACAGAAGAAAACAGCTTTAATTAGGTGAGACATTAGTGCCTGGATGTAGATATTATTCTGTATCTGCACTGTGTGAAGTGGAGAGATAATGTTTTTTTGTAAAATCCCTTATTCTACATTCTCACATTTGTGTGAAATGTCTGTGTGCTTCCAGGTTTTTTTTTTATCAGATAGCATATGGACTCAGAGTTTTATAGGTCCATTCACACATACATGAAAATCACATTTCTGAGAATGAGATCCGTGAGGGTCAGAGAATGTCCTGTTCTGATCCGATTTTGAGGATCAGAATAAGACATTCTCAATGCGTCTGTAAAAGCGGGCAGGACACCAACACTGCACACGGATACAGGGGTGTAGCCTTTTTATATATAGCATAGTCCCTTAGTATATAGTGTATTCACTTTTTATGTATAGCACAGTTCCTTAGTATATAGTGTACTCACTTATTATGTATAGAACAGTCACTTAGTATCTAGTGTACTCACTTATTATGTATAGCACAGTCCCTTAGTATATAGTATACTCACTTATTATGTATAGAACAGTACCTTAGTATTTAGTGTACTCGCTTATTATTCATAGCGCAATTCCTTAGTATCTAGTGAACTCACTTATTATGTATAGCACAGTCCCCTAGTACAGTACCTTGTGAAAGTATTAAGCTCCATGGAACTTTTCAACCTTTTCCCACATATCATGCTTCAAACATAAAGATACCTAATGTACCTAATGTCAATTTTGGTGAAGAATCAACAACAAGTGGGACACAATTGTGAAGTTGAACGAAATTTATTGGTTATTTTAAATTTTTGTGGAAATACAAAAACTGAAAAGTGGCCCGAGAATGCAATATTATTCGGCCCCTTTAACTTAATACTTTGTTGCGCCACCTTTTGCTGCGATTACAGCTGCAAGTCGTTTGGGGTATGTCTCTATCAGTTTTGTACATCGAGAGACTGACATTCTTGCCCATTCTTCCTTGGCAAACAGTTCGAGCTCAGTGAGGTTGCAGTTTTCAGCTCTTTCCACAGATTCTCAATTGGGTATGGACTTTGACTTGGCCATTCTGACACCTGGATACGTTTATTTGTGAACTATTCCATTGCAGATTTTGCTTTATGTTTGGGATCATTGTCTTCTTGGAAGACAAATCTCCGTCGCAGTCTCAGGTCTTTTGCAGACTCCAACAGATTTTATTCAAGAATGGTCCTGTATTTGGCTCCATCCATCTTCCCATCAATTTTAACCATCTTCCCTGTCCCTGCTGAAGAAAAGCAGACCCAAAACATGATGCTGCCACCACCATGTTTGACAGTGGGGATGGTGTGTTCAGGGTGATGAGCTGTGTTGCCTTTACGCCAAACATATCAATTGGCATTGTTGCCAAAAAGTTTGATTTTGGTTTCATCTGACCAGAGCACCTTCTTCCACATGTTTGGTGTGTCTCCCAGGTGGCTTGTTGCAAACTTTAAGCGACACTTTTTATGGATATCTTTAAGAAATGTCCTTCTTCTTGCCACTCTTCCATAAAGGCCAGATTTGTGCAGAGTACGACTGATTGTTGTCCTATGGACAGACTTTCTCACCTCAGCTGTAGATCTCTGCAGTTCATATAGAGTGATCATGGGCCTCTTGGCTGCATCTCTGATCAGTCTTCTCTTTGTTTGGGATGAAAGTTTAGAGGGACGGCCGACTCTTGGTAGATTTGCAGTGGTATGATACTCCTTCCATTTCAAAATGATCGCTTGCACAGTGCTCCTTGGGATGTTTAAAGTTTTGGAAATCATTTTGTATCCAAATCCGGCTTTAAACTTCTCCACAACAGTATCACGGACCTGCCTGTTGTGTTCCTTGGTCTTCATGATGCTCTCTGTGCTTCAAACAGAACCCTGAGTCTATAAAAGAGCAGGTACATTTATACAGAGACTTGATTACACACAGGTGGATTATATTTATCATCATTAGTCATTTAGGACAACATTGGAACATTCAGAGATCCACAATGAACTTCTGGAGTGAGTTTGCTGCAATGAAAGTAAAGGGGCAAAATAAAATTGCACGCCCCACTTTTCAGTTTTTGTATTTCCACAAAAATTTAAAATAACCAATAAATTTCATTCAACTTCACAATTGTGTCC
Organism: Oophaga sylvatica; assembly: GCA_033576555.1. Taxonomy (NCBI): domain Eukaryota; kingdom Metazoa; phylum Chordata; class Amphibia; order Anura; family Dendrobatidae; genus Oophaga; species Oophaga sylvatica. The sequence goes on along the minus strand of JARQOD010000005.1, from coordinate 154,668,077 downwards.
CACCTGTTGTTGATTCTTCACCAAAAATTTACATTTGGTATCTTTATGTTTAAAGCATGATATGTGGGAAAAAGTTGAAAAGTTCCAGGGAGCCGAATACTTTCGCAAGGCACTGTATATAGTGTACTCACTTATTATGTATAGCACAGTCCCCTAGTATATAGTGTACTCATTTATTATGTATAGCACAGTCCAGTAGTACAGTTGTGCTCAAAAGTTTACATACCCCGACATAATTTTTGCTTTCTTGGCGTTTTTTCAGAGAATATGAATAATAACACTTCAACTTTTTCTCCACTCATGGTAACTGGGTGAAGCCATTTATTGTCAAACTACTGTGTTTTCTCTTTTTAAATCATAATCACAACCAAAACATCCAAATGACCCTGATAAAAAGAACACATACCCTGGTGATTTTGGCCTGATAACATTCACAGAAGTTGACACAAATGGATTTGAATGGCTACTAAAGGTCCTCACCTGTGACCTGTTTGCTTGTAATCAGTGTGTCTGAATAAAAGCTGAGTGAGTTTCTGGGATCCCGACAGACTCTTGCATCTTTCATCCAGCCACTGACATTTCTGGATAGTAAGCCATGGGGAAAGCAAAAGAATTGTCAACAGGTCTACGGGAAAAGGTAGTTGAACTATATAAAACAGTCAAGGGATACAAAAAGATATCCAAGGAATTGATAATGCCAGTCAGCAGTGTTCAAACTGTGATTAATAAATGGAAAATCAGGGGCTCTGTAAAAACAAAACCACGGTCAGTTAGACCAACAAAAATTTCGTCCACAACTGACAGAAAAATTGTTCGAGATGCAAAGAAAAACCCACAATTAACATCAGCTGAAATACTGGACTCTCTGAAAACTAGTGGTGTGGCTGTTTCAAGATGTAAAACATGAAGGTACTTGAAGAAACATGGGCTGCATGGTCAAGTCGCCAGAAGAAAGTCATTACTACGCAAATGACACAAAGTATCTCCCCTACAATACAAAAAACAGCACAGAGACAAGCCTCAAAACTTCTGGAACAAGGTAATTTGGAGTGATGAGACCAAAATTGAACTTTGTGGCCACAACCATAAACGTTACATTTGGAGAAAGGTTAACAAGGCCTATGATGAAAGGAGCACAATTCCTACTGTAGAGCACGGAGGTGGATCACTGATGTTTTGGGGATGTGTGAGCTACATAGGCACAGGCAAATTGCTCAAAGTTGAAGGAAAGATGAATGCAGCATGTTATCAGCAAATATTGGAGGCAAATTTGCAATCAAGAGCCCGGAAGTTGCGCATGGGACGTATTTGGACATTCCAACATGACAACGATCCAAAACACAAGGCCAAGATGGCCTGTCATTGGCTACACCAGAACAAAGTGAAGATTCTGGAGTGGCCATCTCGTTTCCTGACCTCAATATAATTGAGACACTCTGGGGAGATCTCAAGCACACAGTTCATGCTAGACAGCCCAGGAATTTACAGGAGCAGGAGGCTTTTTGCCAAGAAGAGTGGGCAGCTTTACCATCTGAGAAAATAAAGAACCACATCCACAACTACCACAAAAGATTTCAAGCTGTCATTGATGTTAGAGGGAGCAATACATTGTATTAAGAAATGGGGTATGTGAACTTTTGATCAGGTACACGATCGAGTTAATGTGGATATAGTCTGTGCTGCTGAATAATGTAGGTCACCATGTACTTCACATAAAGAATGCTGGTTTATTCAATGCGTTTCAAAGTCTAAGTGACTTCTTTATCAGGAAATACCACACAAATTTGTGTAGTATTTCCTGATGAAGACGTCACTTAGACTTTAAAACTTAGACGTATGGACCTACATTATTCAGCAGCGCAGACTATATCCACATTAACCCGTTTAATGTATCTACAGCATGGTCACTTCCTGACCCGTTGATCTGCTGCAGAGGATAATCATACATGCTGTATCAAAAGCTCCATCTGGTGAGTAGAATCTAATTATATCAATTCACTTAGCGTTGGATAAGACCCTATTTGTGCTGATCTCTCCAACAGCATTCTTTGGAACTTTTGATTAGGGTCATTTGGATGTTTTGGGTTGTGATTATGATTTAAAAAGAGAAAACACAGTAGTTTGATAATAAGTGACTTCACCCAACCACTAGCCATGAGTGGAGAAAAAGTTTTGGTGCTATCATTCATATACTCTGAAAAAAGGCCAAGAAAGCAAAAATTTTGCCGCAGTATGTAAACTTTTGAGCACAACTGTATATAGTGTAATCAATTATTATGTATAACACCATCCTTAGGGCTCATTCCCACTTGCAATGAAATCGGACGAATGCAAGCTGATAAAAAATCGGATTGAATTCGGACCAATGTTATTCTATGATTGTGTGTTCATCTGCGTTTTTTTTTCCAGCTCGGATCGGATCATGATCGTACTGGAAAAAAAGTCGCAGAATGCTGCGATTGTAATCAGAAATCGGATCGCAACCCGCAATAGAAGTCAAAGGGTGCGAGAAAAAAAATCAAACAGCACTCTGAACATGTGAGTGCTGTCCGATCTTTACACACAGATCGCATTTGAAAAGCTTGCAATTCATGTGCCTCATGAGCCACGTACAGTAATCACACTGACAGGTTAGAATAGAATAGATAGAATAAATATATATACACATCGAATACATAGGATCTATAGATGTCAGTGACACACACATATATATGTATTTATAATACATAGATAGATACAAGAAAAGCCGGCAATAAATGTGCCGTGTACTGTGTGAGGCAGTGACTGGTGTCACATGTAGGAGTCGCTGTGTGTTCCCCCAGGATGCGCACGGACGCGTATTGAGGCCATGGAAGTGCATTGCAGTCATAGGCATAGCTGTGATTGCAATGCAAAATAAAAAGTGAGTATAGATCTTGGACATGCTAGTTGTCCAAGGCAGATTAGGGAAAACCTGCTCTGGGCTTTTGTGTTTAGAAACAGACTGCAGGATGGTAGTCATGCAGTCCGTTTCATTTCCGGTCCGGGTTTTCTATGTTGCTGAAGGCCACAGATCACAGTTAAAAATCCATGTCAGTCAGTGTCAGTCTGGTGTTTGGAGGAATACAGAGCAGAAAGCTCTGCAGAGCTCCACCTGTGTGAGAGAACACAGGCAAACGGAGCCAAACAGCCAAGGCAGCTCAGGGGCCTGGCACCCACAGCGTGCACAGCGGTGCGGTCACACACGACAAGCGGTCAGAGGAGGACTGGCGTGTTTAGTGACTGTAAACTGGGGGATATGGTTCCTGGCTGTATTCCGGATGATAGTTACTGTTGTATGCTGGGGCTGAACATACACAGCGGTGTCGTCACCCACAGCAACCAGCCAGGTGTGTTTAGTGACTGTAATCCAGAGGATATGTGCCCGACTGCGAACCGGAGGTGGACTGTCTTGTTCCCGGCTGCGATCCAGAGGTGGACTGTCCTGTTTCCTGGCTGAAATCCAGAGGAAATTGTCTGCTGTGATTTGTGAGTTAAACATTAAACAGATGTTTTTGCTTTGAACTTTGCTGGGTCACTGCCTCCTCACTGCACAGTGTGCTACCGCTGCACTACAACTGTAAAATCACTGCAGGAGCTGACAGGATAGAAGAGATGGATTACATAGAGTAAATACAATTTGAATAATTAGATATATAGATGTATGTGACAAATACAATTAGTACAGTGTGTGTGCAGCTTACTGTACATATATTTAATGAAATATTACTTTTTGGAAAAACATGGCGTGGGCTCCCACACAATTTTCATAACCAGCAGAGGGAAAGCCAACGGCTGGGGGCAGATGTTTATAGCCTGGGAAGGGGGAAATACCAATGGAACTTCCCAGGCTATTAATATCAGCTCATAACTGTTGTAACGGGTCAGGGAGGCGGAACCTCTGAGCTTTATTATACAAGGAGGCTTTCCTTGTAAAGGAGCGGGTGGCGCCCGGGGAGACGGACAGGAAGTCAAGGCAAGTGACAGGGACAGTCTTTGGACAGACGGGAAAGAGGTCACGGCAAGTGACCGGGGCAGTCTCTGGATAGACAGGCAGGTAGTCACGGCAAGTGACCGGGGCAGTCTCTGGATAGACAGGCAGGTAGTCACGGTAAGTGACCGGGGCAGTCTCTGGATAGACAGGCAGGTAGTCACGGCAAGTGACCGGGGCAGTCTCTGGATAGACAGGCAGGTAGTCACGGCAAGTGACCGGGGCAGTCTCTGGATAGACAGGCAGGTAGTCACGGCAAGTGACCGGGGCAGTCTCTGGATAGACAGGCAGGTAGTCACGGCAAGTGACCGGGGCAGTCTCTGGATGGACAGGTATATACGACCTGAGATGGTGGAGCCTCCCGGCAGGCTAGCAGGCAGATGACAGATGAACGCCCCCAAGTGAGCAGGCGAGAGTCTCTGGAATAGACGATGGTCACCGCATGTGACGTCCGAACCTCCGGGTAGGTCTGCAGGCAGATGGCAGATGAACGCCCCAAGTGAGCAGGCGAGAGTCTCTGGAATAGACGATGGTCACGCAGTGACGTCCGAACCTCCGGTAGGTTGCAGGCAATGGCAGAGAGCGCCCTAAGTGAGCAGGCGAGATCCTGAATAGCCGAGGTCACCACGGTACGGCCGAACCTCCAGTAGGCTTCGGACAGGTAGCAACAGCAAACTGGCAGGAGACAGGCAGGTAATGGTAAGAACTTAGGGTGAGAGAGTACAGTGCAACAACATTGCTCGGGACCTCTTAAGGAGGGCAGTACTTTATATGGGTGGAGTCCTCGGCATTGGCGCGGGACCTTTAAAGATGCTCGCGCGCCAAATCGGGCGCGCGGGCGCGCGCCAAGTCAGACAGGGAAGAGCGCGCGGCCCCAGCAGGGCGGAAGGAGGACGCTGAGCGCGGGTAAGGGGGGCGACGTCCCTGCCTGGCAGAGGACGCTGTCGCAGGGGAACAGCGTCCCTGCCTGGCAGAGGGCAGGGACGCCGGCGCTACAACTGTATACTTAGCCTTTTCTGGCTATTAAAATGGGGGCTCCCCCCAAAAAATAATGTGGGGTTCTCCTATAATTAATAACCAGCAAAGGCTATGCAGACTGCTGCGGGCTGATATTAATAGCCTAGGAAGGAGCCAAGAATACTGGCCCCCCAGGCTAAAAACATCAGCTCTAAGCAGCCCCAGAAAAGGCGCCAATTCTGGCACTTAGCCTCGCTCTTCCCACTTGCCCTGTAGCGGTGGCAAGTGGGGTGACAGTTGGAGGGGTTGATGTCACCTTTGTATTGTCAAGTAACATCAAGCCGGAGGTTAGTAATGGAGAGGCGTCAATAAGATGCCCCCATTACAAACCCCATGGTTACATTTTATAAAAGCACAGACACCCAGAAAAAAAGTCCTTTAATTGAAAGAAAGACACAGACTCATTTAATAATCTTAATTAAACCATACTTACGACCTCGCCTATTCCCCCAATGCCCTCGTCATCAGCAAAAGAGGTAAAACTAAACATACAACAAAATTCCTCACCTTTCCGCAGAAATACTTTTAATCCATTTGTCTCATGATGGGTCTAGCTCTTCTACATCTAAGTGGCAGGATGCATGATGCATCCATACAGCCTGTTATCCAGCAGACACTGAGCACTGTGTGCTCAGTGTGTGCCTGTGGACTGCTATTCCCTGTCTGAGGCACCGGGAGCGTGAGAAAGTTCTCCTGGTCGCGGTGCCGTCTGACAGGTTCTGCGAGTTCACGGCCAATGAACTCACTTCACCTTTCTGACATCAGCACAGGTGCCGTGGGAAAATGTTGCGCCGACATCACTAAATGGTGCAATGACAAAACAAATTCAAAACTGCAGAATTACATTTTTTTGTTCGCCGCTACATTGCAATAAAATGCAATAACGGGCGATCAAAAGATCGTATCTACACTAAAATTGTATCAATAAAAATGTCAGCTCAGAATGAAAAAAATAAGCCCTCACCCAGCCCCAGATCATGAAAAATGGAGACGCTACAGGTCTCAGAAAATGGCGCCATTTCTTTTTTTTACCAAACTTTGGATTTTTTTCCCCCACTTAAATAAAAAAGGACCTATACATGTTTAGGGTCTGTGAACTCGTAATGACCTGGAGATTCATAATGGCATGTCAGTTTTAGCATTTAGTGAAAAAGATAAAAAAAAAGACCGTGTAATTGCTCTTTTTTTGCAAGTAAGTACACCAGATACATCAGGTCTAACAATTCTATTTAATAATGTATACAGCTTGTAGGGTGAAGTCTGGTGACAGACTTGTCTTAGTACAAAAAGTACTAAAAACGCCCTTAAAACAGATTGTTTCAGACATGTAAAGATAAACTACTGAGAACAGTAGATTGTAATTAGGGAATTCTTCAAACACCATTTATAACTGTACTAGATGGTGGCCCGATTCTAACGCATCGGGTATTCTAGAATATGCTCATTTGCTCATTTTCCCCTCCATTTGCTCTCTAACACAGGTTCTGTGACAGTCCCTGTGACGTTGTTAAGGCCGCGTTCTGGTATCCAAGGGGTGTGTCCGCACCACTCCCCCAGCAACACCCACATCCAATCTGGAGGCAGGCCGGACTGCGCCTGTCGCTGATTGGTCGCATCCGGCCGGGCGCGACCAATCAGCGACGCGGGATTTCCGTTACAGACAGAATTAGACGATTATATAGGAGATAGGGGGCTGTGTTCAGGCTGATAAAGTGTATAGGGGATGTCAGCATACTTATTTCAGTTTAAATGGGTTGTGCACTACTTTAAATTAACGTTACTATGTATCTCTCCAGGGCACCGAATGAATTTTGTTATGACGTCACGTTGTGAATAGTGCTTGTGACAACATCGCAGACGACGCACAGCTAGCACGTAATTTTCCCGGCTGCAGCCGGCTGTTGTTTCCGCTGACATATTGTGAGGACCGGAGAGCGCCGCTGCCTATGCGGCTACTTCCGCTGCGAGAACCCGGGACATGAGCGGGCGCTCGCAGCAGAAGTATCCCGACCCGCAGCGCCGCTCCCGGTCCTCTCTAGACATCCTAGCTGCATGGATGTCAGCGCCGCTGCCTGTGCGGGTACTTCCGCTGCGAGAACCCGGGACATGAGCGGGCACTCGCAGCAGAAGTATCCCGGTCCTCCCTTCCGCATGGAGGTCATCTCCCCGCTGCCTCGCCGCTGACCTCCGTCCCACAGATGAGCCGCTAACGGCCGCCATTTTTTTGTGAAATCCCGCGGCGCTGATTGGCCGCTGCCGGACCAATGAGCGACGCGGGATTTCCTGGACAGACAGACAGACAGACGGGATAAGACGATTATATAGTAGATTCCCTGCTACTTGCTAAAAAATAACTTAAATATATTTAGAGATAACGCATCTTGATGTATCATTCACATTAGCAGCAGGTGCTGGTGGCAGTATACATGTTCAGCCCTCCCAGGCCACTAATACTGTAGACTGAAGGCAGGATCGCTACTCTGAGTAGTAACCGCTGTTTTAATTTCTATTTTCTAAATAGTACAGGTCCTTCTCAAAAAATTAGCATATAGTGCTAAATTTCATTATTTTCCATAATGTAATGATTACAATTAAACTTTCATATATTTTAGATTCATTACACACCAACTGAAATTTGTCAGGTCTTTTATTGTTTTAATACTGATGATTTTGGCATACAACTCCTGATAACCCAAAAAACCTGTCTCAAAAAATTAGCATATCAAGAAAAGGTTCTCTAAACGACCTATTACCCTAATCTTCTGAATCAACTAATTAACTCTAAACACATGCAAAAGATTCCTGAGGCTTTTAAAAACTCCCTGCCTGGTTCATTACTCAAAACCCCCATCATGGGTAAGACTAGCGACCTGACTGATGTCAAGAAGGCCATCATTGACACCCTCAAGCAAGAGGGTAAGACCCAGAAAGAAATTTCTCAACAAATAGGCTGTTCCCAGAGTGCTGTATCAAGGCACCTCAATGGGAAGTCTGTTGGAAGGAAACAATGTGGCAGAAAACGCTGTACAACGAGAAAAGGTGACCGGACCCTGAGGAAGATTGTGGAGAAGGACCGATTCCAGACCTTGGGGGACCTGAGGAAGCAGTGGACTGAGTCCGGTGTAGAAACATCCAGAGCCACCGTGCACAGGCGTGTGCAGGAAATGGGCTACAGGTGCCGCATTCCCCAGGTAAAGCCACTTTTGAACCATAAACAGCGGCAGAAGTGCCTGACCTGGGCTACAGAGAAGCAGCACTGGACTGTTGCTAAGTGGTCCCAAGTTCTTTTTTCTGATGAAAGCAAATTTTGCATGTCATTTGGAAATCAAGGTGCCAGAGTCTGGAGGAAGACTGGGAGAAGGAAATGCCAAAATGCCTGAAGTCCAGTGTCAAGTACCCACAGTCAGTGATGGTGTGGGGTGCCATGTCAGCTGCTGGTGTTGGTCCACTGTGTTTCATCAAGGGCAGGGTCAATGCAGCTAGCTATCAGGAGATTTTGGAGCACTTCATGCTTCCATCGACTGAAATGCTTTATGGAGATGAAGATTTCATTTTTCAGCACGACCTGGCACCTGCTTACAGTGCCAAAACCACTGGTAAATGGTTTACTGACCATGGTATTACTGTGCTCAATTGGCCTGCCAACTCTCCTGACCTGAACCCCATAGAGAATCTGTGGGATATTGTGAAGAGAAAGTTGAGAGACGCAAGACCCAACACTCTGGATGAGCTTAAGGCCGCTATCGAAGCATCCTGGGCCTCCATAACACCTCAGCAGTGTCACAGGCTGATTGCCTCCATGCCACGCTGCATTGAAGCAGTCATTTCTGCAAAAGGATTCCCGACCAAGTATTGAGTGCATAACTGAACTTTATTATTTGATGGTTTTTTTTGTTTGTTTTTTAAAAAACACTTTTATTTTATTGGATGGTTGAAATATGTTAATTTTTTGAGACAGGTTTTTTGGGTTATCAGGAGTTGTATGCCAAAATCATCAGTATTAAAACAATAAAAGACCTGACAAATTTCAGTTGGTGTGTAATGATTCTAAAATATATGAAAGTTTAATTGTAATCATTACATTATGGAAAATAATGAAATTTAGCACTATATGCTAATTTTTTGAGAAGGACCTGTATATAAGAAAATAAGCAACTTTGGAATATATCTTATTAGAGACATTTGCTTCTTTCACCTCCTGGATTGATTTTTTACTCTCAATTCATGCATAAAATCTGTAAAATCTATACTCAGTGAAGACAGATTTCCTCAGTAACGACATACAAGATGACAGTTAGTGTAAAACTTAGATATTCTGCTGCGAGTTCTCCTAAAAACTTTATCCATAGAACGTTGTAAGCACCAACTGTCATCTCCTGTCTCAGTAATGGGAAAGTCTGTACTCACTGAAGACAGATTTGCAACTGTGAAAGAAGAATTTTGAGAATGAACATTGAGTCCAGGAGGAGAAAGACGCAGATTTCTCTGCTAAGTTGCTTATTGCTGATTTATGAAAAAACAAACAATGGTTACTCTTTAAGCAATGCGGCAATGATAACATAATGAGTTTGTGCGTATTTTTATAATTGCAAAGAGCCAAGGACGATCCTCATGAAATTTCTGGAGGAAATACTGCATTGGGAACATCTTATCAGGTCGGAATAGTCTATGTGACTTAGGACTAAAAGGGAAGTGTGTAGTTAATGTGACATTCACAAAATGTTTCTAAATCTCCATATGTTTAATGATGGAGTCCTACCCATTATCTATGTGCCCTACTGCGATGTACCCGATCAGTACTCACTGCTGTTTTGGCTTTACATTCATGAAGAAAGGAGACTAAGATGAATGGGGCTACAGATGATCCCCAGAATTAGGTGAGGATAAATGCAGAATTCAAATCAAGTGATAATTATCATTCCGCGGTGCGTTATCTGGGGTCCCAATGTTGGGAAGCAATGTGTGACTGTGCTCTTCCGATACACTGAGCTGCATCACACCATGTATGACTTTTCTGCACTCTGTTTAGAGCAGCAATAATTTGTATATCTCATAAGCATCCAGTTTTATACTGGCTTTCCGGCATCTCTGTAAACACACAAAATAAGTTTACACAGTTGTAAACACTTGAAGCACAATTTCAGCTATTTCTCTCATAAGAGCGCCAATGCAAACACAAATATTAATACGCAGAGGACAATTCTTATACTCTTGGCATAGCCATAATAATCAATGTCCTAAGGACAGGTTATTTTCTTTGTGGAGTCTCAAACTACTAATAAGACAAAGACTCGCTGAATAGTGGGGAGTCAAATTACTACTCTCCATGGAAACCACAGCGAAACATTTTATTCTCATTATGACAATAGAATGAATCATACGGCTACTTTTGGCTGGTGTTACATACAGAATTTAGCTGATTTTACAAGGAGGCCTGATAAAAGTCCATAGTAAAATATTGTAAAATCTGCATATATAATGCTTTGGTTTAATATGGTATTTTGGGGTGTTTATTGCAGAATGCAGAGCGCTCTAGGTTTGCTGTTTTAAAGGCATTTTTATTACAGCAACTATATAAAGAGATAAGTATAACTAAAAAAATTACCAAAATGTATGTACAAAGATCATAAAATACCATTTAAACTGCAGATAGTATTTTCATGCGTGTTTAAATGCCACCCAAAAAATTTGCTAAGTCGTTTTGTCATTGTGCCAACAGATGTTAAAGATCAATTAGTAACCAAATACAATACAAAAAGCTATAAATACTAGACATGGAAAGAAAAAAAGATATAATGGTGGCTCTGGGGTTAGCACAGCAGCTTTGCAGCACTTGGGTCCTGGGTTCCAATGCCACCAAGGACAACATCTGCATGGAGTTTGTATGTTCTCCTAGTGTTTGTGTGGGTTTCCTCCTGGTTTTCTGTTTTCTTCCCTCACTCCAAAGACGTACTGATAGGGAATTTAGATTGTGAGCTCCAATGGGGACAGTGATAATGGTGTCTGTAAGTTAATGGCGCTGTATAAGTGTGATAAATAAATAGATGATGGAGTGAGAACTAGATGATGACAGATTTTGTCACCGGTAGCAAACATGAAAAAGTGAGCTAAAGATGACGTTATAGACACTGACATGTGTTCTGATATTGCAGAATATATCAACAAACCATAAAATTCTCAAAAGATACATAAAATCAATATAATCTGTTCTATTTGTCCCCACCGTGAATGATGAGGACAGCTTTACTATTTATATATTTAGGGTTTAGGAGAGCATAAGATTTCTCAGTGACAAACAGTCTAAACTAATATAATGAAAAGTTATAAAGCACAAGACATAAATATCACAAATGGCTTTCCTACCTAGCATTTTGACAGTCTGTTTGTTATTCTTGTCCCTGTGAGAGACACTTGGTCCTAGAGAGTCCATCTTCCTTCTCCACAATTTCCTTCCAATAAGGCTGTACAGAACAGTGAGGCAGAAGACAGGCAAGAAGAAGAAGACACTTGATGTCCACACCATGATGGTGAGGAGCCCAGACTTGACTGCATACTCTGTAGCTTTACATTCGTTTGTTTCTAGAGGATTGGTGCCATTCTCATGTTCAACACCGACCAAGACAAATATAGGTCCTGCACTAACAAAAGATACTGCCCAAAGAACAGATATGACCAGTTTCACTCTGCCCTTGGTGATGACCACCTTAGCTTTCAGAGGAAAACAGATGGCAAAATATCTCTCCACACTTAGAGCTGTGATATTCAGAATTGTGGAGTAAGTGCAACTTTCACTGATGAATTGGAACAGCTTGCAAACAAGGCTTCCAAAATTCCAAGGTCTATATTGCCAGAGCTTGTACAAGTCAAGTGGCATGCAGAGAAAGATAAGAAGGTCTGAGAATGCCATGCTAGAGAGATAAAGGTTAGTTGTAGTCCTCATATCCTTGTACTTAGACACAACTAACATAGTCATAATATTACCAAATATCCCAATGATAAACAGAAGAACACAAATCACAGTTATTCCAGTAAGGACTGGAATTGGGAAAAGATAAATGGGGTCTTCTGGCCAAGTAGAATTATAGTAGAAATCCTTAGTTATATTGTCTGAATATCTTTCACTGGACATGGTTCTCACCTGGCCATAAATAAAGTTGGGGAATGTTCTCACCATGAAGCTTCCAAACTAGCATATGACATTTCTTCATTTCCACTGGAGAATTATATGTTGACCTTTAAGAGAAATTCAGCTATTGAACATATCAGTGAACAGGTGCAATCTTGAAGAATCTGGTGTACAAACCATCACCTTTTATGGAGTGATCTTATGTGCCCCAAATAATAGGCACTGAGGACTGCAATGTAGGCTTCATCCAAGAAAAAAATAAGGTCTGAATTCCATTTTATTGTAGATCTGAAAAAATAAAAAAGGAAATGTTCTCTTGAATTTCTGGTCCACATGACATATTTCATTGGGCATTCTTCATTAAGGATCTATTCTCCTCAGAAACAATGTGGAAACTTGGAGAGCAATAGAAGAGTTCTTTGTGGTCAAGTATCATCTTTCCTTTGCTGGGCAATTGAAGAGTTCTCCGTATCCCAGCAGCTAGACTTGTATGAAGAAGCTGGAGAACTGATCACAGACAGGATCCTCAGCACGCCCCTTCTCCCTCCCATGTACTAGAATGCTGTGTGCCTGCTTACAGGTTACAGAGCTCTAGGAACTCCCAGCCTGTGCAAGGATGCTTCACACCAGACAGATCTGCTATGTTATTAGCTGGGGTTTATTTTTTCTAGATAAATGTATTCTATTCTATACATGTTTATATTTATTTTCTATATTGGATGTGTGGAGATAAAAGACAAGATTAAAGTGGATGTTAGAAGCACAATGTTGCCAATGTAAAGATAAATATGAGAGCTATGCATTCATATACTGTAGAGAGAATTTTTTTTTAGACAGGGACATACAAAAATTGATTAATCTATGCCTAAAGTATGAATAGTGCCTAATTAGAATTTGATGAGGTAAACCTTGGTCTCACTTCAGGTACATGTTCTAAGTTGAAGAGGTATTAATATAAATCCATAGGTTCCAGAATTTTTTAGTATGATATCTGGACACTCTACCCTGTTGATATTCAGCAAGCCATTGCATTTTTCTGTATTATTGCAATAAGCGAAACCTGTCAGTCGATTTATGCTCTCCATGCCACAGCAGTCTTGCTGGCCAGTTGCAGGGAAGGTTAAAAAATGGTAATCAGCTCACCTTCTAGTGAGGACAATTAAGTGCGAAAAACATTTGAATTCATATAAAAGCATTGGTAGTCCTTGTGTGATGGCACCACATTTTATCTTAATTAGCCAGTCGTCTATTTTCAGCAAGCCAGTAAGAATAGACTGTTATCTATATGTTGACTTTTGAATTTATGTGTTTCTTTCTGGTTGGCCAAGAAAATAGACTTTTGTTTGTGTAAGCCTGTAATATGGACTTGTAAGTTGACTATTTGCCGTAACATTTTGTGCTCTTATCCTGGATGACTAGTGATACAGGGTCATGGAACAGTGATGTTTGCTGATATGTTGATTACACATTGTCCAGGCTTGCATTGTTGACTTGCAAAATAGAGGAGGAAAAACAATGCAAATATATTACATAATAAAACAATGTGAGTTGGTCTTATCACCATTCTTATTCTTTACCTGTGAATGCTGGATAAAGGACAGTTGTTAACTGTAAAAAAAGTTATGTGGCTCTGTAACATGAGACAGAGACAGCCAAGAGATCCAAAGATCCAAAGAACCAGAGACTCTTTACAGGACAGCAGCCAGGACATCATGGCTCCATCACGAGGGACACAGATTTGTCATTCTACAGGATGCCATCTTAGGGGACGACAACCCTGGCTGAAAGAATAGAGATCTGTTTCATTGACCATCACGAATTCATGGATACGTTTGCGGTAGTCAGGATTTGAACCCACCTGTCCCTTGAGCCCCATGGATACGTTTGTGGGGGCTAGAATTGGGATCCGCCTGTCGCCGGGCTCCATGGAGATGTTTGAAGAAGCCAGGTTGTGACCCTCCTATCAACTGGTCTTGTACCTCATTTTACTGTCAGCTTCCTAAGCTTGTCGTTGCCTCCTCTCTTTATGCGTGCCACAGGTGGGGTAGTTGGCTCTGGAAGCTCTGAAATCACAGCTGCTCTTATCCCGGCGAGTCAGTGGAAGAGTGAGACTCTGCAATGTGCACCATCTTGTATATTTTGCTGGGACTTTTCTAAGTGTTATCTGCCTGTCTTGTGGTTCAATAAAGTATTACCATACTGTTTTACCCTCACCCTGTGTTATCTGAGTAGTGTTACGCCAACAGTAAAAGGAGAACGGGAGTTCGGTGGGATAATCCTTGGTCCATGCGATTTCGGCCAGTGGACCAGAGCACCCTCTGACCCCCCCATGTCTCCACACCTTGTTTGGTCAGGATGTGGTGCAGATATTGTAGGAACATACCAGGCTGTTATCCAGGTCAGAAATGGCAGAGATGGCCCATGAAACTGGGCTCCAGCACCAATGAAAAACTGTTAAAAGAGAGCTGTTGGGGCTCGCTCCTAAAATTGGACGAATGTAATCCAATTAAAAATCGGATTGCATTCATACCAATTTAATCCTATGCTTGTGTTCTCAGTGGCACTTTTTTTTCCTATTCCTATCTGATCGCGATCAGGCGGAGAAAAAACCTGCAGAATGCTGCGATTGCATGCGAAATTCTGATTGCACGCATCTATATAAGTCTATCGGTGCATGCGTAACATCGCACTGCACTAGGATATCACAAGAAAAAAAAAAAAAAAGATTAAGGATCCATGAGCTTACATGGTTCAGGTTAGCAACCATTATTCACTTTTCTGAGTTTGTTCAGTTTTGTTAAGAGGTTTTTTCCCTGAAGAGATCTTGTATCATGCTTCGTGGGAAAAATAAATTGCATGCCACTTTGAAGTGTCTATGGATGAAATCTGCTCCAAGCTAGGTACTGGCAAATCAAAAGGCTAAAAAAAAGCTTAATGAAAGGAGCTTTTCTAAAACTCTACAAAAATGCTCAACAAAGTAAAAAAAAATACTTAGAACTCTCCATAAAGCTCCACCGAGAAAAGGCGTTTTCGTAAGCATTTTTTCTGTTGAAAAACTCATTTGTTTTGAACACATAAAAAAAACTCCTTGTGAACATAGCCTTAGGCTATGTGCACACGTTCGCGGGAAATACGCATGTTATAGGTATGCATATTCCGGCCAGAAACTAGTGTTTTGCAAGCGTAATTAGCTTGCAGAATGCTAGCGTTTTCCAAGCGATCTGTAGCATCGCTTGGAAAACTGATTGACAGGTTGGTCACACGAGTCACACATAGTGTTTGACAAGTGTGAGCAACTTTTTACTATAGATGTCGCCTATGCCGCATGAATAGTAAAAAGATATAATGTTAAAAATAATTTTAAAAAATAAAAAAAATCGTGATATTCTCACCTTCCGGCGGCCCCCGCAGCCTTCCTGGGCCTCGCGACGCTCCCGGCAAGTTCCATTCCCAAGGATGCTTAGCGACAATGACCCCAGATGACGCAGCATCACGCAAAACCGCTACGTCATCTGGGGTGATTCTCTCAATGCATCCCTGGGAACGGGAGTTGCCGGGAGCGTCGCTGAAGAGCGGGAAAGCTGCAGGGGCCGCCGGAAGGTGAGAATATCACGATTTTTTATTTTAATTATTGTTTTACCAGGGATATGGTACCCAGGGCCTGGAGGAGAGCCTCCTCTCCTCCAGACCCTGGGTACCATCCGCACATGAACCGCTTACTTTGCGCATGGTGGGCATAGCCAATGCATTCCTGTGGCGGTGGAATCGCCGCGATTCCGGAAAAAGAATGAACATGCTGCGTTTTTTTCTGCAATGCGTTTTTTGCGGAAAAAAACGCAGCATGTGCACAAAAAATGCAGAATGCATTCTAATGGTAGGATGCTTAATGCATGCGTTTTTTTTTCCGCCGCAAAAATGCTAAAAATCCTCAACGTGTGCACATAGCCTTAAAGTTCAACATCAGGGTGTGACATAGAAATTGCTCTGATGTCTGAAGGACAAATATTCCTAAAGACACAGTGCAAAACCTGGTGGAAATACCTCTTGACAGAATGTAAAGTGTAATTCAACTAAATCTCAAAGACCATAGTTTTGGATTGGGATGGTAATTTGTCCACTTACTTTTGGTCACGTAATGTATTTTGCAAACCGAGCCAATTTGTATCAGGTTAGTCTATTGAAACCTACTGTATCTAAATAGGATGTCTTGGAGTTCCTTTTCGTCTACGGGATATAAGTATGTATGCTATCTATGTTTGCATGCGTGCTATCAATCCTTTTTGCCCATTTAATGATGGAAATTTCAAGTTACCTTTAACTAGTAAAATACAAGAAGTCTCTCCTTTCTCGCCCCATCCACATCAATATATAAATATATTCATCCATTGCTTGGAGCCTCATTTCTCCAGAGGGAGAGCATCTGTACAGCTGAAAGTTGACAGATACAGAAGATTCCTTGGATTACGGGGTTCTCACAAAGCCACAATTTAGACTATAAGTAAATGAGTGTGCAAAAATCCCATCTACATGTAACAGAAAATATGTGCACAAAATCAGGGCATACGTGAGAATTTCAATCTGCAGCATGATGTACAATAATCTGCAGCATCTAATTCTTTTCTGGATTTTTACTGCAGTTTTCACAATAATATGATACTTTGTAATACAGTAGAGGGGAATCCAGGGCCAAAGCTGTGAAAAAATCTGCACTGCAGCCAGATCCATGATGAATATTTTCTGTCCACTGCAAACATAACGTTTACAGCAGAATTCAGACATAAAAAGATCTGGAAAGTCATAAAGTTTTGCTGTAATGCAAGGCTGTGAGGGAGCATAGCATCAGTGATGTCAGCGCTAGTCACTGAAGCTCCGCTCCCTGCATCTCCTCATTCACCAGTGGTTTATCGCGGGGCAGTCGCATCTTGGCACTGTCCTGGTTGTAAACTGTATATCCCTCAGATATGGATTACGGCGTGGGACACAACGACGGACAGGTATAGTATATTGTTGGTTTATTATTTTACTTTTATTACAGGAGATCGAGGGTTTCGGGGAATTAGGTGATGTATTATGGTTTATTTAAGAATAATAAAGGAGTTTGTGTCATTATTTATATAAAGTAAATTTTTTCAGGGTGTCTGTGTTTATTATTTACAATTTGACTATGGGATTAGTAATAGGGGCGTCTTATCGACGCCTCCCATTACTAACACCCCCAATTATTACCCCACATTCCACCGCTACAGGGCAGTGGGAAAATCAAGGCTATGTGCCAGAATTGGTGCATCTTACAGATGCGCCTTTTTCTGGTGCGGCTGCGGGCTGAGGTTTTTAGCCAGGGGGCAGTATCCATGGCCCCTTCCTAGGCTAATAATATCAGCCCACAGCTGTCTGCCTAGCCTTTGCTGGCTATAAATTATAGGGGGACCCCACGCCATTTTTTTTATAAATAACCTTTTATTCATTAAATACATGTCCAGTATTTTGAACACATACTCTACTAATTGTATTTAGCACTGACATCTATATATCTACCTATTCTGCATGTATTTACTGTATAAGCCAACAATAGCAGGCAAGACCAAGACTCATGGTAAAATTAGCAACAATTATATTAAATTTCCATGTGTCTATATGGATTACAGCCAATCATCAATTCAACGCTTGAAACAAACTCAAAAAAGGATGATACAAAGTCCAATATTTATCAAACAAATCGTTATAAATTTTATTTATGAAACATTAAAATTCATATATCAAACCTGACGGGAGTTTAAATACACACAGATAAATTGTACCATTAAGATGACGCAATCATCAAGGCACTGTGCATACTAGCTGTGCATAGAATATATACCCAAATTTATAACAGTCACTAGTCACCATTTAAATAAAAAGGAGGGGCTACACAATAACACAATAAGCCCTTCACATAATGTCACGCAGGTATAGGCTATAATGCCATGCTATTTATCTCCAATGTTAATCCCTCATATCAGATATCAAAATATGACAAAGGCAACTTGCACTGTTACAACCTGCACATATACCCTGCATAGAAGCAACTAGTAATACAATAAGTCGTGCCCAAAATTGAGATATATGTTTACCTAGATGTGGCCTGCAGAGCGCTGGAGTGATGCACTGTCACCGAGATGAGCGCGTCCGCCCCGACGCGCATTTCGGACCTCTCCTTTTTCAAGGGACCTTGAAAAAGGAGAGGTCCGAAACGCGTGTCAGGTATATATTCTATGCACAGCTAGTATGCACAGCGCCTTGATGATTGCGTCATCTTAATGGTACAATTTATCTGTGTGTATTTAAACTCCCTTCAGGTTTGATATATGAATTTTAATGTTTTATAAATAAAATTTATAACGATTTGTTTGATAAATATTGGCCTTTGTATCATCCTTTTTAGAGTTTGTTTCATGTATTTACTGTATGTAAACCATGTCTTCTATCCTGTCGGCTCCTGCAGTGATTTTACAGAAGCCGACAAATGAATTACTGGCTTTTCTTTTATCTCTGTATGAAATATAAAGACATATTATATATGTGTGTCACTGACGTTTATAATCTGCTCAAAAAAATAAAGGGAACACTCAAATAACACATCCTAGATCTGAATGAATGAAATATTCTCATTGAATACTTTGTTCTGTACAAAGTTGAATGTGCTGACAACAAAATCACACAAAAATCATCAATGGAAATCAAATGTATTAACCAATGGAGGCCTGGATTTGGAGTCACCCACAAAATTATAGTGGAATGTAATGTCCTTAAAACAAGTCAAAATGATGCTCAGCAGTGTGGTTGGCATCCATGTGCCTATGTGACCTCCCTACAATGCCTGGGCATGCTCCTGATGAGGAGGCGGATGGTCTCCTGAGGGATCTCCTCCCAGACCTGGACTAAAGCATCCGCCAACTCCTGGACAGTCTGTGGTGCAACATGAAGTTGGTGGATGGAGCGAGACATGATGTCACAGATGTGCTCAATCGGATTCAGGTCTGGGGAATGGGTGGGCCAGTCCATAGCTTCAATGCCTTCATCTTGCAGGAACTGCTGACACACTCCAGCCACATGAGGTCTGGCATTGTCCTGCATTAGGAGGAACCCAGGGCCAACCGCACCAGCATATGGTCTCAAGGGGTCTGAGGATCTCATCTCGTTACCTAATGGCAGTCAGGCTACCTCTTGGCGAGCACATGGAGGGCTGTGCGGCCCTCCAAAGAAAAAATGCCACCCCACACCATTACTGACCCACTGCCAAACTGGTCATGCTGAAGGATGTTGTAGGAAGCAGATCGCTCTCCACGGTGTCTCCAGACTCTGTCACGTCTGTCACATGTGCTCAGTGTGAACCTGCTTTCATCTGTGAAGAGCACAGGGCGCCAGTGGTGAATTTGCCAATCCTGGTGTTCTGTGGCAAATACCAAGCGTCCTGCATGGTGTTGGGCTGTGAGCAGAACACCCATCTGTGGACGTCAGGCACTCAGACCATCCTCATGGAGTCGGTTTCTAAACGTTTGTGCAGACACATGCACATTTATGGCCTGCTGGAGGTCATTTTGCAGGGCTCTGGCAGAGCTCCTCCTGTTCCTCCTTTCACAAAGGCAGAGGTAACGGTCATGCTGCTGGGTTGTTGCCCTCCTACGGCCCTCTCCACGTCTCCTGGTGTACTGGCCTGTGTCCTGGTAGCGCCTCCAGCCTCTGGACACTACGCTAACAGACAGAGTAAACCTTCTTGCCACAGCTCGCATTGATGTGCCATCCTGGATGAGCTGTATTACCTGAACCACTTGTGTGGGTCGTAGAGTCCATCTCATGCTACCATGAGTGTGAAAGCACAACCAGCTTTCAAAAGTGACCAAAACATCAGCCAGAAAGCATTGGTACTGAGATGTGGTCTGTGGTCCCCACCTGCAGAACCACTCCTTTATTGAGTGTGTCTTGATAATTGCTAATAATTTCCATCTGTTGTCTATTCCATTTGCATAACAGCATGTGAAATTGATTGTCAACCAGTGTTGCTTCCTAAGTGGACAGTTTGATTTCACAGAAGTTTGATTTACTTGGAGTTATATTCTGTTGTTTAAGTGTTTCCTTTATTTTTTTGAGCATATATAAATCTATCTATCTATCTATCTATCTATCTATCTATCTATCTATCTATCTATCTATCTATCTATCTATCTATCTGTTTTATATATATACAGTACAGACCAAAAGTTTGGACACACCTTCTCATTCAAAGATTCTTCTGTATATTCATGACTGTGAAAATTGTAGAATCACACTGAAGGCATCAAAACTATGAATTAACACATGTGGAATTATACATTACACTTTACAAAAAAGTGTGAAACAACTGAAAATATGTCTTATATTCTAGGTTCTTCAAAGTAGCCACCTTTTGCTTTGATTACTGCTTTGCACGCAGAAAAGGTGAACGGATGGACTCTACATGCCTGGTTCCCACCGTGAAGCATAGAGGAGGTGGTGTCATGATGTGGGGGTGCTTTGCTGGTGACACTGTTGGGGATTATTCAAAATTGAAGGCATACTGAACCAGCATCGCTACCACAGCATCTTGCAGCAGCATGCTATTCCATCCGGTTTGCGTTTAGTTGGACCATCATTTATTTTTCAACAGGACAATGACCCCAAACACACCTCCAGGCTGTGTAAGGGCTATTTGACCAAGAAGGAGAGTGTTGGGGTGCTACGCCAGATGACCTGGCCTCCACAGTCACCAGACCTGAACCAAATCGAGATGGTTTGGGGTGAGCTGGACCGCTCACCGCTTCAATTTTGAATAATCCCCAACAGTGTCACCAGCAAAGCACCCCCACACCATCACACCACCTCCTCCATGCTTCACGGTGGGAACCAGGCATGTAGAGTCCATCCGTTCACCTTTTCTGCATGCAAAGCAGTAATCAAAGCAAAAGGTGGCTACTTTGAAGAACCTAGAATATAAGACATATTTTCAGTTGTTTCACACTTTTTTGTAAAGTGTAATGTATAATTCCACATGTGTTAATTCATAGTTTTGATGCCTTCAGTGTGATTCTTCAATTTTCATAGTCATGAAAATACAGAAGAATCTTTGAATGAGGGGTGTCCAAACTTTTGGTCTGTACTGTATGTTTTGAAGAATATTTGGTTTTAAAATGATGTGTACAGTTGGGTATTATAATGCTATTTGAGCTTTTACATACAGAGAACTGCTGTATGTAAAAGCTCATGTTAAAATCGCATTGCATATGGATGTCATACAGATACTAGATGCGAGGAAATAGCATTATCGCATTGCAAACGGATTACATACGGATCACCATACGGAGAACATTGGTGCGATTCTCGGCCGTCAAAATGGGAACCTTTTTTTTACGTTAAGTGTGACTCCGGCCTTAGGCACAGAGTCCAACATTGCAAATCCTAACAGTGTGTAATGCTTCAGTAGGATGTGGAGACAAATTAGTTCTACCTTACGGCAAGTAAAATCACATATGAGAGGTCAATTTATGACTGCTAGGAAGTGAAACAGAGGGGAATCCTAACAGTGTGGATATTTGATAGGATTCCCAGTGTTGGACTCCATTACCTAATTGTAAACTTGCCCCAGAAAATCCTTTTAAGTGTTGCTTCTTCTAAAGTAAAAATATATTGAA
This sequence comes from Oophaga sylvatica, assembly GCA_033576555.1. Taxonomy (NCBI): domain Eukaryota; kingdom Metazoa; phylum Chordata; class Amphibia; order Anura; family Dendrobatidae; genus Oophaga; species Oophaga sylvatica. The sequence continues at coordinate 154,646,242 of JARQOD010000005.1, read as the reverse complement.
TATACAAATGCATATAATATAAATTATCAGATAAAACACTATAGGATGCTAAATGTAAGGAAGGTTTTCTGTAAAAAGACATATGGACATACTCAAAACACTTTAGGTCATTTGTGTATTGAAGGGGTATTCCCCAGGAACATCATTTATCACCTATCCGAAGAAATAACAAAATTGGGTACACAGTAGGCTACACCAAATGTACCCCCACCTTTAGAAACAGTTCACAATTTACAGAATGTATGATGGGTCGTTGATCCAAGAAACTAGTCTAATTGTGTAACGAATGGAAACCGATGCACAGGTGTTGCAGTGCACATTTGTTTATTGCTATTTTTGTGGAACCACAGGTCCTCTGACCAGGGGCTCTGGAGGGGGCTTGACTATGCGAACCCCAGACACCCATAGTAAGACCCCTCAAACAGGGTCAGATTGGAATGCGCAGGGGACGCAGGTGCTACCTACAGTTAGACCCTGGACGTGTTGAAGCTGGCCCAGCGGAACAAGTGAACAGGAAGGGATGACAGCTAGTGTTGAACTTGACTGGCGGGAAGCGGGAGCATGGGACGGAGCTGGCACAGGCAGTACTGATGTCTTCGTAGGTAACGATGTGACGGATGGCTGAGCAGAATGGAACTTGCACAGGCAGCACTGGTGTCGTCCCGGGTATAGCTTAGTAAGTCGCAGGTAGTCTGTGAAGACAAACAGTATTAGCTGGGTACTGGCAGGAGACTGAAAAAGCACAGCAGATCACAGGCACGTCAGGACACAGAACTGGAAACTAGCAACAGGAAACACTTGTTGCTCTGGTGTCCTCTCAATGGCAGAGGGACCAGAAATAACACACACAAGAATATTATTGATTAACAACATTTTTGAAAAATACGCGCTGTCTCTTTAAGAGACTGAGAGCACGCGTGTGACCTAAGCCTCATATCCGGGGATGTGCTGGCCACGCGCCAGGAAGCATGAGCGGGGAGAGAGCCGAGACAGGACGGCAAGAAGCAGACTGATAGCGAGGGCCCCAACGGGGGCCTCGCGGAGGTACAGGCAAGATTTTTACCCCTAAGGCCGGTTTCACAAGTCCATTTTTTCTGGTACCGTAAAAAATGGTACCAGAGATGTCAGTGTGTCCGTGTGTGTAATAATTATGGCACACATATGGTAAGCATGCGCTGCCCGTGTGGCGCATCAGTACACACACACAGGCAGGGGTGAAACTAGCCTCTCTGCTGCCTGAGGCGAACTGCAAAACGGCGCCCCCCTATTGTAAAATCAGTACAAATAAATCTGGTTTACTCTTACTAGCCTAACCTGACTCATGTGAAATACATACACTGTTAAATAGGAATATGTTTGAAACATCGATTTTTATATTTGTTAAAGTTCTGTATAAGTAGTAGAAAATAAAGGATATTAAGAATACTACTCACTGTATGGTGACACAGCGTATGTGTCATGAAAGGATCGCGTTCCTGCGGGTCGGGTGACCGGGGTCACTGAAAGGTCACCCAACACGCAGGCACAAGACCCTTTGTGCTTCACCACAGGGGGGTTGGCTTAACCCCTACGTGGCTACGATCGCTCTGATTGGCTGTTAAAAGTGAAACAGTGCTCCCTTTATTCCGAGCCCCGACGTGTGCTCAAACAGTGGTTTACCCCCACATATGGGGTATCAGCGTACTCAGTAAAAATTGCACAACAACTTTGGGGGTCTAATTTCTCCTGTTACTCTTGGAAAAAAAAATTGGGGACTAAAAAAAGACTTTTTATTTTCACAGCTCTACGTTATAAACTTCTGTGAAGAACTTGGAGATTCAAAGTGCTCACCACACATCTAGAGGAGTTCCTTGGGGGATCTGGTTTCCAAAATGGGGTCACTTGGGGGGTTTCTACTGTTTAGGCACATCATGGGCTCTGCAAACATAACATGACGCCCGCAGACCATTCCATCAAGTCGGCATTTCAAAACATCACTACTTCCCTTCCGAGCCCCGACGTGTGCCCATATAGTAGTTTTCTCCCACATATGGGGTACCAGTGTACTCAGGACAAACTGTACAACAGCTTTTGGGGTCCAATATATCCTGTTACCCTTGTGAAAATAAAAAATTGTGGGTTAAAAAAATCAGTTTTTGAGGAAAAAAATGATTTTTTGTTTTTACAGCTCTGCATTATAAACTTCTGTGAAGCACGTGGGGGTTCAAGGTGCTCACCACACATCTGGATAAGTTCCTTGGGGGGTCTAGTTTACAAAATGGGGTCACTTGTGGTTGGTTTCTACTATTTGGGCACATCAGGGGCTCTGCAAACGTAACAAGATGCCCGCAGACCATTCCATCAAGTCGGCATTTCAAAGCGTCACTACATCCCTTCCGAGCACTGACGTGTGCCCAAACAGTGGTTACCCCCCCACATATGGGGTACCAGCGTACTCAGGACAAACTGGACAACAACTTTTGGGGTCCAATTTCTCCTGTAACCATTGTGAAAATAAAAAATAGGGGGCTAAAAAAAATCATTTTTTGAGAAAAAAATATTTTTTATTTTCAAGGCTGTGCGTTATAAACTTCTGTATAGCACCTGGGGGTTCAAAGTGCTCACTGTGCATCTAAATAAGTTCCTTAGGGGGTCTTGTTTCCAAAATGGGGTCATTTGTGTGGGAGCTCCAAAGTTTAGGCACACAGGGGCTCTCCAAACACGACATGGTGTCCGCTAACGATTGGAGCTAATTTTCCATTAAAAAAGTCAAATGGCGCTCCTTCCCTTCTGAGCCCTGCTGTGCACCCAAACAGTGGTTCCCCCCTCATATGGGACACCAGCGTACTCAGGAAAAACTGACAACAACTTTTGGTGTCCAATTTATCCTGTTACCCTTGGGAAAATAAAAAAAATAGGCTAAAAAATCATTTTTGAGAAACAAAAATGACTTATTTTCACTGCTCTGCGTTTATAAACTTCTGTGAAGCACTTGGGGGTTCAAAGTGCTCACTACACATCTAGATAAGCTCCTTGGGGGTCTAGTTTCCAAAATGGGGTCACTTGTGGGGGGTTTCTACTGTTTAGGCACATCAGGGGCTCTGCAAACGCAACATGACGCCCGCAGAACATTCCATCAAGTCTGCATTCCAAAATGGCGCTCCTTCCCTTCTGAGCTCTCACATGCGCCAAAACAGTGGTTCCCCCCACATATGGGGTATTGGTGTACTCAGGACAAATTGCACAACAACTTGTGGTCCAATTTCTCCTGTTACCCTTGTGAAAATAAAAAATAGCTGGCTAAAAAATCATTTTTGAGGAAAAAAATGATTTTTTTATTTTCACTGCTCTGCGTTATAAACTTCTGTGAAGCACTTGGGGGTTCAGAGTGCTCACAACACATCTAGATAAGTTCTATAAGAGGTCTAGTTTCCAAAATGGTGTCACATGGGGTTTTTTTTTCATTGTTTAGGCACACAGGGGCTCTCCAAACGCGTCATGGTGTCCGCTAATGATTGGAGCTAATTTTCCGTTCAAAAAGTCAAATGGCGCTCCTTCCCTTCTGAGCCCTGCCGTGCGCCCAAACAGTGGTTTATGACCACATATGAGGTATCTGTGTACTCAGGAGAAATTGCCCAACAAATTTTAGGATCCATTTTATCCTGTTGCCCATGCAAAAATGAAAAAATTGATGCTAAAATAAAATTTTTGTTGGAAAAATTAAAATGTCCATTTTTTCCTTCCATGTTGCTTTAGTTCCTGTGAAGCACCTGAAGGGTTAGTAATCTTCTTGAATGTAGTTTTGAGTAGCTTGAGGGGTGCAGTTTTTATAAAGGTGTCACTTTTGGGTATTTTCTGCCATATAGACCCCTCAAAGTGTCTTCAAATGTGAGGTGGTCCCTAAAAAAATGGTTTTGTAAATTTTGCTGTAAAAATTAGAAATCGCTGGTCAACTTTTAACCCTTATAACTTCCTAAAAAAAAAAATTTTTGCTTCCAAAATTGTGCTGATGCATAGAAGACAAGTGGGAAATGTTATTTATTAACTATTTTGTGTTACATAACTCTCTGGTTTAACAGAATAAAAATTCAAAATTTGAAAATTGCAAAATTTTCGCCAAATTTCCATTTTTTTCACAAATAAATGCAAAAATTATCGACCTAAATTTACCACTAACATGAAGCCCAATATGTCACGAAAAAACAATCTCAGAATCCCTAGGATCCGTTGAAGCGTTCCTGAGTTATTACCTCATAAAGGGACACTGGTCAGAATTTCAAAAAATGGCAAGGTCATGAAGGGGTTAAAGTTCTGTATAAGTAGTAGAAAATAAAGGATATTAAGAATACTACTCACTGTATGGTTCAGTTTCAGAAAGTCTAAGTTACTTACCGTTAACGGTATTTTTCGAAGTCCATGACAGCACTACAGAGAGAGGGGATCCGCCCCTTAGGAACAGGAAACCTACAGATATAAAAGGGCGGCACCTCTCCCACACATCAGTTGGATTACAGAGCATAAGAGGACATCAAGGTTAATTGGTATACAGCAAAAAATTTTATGCATCACACAGTAACATTAATCAATTGTTTATTACATGTGGACTACATAAGAGGAAGAAGTGCACATAGAACCCGGGTGGGAATGTAAGGGTGCTGTCATGGACTTCGAAAAATACCGTTAACGGTAAGTAACTTAGACTTTATTCGAACGTCCATGACAGCACTACAGAGAGAATTACAGAGAGTAATAACTACTTAGGGAGGGACTACTGCCTGCAGCACCCTTAATCCGAAAGAAAGGTCTGAGGAAGCACCCAAATCTAATCTATAATGAGTGTAAAACGTATGTGGAGAAGACCACGTAGCTGCCTTACATATCTGGTCAATCGAGACTTCTGCCCTCTCTGCCCATGAAGTCGCCACAGCTCGGGTGGAATGAACCCTTAGCCTCTCAGGTGCCGGCTTGCCCCTCGAGGTGTATGCCAGAGAAATTGCTTCCCTAATCCATCTGGCCAATGAGCTCTTCGTTAATCTACGGCCTTTGTTAATTCCTTGAAAAGAGACAAACAATGCATTGTCCCGTTTCCAGGGATCAGTGACTGCCAAATATTGCAGTAGACATCTTCTAACATCTAAAGTATGGAGTTTTATCTCTTTTTGATTAGATGGATTAGGGATGAACGAAGGAAGAACAATTTCCTGTGTTCTGTGGAAAGCGGAAGACACCTTAGGTAGGTATGCCGATCAGGTCTAAGAATTATCCTGTCATTCAGGACCCGAGTGTAAGGAGACAGTCTGGATAGTGCCTGGATGTCACTTACCCTCCTAGCCGAGGTTATTGCTACCAGGAAAGCGGTTTTAAAGGGAAAGAATTTTTATTGATGCTGCTGATATAGGTTCAAAAGGGGGCTCTGTTAAAGCAGTGAGAACAAGTTCAAGTCCCATGGCATGATTCTCACCTTCACTATGGGTCTCGACCTACCCGCAGCTTTAATTAATCTACTGACCCAGTAATTATTTGCGATGTTGCTACTAAAGAGTGCCCCCCTGAAACTTGTACCTTAAGGGTGCTTGTGGAAGACCCAAGTCCAGACCCTTTTGTAGGAATTCTAGAATCTGGGTTATCGATGTTGGGTCCCCTGCTATCACCCCCGAGCTCTGGAGAAATTTCTTCCAAGTCCTAGCGTAGATTCTAGTTGTAACCTCCTTCCTGCTTTTAAGGAGAGTATTAATTACATTAGTAGAAAACCCCTTATCTCTCAGCAGCGACCGTTCAAAATCCACGCCGTCAGGTGGAGGCCCGCTACTCGAGGATGGTAGACTGGACCCTGGGAGAGCAGATCGGGAATATCTGGCAGGACCCACGGGTCGGCTATCGACATGTTTCTGAGACATGAAAACCATGCCCTCCTGGGCCAAAAAGGAGCGATTACTATTATCCTTGCCCTGTCCTTCCTGACCTTCCTCAATACTAGGGGGAGTAAGGACAGGGGAGGAAATGCGTAGGCTAGATTGAAATCCCATTGTAATAGAAGAGCGTCCACTGCCAGAGGGCGTTCTTTGGGATTTAGAGAGCAGAACTGTCTCACTTTCCTGTTGCTTTTGGTAGCAAAGAGATCTACCTCCGGTTGACCCCATTTCCGCACAATTAGGTCGAAGATGGAAGTCTTTAATGACCACTCTCCTTGACTCAGGAGATTGCGGCTTAAGAAGTCCGCCTTGGTATTTTCTTCTCCCCTTATATGTAGAGCCGTTAGAGAAAGAAAGTGTCGTTCTGCTATCTGAAGTAGGCGCCTTGCCACTTCCATGAGAGGACCGGAACGAGTACCACCCTGGTGGTTGATGTAAGCGACTGTGCCCGATTGTCGGAGAGCACTCGAACGTGGTGACCCTGTAGATATAGAAGGAGCTTTTTAATTGCTAGCTCTACCGCTGTTAATTCCTTCATATTAGAAGACATATGAATTTGATCCTGCTCCCATAAGCTCTGAACCATAACGTCCCCCATATGAGCCCCCCACCCAGAGGGGCTAGCATCTGTTGTGACTATTCGGGATATCTCATATTCCCAGGGAACCCCCTTAAGACAGGTTTGTCTCATTCTTCCACCAATCCAGGGATTTTATAGCAGCCTGGGACAAGGATAGCTGGCCTTCCAGGTAACCACCTAGCAAATTTTGATACAGCAAGACCTCAGCTCGCAGCGCCCTTGTGTGAAATTGAGCCCACCGGACCGCGGGAATGCAGGACGAGAGGGAGCCCAAAAGAGACATGGCCTTCCTAAGCGACATGGAGGGGTTTTTGGAAGCGTTTAGGACCTGGTACCGTAAGTGAATTAACTTATCTGACGGTAAACTACAGTTCTGATTCTGTGAATCCAGAATTAGCCCTAGAAATTGCTGAACCCTCATCGGATTCAAACGAGACTTTTTGGTATTTATTAGCCATCCCAGCTGCTCTAAGGTAGATATCGCTTTTTGCAGTTGCTCTAGGCAATGTTCTGCCGTCTTTCCAATGATAAGAAAGTCGTCGAGGTAGGGGACTATGAGCATATTTGATTCACGTAAGTGGGCCATGACCTCCGACATAACTTTAGTGAACACTCGTGGAGCAACCGCCAAGCCAAAAGGAAGGGCGCTATATTGAAAATGTCGCAGCGATTCCCCCATTTGGATTGCTACCCTGAGGAAACGCTGATGCTCCATATGGATTGGTATGTGGTAATAAGCGTCTTTCAGATCTAACACCACCATAAAGCAATTTTCAAACAGAAGCTTTATTGCTGAGCTGACCGTTTCCATTTTAAATGGGTGAATAATCAGGAACTTATTGAGGGCTTTCAAATTAATAATTGTTCTAAAAGACCCGTCCGGTTTACGGATCAAAAACAGAGGGGAGTAAAACCCTTTACCCCGCTCTGCTTCTGGTACCTCCACTAAGACTTTCTTAGCGCAAAGCTCCTGAACCTCCAACTCTAAAGCGGCCTGCTCCGATGGGGATGATCTGAGTGGGGTAATTTTAAATTTATCCCAAGGTACCGAGGAGAATTCTAACCGCAGCCCTGTAGCTATGATGTTAAGGATCCAGCTACTGTTTGAGATTTCCGACCAGGCCGGGTAGAAGGCCCTCAATCTGCCTCCTACCGGCATTGCTAGTCATTGCGAGGGTTTTTTTTTTGTTTCCTTAGGTGGACCCCTAAACATAAACCCTGTACCTCTTTGCCTCTTTTCATCCCATTTGGCTCGTTCTCTGGACGACCTTCTGTAGCTGAACCTCCTTCTGCTGAAAGGTCTTTTATAGGAAGGGGTTGATAGACTGGGAAACTTTTTCTTGTCGTCCCCTGCCTTTTCTAAAAGTTCGTCCAGGACCGGGCCAAAAAGATATTCGCCGTCACACGGAATGGAGCAGAGGCGAGATCTGGCTTGAATATCGCCCGGCCAACATTTGAGCCATAATGCCCTTCGTGCTGCATTAGACAGCCCTGCTAACTGGGATGCTAACTGGTCTAGCCAGACCATCAATGACCTGGCTGCACAAGTGGCTGCAATCGCCGGTCTCAGGGCACCTGCCGACATTTCCCATGTGCCTTTCAAGAAGGAGTCTGCCTTCTTGTCTAGTGGATCTTTCAAAGACCCCATATCATCGAATGGGATGGAGGATTTTTTAGAAGCCTTCGCCACTGCTGCATCCAGCTTCGGGGCCTTATCCCATCTACCTGTTAAGGGATCTTCAAAGGGATATCTTTGCTTAAACGCTTGGGGTAAGGAGCCTCTTTTTTCAGGCTTCTTCCACACTCTGTCTATAAGGCCTTGGATGCTACTATTTAGTGGAAAGGATCTCCGTTTTTTTGGATCTAGACCACCGAACATCAGATCCTGTACTGAGAGCTCTGGTTTCGCCTCTTCTACCCCCATGGTGGACCTAACTGATTTGACAAATTTGTCCATCTGGTCCAAGGGAAATCAAAAACGTATAGCGTCTTCTGTAGAAGACGAGGAGGAAGCCGAAGAGGAAGGCGAGGAGGGTCCTGACACAACTTCACCCGTCATGGGCGGCAGGTGAATCTGAATCAGATAAAACTGGTACAGTTCTATGCCTGGAAGATTTTCCGTGTCTTGAGGACGCTTTCAACTCTGCTCTTATTATCTCCTTCAGGCTTTCGGTGAAATCCGGAGTCTCCTCCGCTATCTAAAAAGGGAAGGGGCATAGGGGGGGTTACTATCTCATCCCAGGCCCCTGCCCTTCCCCCTCAAATGCCCTACCGTCTGCTGCATGCATGGCTGGCACAACCTTTTAGGGCAAGCGTCAGGCAGAGGGCAAGCACAAAAGGCACATTCCCTGTGCTTGCTTTTCACCGAACACTTCTTCCCCTAGTAACAGACACAAAATGGGGAAAAAACTGCATTACTGGGTATTCTAAGTCTGACGATCTCTTACCCAGATTATACAGCAGTAGGTACCGGATCACGGGGAGGGGCCTTTTTCCCAGCTGCGGAACTTCTGCGGCTGGTCATTGAAGAGGAGCGCTCTGTCTGCTGTTGCTGGCTCTCCTGTTGCACCGAGGGAGCTTCTGCAGTGTCCATCATGAAAATGGGGCAGAAGCGCTTTCCTCTTTCCTAGGCTCCTTATATCCTCCCCCGGATATCCGGGTCAGCAGGTCTGGCCAGGGGTCCACCCCCTCCTATTCTCCGCTCCACGGCCCCCCCCGCACCTCCCTGCCGTCCCCACAGCAGGCGCCGTCCAATGATGCAGCCGCCAAAAATTTCAAAAAACGCCGGCCGGCGTCTCACTTCCGGTTCCGGCGGTGGAGACTCCGCCCCCTTTTTTCCCCCGCTCGCACGGACCCCACCGTACCGATGGAGGTAAGTATAATCCCCCGCTGCATCGCCCCTCCAGCCGGGACACGAGCGGAGATCTCCCCCAAACCCAGCCGCGCTGCCCGCAGCAGCGGCGCGCGACTAAATTTTCAAAAACCCCGCCGCGCCGTCCATAGCAGTGACGCGCGGCGGGAAATTCAAAACCGCCCGCCGCGCCGTCCATAGCAGCGACGCGCGGCGGGAAATTCAAAACCGCCCGCCGCGCCGTCCATAGCAGCGACGCGCGGCGGGAAATTCAAAACCGCCCGCCGCGCCGTCCATAGCAGCGACGCGCGGCGGGAAATTCAAAAAACCCCCGCCGCGCCGTTCACAGCAGTGACGCGGCGGGAAATTCAAATTTTAAATTTTTTTTTTTAAAAAAAAAAAAAAAAAAATCACGGCTGCACCCCTTAAGAGGCTCCCACCATGACAGGACCACAGGAGAGGACAGGGAGAAGGCATCGGGACCAGGGAGAGGGGGGGAATACTTACCTACCGGCGCTGGCTGGGAGACAAGGATCCTCTGGATACTGCTCCACCTGCTCCGCACACTGCCGTGGAATCCTACCCGGACCCACCGTGGCGCTTCCAGGGGCTCCGCACCGGCCGAGGTAGGAGATCCCCCCCGCTACCTGGGTCGACCGGCCGGCCTGGGTCCTCCTGAAGATCTTCATCTGTAGGAAACCCGTCCTTTAGGAACAGGAAACCAACTGATGTGTGGGAGAGGTGCCCCCTTTTATATCTGTAGGTTTCCTGTTCCTAAGGGGCGGATCCCCTCTCTCTGTAGTGCTGTCATGGACGTTCGAATAAATCAACAGCTGGGCCTTAATCAAAAACGTTCAACAAACCCTCTTGCCACGTAGAACTTCAAGGTCTTGGACAATAGAATATACAAAATATAAATATATAAATATAAATGAATACACCAATAAAAACCAGTGCTGCGCATATTATAAGAGCATACTGTACATCATCCCAAGTCTTTGAGACTCTAACGTCCACTGTTAAACAGCCTCCCCATTGTAGACAATCCATACTTGTGTTAGAAGTAAAATAAAGCGTCCTCCTTTCTTAATGAGTAAAAGTCCTATTAAATGGGCAGATTTATCCACTGAATCACATCAGTGGATAAATCTGCCCGTGCTGCCCTTACCACTACCTGCCTCTGAGCCACGGATTTATCAGCAGGATAAATCTTTGGTAGGAGCGTGGAATCCTTCGTAGGGGCGAGCATAAGATCCTCACTGTTGTGAAGGTACATGAGGCCCTATAGTGCACAGTGATGATACATGAGGCCCTATAATGCACAGTGATGATACATGAGGCCCTATAGTGCACAGTGATGATACATGAGGCCCTATAGTGCACATTGATGATACATGAGGCCCTATAATGTACAGTAATGATACATGAGGCCCTATAGTGCACAGTGATGATACATGAGGCCCTATAGTGCACAGTGATGATGCATGAGACCCTATAGTGCACAGTGATGATACATGAGGCCCTATAGTGCACAGTGATGATACATGAGGCCCTATAATGTACAGTAATGATACATGAAGCCCTATAATGTACAGTAATGATACATGAGGCCCTATAGTGCACAGTGATGATACATGAGGCCCTATAGTGCACAGTGATGATACATGAGGCCCTATAGTGCACAGTGATGATACATGAGGCCCTATAGTGCACAGTGATGATACATGAGGCCCTATAATGTACAGTAATGATACATGAGGCCCTATAGTGCACAGTGACGATACATGAGGCCCAATAGTGCATTTGATTTGAATAGGGGGGAAAAGTCTTAGTTACTTACCGTTAACGGTATTTTTCGAAGTCCATGACAGCACTACGGAGAGAGGGGATCCGCCCCTTAGGAACAGGAAACCTACAGATACAAAAAGGGTGGCACCTCTCCCACGCATCAGTTGGTTTACAGAGCATAAGAGGACTAGCCAGGTTAAATGGTATACAGCAAAAAATTTATGCATCACACAGTAACATTGATCAATTGTTTATTACATGTGGACTATATAAGAGGAAGAAGTGCACATAGAACACAGGTGGGAATCTAAGGGTGCTGTCATGGACTTCGAAAAATACTGTTAACGGTAAGTAACTAAGACTTTATTCGAACGTCCATGACAGCACTACAGAGAGAATTACAGAGAGTAATAATTACTTAGGGGGGGACTACAGCCTGCAGCACCCTTAGTCCGCAAGAAAGGTCTGAGGAAGCACCCAAATCTAACCTATAATGAGTGTAAAATGTGTGTGGAGAAGACCACGTAGATGCCTTACATATCTGGTCAATGGAGACTTCTGCCCTCTCTGCCCATGAAGTCGCCACAGCTCGGGTGGAATGCGCCCTTAGCCTCTCAGGTGCCGGCTTGCCCCTCGAGGTGTATGCCAGTGTAATGTATGTAGTACAGTTCATATAGCGTCTTGTGCTTGGGTGCGATGAACATACATGAGACACAGGTTTGATATAGAAAAGTCCTGTATTACTTCATACAAGTTGGCAGAAATAGTCACACAGTTTGCAGACACAGAAACAGGAGACACAGCAGGCCAGAGTAATCCAAGCTCAGCAATCACTCTCCAATACAGATTCAGGATCTTCTTCTCTGTTACCGTAAGTCCATGCAAACGTGGGTCTTTCAAAGAGCAGGGTTCAGAGTCCACAAGTGCTTCAGAGTTCCTCAGTAGGAATAGCTGGAGTACAAGGTCCAAGGCTTACAGGAGTCAAGTCACAGGTTCACTGCAGGCTAGATTCTGAAGCACTGATTGCTCAGCTGTGGCTGTTTAAGAAGCAAAGGAGAGAATCAGGGTGGGAACATGCAAGCTGGAAACTCCATTTTGACTGAGGGCAAGATAGCTGCAGCAAGACAGAAATTAAAAGGCTGACGAACAAACTGAGTTTCAGGAATATATACATAGAACCTTACATTACTCCCCCCTTAAGGACAACCTCCGGATGACCTCAGACCAGGCTTGTGTGGGTACCTCTGATGAAACTGACGGAGCAAGCGAGGAGCATTAACGTTATTGACCGGTTCCCATGAGTTGTCCTCCACTGGGTAGCCCTGCCATTTAATCAGATATTGTAACTGATTTCTATACAACCTGGAATCTAAAATCCTTTCCACCACAAATTCTTCCTGACCATCGACTAGCACTGGGTCAGGGCAAGGACAGGAACGTCCAGGAAACGTATTGGGTGTCGCAGCCTTTAGTAGGGATACATGAAAGACAGGGTGGATTCTCATAGTTCTGGGCAGTTGAAGACGACAAGCAACGGCACTTATAATTTTACTGATTTTATAGGGTCCAATGTACTTATGTCCCAACTTAGACGATGGAATCCTTAACTTAAGATTTCTGGTTGACAGCCAGACCAAGTCTCCTACCTTGAAAGCTGGTGCAGGTTTACGAAATTTATCTGCTGCTTTCTTGTACCTTTCTTGAGCCGATTCCAGATTTTCCTTTAGAAGATCCATATTCTTCTGTAAAGACGTGATTCTTTCAGCCACTGCTGGTAAAGGCGTTTCTATGGGAAATCGTGGTAGAATGTTAGGATGATAACCTAGATTAGAGTAAAAAGGAGACTGTTTAGTGGAGGCACTCTGAGAGTTGTTATACGAGAACTCAGCTAATGGAAGTAGATCCACCCAATCATCCTGTAGGTGGCAGATAAAGCAGCGGAGATACTGCTCCAGGGTTTGATTGGTTCGTTCGGTCTGTCCATTAGTCTGGGGATGAAAAGCAGAAGAAAGGTTTACTTTAATGTCCAATGCTGCACAGAAATTTTGCCAAAACCTAGAAGTGAATTGCACCCCTCGATCCGAAATAACCTCATCCGGTACTCCATGTAAGCGAAACACATCTTTAATCATCAAATCTGATGTCTGTTTTGCAGTGGGTAAGCCGACACAAGGGATAAAATGAGCTGCCTTTGTTAGACGGTCAACCACCACTAGAATGGTGTTCTTCCCCTGAGAGGTTGGTAAATCCACAATGAAGTCCATAGAAATGGATCCCCACGGGCGGGACGGGGTGGGAAGAGGCTGTAACAGACCAGTTGGTGAGGAGCGAGGTGTTTTGCATCTTGCACAGACCTCACATGAAGTGACATAATTCAAAACATCCTTCCTGCAAGTGGGCCACCAAAAGAAACGAGAAAGAATTCCTGTGTCTTTAGAATTCCTCTATGCCCAGCTATCTTGGAATCGTGAATGAGTTGCAATACTCTCAATCTGACTGTTTCAGGAATATACAGGCGTTGTCCCTGAATCCACACACCATTCTTAAAGACAAGACTTACGTCCCTTGGGGGTTGTGCCAAAAAGGAATCCGCATGGTATACTTCCTTGATGTCCTTAAGTAGGTCTTGATTATGAATTACTCCTAGGAATCTAGAGTCAGGAAGAATAGTCTTAGGAGGAGTAATTGGACGTGTCTCTGCTGAGTAAATCCTAGAGAGTGCATCAGCCTTTCCATTGCGCGATCCTGGTCTATAAGAGATGATAAAATTAAATTGGTTTAAGAAAAGATACCAGCGAGCCTGGCGAGGAGTCAGGCACTTAGCCGACCTGATAAACTCAAGGTTACGATGGTCTGTCAGGATGACTATTTGCTGTGCAGCACCCTGAAGAAGGTGTCTCCATTCTTTGAAGGCGGCAATAATGGCCAACAACTCTCTATTGCCCACATCGTAGTTCCTCTCAGCCGAAGACAACTGCTGGGAAAAGAAGGCACAGGGATGCAAGACATTCTTCTCACCTGTTCTCTGAGAGAGTATAGCTCCAACGGCACAGTCTGAAGCATCCACCTCTATTATGAAGGCAAGCTCAGGGTTGGGATGTACTAGGATAGGTGCAGTGGTAAATTTATCTTTTAGACGGGAAAATGCTTCCTGGGCTTGGGGAGTCCAGGAAAACCTAGACTCTTTCCGGTAAGTTGAGTGATAGGTGACACTACCTCAGAGAAATTTCTAATGAAACGTCTATAGAAGTTGGCAAACCCGATGAAGCGCTGTACCTCCTTCACATTTCTAGGACTTGGCCAATCCTTGATGGCTTGGGTTTTGCTTCCATCCATACTAATTCCTTGTGTAGACAGTACATACCCCAGAAATTGAATTTCGGTCCTATGGAATTCACACTTTTCAAGTTTGATGTAAAGATGATTTTGTCTTAGACGTTCCAAGACCATTCTCACATGTCCATGATGTTCCTCTGTGGAGTTAGAAAAAATTAGAATATCATCCAAATAAATTACCACGAATGTATCTAGGAGATCCCTGAAGATGTCATTCACCAAGTGTTGGAAAGTGGCTGGGGCGGTACTCAGACCAAAAGGCATAACTAGATATTCAAAGTGTCCATAGCGTGACCTGAATGCAGTCTTCCATTCATCCCCAGGTCTAATACGGACTAAGTTATAGGCCCCACGAAGATCTAGTTTAGAAAAAATTTTGGCATGTCGCACTCTCTCCAATAACTCAGGGATTAAAGGCAATGGATAACGGTTTCTAATAGTAACCTTATTGAGTTCCCTATAGTCTACGCATGGTCTCAGAGATCCATCTTTCTTCTTTACAAAGAAGATGGGTGCACCTGCAGGAGATGAAGAGGGGCGTATGAAGCCCTTGGCTAGATTTTCATCTATGTAATCCTTTAAAGCCTTTAGCTCGGGCCCCGCCAGGGGTAGATCTTACCAAAAGGTATCTCTGCTCCAGGCAATAATTCAATTGGACAATCATATGGACGGTGAGGAGGAAGCTGGTCAGCGTTCTTCTTGTCACATAAATCCACATAGTCCTGGTATACAGCTGGTAGTTCAGGGACTGACATGATTCCTTTAGGAACAGAGCAAGCTGAAACTTTTGGACTCATCTGTTTCTCTGGAAAGTGTAATTCCTTGGTCTCCCAGTTAATGGTAGGATTCTGAGCCTGCAGCCATGGTAGCCCTAGAATAATTGGAAAGTGGGGAGAAGAGATAAGCATAAAGGACAGTTTCTCTTGATGATCTTTACCCATAAGAACCCTCAAAGGCTCTGTGTCCTGATCCACTGGTCCAGAGGTCAGCAGGGAGCCATCCACAGTTTCCATCTGTACTGGAGTAGCCTTCTTCACTGAACGTATTCCCTGTTTCAGAGCAAAGGAGACATCCATAAAATTTCCACTTGCCCCTGAGTCGATCATAGCAGAGCTAGACACCCAAGCTGAGTCAACCCAGAGTTTGATGGAAAGAAAGCAATGAGAATTGTTTTTCTTACAACTCAGCTGGGACACCGCTGAGGAAACTTGAAAAATGGCAGCGTTTACACAGTCAACGTCCTCAGAGGTAACGGAGTTTAAGTCCGAGAAATCAAGATCTGTTGCTGCAGATCTCTCTGGAGCCTGAGGCTCGGACCTGACAGATCCCCTCTCGCAACACTCACAATGAATGAGTGCTGCAGTAGTCTTACGAGAACGGCTGGGGCAGTTTATAATGAAGTGCCCTGACTTACCACAATAGAAACATAGATTCTCCTTAAAATGATGTTCCTTGCGTGCATCACTAACCCGTCGTTGTAAAGAGTCTACCTGCATGGGTTCAGGTTCAGGTTCCCGTGTAATCCTACTCAAAGGTTCCTTAGCTGGAGAGGAAGGTAGGAAAAGGTTAGTACGATTGCTTTCGAACCATCTCTCTTGCCTGCGTTCAGTCAGACGAGTATCAATACGGATGCAGTAGTTAATAAAGTCACCTAACGCAGTGGGAGGGTCGGCACGAGCAAGTTCATCCTTAATCAGTGGAGATAACCCCTTTCGAAAAATAGATTTTTTGGCGGAACTGTCCCAGGTGGTATCAAGGGCCCATCTCCTGAAATCCAAGGCATATTCAGCTACCGAGTGCTTACCTTGGCGCAAAGCTAACATGGCTGCTTCAGCTGTTGCACCTCGATTGGGGTCATCAAACACCTGCCCCATGGCTGAAATAAAATCATCAAGGTGATTCAAACAATCATCCTCAGTCTCAATCAGAGGGTTTGCCCACATTAAAGCCTTGTTGGTAAGCAACATAATTATAGTAAGCACCTTAGATCGTTCAGTGGGAAATTGTGAAGCATGTGCAGAAAAAAAAAGATTGCATTGATTAATAAATCCCCTGAATTTCTCACGTTACCGCCAAAACGAAAAGGGGGCAACTTGGGAATCCCAGCACTCGGGGCTACGGCAGGAGCCTGGACTCGCCCCTCTAGAACCTCAATCCTGGCTCGCAAATCCTGGGTAGTCTGTCCAACCACTTGCAAATTGTGATTATTGAGGTCCTGTAGATTTGTAAAACGGGTCTTTATATTCTGCAAATCTGCAAGGATATTATCAGTCACTCCGCAAAGTTCCTTTATGCGGGCCTCCATTTTCCAGATCTTTTAAGACAGGATTACTGGAAGAAGAGGAGAGAAAAAAAAAAACAATAGTGTTCACCTGTGGCAACACTGCAGAGAGAAAAAAAAATTAAGGGAACTGCTCACCTGGAATGGTTGTGAGAAGTCACAACCACTATCATCACAGAAAGTTTCAACCAGACATCTGATATCCAGAGTTACAGCAGACAAAAAAGAGAAAAGAAAGGAAAAAAAAAACAAAACAATAGTGTTTACCTGTGGTAACACTGCAAAAAGAAAAAACTTAAGGGAATTGCTCACCTGGAATGGTTGTGAGAAGTCACAACCACTGTCATCACAGAAAGTACAACCGGACGTCTGATATCCACAGTACAGCAGACACAGCCTTCCAGACCCAGCAGACACTAACGTTTTGGCTTCAGAATCTTGTAATGTATGTAGTACAGCTCATATAGCGTCTTGTGCTTGGGTGCGATGAACATACATGAGACACAGGTTTGATATAGAAAAGTCCTGTATTACTTCATACAAGTTGGCAGAAATAGTCACACAGTTTGCAGACACAGAAACAGGAGACACAGCAGGCCAGAGTAATCCAAGCTCAGCAATCACTCTCCAATACAGATTCAGGATCTTCTTCTCTGTTACCGTAAGTCCATGCAAACGTGGGTCTTTCAAAGAGCAGGGTTCAGAGTCCACAAGTGCTTCAGAGTTCCTCAGTAGGATAGCTGGAGTACAAGGTCCAAGGCTTACAGGAGTCAAGTCACAGGTTCACTGCAGGCTAGATTCTGAAGCACTGATTGCTCAGCTGTGGCTGCTTAAGAAGCAAAGGAGAGAATCAGGGCGGGAACATGCAAGCTGGAAACTCCATTTTGACTGAGGGCAAGATAGCTGCAGCAAGACAGAAAGTAAAATGGCTGACGAACAAACTGAGTTTCAGGAATATATACATAGAACCTTACAATATGATTGTCCAATTGAATTATTGCCTGGAGCAGAGATACCTTTTGGTAAGATCTACCCCCTGGCGGGGCCCGAGCTAAAGGCTTTAAAGGATTACATAGACGAAAATCTATCCAAGGGCTTCATACGCCCCTCTTCATCTCCTGCAGGTGCACCCATCTTCTTTGTAAAGAAGAAAGATGGATCTCTGAGACCCTGCGTAGATTATAGGGAACTCAATAAGGTTACTATTAGAAACCGTTATCCATTGCCTTTAATCCCTGAGTTATTGGAGAGAGTGCGACATGCCAAAATTTTCTCTAAACTAGATCTTCGTGGGCCTATAACTTAGTCCGTATTAGACCTGGGGATGAATGGAAGACTGCATTCAGGTCACGCTATGGACACTTTGAATATCTAGTTATGCCTTTTGGTCTGAGTACCGCCCCAGCCACTTTCCAACACTTGGTGAATGACATCTTCAGGGATCTCCTAGATACATTCGTGGTGATTTATTTGGATGATATTCTAATTTTTTCTAACTCCACAGAGGAACATCATGGACATGTGAGAATGGTCTTGGAACGTCTAAGACAAAATCATCTTTACATCAAACTTGAAAAGTGTGAATTCCATAGGACCGAAATTCAATTTCTGGGGTATGTACTGTCTACACAAGGAATTAGTATGGATGGAAGCAAAACCAAAGCCATCAAGGATTGGCCAAGTCCTAGAAATGTGAAGGAGGTACAGCGCTTCATCGGGTTTGCCAACTTCTATAGACGTTTCATTAGGAATTTCTCTGAGGTAGTGTCACCTATCACCCAACTTACCCGGAAAGAGTCTAGGTTCTCCTGGACTCCCCAAGCCCAGGAAGCATTTTCCCGTCTAAAAGATAAATTTACCACTGCACCTATCCTAGTACATCCCAACCCCGAGCTTGCCTTCATAATAGAGGTGGATGCTTCAGACTGTGCCGTTGGAGCTATACTCTCTCAGAGAACAGGTGAGAAGAATGTCTTGCATCCCTGTGCCTTCTTTTCCCAGCAGTTGTCTTCGGCTGAGAGGAACTACGATGTGGGCAATAGAGAGTTGTTGGCCATTATTGCCGCCTTCAAAGAATGGAGACACCTTCTTCAGGGTGCTGCACAGCAAATAGTCGTCCTGACAGACCATCGTAACCTTGAATTTATCAGGTCGGCTAAGTGCCTGACTCCTCGCCTGGCTCGCTGGAATCTTTTCTTAAACCAATTTAATTTTATCATTTCTTATAGACCAGGATCGCGCAATGGAAAGGCTGATGCACTCTCTAGGATTTACTCAGCAGAGACACGTCCAATTACTCCTCCTAAGACTATTCTTCCTGACTCTAGATTCCTAGGAGTGATTCATAATCAAGACCTACTTAAGGACATCAAGGAAGCATACCATGCGGATTCCTTTTTGGCACAACCCCCAAGGGACGTAAGTCTTGTCTTTAAGAATGGTGTGTGGATTCAGGGACAACGCCTGTATATTCCTGAAACAGTCAGATTGAGAGTATTGCAACTCATTCACGATTCCAAGATAGCTGGGCATAGAGGAATTCTAAAGACACAGGAATTCCTTTCTCGTTTCTTTTGGTGGCCCACTTGCAGGAAGGATGTTTTAAACTATGTCACTTCATGTGAAGTCTGTGCAAGATGCAAAACACCTCGCTCCTCACCAACTGGTCTGTTACAGCCTCTTCCCACCCCGTCCCGCCCGTGGGGATCCATTTCTATGGACTTCATTGTGGAGTTACCAACCTCTCAAGGGAAGAACACCATTCTAGTGGTGGTTGACCGTCTAACAAAGGCAGCTCATTTTATCCCTTGTGTCGGCTTACCCACTGCAAAACAGACATCAGATTTGATGATTAAAGATGTGTTTCGCTTACATGGAGTACCGGATGAGGTTATTTCGGATCGAGGGGTGCAATTCACTTCTAGGTTTTGGCAAAATTTCTGTGCAGCATTGGACATTAAAGTAAACCTTTCTTCTGCTTTTCATCCCCAGACTAATGGACAGACCGAACGAACCAATCAAACCCTGGAGCAGTATCTCCGCTGCTTTATCTGCCACCTACAGGATGATTGGGTGGATCTACTTCCATTAGCTGAGTTCTCTTATAACAACTCTCAGAGTGCGTCCACTAAGCAGTCTCCTTTTTACTCTAATCTAGGTTATCATCCTAACATTCTACCACGATTTCCCATAGAAACGCCTTTACCAGCAGTGGCTGAAAGAATCACGTCTTTACAGAAGAATATGGATCTTCTAAAGGAGAATCTGGAATCGGCTCAGGAAAGGTACAAAAAGCAGCAGATAAATTTCGTAAACCTGCACCAGCTTTCAAGGTAGGAGACTTGGTCTGGCTGTCAACCAGAAATCTTAAGTTAAGGATTCCATCGTCTAAGTTGGGACATAAGTACATTGGACCCTATAAAATCAGTAAAATTATAAGTGCCGTTGCTTGTCGTCTTCAACTGCCCAGAACTATGAGAATCCACCCTGTCTTTCATGTATCCCTACTAAAGGCTGCGACACCCAATACGTTTCCTGGACGTTCTTCTCCTTGCCCTGACCCAGTGCTAGTCGATGGTCAGGAAGAATTTGTGGTGGAAAGGATTTTAGATTCCAGGTTGTATAGAAATCAGTTACAATATCTGATTAAATGGCAGGGCTACCCAGTGGAGGACAACTCATGGGAACCAGTCAATAACGTTAATGCTCCTCGCTTGCTCCGTCAGTTTCATCAGAGGTACCCACACAAGCCTGGTCTGAGGTCATCCGGAGGTTGTCCCTAAGGGGGGAGTAATGTAAGGTTCTGTGTACATGTTCCTGAAACTCAGTTTGTTCGTCAGCCATTTTACTTTCTGTCTTGCTGCAGCTATCTTGCCCTCAGTCAATATGGAGTTTCCAGCTTGCATGTTCCCGCCCTGATTCTCTCCTTTTGCTTCTTAAGCAGCCACAGCTGAGCAATCAGTGCTTCAGAATCTAGCCTGCAGTGAACCTGTGCCCTGACTCCTGAAGCCTTGGACCTTGTACTCCAGCTATTCCTACTGAGGAACTCTGAAGCACTTGTGGACTCTGAACCCTGCTCTTTGAAAGACCCACGTTTGCATGGACTTACGGTAACAGAGAAGAAGATCCTGAACCTGTTGTGGAGAGTGATTGCTGAGCTTAGATTACTCTGGCCTGCTGTGTCTCCTGCTTCTGTGTCTGCAAACTGTGTGACTATTTTTGCCAACTTGTATGAAGTAATACAAAACTTTCTATATCAAACCTGTGTCTCATGTATTTTCATCGCACCCAAGCACAAGACGCTATATGAACTGTACTATACACATTACACGTAGTCTTATCTGGTGGAAAATACAAAGTTATGATTTAATATTATTTATTTAAGGTTATTCTAAAATCACACATCTACAAAAGCATTACCAACCAAGCGTACACATAGAAATGTAACTTGGGATGATCCCTGAAAGCGGTGTGACTGCCTGCAAGCAACCATCCTGGAATACATAGGGTCACTTTTTGTAGAGAGCTGGATTTACACTGCAGGATTCCTAGAACTGCTTATTGCCCAATAATCAGTGCAAACAGACAGCCGATCATCACCCAAACAATGAACAATTCAACAAAACAATTATTAACTAAAATGATTTTCAATCTGGCTTAAAAATACTCCCACTCAGTAACACATCCTTCTTTGTAACCAGTATGTGCTGCTGAGAACAATAATAATCTATGCACACAAAACAATCTATACTGATCATCCTGATCCTGTGGCTGTGAGCATAAGAAATGCCAAAATGGGCTATCAGCTATTGGCCAACAAGTAGCTGATTGATTGTCAATATATATAACACAGACATTTAGCAAGGCAGAATAAATCATTGGTGGCTCAGTGGTGTGTATATTTTATATATATATATATATAATACACACATACACACACACACACACACACACACACCTGCAGTGCATGCAGGGCCCCCTCCTCCACCCTCCACAGTGCCTGCAGTCAGGCCCCCCTCCCTCCCTAAGGTGCAAAGTGCAGCCAGAGGCTAGCCATTGTAAATATAAAGTGCCAGCACAGTGAGGGGACACATTCAACAAAAAAAATCCACCCCATACCCCAGCCAGCAGGGCTCACCGTCTTGTGTACCTCTCCCTGAGTGAAACTTATGAATGTTTTCTGCTTCCTGCGATGCACGTGTGGTGTGTGTGTGCTGCTCTCTGGCTGCCAGGCTGGCTTTCTTATGCAAATGCAGCCAGAGACTTAAGCCAACTGCTGGCCAGGAAACAACAAAGGAAAGGGGACCTTCAAGGGGGTTTACAGTGTCCGGCAGCCGTCGCTTATATTTAATTAAAGGAGATAGTACTGTGTCAGCACAGCACAGCTGCCAAACCACAGCGGCCGTCGTGGGCCCCCTCACCTGTCTGGGCCCCATAGCAGCTGCTTGGTCTGCTACTATTAACGGAACGCCACTGTCGTGGATAGACCTAAGTCTAGACCCTTTTGTAGGAATTCTAGAATCTGGGCTATCGGTGTTGGGTCCCCTGCTACCACCACCGAGCTCTGAAGAAATTTTTTCCAAGTCCTAGCGTAGATTCTAGTTGTAACCTCTTTTCTGCTCTTAAGGAGAGTATTAATTAGATTAGCAGAAAACCTCTTATCTCTCAGCAGCGACCGTTCAAAATCCATGCCGTCAGGTGGAGGCCCGCTACTCGAGGATGGTAGACTGGACCCTGGGAGAGCAGATCGGGAATATCCGGCAGGACCCAAGGGTCGGCTATCGACATGTTCCTGAGACATGAAAACCATGCCCTCCTGGGCCAGAAGGGAGCGACTACTATTACCCTCGCCCTGTCTTTCCTGACCTTCCTCAATACTAGGGGAAGTAAGGACAAGGAGGGAAGGCGTATGCTAGATTGAAATCCCACTTTAATAGAAGAGCGTCCACTGCCAGAGGGCGTTCTTTGGGATTCAGAGAGCAGAACCGTCTCACTTTCCTGTTGCTTTTGGTAGCAAAGAGATCTATCTCTGGTTGACCCCATTTCTGCACAATCAGGTCGAAGATGGAAGTCTTTAACGACCATTCTCCCTGACTCAGGAGATTGCGGCTTAAGAAGTCCGCCTTGGTATTTTCTTCTCCCCTTATATGTAGAGCCGTTAGAGAAAGAAAGTGTCGTTCTGCTATCTGGAGTAGGTGCCTTGCCACTTCCATGAGAGGACTGGAACGAGTACCACCCTGGTGGTTGATGTAAGCGACTGTGACACGATTGTCGGAGAGCACTCGAACGTGGTGACCCTGTAGATAGACAAGGAGCTTTTTAATCGCTTGCTCTACCGCCGTTAACTCCTTCATATTAGAAGACATTTGTATTTGATCCAGCTCCCATAAGCCCTGAACCATAACATCCCCCATATGAGCCCCCCACCCAGAGGGGCATGCATCTGTCGTGACTATCCGGGATATTTCATATTCCCAGGGAACCCCCTTAGACAGGTTCGTCTCCTCCTTCCACCAATCCAGGGATCTTATAGTAGCCTGGGACAAGGATAGCTGGCCTTCTAGGTAACCACCTAGAAAATTTTGATATAACAAGACCTCAGCTTGCAGCGTCCTTGTGTGAAATTGAGCCCACTGAACCGCGGGGATACAGGACGAGAGGGAGCCCAAAAGAGACAAGGCCTTCCTAAGAGACATGGAGGGGTTATTGGAAGCGTTTAGGACCTGGTACCGTAAGCGAATCAACTTGTCTGACGGTAAACTACAATTCTGATTCCGTGAATCCAGAATTAGCCCTAGAAACTGCTGAACCCTCATCGGATTCAAACGAGACTTTTTGGTATTTATTAGCCATCCCAGCCGCTCTAAGGTAGATATTGCTCTTTGCAGCTGCTCTAGTCAATGCTCTGCCGTCTTTCCAATGATAAGAAAGTCGTCGAGGTAGGGGACTATGAGCATATTGGATTCACGTAAGTGGGCCATGACTTCCGACATAACCTTAGTGAACACTCGTGGGGCAACCGCCAAGCGAAAGGGAAGGGCGCTATATTGAAAATGTCGCAGCGATTCCCCCATCTGGACTGCTACTCTGAGGAAACGCTGATGGTCCACATTGATCGGTACGTGGTAATAAGCGTCTTTCAGATCTAACACCACCATAAAGCAATTTTCAAACAGAAGCTTTATTGCTGAGCTGACCGTTTCCATTTTAAATGGATGAATAACAAGGAATTTATTGAGGGCTCTTAAATTAATAATTGTTCTAAAAGAACCGTCCGGTTTACGGATCAAAAACAGAGGGGAGTAAAACCCTTTACCCCGCTCTGCTTCCGGCACCTCCACTAAGACTTTTTTAGCGCAAAGCTCCTGAACTTCCAACTCCAGAGCGGCCTGCTCCGATGGGGATGACCTGAGGGTGGTAATTTTAAAGTTATCCCGAGGTACCGAAGAGAATTCTAACCGCAGCCCTGTAGCTATGAGACTAAGGATCCAGCTACTGCTTGAGATTTCCGACCAGGCCGGATAGAAGGCCATCAATCTGCCTCCTACCGGCATCGCTAGTCATTGCGAGGGTTTTTTGGTTTCCCTAGGCGGACCCCTAAACATAAACCCTGTACCTCTTCGCCTCTTTTCATCCCATTTGGCTCGCTCCCTGGACGACCTTCTGCGGCTGAACCTCCTCCTGCTGAAAGGTCTCTTGTAGGAAGGAGTCGATAGACTGGGAAGCTTTTTCTTGTCGTCCCCTGCCTTTTCTAAAAGTTCGTCCAGGACCGGCCAAAAAGATATTCGCCGTCACATGGAATGGAGCAGAGGCGAGATCTGGCTTGAATATCGCCCGGCCAACATTTTAGCCACAACGCCCTTCGCGCTGCATTAGACAGACCTGCCGCTCTGGCAGCCATTCTTACTGAGTCCGCTGAGGAATCAGCCAGGAAAGCTGCCGCGTTCTGAATTATCGGCAAGGTCTTCCGTATTGACCCCCTAGAGGTTCCATCTGCTAACTGGGACTCTAATTGGTCTAGCCAGACCATCATTGATCTGGCTGTACAAGTGGCTGCAACCGCTGGCCTCAGGGCACCTGCCGACATCTCCCATGTCCCTTTCAAGAAGGAGTCTGCCTTCTTGTCTAGTGGATCTTTCAAAGACCCCATATCATCGAATGGGATGGAGGATTTTTTGGAAGCCTTCGCCACTGCTGCGTCCAGCTTCGGGACCTTATCCCATCTACCTGTCAAGGGATCTTCAAAGGGATATCTCCGTTTAAACGCTTGGGTAAGGAGCCTCTTTTTTCTGGCTTCTTCCACTCTCTGTCTATAAGGCCTTGGATGCTACTGTTTAGTGGAAAGGATCTGCGTTTTTTCGGATCTAGACCACCGAACATCAGATCCTGTACTGAGAATTCTGGTCTCGCCTCCTCTACCCCCATGGTGGACCTAACTAATTTGACAAGTTTGTCCATCTGGTCCAAGGGAAAACAAAATCGAGTAGCGTCTTCTGTAGAAGAAGACGAAGAAGCCGAAGAGGAAGGCGAAGAGGGTCCTGAAACAACTTCACCCTTGTCATGGGCGGCGGGAGAATCTGAATCAGATAACACTGGTAGAGTCCTACGCCTGGAAGATTCTCCGTGTCTTAAGGACGCCTTCATCTCCGCCCTTATTATCTCCTTCAGGCTTTTGGTGAAATCTGGAGTCTCCTCCGCTATCTAAAAAGGGAGGGGGCATGAGGGGGGGTTACTACTCATCCCAGGCCCCTGCCCTTCCCCCTTTAATGCCCTACCGTCTGTCGCGTGCACGGCTGGCATAACCTTTTAGGGCAAGCACAAAAGGCACATTCCCTGTGCTTGCTTTTCACCGAACACTTCTTCCCCTAGTAACGGAACACAGAATGGGGAAAACTGCATTACTGGGTATTCTAAGTCTGACGATCTCTTACCCAGTCCATACAGCAGTGGGTACCGGATCACGGGGAGGGGTCTTTTTTCCAGCTGAGGAACTCCTGCTGGCTCTCCTGCTGCACTGAGGGAGCTTCTGCAGTGTCCATTGCAAGAAATGGGGCAGAAGCGCTTTACCACTTCATAGGCTTCCTTATATCCTCTCCCCGGATATCCGGGTCAGTAAGTGCTGCCAGGGGTCCACCCCCTCCTGCTCCCCGCCCCACAGCTCCCCCTGCACCTCCCTGCCGTCCCCACAGCAGGCGCCGCCTGGTGCATGATGCAGCCGCGCAAAATCTTTAAAAAAAACGCCGCCGGTGTCCCACTTCCGGTTCCAGCGGTGGAGACTCCGCCCCCTTTTCCAACGCTGACAGGACCAGCGCTCCCACGGGGGACCCCACAGACCCGACCGCACCGCCGCAGGTACCCGAGCGGAGTCTCCCGCCGCATCGCCCCCCCAGCAGGGACGCGAGCGGGAGATCCCAAAAAATCCCCGCCGCGCCGCCCACAGCAGCAGCGCGCGGCGAAGATTTAAAAAAAACCCCGCCAACGCCGTCCCCAGCAGTGACGCGCGGCGGGAAATTCAAAAAACCCCCGCCGCGCCGTCCATAGCAGCGACGCGCGGCGGGAAATTAAAAAAACCCTGCCGCGCCGTCCATAACAGTGACGCGCGGCGGGAAATTCAAAAAACCCCGCCGCGCCTGTCCATAACAGTGACGCGCGGCGGGAAATTAAAAAAAAAAATATTTTTTTTTCTTACGGCCCCCACCATGACAGGACCGCAGGAGAAGACAGGGAGCAGGCACCGGGACCAGGGAGAGGGGGGGATACTTACCAACCGGCGCTGGCTGGGAGACAGGGATCCTCTGGATACTGCTCCACCTGCTCCGCACACTGTCGTGGAATCTTACCCGGACCCACCGTGGCGCTTCCAGGGGCTCCGCACTGGTCGAGGTAGGAGATCCCCCCGCTACCTGGGTCGACCGGCTGGCCTGGGTCCTCCTGAAGATCTTCATCTGTAGGAAACCCGTCTTTCAGGAACAGGAAACCAACTGATGCGTGGGAGAGGTGCCGCCCTTTTTGTATCTGTAGGTTTCCTGTTCCTAAGGCGCGGATCCCCTCTCTCTGTAGTGCTGTCATGGACGTTCGAATAAATGTGCAGTAGCTGGCCATGGCCACTAAATAGGAGACAGAGCAGCTCTGTAAGGCAGCAATTCCAGCTGGCACCAAGATCACACTGTTTCATAAACAATAATCATAAACACATACCTCCCAACCATCCCGGTTTCAGCGGGACAGTCCTGATTTCGGTCCCTGTCCCGCTGTCCTGGCCAGTGACGTGCTGTAAGTCAGCTGACTGCCGGAAATGACCTCTGACCTAATTTCCCCAGGATGTGGGGATATCAGCTATGCAGCGCTCCATTCAATACCCGGCTCTCACTGAGCGAGACAGGCAGGATCTGGGGATCTCATCATCTGTTGAACAGATCCCATGATGAGATCCCTACATCCTCAGTGAGAGCCGGGTATTGTATGCAGCGCTCCATAGCTGAATGAGATCCCCAGATCCTGCCTGTCTCGCTCAGTGAGAGCCGGGTATATGTATGGAGTGCTGCATACAGATGATGAGATCCCCAGATCCTGCCTGTCTCGCTCAGTGAGAGCCGGGTATTGTATGCAGCGCTCAATAGCTGATGAGATCCCCACATCCTGCCTGTCTCGCTCAGTGAGAGTCGGGTATTGTATGCAGCGCTCCATACAATACCCGGCTCTCACTCCAACAGATCGCGCGGCTCGATGCGTCGCCGTTCTGAAGACTCTCCCGAGAACTAGTTACAGTACCTGCTGCTGTAAGCTGACCGCCGGAAATGAGGTCAGCGGTAATTTCCGGCATTCAGCTGACTTACAGCACGTCACTTCCGGTGGAACGTGACGTGTGGCTGCCAGAACGTGTGGAGGTCCCCGGGGTTTCTGCATGTACGATTCTAATGCGGGAAAGTAAAGCTCCCGGCCGGGACAGGGACCCAGCCCTACGCAGATAACAGCATTCGCTCCGTCCCCACGCAGACCCATGCACATAATGGCACCCCTCCTTCCCCCCTGCAGCCCCCAAGCACACAGCTCCCGCAAGTAACAGGACCCTTGTACATGCGCGGCTCCACTCTTTGTGGCCCCGTACACACACGGCTCCACTGCGTACACCTCGCACACACAAGGCTCCGCTCCGTACACACGCGGCTCCGCTCCGTACACCTCGTACACACGTGGCCCCGCTCCGTACACCTCGTAAACACACACGCAGCCATGCGCCGTACACCTCGCACACACGGTTCTGCTCCTACACCTCGCACACATGGCCTCGCTCCGTACACATCTTACACAAGCGGCTCCGCTCCGTACACCTCGTACACACATGGCTCAGCTCTGTACACCTCGTACACACACGGCTCCGCTCCGTACACCTCGTACACACACGCGCGGCCATGCTCCGTACACATCGCACACACGGCTCTGCTCTGTACACCTCGCATACATGACCCCGCTCCGTACACATATTACACACGATGCTCTGCTCCATACACCTCGTATACACACGCGGCCACACTCCGTACATCTCGCATACACACCTCTGCTCCATACACCTCGCACACATGGCTCTGTTACATCCACACTGTAAACCCCTCCTGACCCCTCACACAAAGTTACCATCATCCAGCACCATGACGACCAGCAAAGCAGAGTCCTACACACAGGAGGAGCCTGATCATGTGACACCTAACTACTCCCCTCCTGTAACCTCATCACAGGTCCTGCTCCCACATTTACAGAGGACAATGGTAAATGCTCTGTGATAATCTGGACAGCTGGGAGGGCAGGAAGGGGTGCATGGGGGGCATGGTGGCTTCTCTCACTGCCAGACACATAGTGTCCCCACCGTGACAGCTGGTGGGAGGGTTAGAATCGGGACTAGGAGAGTCGTTACCATGTGTTCTGAGTGCCGCTCTGCGGCCCCCTAGCTTCAGTGAGGAGCTGCCGCCTGAGACAAAAGGCTCAACTCGCCTCATTATAGCTGCACCCCTGCACACAGGTACCTCAGAAGCAGCGGTACAGTAAGCGCTGTACCCCGGCACCGGGTACTGAAGACGACTCTCATAATTCTCCCCTGCTCTGCTGGCAATCAGCGCGAGCAGGGGAGAACTATGAGAGTTATATTCAATTGATAGCAGTGACAGCAGGCGGCGGCTGATGGGACTATTACTCCCATCAGCCTACACCTGCTGCCACTAATACCAGTGAGTGCAGGCACTGGTTGATGGGAGATCCAGGTGGCGGCCATGGATATTGACCCACCCAGCCTGAAAATAGCATCAGCAGCCCTGAAAAGGCACATCTATTAGATGCGCCAATTCTGGTGCTTTGCCCAGCTCTTTCCACTTGCCTTGTAGCGCTGACAATTGGGGTTCATATTTGTATATTTGTGGGGTTGTTGTTACCTTTGTATTGTCCGATGACATCAAGCCCATGGCTTAGTAATGGAGAAGAGTCTCTAAGACGCCTATCCATTACTAAACCTATAGTTATATTTTAAATGAAGGCACAGAAAGTATAAAGTAATTTATTAGAATTAAAACAAAACACACTTTTTCATTTTTATTTAAAAATAACAACACAGTTATACTCACCTAATGCCTAATTCCACTGAATCCCTCGTCTACTGTAATAGAACAAAAATAAAAAAAAACAGCAATATCCCTCACCTGTCCGTCATTTTGTCCGATGCCATAATCCATGTCCATAAATAGCTTTCAACCCGGACGGTGCCAAGATGCAACCATCCAGGCTGAGAACCACTGGTGAATGAGCTGCTGCGAGCGCAGCATCATTGATCAGCGGTAACATCATCGTTGTTACCGCCGGTCAGAGAGGCTGCGTTCCCAGCCGGGCTGAACTGCGGTGATCTGAGCACCGTGGGAAAAAAATCAGTCATGAGGTCACCACAGTTCACTCAGTGAGAATTTCTCACAATGATCTGCGATGAAGTCAATGAGCTTGAACTGCACCAGGGGAACAGCGTTTACTGTACCGCAGCTTCTCAGGCACCAGGACGTGTCACACGGATGAAATCACAGTGTGTCCTCCGTGTGCACATGTGCAGGACGTCTTGCGGCCCATGCTTCCGGTAAAAAAACGGACACACCGTCCATAGAAGCACACAGACATGTGCACAGCAACATAGATTTCCATGTGTCTACATGTGTGTCTCCAGTAAGTGTGAAAACTGTCACCACACATACTGGAGAAACGGACGTGTGAACGAGCCTTAAGGCTGTGTTCCCATAGTGAGTTTTTGGTGCATTTTTGATGCTGCATATGTTCACTGCATCAGAAACACAGTGTCTTACAGTTCCGGCAAATTGGATGGGATGTATAGCAATCTCCTGCCCACTGTGCTTTTTTTTTTTTACTAAGCGTAAATTGACCTGTGTTTCAAAACCGCAACATGTCAATTTTTCTTGCAGCTACGCTTAGTTTTATGTGCAGATTTTTCTCATAGACTTACATTACATCTGAAAAATCTGCATGTAAAAAATGAACGTGCGTTTCCGCAGTGGAAATGCATTAAAATTCATGTAATCCGCTTATGGCTATATCAATGAAGTTTTGTCAAAGTCAAATACCACGAAGTATCAAAAACAAAGCAGCTTTATTTAAAACATGACATACCAACAACAGACTAAAAGAGAAGCGTCAAAAACACATGTAAAAAAAACGCACTTAAAAATGCAAAGAAAAAACACAAGACGCCTCATTTTCTTAATAGGGGCAGAAATGATGCAGAAAATCTGCAACATCAAAAAATCACCAAAATCTCATAGTGTGACCCCAGCCTAAGGTTAAGTTCCCATGATGGGTTTTTGACACTGCACATTTTTGCTGCCGAAAAATGCAGCACCTTACTATTAAAGTGAAGTGGAAATGATTTATACAAATATCATGTCCACTGTGCTTTTTTTTTTTTACAATGCGTAAACTGATCTGGAGTACGTGTTAATTTCTTTTGCATGTGCGATGAGTTTTATGTGCTGATTTTCTCCATAGTATTGCTGAGTCGCCCTCCAGAGCAATGGGAACTCGGATCTGAGCCTATAGACTACTATGGGGGATGTCACGGCAACACAGCTCAGTCCGTGGCTCTGGTGCTCATTCTTTAATGTGGGATATTTACAGGTGAATTGAATATTGGTATGGGGATTCGTGACGCCACTTGTGGTACCTGGTCAGGATGACCAGCGCTGCTATGCAGATCCACTGAAGGGTTAATATTGTGCAGCTAGATGTTAAGCCTTCCACAAGTAAGGCTGAGTCCTCCAGGGCAGATAGATGTGTAGGAATGCAGGACATACGGGGACCCGGCAGTCAGGGGCAATAAGGTAGACACACACATAAGTCACTTTGGTACCTTTACTGAAGAGGTTGCAGGCACTCCCCGGAGCACTGTAGGGTGAAGGGTGCACATCCAGATTCCTCCACTGAGTAGGTGTGTGGCCTCCTGTTCTCTGCCTTTTTGTAATGAAGTCTTGGCCTGCGTGTAGCTGGGCCTAGCTTAGTCTCCGTCTTATACCTGGCTGACCTTGTGGTTGGACCTTCTCTCTGAAAGGACAGGGTCTTTTATGGCTGATCATACCAGACTCCGTCCTCCTGATCCTGCTACGTATCAGCTCTGTGGTACTCCTGGGACTTGTAGTCCTCCAGGAACTCCGGTGTTCTCCTAATGGGTCGTGGAGATCCCTATAGGCTCGGACCCCGGTGTCCGGTAATACTTGCTGAGGTGAGCTATGAAGGCTCCTCTGTCTCATTAACTTTCCACTCGCCTTCGGCCTACCCGGACCCTCACACGATCACACACTGGCAGTTGGTGGGCTGCCTCTTCACCGCTCTCTAAGCGTCGGCACGCTTTCTCACTGAGCTGCACTCCTAGATTCAGCTCTGACTAGGCTGGAGTGGTTTCTGTTCCACTCTTTACTAGACTCCACTCGCTCTTGAACTGAATAGCTCTGCAGCCTCTCTAATCTCAGCTCTGGACTTCACCTTACTGCAGACTGACTGAGCTCTCTGAGGTGACTGAACTCAAACTTTCTATGTTCAACCTCTTTTATATGTCTAAACAGCTCCCTCTGGTGGTCTTTGGGATAAGTGAACGTGTGTGAAGGTGCATAATGACCTCTAGTGGTATATTCTTTCAGTGCACCCTTCTGGAAGATATGGATCCAGTCGCAGCTGGGCTCCACATTCCCCCCTAGTAGAACTCAGCACTCCGGGGCTGTAATACAAAAACAAAGAACAATAAACATTGTATAAATAACTCTTCCTTTACAGGAGGTAAGGCACTCTTGAACTGTTGCATAACGGTAAATGAACAACTATATACATTAGCACAACAATGAGGAAATGAGCAACCATAAAAGTCCCAGTCTCTTTTGGAAAAGGATGCTCAAAAGGGTAAAGGAAACAAGTAAGAATAACGTCCATTCACTTGTTTCAATATTATAAAGGAAAAATAGGTTAAGAAATACCAGTATACTAAGGCATATTATAACAACAATATATACATTTATATACAGTGGTTCTAGATAATTATTTACATTTGTTAGGTCCTACTCTCTGTACCTAACAGGTAATTGCCCCGTTGTTATGCGTACTGACCTACGTGGTGTAGTGGTAGGTGAGGTGTCAGTTACCTTGTTATTCCTGCGTGCAGGTAGGTTGTAGTACTGCCTTAGTCTCTCTAGGGATCTGGCAAGTATACTTCCAGCTGGGTGAACTGGCTCGACTTCTGCAGGGGATCCTTCTTCCTGAGATTCAGCTTCTTGGAATCCCGCGTCTTGGGGTTCCTCTGGAACTGACTCTACTGCAACAACCGGTGCAACTGGATGTAGAGGTTCTCCTTTTTGTTGATAGAATTGAAGTACGGGAATGATTACAGCTTCTCCAATTCTGGGCCAATCCGCGGGGAAATCTCCTAAGTCTGTATGTATGACTGCTTCATCACGCTCTTTCTGATTGACAACAGGTTCTTCCTCTTGAAGCTTTAACGGATCTGGACACAACTTTAGGTGATCTCTGGATACAGTTGCAGTCATTCTTCCTCCATCCTTGCTAATTATGCACGTTTTCTTGTTGTCAAACCTTGAATTCTGTACGATGTAGGGCTCTCTTTCCCATTGATCGTCGAGTTTGTGTATCCTCCTCTTTTCAGCACGATTTCACCAGGTGCGAAAGGTTCAGCTGGCGCACTTTTATTATAGTGATCTTCTTGTTTGTCCCTTACTCGATTGAGACTATCTTCAACGCAGGCCTGTACTTTTCTGTACTGTTCCTGTCTGTTTGTGTCCCAGTCTTCAGTAGTCACATCTGCTTCTGGTTCCACAACACCAAGCTCCAGATACATGGGCAGCTTTCCTGGTCTTGCCCGCATGAGGTAGGCTGGGGTGCAATTGGTGGAACTCACAGGTATGTGATTGTACAGATCTACCAGGTCAGGTAGTAGGTCTGGCCACGGATTTCTCTCCTCGAGTGGTACAGTCTTCAGCAGGTCAATGACGATGTGATTCATCTTCTCACAGAGACCATTGGTTTGGGGTTGGTACGGTGTGGTTCTTATCTTCTCACACCCGTACAAGTGACAGAACTCTTTGAACAATTCGGCCTCGAAGGCTGGGCCTTGGTCAGTTAGCACCTGCTCAGGATATCAGTGTGGTCTGCAGAAATACGCTTGGAACGTCTTTGCTGCTGTCTCTGCCGTCAGATCTTTGACAGGGGCGACCACCAGGAACCTGGAGTAGTGATCCACCATAGTCAGGGCATGGGAGTATCCTGACCGGCTGGGTGACAACTTGACATGGTCCAGGGCCACGATCTCCAAGGGACTAGTCGTCTTGATAGGTTGCAGGGGTGCCTTCTGACTGCTGTAGTCCTTTCTTCTGAGGCCACAAGGTCCACAGTTCTGGCATCACCTCTCAATGGAGCTGCGCATTCCCACCCAATAGAAACGACACTTCAACAGGGTCTCCAGCTTCTTCCAGCCAAAGTGTCCCGCTTGATCGTGGTAGGCTTCTAACACCATCTGAATGTCTGCTCTGGGGACTACTATCTGCCATACCATCTCATGGGTCCTTGGGTTGACATACCTCCGGCACAGCTTCTCACGGTAGATAAGCAACCGGCTTCTCTCATTCCACAGCTGCTTTGCTTGTGGAGACGCATCCTTCTCCAAGGAGGAACCTTCTTGAGTTATCAGCTCCTTGATTTGGCTGACAACTGGATCGCTGTCCTGAGTCTCCT
Source organism: Oophaga sylvatica (assembly GCA_033576555.1). Taxonomy (NCBI): domain Eukaryota; kingdom Metazoa; phylum Chordata; class Amphibia; order Anura; family Dendrobatidae; genus Oophaga; species Oophaga sylvatica. The sequence continues at coordinate 154,612,244 of JARQOD010000005.1, read as the reverse complement.
TCCAGCTGTGGTGAGGTAAAGGATTTAACGTCTTGCCACGCGGCCTCCTGCAGGCTTGTTGCTCGTGGATCATCCCATTCCTGTGAAAGGCAGGTAGTTCAATCTCTTCCAGATTATCCACTTCTTCTTCTGTGTCCGATTCATGAGGCATCCTGGATAGGGCATCAGCGTTGGCATTCTTGCGGCCCGCTCAGTACTTGATTGTGAATTGGTAGTTTGACAGCCGAGCCATCCAGCGTTGTTCCATGGCTCCCAGCTTAGCTGTTTCAAGATGCGTCAAGGGTTTTTTATCAGTGTAGGCAGTGAACTTGCTGGAGGCTAGGTAGTGCTTAAACCTCTCCGTGATGGCCCAGACCAGTGCCAGGAACTCCAACTTGAAGCTGCTATAGTTCTCTGGGTTCCTCTCGGTCGGGCGCAGCTTCCTGCTTGCATAGGCGATGACTTTCTCCAGGCCATTTTGCTTCTGACTGAGGACAGCTCCCAATCCTTCATTGCTGGCATCAGTATACAGCAGGAACGGCTGGCTGTAGTCAGGATAGGCTAGGATCTCATCACCTGTCAGGATCTCCTTCATTTCCTTGAATGCCTCAGCCTGTTCTTTACCCCAGTGGAATGGAGAATTTCTGCTCTTGAGGGACTGTCCCAAAAGGAGGTCTTGCAGAGGCGCTGCTTTCTTGGTGTAATCCTTCACAAACCTCCGGTAGTATCCTGTCAGTCCCAGGAACTGTCGCACCTCCTTGAGATTTTTCGGCTCCGGCCATTTCTGGATGGCGGTGACCTTCTCGGGGTCTGGCGCTACTCCTTCTGAGCTGACAATATGTCCCAGATACTGTACCTTTTGTTTGAGCAGATGGCACTTTGAAGGCTTCAGTTTCATCCCATACTTGGACAGTGACTCGAATACCTCCGCCAGGTGCTTCAAGTGATCTTCATACGTCTTGGAGTACACAATTACGTCGTCCAGGTACAGCAACACGGTTTCAAAGTTGAGATGTCCCAGGCAACTCTCCATCACTCTCTGGAACGTTCCCAGGGCACTGCTGAGTCCAAACGGCATCCTGTCAAACTCACAGAGTCCCATCGGGGTGGTGAAAGCCGTCTTCTCCCGATCCTCCTCAGCCACAGCTACTTGCCAGTACCCACTAGTGAGGTCAAGGGTGGAAAAGTAGTTAGCAGTCTTTAATGCAGCTAAGGATTCCTCAATGCGTGGTAAAGGGTATGCATCCTTATGTGTAATGCGATTTACTTGTCTGTAATCTACACACATTCTCATGCTTCCATCCTTTTTCCTGAATAGGACTAGAGGTGCTGCCCAGGGACTGCAACTATCCTGTTGTGAATGTGTTAGAAATGAATTCTGAGCAGAAGCTCCCTCTGGTGGTTACAAACAGTACTGAACCATTCAATGAGGATTGGCAATCAGGAGTTACAGACTGGTCTTATATAAGGGAGGTTCCCTCCCATCATGGTTGCCGGTGATCAATTGTTCTTGTCTCAACTGTGGTTCCTGGTTCTCTTGGAAGCTTGCTGAGTCTTGCCTGCATCTTCTGCTATCAGATAAGATATTTTCTGCTTTTATTTTTGTGCTTGCTTTTTGCATTGTTCCCTGCACTTCTTTGGAGGTCAGCCAGGTCCCCTCCGGGGGCTTGTGCTCCTCTCAGTTTATCTGAGCCACTGTTATTTGTTCATTTGCCTTTTCCAGTTTTTTCAGTGGCTGCGGCTTAGTTTTGTGACACCAGAGAACTAATTTAGGTGGTAGAGGTCGTGTGATCTCAGGTGTTTTTGCAATTAGTAGAGTTGGTATTTTTTAGGGTTTTTTGGATTGCAGTAAGTGTCCTTCCTATCTGTTGTGAATGGGTTTGAGATGAGTTCTGAGCAGAGGCTCCCTCTGGTGGTTACAAGCGGTACTAGTGAGGATTGTGAGGACTGGGAATCAGGTGTTACTGATTGGTCTTATTTAAGGGAATCATTTTCCCATCAGGGTTGCCGGTGATCAATTGTTCTGGTCTGAATCCTTCTTTCCAGTTTCCCTTGTAGCCTGCTGTGTCGTGTCTGCATCTCCTGCTATCAGATAAGACAATTTCTTATTTTGTGTTTTTGCTTTATTTTTGCATTTGGTCCTGCACTTCTGTGGGGCCCTTCTGGGTCCCCTCCGGGGGCTTTTGCCCTCTCAGTTTAGTTCAGCCACTGTGTTTTGTACTTTGCTTTTTCCAGTTTTTTCAGTGGCTGCTGTTTTTGTTACACCAGAGAACTAATTTAGGTGGTAGAGGTCGTGTGATCTCAGGTGATTTTGAAATTAGTAGAGTTGGTGTTTTTCAGGGTTTTCTGGGATTGCAGTAAGTACCCTTCCTGTCCTTTTCTATTTAGATAGTTTGGGCCCCAGCGTTTGCTCATACTATTTTCTTTCTGTGTCAGTATTTCCTCTTGTCTAACCGCCATTACATGTTTGGGGGCTTTCTATTATCTTTGGGGTTCTGCTACGGGGCAGATAGCTTTCCTATTTCTATCTTTAGGTGTAGTTAGTTTCTCAGGCTGTGACGAGGCGTCTAGGACCAACGTAGGAACGCTCCACGGCTGCCTCTAGTTGCGGTGGTTAGTCAGGGTACTGCAATCTCATAGATTCCAACTGCTCTGGTGTATTTCCTTTTTTGCCTGCACTCCTCAGCTACCGTAACATAACATTATCACCGGCCAGAAAAATTGTATGGTACTCACAGAAGGGAAAAAATATTTTGAAGGAAGAAAAGTTGTCAGAGATATTTTTCTGTTTGTTGCATTTTTTTTTTTTTTTTCCCTCTGTATCTCTGGGTGCTGGGGAGGATCTTTTCTCCCAATGGAGTTTGCACAGTTGTCTGGCCGTGTGGATCAGCTTGCCACTGAGGTTCAGAGTATTGCTGCATATCTTGCTAGGTTGCCTGTTGTGGAACCTAGGATCCCCATGCCAGATTTGTTTTTAGGGGATCGAGCTAAGTTTCAGAATTTCAAAAAAATTGTAAATTGTTTCTTGCCTTAAAATCTAAGTCCTCAGGAAACGCAGCGCAGCAGGTTCAAATTATCATCTCTCTCCTGCGCGGCGATCCTCAGGATTGGGCTTTTTCCCTGATACCTGGGGATCCTGTTTTGAGTGATGTTGATGCATTTTTTCAGGCTTTGGGGTTATTGTACGATGAGCCTAATGTCACTGATCAAGCTGAAAAAGCCTTGTTGGCATTAAATCAGGGGCTTGATGACGCTGAGTTATACTGTCAGAGATTCCGTAGGTGGGCAGTCCTGACCAAATGGAATGACGACGCTTTGGCGGCCCTTTTCCGGAAGGGTCTGTCGGATAATGTAAAGGATGTTATGGTGGGATTCCCTGTCCCCTCTGGTCTCAATGATTCTATGTCATTGGCGATTCAAATTGACAGACGTTTGCGTGAGCGGAGAAGTATGCGTGGAGTGGTGTTGCCTTGTGAGCCAGCTGCTGAGCCCATGCAGTGTGATGGAGTGGTGTCTGGGGCACAGCGTCATGAGTTTCGAAAGCGCAATGGGTTATGTTTCTACTGTGGTGATGCCTCTCATGCTATTTCAGTCTGCCCTAAGCGGGGAAGACATTTTGCATGCTCAGTTGTCTTGGGTAGTGTTCAGACTAAGTTTTTATTAACTGTCACTCTGATATGCTCTCTGTCCTCATTTTCTGCTCAGGATTTCGTTGATTCTGGAGCAGCTATTAACCTGATGGATTATGATTTTGCTAAACGTTGTGGGTTTTCCTTGATACCCCTACAGAAGTCTATTCCTTTACTGGGGATCGATTCTACCCCTTTGGCTGAGAATAAACCCCAGTTTTCTACTCAGGTGATAATGAGGGTTGAACCTGATCACCAGGAGTGCTGCAAATTTTTGGTTCTATATAATCTGCATGACATTATAGTGCTGGGTTTCCCTTGGTTACAGTCTCATAATCCTGTTTTGGATTGGAAATCTGTGTCTGTAACCAGTTGGGGCTGCCAATGTGTTAGTGCCAACACTCCTGTTTTTTCTGCCTCCCCCCAGGCTGAGGATGTTCCTGACTTTTTGTTTGATTTTTCTGATGTGTTTAGCGAAAGTAAATCTGCATCCTTACCTCCCCATAGGAGCTATGACTGCGCTATTGAATTAGTGCCAGGTAGTAAATTCCCTAAGGGTCGCCTTTTTAACTTGTCTGTACCTGAACATGACGCTATGCGGTCTTATATCAAGGAATCATTGGAGAAGGGTCATATCAGACCATCCTCTTCACCCTTAGGTGCCGGTTTTTTCTTTGTGGCCAAAAAAGATGGTTCATTAAGGCCGTGTATTGATTATCGTCTCTTGAACAATATTACTGTGAAATATCAATACCCGTTACCCTTGATTTCTGACCTGTTTTCCAGGGTGAAAAACGCTACTTGGTTTACCAAGCTTGACCTCAGGGGGCGTATAACCTTATTCGCATTAAGCACGGGGATGAATGGAAGACGGCATTTAACACCCCTGAAGGGCATTTTGAGTACCTTGTGATGCCCTTTGGGCTCACTAATGCTCCTTCCGTCTTCCAGTCCTTCAGAATGACATTTTTAGGGATTTTGTGGACAAGTTTCTGATTGTTTATTTGGATGATATCTTGATTTTTTCTAATGACTGGACTCTCATGTGAAACATGTTCGAACTGTATTCCAGATTTTGAGAGAGAATGCTCTGTATGTGAAGGGATCAAAGTGTCTTTTTGGCGTACAGAAGATCTCATTTCTGGGATTCATTTTGTCCCCATCTGTTATTGAAATGGACCCGGTCAAGGTTCAGGCCATCTGTGATTGGGTCCAACCTACTTCATTAAAGGCTCTTCAGAGATTTTTGGGTTTTGCCAATTTTTATCGTAAATTTATTGGTAATTTCTCTGTATTGTTAAACCATTAACTGATTTGACCAGAAAGGGTTCTGATGTGGTGAATTGGCCTCCTGAGGCAGTCTCTGCATTTCAGGAACTTAAGCAGAGATTCACTTCTGCTCCTGTTCTACGGCAGCCTGATGTTTCTCTGCCATTTCAGGTGGAGTTGATGCCTCTGAAATTGGGGCAGGTGCCGTTTTGTCCCAAAAAGATCCAGAGACCTCTAAAAGTAACCCTTGTGCCTTTTTCTCTCGAAAATTTTCTCCTACTGAACGTAATTATGACGTGGGTAATCGGGAGTTATTGGCCATGAAGTGGGCTTTTGAAGAGTGGAGACATTGGCTGGAGGGAGCCAAACATCAGGTGTTGGTCCTTACGGACCATAAGAATCTGGTCTATCTGGAATCTGCCAAGCGACTCAATCCTAGACAGGCCAGGTGGGCCTTGTTTTTCACACGTTTTAATTTTTGTGGTTTCCTTTTTCCTGGCACTAAGAATGTTAAGGCGGATGCCCTCTCGAGGAGTTTCCTTGCGGACTCTCCTGAGCTATCTGATCCCTCTGTTATTTTGAAGGAGGGTGTAGTTCTTTCCGCCATCTCGCCCAATTTGAGACTTGCTCTGGAGGGGTGTCAGGAGGATAGGCCCGAGCGCTGCCCTGTTGGAAAATTGTTTGTCCCGGACCAATGGAAAAAGAGTGTGATGTCTGAGATTCATTGTTCCGCATTGGCTGGGCATCCCGGAATTTTTGGTACCAGAGACTTGGTTAGTCGGTCCTTTTGGTGGCCTACCTTGTCTCGCGATGTCAGGGAATTTGTGCAGTCCTGCGGGACTTGCTCTCGCTCCAAGCCTTGCTCTCGCTCTAGTGGTTTGTTGATGCCATTGCCTGTGCCCAAGAGACCATGGACCCATATCTCTATGGATTTCATTTCCGATCTTCCTGTTTCTCAGAGAATGACCACCATCTGGGTAATTTGTGATAGGTTTTCCAAAATGATACATCTTGTGCCATTACCTAAGTTGCCTTCCTCCTCTGAATTGGTGCCGTTGTTCCTTCAGCACGTGGTTCGTTTACACGGCATTCCTGAGAACATTGTGTCTGACAGAGGAGTCCAGTTTGTTTCCAGATTTTGGAGGACTTTTTGTTCTAAACTGGGTGTTCAATTGTCTTTCTCCTCGGCATTTCATCCTCAGACCAATGGTCAAACTGAGAGAACAAACCAGACATTGGAGACTTATCTAAGATGCTTTGTATCTGCTGATCAGGATGACTGGGTCTCTTTTTTGCCTTTGGCTGAGTTTGCTCTTAATAATAGGGCTAGCTCTGCCACTTTGATGTCTCCGTTTTTCTGTAATTCTGGGTTTCACCCTCGATTTTCTTCAGGACAGACGGAGGCTTCTGTCTGTCCAGGTGTTGACTCTGTTGTTGAGCGTATGCAGCAGATTTGGGACCAGGTAGTGGAGAGGTTGTCCCTCTCTCAGGAGAAGGCCCAGCGGTTTGCTAACCGGCATAGGACTGATGGTCCTCGGTTTAAAGTGGGGGACTTGGTCTGGTTGTCCTCAAAGAATATTCCTATGAGAGTAGCATCTCCTAAATTTAAGCCTAGGTTCATTGGACCTTATAAGATCATGGAGATTATTAATCCTGTTTCTTTTCGTTTGCTTCTTCCAGGGACATTTAAGATCCATAACGTGTTCCACAAGTCCTTGTTGAAGAGGTTTATTGAGCCAGTGGTTCCTGCTGCTGTGCCTCCTGACCCTGTTTTGGTTGAGGGCAATCTGGAGTATGTGGTTGAGAAAATATTGGATTCTCGTTTTTCTAGACGAAGACTCCAGTATTTGGTTAAATGGAGAGGTTATGGTCAGGAAGATAATTCTTGGGTGTTTGCTTCGGACATCCATGCTAGGAGACTTATCCGTGCGTATCATAGAACTCATCCTGACCGACCTGGTTGCTCAAATGAGGGTTCGGTGACCCCTCCTCAAGGGGGGGTACTGTTGTGAATGGGTTTGAGATGAGTTCTGAGCAGAGGCTCCCTCTGGTGGTTACAAGCGGTACTAGTGAGGATTGTGAGGACTGGGAATCAGGTGTTACTGATTGGTCTTATTTAAGGGAATCATTTTCCCATCAGGGTTGCCGGTGATCAATTGTTCTGGTCTGAATCCTTCTTTCCAGTTTCCCTTGTAGCCTGCTGTGTCGTGTCTGCATCTCCTGCTATCAGATAAGACAATTTCTTATTTTGTGTTTTTGCTTTATTTTTGCATTTGGTCCTGCACTTCTGTGGGGCCCTTCTGGGTCCCCTCCGGGGGCTTTTGCCCTCTCAGTTTAGTTCAGCCACTGTGTTTTGTACTTTTGCTTTTTCCAGTTTTTTCAGTGGCTGCTGTTTTTGTTACACCAGAGAACTAATTTAGGTGGTAGAGGTCGTGTGATCTCAGGTGATTTTGAAATTAGTAGAGTTGGTGTTTTTCAGGGTTTTCTGGGATTGCAGTAAGTACCCTTCCTGTCCTTTTCTATTTAGATAGTTTGGGCCCCAGCGTTTGCTCATACTATTTTCTTTCTGTGTCAGTATTTCCTCTTGTCTAACCGCCATTACATGTTTGGGGGCTTTCTATTATCTTTGGGGTTCTGCTACGGGGCAGATAGCTTTCCTATTTCTATCTTTAGGTGTAGTTAATTTCTCAGGCTGTGACGAGGCGTCTAGGACCAACGTAGGAACGCTCCACGGCTGCCTCTATTTGCGGTGGTTAGTCAGGGTACTGCAATCTCATAGATTCCAACTGCTCTGGTGTATTTCCTTTTTTGCCTGCACTCCTCAGCTACCGTAACATAACACCTATCCTTTTCTGTCCAGGTAGATTGGGCCCCAACGTTTGCTCATACTATTTTCTGTCTGTGTCTGTATTTCCTCTTGTCTAACTGCCATTACATGTTTGGGGGCTTCCTATGTTCTTTGGGGATCTGCTCCGGGGCAGATAGCTTTCCTCTTTCTATCTTTAGGTGTAGTTAACCTCTCAGGCTGTGACGAGGCGTCTAGGACCAACGTAGGAACGCTCCACGGCTGCCTTTAGTTGTGGTGGTTAGTCAGGGTACTGCAATCCAGTAGATTCCAACCTCTCTGGTGTATTGCCGTTTTTGCCTGCTCTCCTCAGCTACCAAATCATAACACTATCCCTTATCACCCCTGCTTCCTTCATATCACGCAACATTTCCTTGGCTTTCTGGTAGTGTGCTGGTGGTATAGGCCTGTACCGTTCCTTAATGGGAGGATGATTGCCTGTGGGGATGTGATGTTGAACCCCTTTAATTTTCCCAAAGTCGAGTGGGTGTTTGCTGAATACCTGTGCATACTCCTGAACTACTCGATATACTCCTTGTTTCTGGTGGGCTGGAGTGGTGTCTGTCCCGACATGGAGCTGCTGACACCAATCCTCCACCTGGGTGGTCGGGCCGTTATCCTCCACTGGTTGTGGGGAGGTTAAGGGCTTCGTCGTGTGAATGGAGTTATTATCCACAGCATGTAACTTAGCAACAGTGGCATAACGTGGTAATTTGACTTCATCTTCTCCCCAGTTGAGAAGATGCACTGGCACCCTCCCATTATGTACCTCTACTACCCCTCTGGCAGTCAAGAGTGTAGGTCTGTGTTCTGAACAATTGGGGCTCTACTACTGCTTGGTAGTTCTCAGACCTATTGCTGCTCTACACCAAATAAGCATTTCACTCATTGGGGGTATCACAATGGGGTTCGGGTCTGTTACCCGTACATTACCAATCTCACCACCGGTCAGTTTCACTTACTGCTGGCACATCAGGGTCCGGATCTCCTTCCGGATCACTCCCTTTTGCCTTGGTCTGGCTACATCGGCGAGCTGTTGGAGTAAAAACACAACCTCCTCCAAACAGTTACTAATAATGTTAGTGCCTAAAACCACATTCAACCCATTTTCCTCATTAACAGTCTTCACTACAAGAAGTCCCTGATCTTTTAGCTCCACTCTCCCCACTTTTACGTCTACGTTTTTAGCTCCCAGTAAGTCAAGAGGGAGGCCATTAGAGGCGTATACAGCAAAGTCAGGGTTTGGGGGTTGGAGACCGTCACTGGACCAGTATCTATTGTAAAGAATATCAGGTATGACGGTTACCTGAGATCCAGTGTCCAGCAGGGCAGGGATTGCGAACCCGTCCAGTATGTTGGACAGGTATGGTGTTCCTCCCACAAACCTGTGGTTCCAGTCTGAGGAGTCTATTCCTGGGTGTTGGCCCTCGGACCCAGGATTTGCTCATTTAAAGGACACCGACGTGCTGGGTGACCTTCTCTGTGGCAGCGGTAGCAGATGATCTCTCGGCGATGATGATGCTGGTCACGAGTCCTTCCTGAAGGTGGCGTTGTCCTCCTCCGGTGGGGCGACGTCCTCCTTCTCCTCCGGTTCATCCAAGGGACATCCTCTGGGCAGTCAGCTAGCAGGATCTTTCCTTCTTCCTCCGTCGCAGTTGCAGGGCACTCATTACAGTGGCCAGGTTTTTGGTCAGATGGCGCACTTCTGAGCGCAGACAGTCCAGCTCAGTAGGGGGCGCCACCTGTGTTTTGACTTCCGCAACCAGCGGGGAAAAGGTGGATGCGGCTGGCTTTAGGGTGGCTTCACTCGGGTGACACTGGGTTGCCATCTCGGGTGTTTCCAGGGGTCGCAGTCCTTTTATAGCCATATCCTTAAGGGCATCAAAGGTAGCATCAGGATGATCCAAGGACCACCAGTGCACAGTCCTGCTTTCAGCTTGGGACCTCAGTCCCCGTACAAATTGTTCCTTTAACATTTTATTTTCATTGGAGACACTCATGGGGTTAACTTGTTTGAGAGCTCGCAGGACCCCTTGTAGTCGGCAGGCATAGTCCCTAATGCTATCATCTGGTTTCTGGGAGCATTGGTAAAACCTCATTCGGAGGTCTGTTTCAGTGCGGTCCTCAAAGATAGTCTGTAGCTTTAAGAAAATTGCAAGCACTGATTCCTGGTCTGCAGCTGTCCAAGTCTCTACTTCTCTCTCTGCAGCACCAGTCAATTGTCCCACTACCACTGCAGCTCTCTGCTTTTCTGTCATAGGGTACATGTCCATTATGCTGCATATTTTTCGCTTGAACCCTGACAGGGTGTCAGGCTTGCCGCTGTACTGAGGGAGCCACTTCGCTCCAGGCATGTATGGCAGCGTTAGCGGTACTATCGGGGCCACAGGACCAGGTGAGGGGCCAGCATTTCCAGCATGTGCGGCAGCGCCGGTGGGTAAGTCATTGGGGCTGTCGGCCTGGGCTGCGCTGTCAGCTTGCTGCTGCGACATCTCTGCACCCCCCTAGTTAAGCGTGGCCTACCTTTTCTGAAGGCTGCAGCTCTGCAGGGCACAGCGATGTAGAAGGACCTGCGTCGCTGGCACTCTGACGTCAGAGCGTTCACTGAAGCTCTCCACAGGACCTGCTGCCGTGTCAGCGTTGGGGGCGTGTCCAGGACTCAGCGCGCTTTTGCAGGTACGCCCACTAGTTTTTCGCGCCGTGGCGCTGTAAATGGCTGGCAATGGTGGGCAAATGGCGGGAAATCTTCACCACTATATGCAACAGTCTTTTAGTGAGGCACACAGTACCCGGTGGCAACGGGCACAAGTTACACCGTTGCTGCAGGGCACGAAATCCTGTTCGTGATGCCAGAAAGAGATGAGTCGCCCTCCAGAGCAATGGGAACTCGGATCTGAGCCTATAGACTACTATGGGGGATGTCACGGCAACACAGCTCAGTCCGTGGCTCTGGTGCTCATTCTTTAATGTGGGATATTTACAGGTGAATTTAATATTGGTATGGGGATTCGTGACGCCACTTGTGGTACCTGGTCAGGATGACCAGCGCTGCTATGCAGATCCACTGAAGGGTTAATATTGTGCAGCTAGATGTTAAGCCTTCCACAAGTAAGGCTGAGTCCTCCAGGGCAGATAGATGTGTAGGAATGCAGGACAGACGGGGACCCGGCAGTCAGGGGCAATAAGGTAGACACACACATAAGTCACTTTGGTACCTTTACTGAAGATGTTGCAGGCACTCCCCGGAGCACTGTAGGGTGAAGGGTGCACATCCAGATTCCTCCACTGAGTAGGTGTGTGGCCTCCTGTTCTCTGCTTTTTGTAATGAAGTCTTGGCCTGCGTGTAGCTGGGCCTAGCTTAGTCTCCGTATTGTACCTGGCTGACCTTGTGGTTGGACCTTCTCTCTGAAAGGACAGGGTCTTTTATGGCTGATCATACCAGACTCCGTCCTCCTGATCCTGCTACGTATCAGCTCTGTGGTACTCCTGGGACTTGTAGTCCTCCAGGAACTCCGGTGTTCTCCTAATGGGTCGTGGAGATCCCTATAGGCTCGGACCCCGGTGTCCGGTAATACTTGCTGAGGTGAGCTATGAAGGCTCCTCTGTCTCATTAACTTTCCACTCGCCTTCGGCCTACCCGGACCCTCACACACTAGCAGTTGGTGGGCTGCCTCTTCACCGCTCTCTAAGCATCGGCACGCTTTCTCACTGAGCTGCACTCCTAGATTCAGCTCTGACTAGGCTGGAGTGGTTTCTGTTCCACTCTTTACTAGACTCCACTCGCTCTTGAACTGAACAGCTCTGCAGCCTCTCTAATCTCAGCTCTTCACTTCACCTTACTGCAGACTGACTGAGCTCTCTGAGGTGACTGAACTCAAACTTTCTATGTTCAACCTCTTTTATATGTCTAAACAGCTCCCTCTGGTGGTCTTTGGGATAAGTGAACGTGTGTGAAGGTGCATAATGACCTCTAGTGGTATATTCTTTCAGTGCACCCTTCTGGAAGATATGGATCCAGTCGCAGCTGGGCTCCACATTGCCAAAAATGTGGAAAATCTGCAGGTAAAAAAACACATGTAATCCGTACATAAGTAACGTGAGTAAGTAATAAGTAAACTAATTTACCTAATACGTGTAGAAATGCTGCTGAAAGAGTGCAATATCATAAACCCACTGAATACTCAATGTGGGAATGTAGCCTATGGGATACAGGGACACAGTTCCATGCACCCCTATCAGATAGGCGATAAAGGTTATTACTGGGAAAACTCCTCAAGCAGTGGGCCTTGGATTATGAAGATATAGATATTATTCTATTCATATCAATATACTGATGATTAACCAGCTACATAAATGCGTCCCAATCATTTATATTTCATGGCCAAAGAATATACTGAATGTTATCACAATGTAGATAGAGGACCGATCTGTTTGCCACCTCCATTAATAGACAGTAGCAGTTGTACAATTTGGTTAGAGTCTAAAAACTAAGAACTGTAAGTAAATGTTTGCATACAATGCTTAAGAGGACAAGTGAACAGTATTTTATGCACCCAGGACCAGATGCCACATGTAATATTCATGGAAAAACCGAATAGCAATTTAGTGAAAGCAAATTGCATAACAAAAATGTCAACAGATCCAGGATGCACTGCGAGTGTGACAATGAACGTGATTTTTTTACCCAATTAAGTATTTTACTGCCCAGAGTATGTATTAATAATCCTATCTGCGTTGACAATACTACACTGTTCAAAAAAATAAAGGGAACACTCAAATAACACATCCTAGATCTAAATAAATGAAATATTCTCATTGAATACTTTGTTCTGTACAAAGTTGAATGTGCTGTCAACATAATCACGCAAAAATCATCAATGGAAATCAAATTTTTGAACCAATGTAGGCCTGGATTTGGACAGACCCCCAAAATGAAAGTGGAAACAGGTCGAAATGAAAATCAAAACAGAACAAAATTAAAATCAAAATGATGATCAGTGTTGTGTGTGGCCTCCACGTGCCTATATGACCTCCCTACAATGCCTGGGCATCCTCCTGATGAGGTTGCGGATGTTCTCCTGAGGGATCTCCTTCCAGACCTGGACTAGCATCCATCAACTCCTGGACAGTCTGTGGTGCAACGTGATGTTGGTGGATGGAGCAAGACATGATGTCCCAGATGTGCTCAATTGGATTCAGGTCGGGGGAACAGGCAGGCTAGTCCATAGCTTCAATGCATTCATCTTGCAGGAACTGCTGACACACTCCAGCCACTACCAAACCGGTCATGCTGAAGGATGTTGCAGGCAGCAGATCGCTCTCCACGGCGTCTCCAGACTCTGTCAAGTCTGTCACATGTGCTGAGTGTGAACCTGCTGACTGCAACATCCTTCAGCATGACCAGTTTGGCAGTGGGTTAGTAATGGTGTGGGGTGGCATTATTTTGGAGGGCCACAGCCCTCCATGTGCTCGCCAGATGTAGCCTGACTGCCATTAGGTACAGAGATGAGATCCTCAGACTCCTTGTGAGACCATATGCTGGTGCGGTTGGCCCTGGGTTCCTCCTAATGCAGGACTATGCTAGACCTCATGTGGCTGGAGTGTGTCAGCAGTTCCTGCAAGATGAAGGCATTGAAGCTATGGACTGCCCTGCCCGTTCTCCAGACCTGAATCTGATTGAGCACATCTGGGACAACATGTCTTGCTCCATCAACTAACGTCACGTTGCACCACAGACTGTCCAGGAGTTGACGGATGCTTTAGTCCAGTTCTGGGAGGAGATCCCTCAGGAGAACATCCGCAACCTCATCAAACTCATGCCCAGGCATTGTAGGGAGGTTGTAGCGTCGGCGTCCCTGCCCTCTGCCAGGCAGGGACGCTGTTCCCCTGCGACAGCGTCCTCTGCCAGGCAGGGACGTCGCCCCCCTTACCCGCGCTCAGCGTCCTCCTTCCGTCCTGCTGGGGCCGCGCGCTCCTTCCCTGCTTCTGGTCTTAGGGCGCGCGCCCGCGCGCTCCCCCGCTCTTAAAGGGGCCGCGCGCATTTTTCAAAAAAGGTCCCCGGCCAATGCCGGAGGACTCCTCCCTATATAAAGTACTTCCTCCTTAATGGAGGTGCCCGAGCAATGTTGTTGTTGCACTGTTTACTCTGCTTCAGCCCTCAGGGTCCGTTACCAGTTACCTGCCTGTCTCCTGCCAGTTTGTTGTCTGCTACCTGCCCGCAAGCCTGCCTGGAGGTTTGGCCATCACATGCGGTGACCATCGGCAATTCCAGAGAACCTCGCCTGCTCACTTGGGGGCGCTCATCTGCCATCTGCCTGCAAGTCTACCTGGAGGTTCGGCCATCACCTGCGGTGTCCATCGGCTATTCCAGAGACTCTCGCCTGCTCACTTGGGGGCGCTCATCCGCCATCTGCCTGCAAGCCTACCTGGAGGTTCGGCCATCGCCTGCGGTGTCCATTGGCTATTCCGGAGACTCTCGCCTGCTCACTTGGGGGCGCTCGTCTGTCGTCTGCCTGCTGGCCTACCGGGAGGCTCTACCATCTCAGGTCGTATATACCTGTCCATTCAGAGACTGCCCCGGCCCCTTGCCTGCCTGTCTATCCAGAGACTGCCCCGGTCACTTGCCGTGACTACCCGCCTGTTTATCCAGAGACTACCCCGGTCACTTGCCGTGACTACCTGCCTGTCTACCCAGAGACTGCCCCGGTCACTTGCCGTGACTACCTGCCTGTCTACCCAGAGACTGCCCCAGTCACTTGCCGTGACTACCCGCCTGTCTATCCAGAGACTGCCCCGGTCACCTGCCGTGACATCCCACCTGTCTGTCCAGAGACTGCCCCCGTCACTTGCAGTGACTTCCTGTCCGTCTCCCCGGGCGCCACCCGCTCCTTTACAAGGAAAGCCTCCTTGTATAATAAAGCTCAGTGGTTCCACCTCCCAGACCCGTTACAGTTTGCTCGGGCCATGGAACCCGGTGGCACCCAAACTCCCTCGCTCTCTGACCTGTGTCATGAACTGTCTCGTCAGAGGTCTCAACAGGAGTCCATCCTGGGTCACCTGCGGAATGTTAATTCCCGCCTGGACACCCTGACTACTTCACCAGCAACCACCGCGGGCGCCATGACTCGCAATCCGGCAGTTCCGCTGCTTACCAATTCCGTGGTTTCCGTTCCTGGACCTCGACTTTCAGCTCCTCCTCGGTTTGGAGGCGACCCTGCTCTGGCTCGGGGTTTCATTAACCAATGCACCCTGCATTTTGAACTCGTGGCACACCAGTTTAACTCCGACCGGGCCAAAATTGCCTTCATCATGTCCCATCTCACCGGAGAGGCCCTGGCCTGGCTAAATCCTCTTTGGGAGAGAGCGGATCCTCTGGTGTCTGACCTGTCTGCTTTTCTCTCAGCCTTCCGGAAGGTATTCGACGAACCCGGACGGAAGACCTCCTCTGCATCTTCTCTGCTGCGTCTCCGTCAGGGAAGTCTCACCGTGGGTCAATATGCCATACGGTTCCGTACCCTTGCCTCGGAGCTAGCTTGGGATAATGACGCTCTGATATCTGTCTTCTGGGAGGGTCTGTCGGCCGTATTAAAGATGAACTTGCCGGTCGGGACATTCCAACCTCTCTCGATGACCTAATAACTCTTGCCAATCGAATTGATCTACGGTTCCAGGAGCGCGCTAAAGAGGTCACCCGTGAGAGAAGGTTTCCTCGTCTAGCTCCTTCTTTTCAGAGACCTGTAACTCCTTCCGTTTCTCCTCAGGTACACTCTTCTGAGCCTATGCAAGTCGACCAGACCAAGATGGTCAAAGCCCGTCAGGACTCACGCCGTACCGAGGGGAGTTGCTTCTACTGTGGCAGTAAAGAGCACTGGATCCGTACCTGCCCAGAGAGGTCGGGAAACGCTTGTGTCTAGGTTCGCTCGGAGAGGTCCACCTAGACAAAAATAAATCCTCTTCATCTCTGCTGTTGTCAGTCTCAATTCTCCTCGGTGAGAACCGTTATTTCGAACTAGCCCAACTTGATTCTGGAGCAGCCGGGAATCTTGTTTCACAGGCTCTAGTAGAAAAATATCGCATTCCTACCAAACCTCTGGTTGAACCAGTATCTGTTGCTGCTGTGGATGGGGGCCTCCTACCACGTCCCATCCAACTTATCACTGAAGCCATAACCCTGCAGGTGGGAATGTTGCATTCTGAGAGCATTTCGTTTCATGTTCTGCCTGGACTCTCTCACGCTTTCTTACTAGGTCTGCCTTGGCTCCAAAAGCATGCACCCGTGCTCGACTGGCAGACTGGAGAGATCCTTCGCTGGGGACAGGACTGTCATAAAACTTGTTTGGTTCCTGTTCATCCCGTCCGTCCTTCTCCTACACCAACTAATCTACCAGGGCTCCCGATTCCATATTGGTCATTCGCTGATGTCTTTAATAAAAAGGAAGCAGAGACATTACCCCCGCACAGACCATATGATTGCCAGATCGACCTGCTACCCGGTACTACGCCTCCCCGTGGGCGTATTTACCCATTGTCCGCTGCTGAGACCAGGTCGATGTCCGAATATATCGAGGAGAATTTGGCCAAGGGATTCATCCGGAAATCCACCTCCCCAGCGGGAGCAGGTTTCTTCTTCGTAAAAAAGAAAGACGGCTCTCTCCATCCCTGTATTGACTACAGAGGCCTAAATTTGATCACGGTGAAGAATAAGTACCCTCTTCCGCTCATTCCAGAATTGTTTGATCGTCTGAGGGGGCTAGAGTCTTCACCAAACTGGATCTTCGTGGGGCATATAACCTGGTCCGTATCCGTCGGGGAGATGAATGGAAGACGGCATTCAACACCCGGGACGGCCACTACGAGTATTTGGTGATGCCCTTTGGTCTCTGTAATGCTCCAGCAGTCTTTCAGGAGTTGGTCAATGACATCTTCCGGGACCTTCTCTACTCCTGCATTGTGGTGTACCTAGACGACATCTTGGTCTTCTCTCCGGATCTCCAGTCTCACCGGAGGGATGTTCGTCAGGTTCTGCTCAGGCTCAGGCAGAATCACCTCTTCGCCAAATATGAGAAGTGCCTCTTTGAGCAGACCTCGCTTCCGTTTTTTGGGCTACATCATTTCTCACACAGGCCTACGAATGGATCCGGAGAAACTGTCTGCCATCGAGAAATGGCCCCGACCGGAGGGGTTGAAGGCCATTCAGCGGTTCCTGGGATTCGCCAATTATTACCGTCTTTTCATACCGCACTTCTCTTCCCGGACTGCTCCAATCTCCGCGCTCACCCGCAAGGATGCTAATCCCAAACAGTGGACGCCCGAAGCAGAGGAGGCCTTTCTTTCTTTAAAACAGGCCTTCTCTTCCGCTCCAGTGCTGCATCGCCCGACGGCAACAAGCAGTTCTTCCTGGAGGTGGACGCTTCCTCTTCTGGAGCCGGAGCGGTACTTACTCAAAATTCTTCATCCGGGAGGATGGTATCTTGCGGCTTCTTCTCCAAACTCTTCTCCTCTTCTGAGCGCAATTACTCCATAGGAGACCGAGAGTTATTGGCCATCAAGCTGGCATTGGAGGAGTGGCGTTACCTACTCGAGGGGGCTCTTCATCCAGTAGTCATTTACACTGACCACAAGAATCTGGCTTACCTCCAGCATGCCCAGAGACTTAACCCTCGCCAAGCCCGGTGGTCCTTGTTTTTTGCCCGCTTTGATTTTCTCTTACATTTTCGCCCGGCCGACAAGAACATCAAGGCGGACGCCTTGTCCCGGTCCTTCCTGGTGTCGGATCTCGAGGAGGAACCTAAACATATCATCGATCCCGCCAGAGTGATGCAGGTGGCTCCCGTGAGTCTAAATCGTCTCCCTCCTGGCAAGACGTTCGTATCGGTAACCGATCGGGAGAGAATCCTACACTGGGGTCATTCGTCTAAACTAGCTGGCCACGCTGGTCAGAAAAAGACCCTCCAGCTCATTACTCGGCATTACTGGTGGCCTACCCTGCACAAGGACGTAATAGACTTTGTTTCTGCCTGTGTCTCCTGTGCCCGCAACAAAGTTCCGAGACACCTGCCTGCCGGCCGTCTTCTTCCGCTTCCTGTACCCGCTGCTCCCTGGCAGCATATAGCCATGGACTTCATAACAGATCTGCCCGTCTCTGCCGGTTGTACGGTCATTTGGGTGGTCGTTGACCGATTTTCCAAGATGGCTCACTTCATTCCCCTGCCAGGGCTTCCGTCTGCACCCGAGTTGGCTAAAGACTTTATCCGCCACATCTTCCGTCTTCATGGTCTGCCTCGTCACATTGTGTCGGATCGTGGGGTACAGTTCACCTCACGATTCTGGAGAGCCACTTGTAAGTTGCTAGACGTCACCTTGGATTTCTCCTCCGCTTACCACCTGCAGTCCAATGGACAAGTCGAGCGAATCAATCAGAATCTGACCAGTTATCTCCGGCACTTCGTTAATGCCCACCATTCTGACTGGGTGGATCTCCTGCCTTGGGCCGAATTCTCTTACAACAATCACGAGAGCGAATCTTCCTCCAAATCTCCATTTTTTGTAGTCTTCGGTCAACACCCTCGGATCCCTGTTCCTGTCTCCATCTCTGTGGACAATCCAGCTGCGGAATCTCTGGTTAACGAATTTTCCTCCATATGGGAGAGTACCCGGTCCGCACTCATTCTGTCATCCGAGCGCATGAAGAAACATGCTGACAAAAAACGTCTGGATCCTCCTCAATTCCGTCCTGGGGATAAGGTCTGGCTTTCGTCCAAGTATGTCCGGCTCAAGATTCCTTCCTACAAGTTAGGTCCTCGGTTCATCGGTCCTTTTGAGATCATCAGTCAGATCAACCCGGTGTCCTATAAATTGAAACTCCCGGCCAATTTGCGGATTCCTAACTCCTTCCATGTATCTCTCCTCAAACCGGTGGTACTTAACTCTTTTGTCAAGTCTACAGGTACACCTCCTGCTCCAGTGTCTGCTGAAGACGAATTTGAGGTAGAGAACATTCTGGCCACCAAAAGGGTAGGAAGAAAGACCTATTTTCTGGTTGATTGGAAGGGGTTTGGTCCTGAGGAGAGAACGTGGGAGCCTCGGGAGAACATCCATGCCCCTCTCATCCTAGCTAAATTTCTTTCTGGCCTAAAAAAGGGGGGCCTAAAGGGGGGGTACTGTAGCATCGGCGTCCCTGCCCTCTGCCAGGCAGGGACGCTGTTCCCCTGCGACAGCGTCCTCTGCCAGGCAGGGACGTCGCCCCCCTTACCCGCGCTCAGCGTCCTCCTTCCGTCCTGCTGGGGCCGCGCGCTCCTTCCCTGCTTCTGGTCTTAGGGCGCGCGCCCGCGCGCTCCCCCGCTCTTAAAGGGGCCGCGCGCATTTTTCAAAAAAGGTCCCCGGCCAATGCCGGAGGACTCCTCCCTATATAAAGTACTTCCTCCTTAATGGAGGTGCCCGAGCAATGTTGTTGTTGCACTGTTTACTCTGCTTCAGCCCTCAGGGTCCGTTACCAGTTACCTGCCTGTCTCTTGTTGTCTGCTACCTGCCCGCAAGCCTGCCTGGAGGTTTGGCCGTCACATGCGGTGACCATCGGCAATTCCAGAGAACCTCGCCTGCTCACTTGGGGGCGCTCATCTGCCATCTGCCTGCAAGTCTACCTGGAGGTTCGGCCATCACCTGCGGTGTCCATCGGCTATTCCAGAGACTCTCGCCTGCTCACTTGGGGGCGCTCGTCTGTCGTCTGCCTGCTGGCCTACCGGGAGGCTCCACCATCTCAGGTCGTATATACCTGTCCATTCAGAGACTGCCCCGGCCCCTTGCCTGCCTGTCTATCCAGAGACTGCCCCGGTCACTTGCCGTGACTACCCGCCTGTTTATCCAGAGACTGCCCCGGTCACTTGCTGTGACTACCTGCCTGTCTACCCAAAGACTGCCCCGGTCACTTGCCGTGACTACCTGCCTGTCTACCCAGAGACTGCCCCGGTCACTTGCCGTGACTACCTGCCTGTCTACCCAGAGACTGCCCCGGTCACTTGCCGTGACTACCTGCCTGTCTACCCAGAGACTGCCCCGGTCACTTGCCGTGACTACCCGCCTGTCTATCCAGAGACTGCCCCGGTCACTTGCCGTGACTACCCGCCTGTCTATCCAGAGACTGCCCCGGTCACTTGCCGTGACTACCCGCCTGTCTATTGTTAAAAATGCTTATTTTAAGTATATTTTTCAAGGACTTGTTACCAGATGCGATACTTTAAAGAAAATGTCATGTTTCTTATAAAAAAAAATGTAGTGGTTTATTGGACTGTCCATCAAAAAAACATCATTACAGGAAAACATAAAATGAGTGAAATAGTTACAAAAGATTGTCCATTTGTCCATAGCAAAGCTTGTACACATCTTTCCTTGGTGTCCTGAATGGTAAAATGACATTCTGGCCTTGTCAGCAGCGTCTTAGAGAAACAACACGTGGTTGCAGCTGTTCATTCATCATAGTCCTTGTCCCATGTGTCTGTGGAGAGAGTGAGCGAGCAAGAGCCCCCCCCTTCGTGTAGCCATTATATAAAAGTCCCTTAGATCACGTGGTCTCTGTATATGGAGATGACACTTTACCATACAGAAATAGCATCTGTAATGTCAGCGATCGTTAACGTGCTTGGTACAGAATTGAGTGTATAAAGAATAAATCCATAAGTAAATATTAATATTTAACAATTCCCCCTTTTGAGGGTGACTGACATTAATTGGAACCCTCAAAGTAGAGAAGTTCATCTTTAGGATAATCAGATCTTCTTTTTCTTTTTCTTCTTCTTTGGCAAAATAATTTAATTTCAATAATAATAATAATATCATATTATTGTTATATGCACTCAATAACATAATTATGTGAATTCATGTTATGGTAAGCCGTGACTAATATTCATATAAAATATGTGTCTTATACTTTCCTAAACCTAAATCGAAGCATCTCCGGTCCAGTCATCATCATCATCTGATGTCATCTGGTCTTCATGTTGACGTCTTGTTCTTGGTTCTTTTAAAACACAGTCTTTATACGATAATTCCTTTGAAATAACATGTAGATATTGTAGAGACTGTGTGTCATGTGTCCATCAAAGTCCATAAATTCAAATGTTGATAAGAAAACAAAGTCCTTTGATGAAATGAAGCTTTAATATCTGAGCAGTGTCACCTTTAAGACCTGGACTTACATTGGCTCGCCTTGGATATTTCTGGAATCCTCCATGCCATCCGCACTGGTCTTGGAACAGGTGTGACGTCTTTAGTCAGCAAAGCAAGGGTTAAAATAACTCTTCCTTGCTAAAGATAGCACCATAACCAGTCCTTAGTCCTAATGCACAGGACTCATGTCAGGGTTGTAGCTTCCTGACAACTTATTGTTCATCAGCTTTCATTGAAGCTTCATAGGTGATAGGAAACCACTGGAACGTGATAAAAGCGTGATAACACAGTTCATATCAGCATCATAGGATCATCGTCCTCTGCCATTGTGTCTGTCAGTGGTGAATATTGCAGTTGCTGTCAGTGGTGGATACTGCAGTTGTTGTCAATGATGAAATGAATTGTAATTGACACAGTCTATTATTACTCAGACATCATGTAGCCTTTTTACCTTCCGGAACTTCGGCTTTTTCTTCTTGCAACTTTTTTTTTAAAATTTACTTGAATTTAGAAATATGAAAAGTCTTTATTAACGTAATTCCAATATCTTGCTTGAAGTCTTCATTCCCTATTCTATACCAAATCTGGTAATTTTCCTAACCTATAATATCACAGCGTACCATAGCAATCAGTAATATCCATAGAATTATTATCAGAATAGTAATATGGAATTCATGTTTGTATGTGAAACAATCATAAATGATAATGCATTATTTACCATATTCTTCATGAGATAGAACATTTTTATGTCATTGGTGTAATTACCTTTTCAACCCATAGGTGTCAGTGTGTTTTTCATGTAACAAGTGTTTCCATCTTTATTACTAAAACTTTATTAATGGAATATATTTATTAGACCAATAATAGGTAAGAATGTATAGCCATGAACCAAAATGTGAATATGAGTGAATGAATGAAAGAATTATTGTATTTACTCAGAATTAGAACATTTTCTTCTAATGAACCGATATCTTCACTATATTTAATGAAGCAATATTCTCATACTTGACATTCTTTATTAAATATTGATGTTTCTTTCTTGATTGAGATAAAAAATAAAAATTAAGAATCAAAAATAGAGATAAAAGAAGAATAAAAATTAAAAAATGAAAAATAAGAATAAAAACAAAAAATAAGAATAAAAATAAAAATAAGGCCTTTATATGTTTATGACAAATGCTGAGTAGTTATGTTCTCAGTAACACATACCCTTAATATTTCCATTATCTGGATGATTTCATATTTGTCATGACCTTGTGTTACCAAAATGTTCATATTATGCAACTTTGCATGTAATCCCCTTCTTAGTGTAAAGAAATGACTCTTTATAATACTTAATGTTATTATCTCTAGTAGTTATACCATTGTACCTTTTTATATTCTTTAAAATGTGTGAAGAAGAAGTATTGATGAAATGTGATGATGTATTCAAAATCTAAAACACATTTCCCCCTTAATACCGGAAAAAAATATTAGTTTATGAAATAATTGATTTATCAAAACCAAAATGAAAAAAAATAATTGTTTTATAAATTATTTATGTAACTTCTGTTTTAGCTTTATACCATATATTTGTCTGAAGATGTGTACCATCTATGTAACCATTAAAAATAAAAATAACATTGAATATCATAAAATTATCCTTTGGGAAAAAGGAAAAAAATAATCTAAATGTAAATTTTCTTGATAAACCATTTTGATGTGTGATTACACTTATCTACTATTAACTAAAAAAAATAATTACTAAAGAAATATATGTTGAGTAGATAATATTTCATTTGTATCTTAATATTCTAATTGAACTGATTTGTATTATTTTTATTTTAAAAACAAGTTGTTGTTTTTCTCGCATACCATGAATTGTGAAACCTCTCCTTTCATACATCACATACTCTTAGATTATATTCACTCTTAGCAGCTGCTCATACACGCATCTGTCATCTGTCACTCAGACTGTGAACATATAAGTTTACACCACAGATTCCTCATACAAAAAGGTATGTAATACATATATATTTTAACCCAAATAATTGTATCCTAATTATCAATGCGCATTGTAAACTACTACATTTAATATTTCTTTGAATATTCCCCAAATACACATAACAAACTTTGTGAACCATTCTATAGATGGAAGGACTCATAAAAAAATTAGTTATGAGCTGTATATACTTGGTGCAAGGTTTGCAACTGAAATTGAACCCTGTAACTTGAGAGGCCTAAAAAAAAAATTCTTTGACTTGCAAAGGCCGAGCTCACAGAGGCTACAAGAGCTTTAAGTTACAGCAAACACTGAAATAGGGGTATATGGTAGCCTTATAATTAGAACAGTTTGAATGTCACATGTGTGACTGTCATGCAGTAAGAACATATTGCCATGCAAATAACTTCAAAATGTTAGCAACACACAAAAACTAAATTTAGATTCAGTTAGTTATATATTATTTCCTTTTTTAAATGTTAAATATATATATCATGCAGTTATTATAAATTCCTGTGTAAATAAAGGAATAAATCCATGTAAAAGAGTTTTTCCCGATTAAGTCCTACTTTGAAGTGAAAATTCTAAGGATAAATAAGAGATAAGATTAAATATCATATACAAAACAATTGCAATGTCTTATACAAATATATATATTGGCTTTAATGTAATTCTAAATATTTTCTGTAGTTTATTTTAATTATATCACTATAGATATAGATATACAGTTATACAATTTCTACTTATACAAATATAGTATATATATATATATATATATATATACACAAAAACTGTAGAACTACAGAATTATATTTATAAAATAATTACAAATAACTGAATAATATATTGTATAATACTTTTACACAACATATAATTTCATTTTCAGTCAATTCCTAAACCAAATCTTATTTCTTTGTCAAAGATGTCCTGGAAAACTCTGTTAATCATTCCTTTTTTAATGATTGTTTGAGCAGCTCCGATAATGAGCTGTAAATTGAAGACTTAGAAAAGTCATTTTGAGACATCACCTGTTCCTGTCTTTCAATGTCCGCCATTTGTCTCTTTACAGAGCGGTCTGAACTTTGAATTATTAACTCTTTCTGCAAAGCGGACTCTTGGATTTTTTTATAGGGCTTATAACTAATATGTAATTTCCTCCGTATGTCATAGATTTGATTCCGGGATGACTCACTTTAGGAGATTTTGACACTGGCTTTTGAAAAGATCTTACTCTGTCTGTTTGATTTATTTTCCTATCACGATTCTCATGTTTTCTAGCAAAATCAAGGAATTGCGCACATTCAAATAAAGTATCTTTTTGTGACGCAATAACACGAGATACAGAATTTAGGAATCCAAATTTGTCCACAAAATACTTTATCATTGATTGTGTTTTGACATTGGTAATTAGAGTTTTGTACAACCTTTCAAATATGGACATGAATGTAAAAGTACATTCTTTCCGACCAATCCTTAATTTTTGAAGAATATCAATATCTGGACAATTTTCATTTAATGCACAGAAAATCAGAATTTTCAATCTGTCTTTATCATCTAGATCTCCATGTAAGTTATCACAAGTCAACTTCAATGTTAAGCGTCTGGAAAAGGTTGCAGGAAGCCACAATTTAAATAATTGATTTTTCTCAGCATTACTTAAATCAAGCTTGTCAATAAAGCTTTCGAAGATTTCAGAATTTCTGCATACATGGATTTTGTTATCATATGCAGGAATGATTTTGCATAATTTTAACAAATTTTTCCTAACTTTGATTTGGAGTTGGGCCTCTGAATTGTCTTCTATTTTTGGTGGCCATTGAACATCCGTCCCTCGTACGTCATCTGCATCAGTTCTCAAGTCTCCTCCTATGTTCCCTCCTACATCAGTTCTCAAGTCTCCTCCCATGTTCCCTCCATCTTTTTTTACGTCATCAGAGACAAGGTCACCTTGAGTAGCCATTACAGACACATGTCCCACATGTTGCTCAATTTCCTCATTACAGTCAATTTTGGGAACATCACTGGTATGATCTGACACTATTTCTACACAGTCATCTTTAGATTTCTCTAATACAAACTTGTGAAATACATGAACTAACTGTAATATATTTTTCAATTTCTCTCTTTCTCTATTAAAGGACACCAGCTTAGATTCTAGCTTTAGATTTTCCATTTCACATTCTGCATATAAGCTGAGCCATAAAACTTCTAAATTAGACTGATGTACAGACATAAATTTCAGTCTACTTTGCTTAGAAAAAGAAGTAATAACATCCATTTTTCTTACCTTGAAATATCTCAGCTTGTAGCTCCTTTCTTGGACAATGCTCTTGTCATCAACACGTCTGATTCCTGTAGTCAACTCTTAGTCCTCATTCATAGGTTCTTTCTTGATCCTGAAATATCGTAGTGTGATTTCTTTGACGACTTGCACATCTGACGTAATTTTGCTTCTATTCCTCCTCCCCTTGCAAGTTATCAAAAATTCACACTCTAAAAATGAAGTGTGACTGGCTGGCTCTCCAAAATGTTAAAAATGCTTATTTTAAGTATATTTTTCAAGGACTTGTTACCAGATGCGATACTTTAAAGAAAATGTCATGTTTCTTATAAAAAAAAATGTAGTGGTTTATTGGACTGTCCATCAAAAAAACATCATTACAGGAAAACATAAAATGAGTGAAATAGTTACGAAAAGATTGTCCATTTGTCCATAGCAAAGCTTGTACACATCTTTCCTTGGTGTCCTGAATTTTAAAATGACATTCTGGCCTTGTCAGCAGCGTCTTAGAGAAACAACACGTGGTTGCAGCTGTTCATTCATCATAGTCCTTGTCCCATGTGTCTGTGGAGAGAGTGAGCGAGCAAGAGCCCCCCCCTTCGTGTAGCCATTATATAAAAGTCCCTTAGATCACGTGGTCTCTGTATATGGAGATGACACTTTACCATACAGAAATAGCATCTGTAATGTGGGCGATCGTTAACGTGCTTGGTAAAGAATTGAGTGTATAAAGAATAAATCCATAACTAAATATTAATATTTAACATCTATCCAGAGACTGCCCCGGTCACCTGCCGTGACATCCCACCTGTCTGTCCAGAGACTGCCCCCGTCACTTGCAGTGACTTCCTGTCCGTCTCCCCGGGCGCCACCCGCTCCTTTAAAAAGGAAAGCCTCCTTGTATAATAAAGCTCAGTGGTTCCACCTCCCAGACCCGTTACAGAGGTCATACAGGCATGTGGAGGCCACACACAATACTGAGCATCATTTTGACTTGTTTCCACTTTAATTTTGTCTTGTTTTGATTTTCATTTTGACTTGTTTCCACTTTCCTTTTGAGGATCTCTCCAAATCCAGGCCTCCATTGGTTCAAAAATTTGATTTCCATTGATGATTTTTGTGTGATTATGTTGACAGCACATTCAACTTTGTACAGAACAAAGTATTCAATGAGAATATTTCATTCCTTTAGATCTAGGATGTGTTATTTGAGTGTTCCCTTTATTTTTTTGAGCAGTGTATAGTTTTATTGTCTTTCTGCAGTGATTGCTTCGCGTTTTATTATACCTGCGTACTGGAACTTTAGTGGTTCACAGTCACATAACAAATAAAATTAATTAGCATGCAACAGTGATTCATTTAACCCCTTTACTCCCAAGAGTTGTTTGCACATTAAAGACCAGGAAAATTTTTTACAATTCTGACCAGTGTCCCTTTATGAGGTTATAACTTTGGAATGCTTCAACGGATCTTGGCGATTCTGAGAATGTTTTCTCGTGACATATTGTACTTTATGTTAGTGGAAAAATTTCTTCGCTATAACTTACGTTTACTTATGAAAAAAATGGAAATATGGCAAAAATTTTGAATATGTCACACAAAATAGTTAATAAATTACATTTATCACAAGTCTACTTTACATCAGCACAATTTTTATTATAAGGGTTAAAAGTTGAGCAGCGATTTCTCATTTTTACAGCTTTTTTTTTTTAGGGACCACCTCACATTTGAAGTCACTTTGAGGGGTCTATATGATAGAAAATGCCCCAAAGTGACACCATTCTAAAAACTGCACCCCTGAAGGTGCTCAAAAACACATTCAAGAAGTTTATTAACCCGTCAGGTGCTTCACAGGAATTTTTGGAATGTTTAAAAAAAATGAACATTTAACTTTTTTCACAAAAAAATTACTTCAGATCCAATTTTTTTTTATTTTACAAAGGGTAGCAGGAGAAATTGGACCCCAAATGTTGTTGTGCAATTTTTTCTGAGTATGTTGACACCTCATATGTTGGGGAGAACCACTTTTTGGGCACATGGAAAAGCTCGGAAGGGAAGGAGTGCCGTTTGACTCTTCAATGCAAAATTGGCTGGAATTGAGATCAGACGCCATGTCGCGTTTGGAGAGCACCTGATGTGCTTAAACAGTGGAAACCCTCCAATTCTAACTCCAACCCTTACCCTAACACACCCCTAACCCTAATCACAACCCTAACCATAACCCTAGCCACAAACTTAACCCTAACACACCCCTAACCCCAATCCCAACCCTAACCCTAATCCCAACCCTAACTCTAATCCCAACCCTAACCTTAATCCCAACCCTAATGTAAATCTAGCCCTAACCATAATCCCAACCCTAACTTTAGCCCCAACCCTAACATTTTCCCTAACCCTAATGGGAAAATGGAAATAAATACTTTTTTTATTTTATTATTTTTCCCTAGCTAAGGGGGTGATAAAGGGGGGTTTGATTTACTATCTATAGTGTGTTTTTATAGCGGGTTTTTATGTTTGGCAGCTGTCACACACTAAAAGACGCTTTTTATTGCAAAAAATTGTTTTTGCATCACTAAGTTTTGAGAAATATAATTTTTGTTTTTTGTTTTTTTTTTTTGTTTTTGTTGATGTTTTTATTGATACCACATTTGGGCACATGACATTTTTTGATCGCTTTCTATTCTGATTTTTGGGAGACAGAATGAGCAAAAACCAGCAATTCATGAATTTCTTTTGTGGGGGTATTTACACCGTTCCGCGTGTGGTAAAATTGATAAGGCAGTTTTATTCTTCAGGTCAGTACGATTACAACGATACCTAATTTATATCTTTTTTTAAGTTTTCGCGCTTTTATACAATAAAAACTATTTTATATAAAAAATAATTATTTTGCATCGCTTTATTCTGAGAGCTATAAATTTTTTATTTTTCTGGTGATGGAGCTGTATGGGGGTTGTTTTTTTTGGGACGAGTTGACGGTTCTATTGGTACCATTTTCGGGCACATCACATTTTTGATCGCTTTTTATTCCGATTTCTGTGAGGCAGAATGAACAAAAACTAGCAATTCATGATTTCCTTTTGGGGGGCGTTTATACTGTTCCGCGTGTGGTAAAATTAATAAAGCAGTTTTTTACTTCGGGTCAGTACTATTACAGCGATACCTCATTTATATCTTTTTTTATGTTTTGACGCCTTTATACAATAAAAACTATTTTATATAAAAAAATTATTTTTGCATCGCTTTATTCTGAGAGCTATAACTTTTTTATTTTTTCGCTGGTGACACTGTACAGGGGCTTGTTTTTTGCGGGATAAGATGACATTTTCAGTGGTACTATGTTTATTTATATCTGTCTTTTTGATTGTGTGTTATTCCACTTTTTGTTCGGTGGTATGATGTTAAAGCATTGTTTTTTTGGCTTGTTTTTTTTATGCTGTTCACTAAAGGGGTTAAGTAGTGGGACAGTTTTATAGGGCGGGTCATTACGGATGCGGGGAAGCCAAATATGTGTACTTTTGTTGTTTAGATTTTTTTTTCATTAAAATATTTATTGATGGAATAATTATTTTTTTTATTATTTTTTAAATATTTTTACAATTATTTTAAATTTTTTTTAATTTAATTCTAACTTTTACACATTATCCCATTATGGGACACATTTTGTGCTGGCTGATTGCTTCTATAGCATGCAGAGCTTCATGCTATAGAAGCTGTCAGCGCTGCAGGGATTTTACACTGACCTGTGAGACTTCCTGACATGTACTGCGCATGACAGGAAGTGTCTGAGCTCTGGAGACCTGGATGTCATCATGACGACATCAGGTTTCCATGGCAGCGATTGGGACCCGCGTCATGACGCAGGGTCTCCGATCCAAAGGCAGAGGGCTCTGACAGCCCCTCTGCCTGCTCCTGGAACGCTGCGATCATGTTTGATCGCAGTGTGCTGGGGGTTAAAGTGCCGCGAACGGTCCGTGACCACTCCTGGCACTTAGTGCCGGGTGTCAGCTGGGAGAATCAGCTGACACCCGGCTGCGATCAGCCGCGCTCCCCCCGAGAGCGCGGCCGATCTCATATGACGTACTATCCCGTCCAGGGTCAATAAGGCCCAGGTCACATGGACTGGATAGTACGTCAAAGGTCAGAAAGGAGTTAATATTAGTACTGAGTTTATGATGCCTTAATATTAATTTTACCCAAAACTTAAAAAAATATATATATTGTCCCAGTTCCACCCCTCAGTGTCTGGGATTCAGTTACAGACAGCTCAGCCATGCAATCTGGTATAGGGGTGTGCTGAACGTTTCAATACTTTGATTGACAGTTTGGCCATCCAATCTGGTACAGGGGCGTGCTGAGCTGTCAGTGTGTTGATTGACTGAGAGGTATCGGCTGTTTCCAAGTGTTCATTATTCCAGGTGATTGCCATACAACTTAACTGAGCTGTGTCTCCCAGACCTCTGCCAGATGTACAATCAGCTTGTGAGGTTTGTGCTCTTGTTCCTTGAGTTCTGTATGCTTGATCTGTTGTTGCCTGACCTTGGACTTTGTTCTTACTGTGTTTAACTACTTCAGCTCTGATCCGTTATCCTCCTGGTACTCTGACCTCGGAACTTTACCTGACCATGCTTTTGTGTCTTCCTTCTGTTTACATCGTACCCTTCTGGCTTCTGACCTTAACTCCTTGACCATTCTGACTCACGGCTTCGCTGTGAGAAGTGACTAGCATATATTTTTTATACAGGGTGGGCCATTTACCGTATATACTCTTGTATAAGCCGACCCGTGTATAAGCCGACCCCCCTAATTTTGCCACAAAAAACTGGGAAAAATTATTGACTCGTGTACAAGTCCTTCTCAAAAAATTAGCATATAGTGCTAAATTTCATTATTTTCCATAATGTAATGATTACAATTATACTTTCATATATTTTAGATTCATTACACACCAACTGAAATTTGTCAGGTCTTTTATTGTTTTAATACTGATAATTTTGGCATACAACTCCTGATAACCCAAAAAACCTGTCTCAAAAAATTAACATATTTCAACCATCCAATAAAATAAAAGTGTCTTTTAAAAACAAACAAAAAAAAACATCAAATAATAAAGTTCAGTTATGCACTCAATACTTGGTCGGGAATCCTTTTGCAGAAATGACTGCTTCAATGTGGCGTGGCATGGAGGCAATCAGCCTGTGACACTGCTGAGGTGTTATGGAGGCCCAGGATGCTTCGATAGCGGCCTTAAGCTCATCCAGAGTGTTGGGTCTTGCGTCTCTCAACTTTCTCTTCACAATATCCCACAGATTCTCTATGGGGTTCAGGTCAGGAGAGTTGGCAGGCCAATTGAGCACAGTAATACCATGGTCAGTAAACCATTTACCAGTGGTTTTGGCACTGTGAGCAGGTGCCAGGTCGTGCTGAAAAATGAAATCTTCATCTCCATAAAGCATTTCAGCCGATGGAAGCATGAAGTGCTCCAAAATCTCCTGATAGCTAGCTGCATTGACCCTGCCCTTGATGAAACACAGTGGACCAACACCAGCAGCTGACATGGCACCCCACACCATCACTGACTGTGGGTACTTGACACTGGACTTCAGGCATTTTGGCATTTCCTTCTCCCCAGTCTTCCTCCAGACTCTGGCACCTTGATTTCCGAATGACATGCAAAATTTGCTTTCATCAGAAAAAAGTACTTGGGACCACTTAGCAACAGTCCAGTGCTGCTTCTCTGTAGCCCAGGTCAGGCGCTTCTGCCGCTGTTTATGGTTCAAAAGTGGCTTTACCTGGGGAATGCAGCACCTGTAGCCCATTTCCTGCACACGCCTGTGCACGGTGGCTCTGGATGTTTCTACACCAGACTCAGTCCACTGCTTCCTCAGGTACCCCAAGGTCTGGAATCGGTCCTTCTCCACAATCTTCCTCAGGGTCCGGTCACCTCTTCTCGTTGTACAGCGTTTTCTGCCACATTGTTTCCTTCCAACAGACTTCCCATTGAGGTGCCTTGATACAGCACTCTGGGAACAGCCTATTTGTTGAGAAATTTCTTTCTGGGTCTTACCCTCTTGCTTGAGGGTGTCAATGATGGCCTTCTTGACATCAGTCAGGTCGCTAGTCTTACCCATGATGGGGGTTTTGAGTAATGAACCAGGCAGGGAGTTATTAAAAGCCTCAGGAATCTTTTGCATGTGCTTAGAGTTAATTAGTTGATTCAGAAGATTAGGGTAATTGGTCGTTTAGAGAACCTTTTCTTGATATGCTAATTTTTTGAGACAGGTTTTTTGGGTTATCAGGAGTTGTATGCCAAAATCATCAGTATTAAAACAATAAAAGACCTGACAAATTTCAGTTGGTGTGTAATGAATCTAAAATATATGAAAGTTTAATTGTAATCATTACATTATGGAAAATAATGAAATTTAGCACTATATGCTAATTTTTTGAGAAGGACCTGTATAAGCCGGGTGTATAAACTGCCCTCCTGCTCTGTGCAGCCCCATCCAGCTCTGTGCTCCCCATTCTCCTCTGTACTCCCCCCTCCGTCCTTCGCTGTGCTCCCCCATTCCTTCTCCGTCCTCCTGTGCCCTCTGTCCTGCTCTGTGCTCCTCTGTGCCTTCCATCCTCTCCTGTCCTGCTCCATGCTTCCCCCCTCCTCCTCCACGCTTCCCCCGTCCACCGATCTCCCCCCCGTCCTCCACGCTTCCCCCGTCCACCTATCGCCCCCCCCGTCCTCCACGCTTCCCCCGTCCACCGATCTCCCCCCCCTCCTGCTCCATGCTTCCCCGGTCCTGCTCCAGCTTCCCCCGTCCACCGATCTCCCCCCCCTCCTGCTTCATGCTTCCCCGTCCTGCTCCAGCTTCCGCCGTCCTCCTCTATGCTTCCCCCGTCCACCGTTCTCCCCCCCCGTCCTGCTCGTGCTCCTTGTCCTCTCCTCCATCATACTCACCCCTCCCCGTGCCATCGCTGAGTGTCCCTGCAATCCTGCGTTCTCCGTCTTCCTGTTGCAGCTCTCCAGCACTGAGCGGTGATGTAATACCGCTCATTAAGGTCATGAATATGGAGGCCACGCCCATGGGAGTGGCGTCGCGTCCATATTACATGACCCTAATGAGCGGGTATTACATCACCGCTCAGCGCTGGAGAGCTGCAAGAAGACGGGGAGAACGCAGGATTGCAGGGACACTCAGCGATGGCACGGGGAGGGGTGAGTATGATCCCAGCCACCGGCTCCTGCTGCGGCACCCCCTCCCCCGCTGGTTTCTGCCCTATGACTCGTGTATAAGCCGAGGGGGCATTTTCAGCACGAAAAAAGGTGCTGAAAATCTCGGCTTATACACGAGTATATACGGTATATGGATGCAAATAAAAAAATGGGAATGGCTGGTGATATCAACTTTTTGTGGCACATTAGTATATGGAAGGGGAAAAACTTTTCAAGATAGGTGGTGACCATGGCAGCCATTTTGAAGTTGGCCATTTTGGATCTAACTTTATTTTTTCCAATGGGAAGGGGGTCTTGTGACACATCAAACTTATTGAGAATTTCACAAGAAAAACAAAGGTGTGCTTGGTTTTAATGTAACTTTATTCTTTCATGAGTTATTTACAAGTTTATGACCAGTTATAAAATGTGTTCAAAGTGCTGCCTATTGTGTTAGATTGTCAATGCAACCCTCTTCTCCCACTCTTGACACACTGATAACAACACCGCAGAAGAAATGCTAGCACAGGCTTCCAGTATCTGTTGTTTCAGATGCTGCACATCTCGTATCTGAAGGCAATTGTCTATGCTGTGAAAATAAAAAATTAACTGCGGCGGCTTGGGGTAAGAGTGACGGAACTGGGGGGTGTTAAGCTGGGAGACAGACTGGGTAAAGACGACGTAGGGGTTGCAGGGGAAGGAGCACTGAAACTAGTGGGTCAGGGAGGTCAATAGTTCATCAGCATGGATCAATGATTATTTAAATTGATGAAATTGTTTGATGAGGAAAACATTAAAAAACTGAAGCTGCTTAGCTCAACAAGTTAATGCGCAGCCTAGAGAAAGCCTTCAGTCAAGAACCACAGATATGTTTGGACCACAATACTCTTAAAAAGAACTGAGAAAGAGAAAAATGGTGCTTCATGGATGAAGATATAAAAAAAACCCACAATGGTGTTCTCATAATTTTCTGGTGGAATGACACAACATACTTGCCAAGTGTTCCTCGGAATTGATGGAGCTTTTTGAAAAAATTCTGAAAACCGTCTAAAATTTACTATAGTAAGACGTTAATAATATGCAAATATCATTTTCTAAATAAATACATATATCTGATTATAAAACCTTGATTGAATGAAAGAAAATTTAAGGAAATTAGATTATACCATTATAATAAACCAAGAAAAATTAGTCCCATCGAGATACTATGGACTACAAAAATGATAACGTGTATAAATGAAAACTGGAAAGAGATTTTTTTTAATCAATTTTGAAGAAGCATCAAGACACATAGGATGGCAATAGTGGACAAACAAAACGGCTAGAAAACAGGTCAGTTTTACCTCATTTGAACTACTGTAGATAATACAGATTCAGGTCCAGAGACTTAAATCAAAAAGTGCAAAGGAGGAGAAGGGACAAGAGAGTCAGGATAAGAACTAACACAAAAATATTCAATGAGGGAGGGAATATTTGGGATTTCTTGGATAGTGTGAATATTTTGACTCCAAGAATTTAATCTGTCAAGCAGATCAAGGATTAATTTTATCTCAAGCCTGAACTTCGAACTGTTTCAAAGTATTCTTGATGTCAATAGATTTTCATGTCTACTTACAGTAAAAAGACACTGCTGTGCAGAGATTAGTGGAAATAACAGTGCCAATTTCAGTTTGTCTAGTTCATATAGTAACAATTTTCCTGACATGCTGTTTTCTAAACACAATGCATTGATTATGTTGGAGGAGATGTACCTATCAAGCAAATGAGAGTAATGACCTTGTTTGGGACCATGATGTCAATTTCAAAACCAGAAATCCCACATATTACCCAGTTAACTCTAATGCTTCGGCACTGGATTTTTTTTCTAGTGGTTGCTTGAGAAGGAGTTTAAAGCACTAAATGAATATATGACTCAAACAAATGGTATACAAAATCCAAAATATCGCTATACATCAGGTAAAAAATAAGCAAGATTTGATAATTTGTCAACAAGATAAATCAGGGTATTTGATTGTTAGAGATAAAGGGGGATATGCGTAAATTGGATATTAAATGTACCAATATATCTAGTATTGATTCCTTGCATTCAGGGATTTAGTTTGTGGAAAGATGAATGTTTCCAGCCACAAGTGTCCTGGTTTCCAGGTTTTTTCAAAGACAGTTTTCAAATTTACGTTTTCCTTCATCAGGGATCATTACTACAGGACGCCAACATTCAGCGTCTGTCACAGGCAGGGACAACGCTGTGGTGAGGGCTACTACAGCTGGCATACTTTCTCTCCTCCTTTATATCCTGGACAAACATCCATCTATTGAACTATTTATTTCAATCACCTGAGCACTACAGCACTTTACACGCTGGCATTCAACGTCAAGGAATCAAGGTAATTCATAACCACTTTGCTTCATCATTATTATCGGATCCAGCAGTATTCATTTTTACAATACAGGGGCATGAGAGAGTAACTGTATTATGATGTGTGATTATACCGCACCAGCCGCCAGTTTTTATCTCTCTCCTCTTTATAATTTTGGATACTTACCCATTTGTGGAACTCTTTATCCTTATCATTTGAACACGACAGCACTTTATATAATTTTTATTAAGGAGTTGGGTAACTTCATCCTTATTTGGATCTGGAAATATCCATTTGAATACAAAAATAAGGGCATGGTGAATTAAATGTACCGGGAACCAGCGCAAATAATTGTCATTTATTATTATTTCCAGTTTTGGTCTTGTTGGTTTTAGACCCTAATTTTTGCTGCGGTTTCTAGGAGGTATAAACGCACCACTAATTCTGCTTAGTTTTATACTATATGACAGCTGTCTATTTTTGTGTCTGTAAGGCCATGTTCACCCGAAGCGAAAATACTGTGTCTTTTGTTTTCTACAGGTGTCCACACCAAAGTACACAATACCAATCTTCTCTGGTTGCATCATTGCTGCATTTTTCAGACTTTTCCCCCTTAATTGATATGTTTTTGGTGCAGATGTTAAACAATATTTTTAATGTGCTTTTATAGTACTGAAAATCTTTGATTCTTCACTTAAAAAAGTAAATGCAGTTTTTTACATGCGTTTTTGTTTTAGGCGCCACAAAGGAGACTAAAAACTGCACAGTTCAGCAGAGCCTTTAGTTGCACAGCGGCACAGTTTTCATGAAATAAAATCCGATTTTTTTGTATAGTTAAACACAGCAGAATTTTTGTGCAAAAAAGCAGCAGAAAATACGCAGCATTTACACTACATTTGAAAACGGCCTAAATGTCCAAATAAAGTGGATGTGATTTCATGCAAACTCCTGCCCTCGGTGCGTCTAAAGAGCTGAACTTGGCGGTTTCTGTGTTTTTTGTCTGCTATAGGCTTGTATGTTGAGCCTGAAAAAAATGCAAGGAAAAAAAACCACAGAATCAAAGCTTTTCTGTGCTATTAAAAAAGCGGAATCACATATGTACCAAAAATGCATCAAATAGGACGTTGTGTGGTATGAACACCTGCAGAAAAAAGCTGAAAAAATGCAGCATTTATGCTGTGTGTGAACACGGCCTCGTTCTGATCTCCATAAATAATCTGATCTCTGTGCTGTGAGGGTTTTTACAATTACAGTGACACCAAATATGTTCATGTAACTTGCTGATTTGTGATTTTTATTATTTTTTATAAAAGCACATTAAACATGACATTGTCATTTTTTTCCATTATTTTTTAGTAATTTTATAGGATGAAAAAAAAAACTATTTTATTCTCCCTTTAGAATATAAAGATACAGTGTATCTCTATGTATCAGTATGATCTGTCTGTGGGGTCAAAGCCTGCAATACAGATAAAATACGCAAAATTCTCCCAGTGACATCATTGGCGCATGTGGATCAATAGCTTAAGCTCCTGCCTGCAATGATAGAGGTTGTGGGTTAAAGTCCCAGGGAGACTCACAAAAAAAAGGAAAATTACATTTTTGTAATTGTTTTTCCATCCCTGTGATAGAAAACCATGCTTGTCCAACAAGGGCCAGTGTAGCCATGTTATTTGAAGGAGTTGACTACTTTATCTTTCTTTTAATTGCATTAAGGACATGATTTTAAACTTATCAATATACAGTATAAGTAATGCAGGTCCTCTTCATGCCATTTCTAGAGTTGCCTTCCTCACAGACTACACTGCTCCCCTATCCACAATATAGCTGCTATTGGGAGAGCTTGTGACCAAATATATCCATCATCTTTTTCCAATTGAAATATTTTTTACCATGTGCAGCATTTTTGAATTTGAGGAGACTGATGGATGGGTCTAGCCACAAACTCCACCACTAGCAGCCATTTTATGAACATGAGAGCAGTATAGTCTGTGTGGAAAGTATACTGATTTCTAGGAAAGTGGGTTCTCTTCCTTGTGTGACAGCTCTGGTAAATAGTAGAACTTTAGTAGTAGTAGAACTATAAAGCGCAGCACAAGTTCTGCTATAACACATGTAGCCATCTGTGGTTTGTTGAGTCTACGCTGTTATTACTCTAATTACACATAAAGATAATAGATAATTAGAACAAGCCTAGAGACAGGGAGATCTGTCATTAGGAGACCTGCTTTGAAAGCTTTATCTCTTGAGAAGATGAGAGGGAGCAGGAGAAAGGTGAACATCTAACTGCTGTATAAAAATCAATGGGCAGGAGACAGCTGGCTAGTATGTTAAGCGTTAACACCTCTCCTGGAATGTAGCTACTGAGCACACTCTATCAGGGTCTAGAGGGCAAGATCCTTGGAAACAAACTGTATACTATGAAAGAGCAAAGCTGTCACTGCAGGAGAATGACAGCAGACCGAAAAAGGCAAGTCAGTTGAGAACTTGCTTATTTTCACGCTGTCTGACTAATTAAAGCAATTTAAGAACTTAAGAACACACCTTTAATTGTTCATTAACTGATTAACGTTTAAGTTTTGACAAGAATTTTGGAGTAATCTTTGGACTTTAAAACAAGTAACATAAAAAAAATCAAGAACAGCGAACATACCATGAAATCTGGCCTTCACCAACACTGTCTGATGACAAATGCACATCTAGCAGGATGCAGCAGGCCTCCACTAATAAAGGCAGAGTGCAGCACAGTTGCAAACTACTGATAAAAACAGCCACTCCAACACCTAATATGTAGGGGTTAACTGTCTAGTAGAAAAAATGCACATTGATACGGCTTGCATAGGACGCCAGTCACACAGATAAATGGAAGCACAGTGTCTGACTTGCAACCTATTACTAACGCCCTCGTATTAAGAGGCTGGCTGCTCAGCACGATAATATGCAACACACAGGGGGACAGACACCCTAATAAACTATGCCAACCAAAAGAGGCCTAGCCACATCCTGCAAAAAAATATGCAACAAAATTCAATGCATATGATAAATACATTAAATAGGGTATTGGTTACTATTTTGGCCAAGATAGATAAGCTTGCAACCCACGACAAGGGTCCCCAATTTCTTTGGACTTTACAAGTCATGAGAACTATTGACATCCAATGAAAACTATACACCCTTTTTTAACTCCTTACCTACGTGGTCAACTTACATTTTTTATTTTCATTTTTTCCTCCTCTTCTTGCAAGAGCCATATCTTTTCTTTAATTTTTTTTTGTCCACATAGATGTATGAGGACTTAATTTTTTACGGGACAAGTTTGTATTTTTGTACACCTTTCATTTTACCATATAGTATACTGGAAAATGGGAAAAAAATTCAAGTACAGTGAAATTGCAAAAAAAAGGAATTCTATAATTGTTTTTTAGGTCTTGTTTATATGGTGTACATTGTGTGGTCAAAATGACCTAGCATTATGATGCTCCAGTTTTTTTAATTATTTTAGTGGTGAAAAAAAAACAGAAATTTAAAAAAATAATAATTTTGATTTTGTTGTTATTTTTCAAGACCTGTAACATTTTCATTTTCATTTTTCAGTCAATGGAGCTGTGTGTGGGCTTATTTTTTGTGGGGCAACACAACATTTTTATTGTTATAATTTTGGGATAGATATGACATTTTGATAGCTTCTTACAGCCTTTTTTGTTTCGAATTTTTCTGTTTTTGTTGTTTACCTATCAGGATAATAATTTTTATGTTTTGATAGATTAGACTTTTCTGGACGCAGTGATACCACATATTTATATCCTCATTCCATCACTGATTTATGTAGGTGAGGTGCCTCTGAGGGATGTGAGCACGGATCTCTGTACAAACAATGGCAGATAGTGTTACTCGCTACCCTTTCCTCCTATGCTTGACTAGCTGCACGTAGTAAATCAGGAAGGACGAAGCAGTGATGAATTTTACCCTATTTTATTCACAGTACCTTGGTGAGATGATGTAAGATGTCAGGGAAGATGAAGAGATTAAGATGAGGTAGAATATGGAGGACAGAGGTCACAGAAGAATCCCTCTTCAGCCCCAATACACATACTTCAAGATGGCACTGACTAGAAAGAAAGGATGTGAGGAAACAAGATAGGAGAGCTTTAGGGATCTGCTCATTAAATCTAATGAAGCCAAATTCAATGAACTGGACATAGAAGTGAACTCTATTCAGGATGAGATTAACAAAGTGTCGTCTGCCGATATGGTGACAAAATTTAAAGAAGAGGTAGATGCAGAGTTGCTGAAATGGGAAAGTGATATAGTAATGAGGAAAACCAAAAAATATCAATGCAACCTCTCCGATTTGAAAAATAACTGTATCTATGAATGGCGCAGAAATAACCCTCATAAAAACTGTAAACTGTACAGTGTACAGAAAATAGGATTTTTCTGCACTATATTGCTCATGTATCCTCAGTTGATGTTAATGGAGAAAGTATAAGACCTATAACAGACAGAAGGGAACCACCTAGGGAGAAATGGTTTAAGAATAGTAAATTTAACAACAAATGGAAATGGCAGTCTCTCTGACGAGAGACAAGAAACTGAGGACCAATACCCTATAGGTAATTAACCTTTCTGCACATGTTCTGTCCAAAACTCAGACTGAGGTCCTGGGGTTGGGTTTATAATTGTCTCCGGTGAATAACTTTGATTACATTTTAGCCCTAAAGGACATGTATCTCTTCTCCCGAAAACTGGTATTAAGACGACTTCATTTTAAGGGGTGTTCCAACTCCATCGATTTCAATGCATCAGAGAAGGAGACTATCCTAGTGTTGGAGGAGCTGAAATAACAATCTAATCCTGAACCCTCAGGTATTTCTCACCCTACCATAGCTCCTAGATCCACTGCATTCCCCTCTTGTCATTATGCTCCAGGTAGACATTTTTACTTGGTTGGTAGCGGATTATTTTAGGACAATTGGTAATTGTGGGAAGAAAGATAATCTAACCCGCTGTCAGCGACAGACGCTAGAACAACTAGGATCCCTGGGTGATATTGTTATCAAGCCTGTTGACAAGGAGGGAATGTGGTGATGTGGCCAGTGGAGAAGTATGAAAGACAGGCCTTTAGGCAACTGCACAATAAGGACACCTATAACGCCCTTTCCCCAAAATCCTATGAATGTCTTCCAGAATAAAATCAATAGCATACTGGATATGGCATTTGAGAGTGAAATCATCTCTAAAAAAAACCCATGATGGCCTTTCTGTTAGCTGCCCTAAGGTGCCTACGTTCTATCTTCTCCCCAAGTCCATAAAGATGCAATTAATTCGCCGGGCATCCTATTGTCTCTGGCATAGGAGTGCTATGCTGCCCAATATGTAAATATATTGATTAATATCTATGACCGCAGGTTGAAACTTTGCCCTCCTATGTCAGGGACACTAGGGACATCCTGAAGCAACTGGATGGTTTGCATATTGAACCCGATATACTGCTCGTGACGGCGGATGTGGAGTCTCTCTACACCTGCATTGATCATGAGGAGGGCCTGGTGGCCACACAATTTTTTCTTGAAGCAAGGAATCTAGATCCGGATATGCGGGGTTTTGTGTTGGAGTTGTTGCGATTCATTTTGGTACACAACTTTTTACTTTTAAAGACCTTTTTTTCCTGCAAAAGCGAGGAACCGCGATGGGGCGACATGTGTGCTGTGTTATGCTAGTCTTTTCCTGGGTTTTTGGGAAAGAACCATCTTTCCAGAAGATGCACGTGCCACCTCCCAAATTGTATGGTGTTACCCCTTTATTGATGACATTATTTTTATTTGGCAGGGTACTGGTGATGACTTACATCTATTCATGTCCAATCTGAATCACAATGACTCCAACATTAGACTCTCATATACCTATCACCATCAGGAGATTTCTTTTTTTGACATCGAATTTCAGGTTTAGACTAATGGATCGATTCAAACTGATGTATTTAGAAAAGCGATTTCAGTAAATGCATCATCGGCACCTGTGGAATCGACCATCAGGGCTATACCTACAGGACAGTTTCTCCGAATGCGAAGAATTTGTACCTCCTCCAACTCCTTTGAGAAACAAGCATTAGGGGGAGATTTTAAGAGCATGGGTACAGTAGGAAAAAAATCAAAAAATGGCTACAAAAGAGCCAAAAAAACAAAAGAGACTCCCTTCTCTCATGCCATCCGTCTAATAGGGTGACTAAGAAGGATGATAAGCAGGTTATGACCAGGTTTATTTCAACATATAACCATCAATGGGAGAGTATGAGAGCTATTATATAAAACGTTGGAATATACTTAGGATGGACCCTATCCTTGCTAGATATTCACCTAAATAACCTACGATGACAGCAAGGAGATCCATAAATCTGAGGGATATTTCGTTGAACAGCCATTATAAAAGAAAAAGAATATGGTGGGTACAGACCAAAAGGCAAGGAAAGGCTAAACCAAAGTAGTGATAAAAATACCTAAAAAATGTATATTATATAATGTAACACCACCAATGATAGTGAAACAAAAAGGCCTTTATTTAATACATAATAAGACATAAAACACTAAAAAAAACACAATAGTTAGTAATAACAATGTGTTAAATACAATAAATAGAGGCTGGAATATAATCAAAATAATCTCACAATATTATACATATATAAATATAATTTAAATCAATATATAGTATAATAGATAAATATATAGTACAAT
Source organism: Oophaga sylvatica (assembly GCA_033576555.1). Lineage (NCBI taxonomy): Eukaryota > Metazoa > Chordata > Amphibia > Anura > Dendrobatidae > Oophaga > Oophaga sylvatica. Next base: position 154,570,804 of record JARQOD010000005.1, on the reverse strand, counting down.
AAATATAGCGACCAATTAATAATAACAGGTATATAAATATAGCAGCTAGAAACTGGCTTTTATCAACAACAGCTGGTGTGTATCAAGACCATAAAAAAATGTGTAAAAATTATATAAAAAATGTATAAAAAATGAAAAAATATATAAAAAAAATATATTTTATATATAACTATAATAGTGCAATTATGCAGATTGAGTTAACACAAAAATATATTGATATATAGTGTAAAAAATATATATGATATATCAATAAACCGCAAGTGCAAATATGCTCAGTGATATAATTACTAATAAATAGCTATAAAGTGCAAAAAAAGTGTGAATAAATAAATAAATAAATTGAGTACAACACACACCAAAATGTAAGCGATAAAAATGATATAATAAGCACTTTAGGTGTCAGCCAGTAAAAAAGACAGATTCTGAAAAACAATTAATCTCAGCTGTATAGCAAAACCGCCGCTATAGGCAATAAAACAACCGGCTACCAACCGGAACTGAATAAAAAGCCAAAGTGGTGATAGCTATATACCTGTGAGTCGCCGTGAGCGATGAGGACCAGCCTATATCCACGCGCCCCGACGCGCGTTTCGGATACCTCTATCCTTCGTCAGGGGAATAACACATTGATTATTTTGGGGCGGGACAACAAAGACAAAGCTTTTTTTCTGTGTGGTGACTGACTGACCTGCAATAATTTGATTAGGGCCACATCATTTGCCTCAACGGACAGCTCCCATGAACTCAGTATCAGGAACCATATTACATGTGGCGTGACCCATGTGGTCTACTATGCCAGATGTACTTGTTCCCTGGTCTATGTTGGAATGACTTCATGGGAGCTCCAGATAACAACTTGTGAGGGACATTCTAGCAGCCCGTGATGCGAGTGATGTGAGTGCCCTAAAAACTCTCCCGAGGCTCTTTAGAGAGCAACATCATGGCAACCCTAGAGAGCTCATGATATTTGGCATTGATAAGGTTCAGATGGGGATTAGTGGGGGTGATAGTAAGCGCATTCAGGCCCAGAGGGAATGCAGGTGGATAGCAGTCCTGGGGAATATTTTACCGGATAGTCTGAATGAGCAACTTAGTTTTGCCTTGTACCTTTAGGACACATTTCTGTTGATTTGGTATTAACTGTGTGTTCTATATTTTGTTTTCTTATTCAGATTTTATTCTTTCTTTGTTGCAGTTATATATTTTGATTTATCTTCATTTATTAAGTACTCTAATGCTGGAACCCTGATTTAAAGGCCTCATTGCCAATAATGGATCAATACACTGTACCGATATGGACTTTGTATACGCAATGTAAGCGGGGTTCACCCACTACCCTGGGGCCGTGCACACCATTTGGTAAGCCTTTTCCCTAAACTGTTCTCACACGCCTATATGGTTTATTGATTTTTAATGTGGCGGAGATCACTTACCCCTATTTTCTGCATGGTCTGTGTGCCAGCGATTATTGACTATCTTATATGATGGACATGTGCATGTGTTTGTTCCCTCCCCCCTGTTGTCATTTCTATGATATGGCTATCTGGCCAATTTTATTGTAACCTTGTATTTAGTAATAAACTTGTTACTTTTGATACTTAAGTGAATGCACAACTCCGTTTTTTCTCCTTATATGCAATGTAAGCAAGCTATTACTTTAGTCATGTTTTGCTGTATACGGTAATAGATGAGTATACCTTTGAATAATTATGCATCAAGAATAAGGTACTTTAAGTTAGTTACACTACTTGAAAAGGAGAATCCTGTGAAATACTACAATATCATATTGAAAATTAATTTAATTGGCTGGCCTGCGGAGGTCCTCCCTTGACACACCTGTACACTGGCTCATGTATATGTAATTGTTTCCTTCTGTATACACTGTGTTGCTTTTCGGCATAGGTATACATTGGTGGGTGGGGTTTATTCTCCGCACAATGTTGATACTCTAGGCTTGCTTACATTGTCCTCCAGTGAACCTTTTTGGTCATGTGTGCATGCCCATGATGCATGCAGCTTGGAGCATCACTTCTGGCGTCCGTGGTGTGACGCGTGCAGGTCACGGTTTCCATACAGGCAGCTTTTTACCCCGCATGTTGCATTGGAGGCCGGCGAGCGATGCAACTTCCGGCGCACTACCCCAAAGCACACTACCACAAAGCTGGTTACAGACATCACAAACAAATCCAAACATTTGCCTTGGGGTCTTTGCAGCTTGCCCAAGTGCTTGCCCAGCCTATTTCAGTCACATTGGAGGATTGTACACTTCACTGCAGATGAATGACATATGAAAACACATTTGTAAACATACACTGCTTTTTCGCTGATTACTTCGCCCCACACACACAAATGATACACCATTTGAAAGGTAAACTTGCCCCCTTCAGCAAGAAAAGAGCCAAATAAACCACACATTCACGATTTTATCACTAAAGACATTTAAACATTCATTTTCATAAACCTGCAGAAAGAAACAATGACCTGCAGTTGGCACCTCAACCGAAAGACATTTTTTGGCCTCTACTTATCAAACCAATTTATTGTATTACCAATCAACATATATAAATAGCTGTCTGTGCTCATCATCTCATGAAATATATTTACATTTGACCAGCTTACTTTTTCTGAAATTGCCTGAGCCCCCGACGACCAATGTGTGAAAATTTCACATGGGCCAAGCTAGTAATTTAATAAAAGAATTTTGTAATTTTTAAACGGGTTCTATTGTACTCCCTGTCTTCTTCGTTTTGCATGATAGGAGGAGTTGCAGAGAGAGGGAGAAAGAGGCATTATGCGAAATCACAGCTGTAATACATGAATAACATATTATAACAACAGCCGGTAGATGGCAGTAAAGTACAACAAACACTTTACCATCATATCCATATTTGATGAATGAATGAATTAAGACATGTCTCTGAAATGGCTGAAAGTCTTTGCAGATGATTAGCTGAACAGCACACTTCCCATCTGAAATCCTTGGATTATGCTTTACTAACTGTCTTAAGGTGGAGGTGTTTTCCTGAAGTTTGATGAAGAATATCTCAATCTGAAAGACAAAAACAATGCATACAACACAATAATAGCGTTAACTTATGAACGAGGTAGACAAATGTCTAGTACCTGGAATAATACAATGAATAGCTCATCTTCTGATTAGAGAAGCCGCACTAGGCCAAACTGACTCCAACACATTGTAATCCAAACGTTCAAGCTCCTGGTTGCAATCAGATGAGCATCTTAAGTGGTCCGAAAGTCCCTTGAAAGTTCCAATCTCAGGTTCCAGATATGATGGCGCAAACAAGCCTTGATCAACTGGAAAAGTTTTCAAATCACTGTCAGCCTTAACCATCCTTTTTTTTGGATTTGGCGATGGGGGTGCTAACATCAGGATGGATCTCTGGATCAATGTCTGGAGCCTGAAGGCTGAAACTATCTTCAATGGCAGTCTCTTCAAACTGGTCAAGGAGGAACTCTGGTCCTGTTAACCAAAAAGAATTTTCAAAAGTACCAACAGATTGGCCTAGTAGCAAGGTCATCAGGTTTAAGATGGGAGGAAATATACTGCCATTGTTAAGGTTCATCAGATTTCCTCATCCTTTCAACACTGTTACTGACATAGTAATAGAAGGGTTTTGTCTGGTTGTATATGTAACCCAAAACAACCTTGCTACCTGTGTCATTCACGTGAATAGCTAGTTTACTCTGTATGGAGTCTGCGATCTCTACAGCTAGTACAGACCTAAAGAGCTCAAGTCTGCATATGGTGTACTCAGGTTTAGGATTCAATTTAGCCTTCCCAAATAGAAATCGAACACAAGTTATTTGTCTATTTGTATCAAGCACTTTGGGCATGTGCACTCCCACTCCCAATAGCCACAGGTGATTTTAAGCAGATTAGCTGGTCCATTCCTGCCCCACAAATTGTAGGCTTTTTTGCCCAAGAGAGGTGACATTACAGAACAGGGGCCAAATTTACGGACAACTTGACATGGTAATTGGGCATATATATATATATTGGCCAATCTATGCACTAAAAGCCTTCCTTTTTTCATAGCAATTTTTGCAGATACATATTTCATATATACACTAGCGCTTTTTTCATTTTTTTCTTCCATTTTCTATGGCAGCAATGCAATTCTCTAGAGTAATCATTCTTGGTAAGTTATGGTGCAAACCTTAATCTTTTGACTTATATACTCCAAAGGAAGGGAGATACCAGCATTCTTCATTCTCTTGCAAGGATGGAGCTGCCTCTTCGTGGTCATTGCAAAATATTTTTCCATAAAGCCTACATAATGGTTCTTCATTTCAGGCTTGTTTCTTATTGTTCTCTGCAGTGAGTTGAACCTGAATAAAGCCTGTTCTTGGTTGTCAGGAAGCTTGGCTCCTGCAGACTTGAAAGACAAGAGAGCAGCGGTCGGATTTGTTGATTTGAATGAGTTAGGACGGAGAACCTTTCTCTTCACTTCATAGTGATGAGAGCATAGCTTAAAGTGAGTTGTGTGATCATTTTGGAGAACATACTGTAAGTTTTAAAGGAATTGACTTCGGATGCCTTGTAACTTTTATCCAAACATACATAGCCCACGATTACCCAGCCTAGATCAAGTCTTTGGGCATATGGAGCATCATTTGGTTTATTGCATTGTTGATGCACTTTGTGGTCTTTCAGATTGTCCCTGACGAGTAGGATTAGAATATCAGCATTCGTGTCCAGAGAAGGAATTTAGTTAGTTAGGTGCCTCAAGTGGGGATAATGAAGCACTGCGTCTGGAGTGGAAATTTCTTCCCTGTTATGAGGTATTTGATCACATTCAATTGATATTGGCAAGGGTATGTGCATGTTCCCCTTGATTGAAGAGACAATGTACCCACAGGCTTTCCTGCCAGAAGTCTCAATACATGAGTAGGTGTTGAGGGTGAATGGAGCTGCTTGTGCCTTTATATTTAAGATCTCAAAGAGTTTGGATTTTGTTAGAGACCTTTTGCTTTGCTAATCTATTGTGGCATACATGGACAGACCTTGACCAGACATACCTTGGCACAGCATTTAGAACCAGTCTCTTCTCCACATACTTCAATACATGAGGAAACTGCGGTTGCAGTTGGATCATGAGCTTGTGGCTCTCTGCCATGCTTTTTACCAGGGCTGAATGCTACAGAAGATTGTGAATTGTGTGGAGCTCATGTGAGATGCATAGACGTAATGGGTTTCTCACTACTAGATTCATTGCACTTAATTACAGCCTACAGTCCTTAAACAATGTGGTCTGAAGTGGCGCAACACATATCACATTCCAAGCTCCTTGAGAGTATCTCTACGCTACTGTAAAGTCTTTGCCCTAAGTCCACAAAATTCCTTAAGTGAGTTAGGTCTTTTATGGATTGGGAAATACGGTTACTGTCCATAACTTTAGGAGCAACAGCATTTGGCTTAGTGAAGGAGGGTTCAGTAAGTGAAACGTCAGTCTTTCTCACTGATACTGTGCCCCTTAATACTTTACATTTGGTGGTAATGTTATCATATCTTGATGATGATGATGGTGATGAAGCTGGTGAAGCATGTTCAGTGAAGTCAAAGCTGGGGTCAGTGTTCTTCTGAGTTTGATCATTGACTAACCTGAAAAAATATGAAAAGGGAGGAAAGGACACATTTTGCTCTCTTTTGTACCTTGAGCCGTGGTTTGTCCATTTTTACTGCATGCTGTATGGCAAGTTGGACTCTACTAGATTCACGCCATGTACAGTGTCAAGGTAACTGATTCTTGAAAGACCTGGATCTAATTTTGCCAATTCTATTTCTTTTAACAGGTCGCTTAGATCTTGAAGTTTCCGGTTGTCTTGTTAGTTATCTTTGGGAAGGTTTGCAGTCTCTTAAATAAGACACATTCAATGGCTTCTGAGCTGCCATAGGTTTGTTCCAGTCTCTCCAATGCAGCAATAAGACCTGCATCTGAATGGTCCCCATGAACTGCTATTATTGTCTTGAAGTCCTCTGCTGATTCTGGGCCTAACCAGTTAGCAAGCAAATCCAGTTATTTGTTGGCAGTAAAATTAAGGTCTTGGATTACTACTTGAAAGGTCGACTTCCAGGCTCTACGGTTCGCGGCACGATCATCAAACATTTAGAGACTGATGTTTATTAACTGCCATTGAATCATGTATGAATCATGTAAAGTAAGACATGTCCGATCTTCAGGTCATAGTTGCAGGATTATCAATGCAAAGTGAATAATCATGTGCACAGCCGTATAGGAGTATCTGAGTAGGTTCCCACACCATATAAATATAGCAAATAAACTCAGAACTCAACTTCAGTAGAGTGATGATTTTTAATCGTGTCCACAGTAATAACAGAAACGTTTCGGTCCTGAACTTGGACCTTCATCCGTGCACGGACTAGCGGCGGATACCGCGTCCACCTCAGGCACATTTTTGCTCCACCGGGACCCCCCAGGTAACCGCTGCCATATTTGATCACCTATATCGAACAGAATTTAAACCTGATATTCCGGGCATAGCCCCTCTTTTTGCTGGGTCCACCTACTCACAGTAGTCCATGTGACTGATGAAGGTCCAAGTTCAGGACCGAAACGTTTCTGTTATACTGTGACACGATTAAAAATCATCACTAGAGTTGAGCGATACTTTCCGATATGCTAAAGTATCGGAATCGAATGATCGCCGATATCACTAAAATATCGGCGTACCCGATACCGATACGGGAATCCATGTAAGTCTATGGAACAAATATCGCAACAAAAAAAACCCCATTCTTTCCTTGTAAACACAAATATACACACATAGAATACATATATATATATATAATACATGTCTTGTGACATATATATATACATAATGTATAGTTTATACACTTCTACATAATAAAATATCCTTGATTCAATTCCCGGTAAAGCCGGCTTCAGTGAAAGACAGAGGCACCCGACATGAAATGACACTTGTGTACATAGGGTTAAACATTTCTTTCATGTCCTTTGCTATCTAATTTGCACAAACAATTAAATCAGAAATGTGTGCAAAATTTTCACACTTAGGGTAATTAAAGGTGTAAATCGTTGTAAAAAAACGGACTTTTTGCTACGAATTTACACCTTTAATTAACCCTAAGGTGTGAAATTTTGCCACATAGTCTGATTTAATTGTTTGTGCAAATTAGATAGCAAAGGACATGAAAAGACATGGTTAACCCTATGTACACCAAGTGTCATTTCATGTCGGGTCCACCGACATGAAATGACACTTGGTGTAATAGGGTTAAACATTTCTTTTCATGTCCTTTGCTATCTAATTTGCACAAACAATTAAATCAGATATGTGTGCAAAATTTCACACCTTAGGGGTTAATTAAAGGTGTAAATTCGTTGTAAAAAAAACGGACTTTTTTGCTACGAATTTACACCTTTAATTAACCCCTAAGGTGTGAAATTTTGCACACATAGTCTGATTTAATTGTTTGTGCAAATTAGATAGCAAAGGACATGAAAAGACATGGTTAACCCTATGTACACCAAGTGTCATTTCATGTCGGGTTCTGCATTTTCACAAAGCGATGAATTAGCGGCTATTATACTATGTAGAAGTGTATGAACTACAAATATAAATATATATATATATATGTGTCACAAATTCAATGACATGTATATATATATGAGGTGTAAAATTGCTGAAAAAAAATGCGTGGGCTCCCGCCCTATTTTCGCAACCAGACAGACAAAGCCAGTGAGTGGGGGCAGATAATAATAGCCCAGAGAGGGACCATTATTTTTGCCCCCCCCCGGCTACTAACATCTGCCCCCAGACACCCCAGGAAAGACAAATCTATAATTAGATTCACCCTTTCTGGCACTTTGCCCGTCTATTCCCATTGCCCTGTAGCGGTGGCGAATGGGTTAATATGGGGTTAAAGCCACCTTGCTATTGAAAGGTGACCTTAAGCCAGGTTAATAATTGAGAGCTGTCAATTAGACAACTATCAATTATTAATCCTATTGCATGAAATAAAAATAAAACACACACACTTTAATTAAAAATCATTTTAATGAAATAAAGACACATGTTTTTGACCATCTTTTATTTTACTGCAAAAACCATTTCCTGTAATAAAAATAAAATAAAAAAGCAAAATTATTCTTACCTATCCCATGCACAGTCAGGTCCCACGGTGTAATCCTTCAGAAAGGGTTAATGTTTACTGCAGGGACCGCAGCTAATGCTGCAGCCTCACAGTAAACCCCAAATGAATGAGTTCCTCTCCTGCCTGACAGGAGAGTAAAGGCTGGGTGTCACATAACGATACACCAGCGATCCCGACAACGATATGCACTTGTCAGGATCGCTGGTGTATCGCTACATGATCGCTGCTGAGCTGCCAAACAGGCAGCTCAGGCAGCGATCTGGGACAGCGACACTGCGGGTAACATCGCTTAAGGGCCCGTCTCACATAGCGATATCGCTACCGAGATCGCTGCTGAGTCACTAGTTTTGTGACGCAGCAGCGAGCTCACCAGCGATATCGCTGTGTGTGACATTCAGCGACGATCAGCCCCCCTGCCGGGTATCGCTGATCGTCGCAGAAATGTCA
>JARQOD010000005.1:154310080-154562099 GCA_033576555.1 Oophaga sylvatica | reverse complement strand
TTAGTTCAATGTGTGGAGGCTAGTACAAGTGGAGAAAGATAGCCACTTCAGCCTGGTCAGAACTGAGTCAACTGAGTTCAGTTCAGGGAGCAAGCATGCCGACGCTTTGAGAGCGGTGAAGAGAGAGAAGAATCAGCCATCTACTGCTAGTGTGCTTATGTTAAGGGTCGGAGTAGGACGAAAGGCGAGTGGAAGAGAAGAAGAGAGTAACAGAGGTTGAAACAGCATTGATAGCTTACCTCTACTCTGAATACTGGACACCGGGTCCGAGCTTGCTAGCATCTACACGACTAGTAGGAGATACCGGAGACCCTGCTGGACTACAGGTCGCAGGGGCCCAGGAGTGCTGATATGTAACCGGGGTCAGGAAGACGGGGGTCTAGCAGGACGCTGCATACAGAGACACTGTTCTATCCAAGAGAAGGCTCCACCACAAAGTCAGCCGGGTGTATACGTGAAGACAGAGTTAGACTTCGTTTCATACAAGTCAGAAACTCACACTACAGGAGTAAGGAGGCCCTACACCTACTCAGTGGGAATACTGGACGTGCATCCTCCACCCTGCCAGCATCTCGGGACGTGCCTGCAACTACATCAGTAAAGGTACAGAAAGAGACTTTCGTGTGTGTGTCTGCATTATTGCTCCTGCGGCTGAAAGCCCCCTTCTCCATCCTGCACCCCTACACTGCCATCTACCCTGAGGGACCCAGTCTTGCCTGTGGAAGACTTAACACCTTGCTGCCCAGAAACAACCCCTCAGTGGATTTACACAGCAGCTCTGGTTACACTGACCCGGTACCACAGGTGGCGTCACGAATTTCTACAAACCTTTAATCCCAGTAAATATCCCCCTTTTTAGTGAGCGCCCAGGGCCACGGACCGAGCTGTGCTACCCGTGACATCCCCCATTGAAGTGAACGGGCTCGGTGCCGAGTACTCCACAGGCCTTGGCGGGCGACTCATTGCACAGATACGGCAGAGAAATATAGGCATAGTGCAATGCCAAAGATTTCACTTCTTACATTACATGAGTGATATCTATTGTAAATTCTACAATAGATCAGAAATTGGACAGTATAGTCCTCCATACAGTATTATGGGCACCACATAGTGCTCCATACAGAATAATGAGCCCCATATAGTGTTCCATACAGAATATTGGACCCAGTATAATGCTCAATACAGTATAATGAGCCACATATAATGCTCCATACAGTATAATGAGCTCATATAATGCTCCATACAGTATTATGGGCACCATATATTGCTCCATACAGAATCATGGACCCCATATTTTGCTCCATAAAGAATAATGAGCCCTATATGTTGCTACATACAGAATAATGAGCCACATATATTGCTCCATGCAGAATAATGAGCCCCATATATTGTTCCATACATTGTATATGGGCCCCATATATTTCTCCATAAAGAATAATGAGCCCCATGTATTGCTCAATACATAAAGGGGCCCATATAATGTTCCATACAGTATATGATGGACTCCATATAATGCTCCAGTATGTGATGGGCCCATATAATGATCCATATATAATTGGCCCCATATATGATGTTCCAGTGTATAATGAGCATAATATATCATGCTCTAGTGTATAATGGGCCCCATATACGATGCTTCAGTGTATAATGGGCCTCATACCAGTGTATGATGGTCCCTATATATAATGCTCCAAACATAAAAAAACTAATATGAAATACTCACCTCTTCTTGCTGCTCTGCTCCAGACTCCTCAGTGTCGCCATCTTCCAGCTCTCTGCACTGTGACTGTTCAGGAAGAGGGCGCATAGATGTGACGTCATAGCGTCCTCTGACCTGAACGTCACAGTCAGAAGACGTCACAGTGATGGAACGGGGAGCTGTAAGTATCAGAAATGACAGGGCCCTGAGCAAGTGTGGGGGCCCACTCACGGGAGTCTGCACTGGCACAGACACCAGGCCCCCATAGTATGCCGATGTCTCTGACGTCAAGTGGGCCACCCAGCCTGCTCAGGGCCCCGGCCCTTGCCTGGGTGTGCGCTGGGTGCTGACGCCGGCCCTGAATGTTATGTAGCATAAAATTAGCTATGCACTACTTTGCTAATCTGAATCCATAGAAGCACTCTCCTTGTTCCCCTGCTGTGCTACAGTACACCTGTCAGTCTGACTTCTACACATAGCCCAAGCACGGCAGGCGAAGGAAGAAGAGTGACACTATGGATGCGGATTAGTCGAGCTGTGCATAGCTGTGCTAAGGTAGGAGAAGGAGGAGCCTTCATTTTCTTGTTAGTGCTGGCCCTGCAGTGGGGCCCAGGGAATGATTCACCGATTAATGGTAGCATAGCTCCGGGTGGGCCCATCTGAGTGCGGAGCCTGGAGCGAAAGCACCCTCTGAGCCTCCAGGTAGCTACACTACTGGGAAGTGGGAACTCGGCTACTAATATCCCACATCATCCTGTCAAAGTCACCGGACTACTACCCCTAATATCCCACATCGTCCCGTCAGCCAGAGCCACCGGACTACTAATATCCCACATCATCACTTTCAAAGCCACTGGACTACTACCCCTAATATCCCACATCGTCCCATCAGCCAGAGCCACCGGACAACTACCACTAATATCCCACAGCATCCTGTCAGCCTGGGGTCAGAACCAGAGCACTGAGTGGAATGGCCCTAACTTACATACCGGGGGATCCCTTTAAGAGAGGCCTGGCGTCAGAACGAGAGCACTGAGTGGATTTGCCTTGACTTCCATACTAATGATCCCTTTAATAGAAGCCTGGGGTGAGAATCAGCGCGCTGAGGGATTTACCCTAACTTCCATACCGGAGATCCCTTTAAGAGAGGCCTGGCGTCAGTACCAAAGCGCAGAGTGGATTTGCCTTCACATCCATGCCGGGGATCCCTTTAAGAGGGGCCTGGGGTCAGAACCAGAGCACTGAGTGGAATTGTCCTAACTTCCATACCATTGATCCCTTTAAGAGGCCCTGGGTCAGAACCACAGCGCTGAGTGGAACAGTCCTAACTTCCATTTCCTTTCTGGGGGCAGACAATGGCTGGGAGATGTTCCCGGGGAATGCTAGATTTCTCTCACCCGGTCACTTTCTGCTGAGGTGTTGTCGTGGAGTGAGAAAACTGTTGTTCATAGCAACCAATCACAGCTCAGCTTCTTTTAAACAGCTCTGGTGAAATGAAAGATGCTTTGTGATTGGTTGGTGACACACACACACACATCCAATTTCATATATATAGATTTCGCGCTGGCGCCGTCCTAGCTGAGGGCAGCGCTTGCGCAGTTTGATCTCTTGGAAGTCTTTAGGAAAATGGCAGCTGCGCATGCGTAGAGTGCGATTTTACTAAAGCGCAACGTTAGTCCCAGCCACTGGCGATGCTTATGCAGATTGATATAATGGTGGGCTTCATTAAAATGGCGACCTTGGCAGTGAGCAACCTATGCATGTGCAGCCACCAGCGGCATTTTCCTGAAGACTTCCAAGAGATCAACCTGCTCAAGCACTGCCCGTGGCTAGGCCGGCGCCAGCGTGAAATCTTAAATGTACAAGAAGAAAAGACACCCAGACACAGGAGAGGGGACAGGACAAAGCTGAAGATATCAATACAAGAAAGCTTCAAACAAGTATTAAAGAAAATCTGCAAAATGGATTTCTTCACCTGAGGCATCATTTAATCAGTATGACAGCACCAATATGGCCCTGTCTGTACTTCACTTTAAAAAAAAAAAAACCTGTGGGGAATAAGTGCAAGGCAACAGAATGATCCAGATAAAAATACATTTTATTGAGCATTTTATTTTAAAAAAAAGTGTAACACATAAGATAATCTCTTGTCTTATACTCCTTTAAATTACATTTTCAATAATATTTATTTTTTTCTGGATCATACATGCCTTGCACTTATTCCTCATAGGTTTCTCTTCTATGTATATGTGCTAATTAGCCTATTTACCCTATGCTCTTTCATTATACATATGTAGGTTTACTGTACTTTATTTAGTAAAATGTGGCTGACATGTTTTCTTTAATGAACAAGTTCGCTGGAGGATGATGTGTCTAGTTCATTTAGGGTATGTTTTCACGGTCCGGATATGCAGCGCTTTGGACGCAGCGGAAACCCCGCACCGCGCAAAGCGCTGCCCCCTGTTGTTTGCGCATTGATACCGCATGTGTTTATTGAACACATGTGGAATCGCCGCATTCTATCCATAGACAGGGTTATTTATCTTGTGGAGACGGAGCGTCTCCACAAGATAAATAGACATGCTGCGGTCTGGAAAGACGCGCCGCATGTCCGAATACGGATGCGGCCCTGCACGCATAGTGGAGACAGGATTTCATAAAATCCCCTCGACTACGCTGTAACATCTGGACGCTGCAGATTGGACGCTGCGGCTGTGCGCAGCGTCCAATCCGCAGCAAATCCTGAATGTTTCCGGACCGTGGAAACATAGCGTAAGAGGAGCACCACACTAGCAGGTATTTGTTCAGTGCTGCAGTGGTGCTACTAAATTAAGATTCCTGCCCCTGGTCTTATACTTACCCACAGCCGTCATCACCTTTTTTCGGCGCTGTTTCGGTCCTGCAGCGCCATCTTGTGACCACAGCTTCTAACTGGCTGAAAGTCAGAAGGTACGTCACAAGTGCTTAATGCAAATCTAGGAGAACCAGAACAAGGCCACAGAGAGGCTCTCATAGACTTGTATTGAATTGCAATCCGGCAAGTCACAAACTGCAGGAGAGTGATGGGAGCAGCGGGGATAGAACGTGGAGAGGTAAGTATAAGGGTGAGTTTCCACGATCAGGATTCCTTCAGGAAATGCTGCGTGTTTTGCGCTGTGCGTTGGCGCAGCGCCAAACACGCAGCGTCCAGATGTTACAGCATAGTGGAGGGGATTTCAAGAAATCTCGTCTCCACTATGCGTAACAACACGCAGGCAGAAGACCTGCATATCCGGACATGCGGCGCATCTTTCCAGACCGCAGCATGTCCTAGCGCATTGCGGCGACGCTGCGTCGCCGCAACGGAATTTAACACAGGGCTATGTAGCCCTGCGTTCTTTCCGGATGTGTTCCGGAGGTGTCTGGAACACATCCGGAAAGAACGCGCGTCAAAAAGGGGCGGGGCTTAGGACGGAGCGGAATTTCCGCTCCGTCAAATGCGCTGTGGTTCCGGACCGTGGAACCACAGCCTAAGACTAGGTGCAAGGATTTTAAATTAGTAGCACACTCCAGGGCTTCAATTAACCCCTTAACGACCAAGCCATTTTGTAAGTTAAGGACCAGGCCTATTTTTACAATTCTGACCACTGTCACTTTATGTGCTTATAACTCTGGAACGCTTCAACGGATCTTGGCGATTCTGAGATTGTTTTCTCATGACATATTGTCCTTCATGATAGTGGTAAAAATTTTTCGATATAACTTGTGTTTATTTATGAAAAAAATGGAAATATGGCGAAAATTTTGAAAATTGTGCAATTTTCCAATTTTTAATTTTTATGCCCTTAAATCAGAGAGATATGTCACAAAAAATAGTTAATAAATAACATTTCCCACATGTCTACTTTACATCAGCACAATTTTGGAAACAAAATTTTTATTTGTTAGGAAGTTATAAGTGTTAAAAGTTGACCAGCGATTTCTCATTTTTCCAACAAAATTTGGATTCCACACAAGTTTCTAACAGCAGGACAGCTCTTATCTCTAACAATGTCACAGACAGAGTGATAAGATGTAGCTGAGCTGCTGTTTCCCTCATTTGACACACTGCTGTGATTGGAGTTACATTTAGTATCCAATTACAGCAGTCAGAGATGCAGAGACGCTGTCATTGGTCCCTGCATCTCTTCACTGTCCTCCAAATGACGTGATCGTTCATCAGCCGGGGCAGTGCTCAGCTGGTCCCTGACTGTTCCAGCACCTCCCCCCTGCTCTCACAGCAGCAGGTCAGCAGCTTCCACTGCCAGCTTCTCCTCTGATCGGGTAGGAAGTGCTGCATCTCCTGTGCGATCTTGCTGTGTTTGGTCAGTCAGATTGACTGACCAATCACAGCGATCTGGGTGCAGGGACCGATGTCATGGGTCCCTTCACCTCTTCCCATGCCTCTCAGCTGTCATAGACAGCTGTCGGCACTGAACTGTCACTGTGTGTTTACACACAGTGGTAGATCAAAGCCATGACATGCACAGTCCGTCAAGGTGCCAAAACGGACTCTGCACGTCAGTGGACATTAAGGGGTTAAAAAAAACCTGAATTAGTGCTTTAATTGACATGCATCTCCGCCAGAGATGTACTCCAGCCAGTGACTGAAGTACATTGCTGATTAAGTACATTTTCATGAATTTGATGACCACCGCCAATTCTGAGTTGCGCAAAATTATTGAATTTATCAGGGTGTAAGAGTAAAGAGCTCAATAAAGTGGCAGTGGGTACTATTTGCATAACTCGCTGTTGTAGGCAGTGGCACTAAACTCAATTGGAGGAATAAATTTAAAAGGGTTGTCTCAGGATGAATCATCAGGAGCTCTTACTGTTTTACTAAGGGCGGTGTGCTCCTTACATAACCAACCAGGTTGTGGCTACAGAGTGGCCAGTAGCCTAGACAATAAAGTGTACACTATACAATCTTTAATCCCTTCTTTCCTGAGAACAAAGAGAATGTTTAATCAATTGCAAAGTTTCTTGTTTTTATAAATTTGCAAATGTACCAAATTGTGCCCTTCAGACAACCCCTTTATGGTGATTTTATGCTACCTGACTTGTGGTACTAAACACCCGTCAATCGGCTACATGTTTGCTGATTAGCCGTCAATTAATAGCCTGTTTAGACAGGTAAATCAAATTTCAAATGAGCACGGAACGATCAATACTACATTGTTCTGTGTGCATAGGCTGAAACTGTTCTCGGCAGCACAGATCCTGCTTACACAGGAAGATGTGCTGCAGAGAACGATGATCTTTAAGCAAACAAAACGATCATTTCACCTAATAAATTTGTTGGGTGATTGGCAGTTTGATTTCACTGCATGATTAACAGAAGACAAGAATTCCTAGGAACGCTCATTCGCTATAATTGTACAATGTAAATACATCTTTAGGTCACACTGAGCATCCTGTGCCCTGCAGCCAATGCTTGCTTCGCTCTGCATATCAATCAACGCAGTCTTCAAGATAGGAGCACCGAGATGAATAGAAATGTGCTTACAGAGGCGTTAGGCCGGCGTCACACTGGCGACAGAATCGGACGACTGCAATACGATGAAATATCGTATTGCAGTCTGCCCTATGTTAATCTATGGAGCAGCTCCCAGTATCAGATTTTTTGTGGTCCGTTTTAAACGTCCGTGTACAATCGCAGCATGCTGCGATTGTCACCGATTGTCGGTCGACAATCGCCAATGCAAGTCTATGGGAGCGATGAAAAATCGGATTACAAACGGACCGCACGTGTGACTTGCGATTAAATCGCATCGGTGTCCTTTAGAAAAGCCGGCAATTCATCCCCGGCTATACTGTAAAATCACACTGACAGCTTTAATAAAGAATAGAAAGAATAGATATACACACATAGAATACATATATATATATATATATGTCATTGTGACATATATATATATACATACAGGGCCGGCTCCAGGTTTTTATGGGCCCCGGGCGAAAGAGCCTCAGTGGGCCCCTTTAACACAGACCACGATTCATGATGCACAGATACGGCAGAGAAATATGGGTATAGTACAATGCCAAATACTTCACTTCTTCCATTACATGAGTGATATCTATTGTAAATTGTACAATAGCTCAAAAACTGCAAAATCCTCACAGCGCACAGTACAGACTGGACAGTACAGTCCTCCATACAATATTATGGGCACCACAGTCTCCCCCTCATCACCCATATAATACCCCATGCAGGATGTCACCCCCCATATAATGCTCCATACAGAATACTGGACCCAAAATAATGCTCCATACAGAATACTGGACCCAATATAATGCTCCATACAGGATACTGGTCCCCATATAATGCTCCATACAGGATACTGGTCCCCATATAATGCTCCATACAAAATATGGAGCTCTCCTCTGCGCTGTACTGCGTTCTGCACTGTTACGGCTCAGGAAAGGGCGCTGTGGAAAGACTCCCCATTATCATCATGATTTCCTCCCCATCATCATCATTGCCTCCTTATCATCATCATTGCCTCCCCATTATCATCAATGCCTGCCCATTATCATCATCTCCTCCCCATTATCATCAATGCCTGCCCATCATCATCTTCTCCCCATCATCAATGCCTGCCCATTATCATCAATGCCTGCCCATTATCATCATCTTCTCCCCATCATCAATGCCTGCCCATTATCATCATCTTCTCCCCATCATCAATGCCTGCCCATTATCATCAATGCCTCCCCATTATCAGCAATGCCTGCCCATCATCACACACAGACAGCACTACAGCACAAGCACTCTCTCACATAAACACACACACACACACAAAGCACTGCACTACATACACACAGACACACACAGAGACACGTCTTACCTGTTCAGCGTCCGCGCTCTCTGCCACAGCCGGCCGCTGAATGATGACGTCATTCAGCGACGCTGCTGTGAGAGGAAGCGCCGGCACCCCCTGGAGCCCGGAGCTGCGGCAGCGGAGGCACGGGAGAGGTAAGTATTGTGCCAGCTGCTGCCGGGGCCCTGAGCAAGCCTGGGGGGCCCAGTGGCGGCGCTGACACCGCTCTCCTCCGCTAACGGGCGCGGGGGTGCCAGACGGCGAGTGGGCCCCCCCGCCTGCTCAGGGCTCCGGCACTTGCCCGGGTGTGCCGGGTGCTGACGCCGGCCCTGTATACATATATTTATAGTTCTTACACTTCTACATACTGTAATAGCCGCTAATTCAATTTAAGTGTATGTTTGCAAAATTTCAGACATGTAGGGGTTAATTAAAGGTGTAAATTCGTTGAAAAAAAATGCGTGGGCTCCCGCTGTATTTTCTCCACCAGACAGACAAAGCAAGCGAGTGGGGGCAGATAATAATAGCCTAGGGAGGGTAAATTTTTTTTGTGCCCCTCCTGGCTACTAACATCTGCCCCCAGACACCCCAGAAAGGGCAAATCTCTAATTAGATTTGCCCTTTCTGGCACTTTGCCCGTCTATTCCCATTGCCCTGTAGCGGTGGCGAATGGGTTAATAAGGGGTTAAAGCCACCTTGCAATTGAAAGGTGACTGTAAGCCAGGTTAATAATTGAGAGCTGTCAATTAGACAACTATCAATTATTAATCCTATTGAAGTAAATAAAAAAACACACACACTTTAAGAATAAATAATTTTAATGAAATAAAAACACATTTTTTTGACCATCTTTTATTTTACTCTTAATCCGTGCGAAGCCCTTGATCTCCTAAAATAAATATAAAATAATAAAACAACATTATTCTTACCTATCTGGCGATCTGTCACGTCCCACGATGTAATCCTTCACAAAGGGTTAACTAGCAATCAGCTAAGCAGCGCAACTAATGCTGCGTGCTCAGCTGATAGCTCCTGAATGAATGAGCTTATCTCCTGCCGACAGGAGAGGATGTGATTAATGAATGAAGCTTAATTGATTATGTCCCACTTTCACCTTAGGTCAGGTCACTGAAGTGAAAGTGGCAATAAATCAATTAAGCTTCATTCATTCATCTCTTCCTCTCCTTTCGCTGGGAGAGGAAGTTATTCATTCAGGGGGTTAGAGCTCGGAGACAGCATTAGCTCTCTGCGAGCTGTAACCTGTTAACCCTTTCTGATGGATTACACCGTGGGACCTGACTGTACCTCGGATTGGTAAGAATAATTTTTCTTTTTTATTTTATTTTTATTACAGGAAATGGTTTTAGCAGGAAAATAAAATATGGTCAAAAACTGTGTGATTATTTCATTAAACTTCTTTTTTATTAAAGTGTGTGTGTTTGATTTTTCTTTCATACAATAGGATTAATAATTGATAGTTGTCTAATTGACAGCTCTCAATTATTAACCTGGCTTACAGTCACCTTTCAATTGCAAGGTGGCTTTAACCCCTTATTAACCCATTCGCCACTGCTACAGGGCAATGGGAATAGACGGACAAAGTGCCAGAAAGGGCAAATCTAATTAGGGATTTGCCCTTTCTGGGGTGTCTGGGGGCAGATGTTAGTAGCCAGGGGGGGCACAAAAAAAATTTACCCTCCCTAGGCTATTATTATCTGCCCCCACTCGCTTGCTTTGTCTGTCTGGTGGAGAAAATACAGCGGGAGCCCACGCATTTTTTTTCAACGAATTTACACCTTTAATTAACCCCTACATGTCTGAAATTTTGCACACATACACTTATGTAATTGTAAGTTCAAACCATATATCAAAATACAGGAAATGACATGGTTAACTGTGTCTAAACAATGTATCATTTCATGTCGGCTTCTGTGATTTCACAAAAGCCGGCAATTGAATTAGCGGCTATTACAGTATGTAGAAGTCTAGGAACTATAAATAATATATATATATATATATATATATATATATATATACATGTCACAATTACATGTATATATATATATATATATGTGTTCTATGTGTATATATCTATTCTTTCTTTTGTGATTTAAATACTATTCTTTTGGATCCATTATATGTCAGTTTTGCAAGCCTGCGAGAAATTCTCGCAAGTCGGATGAAAATCGGATGTTACAAGGTACACACACATGCGACTAAATCACATCTTTGAAGGAAAATCGGATGCCAGGCGGATGTGTGATGTTTTCATTTTGGTACGATAATCGACCGACTAAAACGGTCCGATTTTTTGTAGTTGTGTCTGACCCCGGCCTTAAGATGAAAGTAGGGCCATGACTCTGTTCTGTTTAGAGAAACAAACAAATAAAATTTATGTACAGATAGTATCTCTTGCTTTAATGAAAGCAGAGGTGCCCCACTGATTGTTATAGTGTCCATTTTTTTCCAGTTTTAAAAGTGATAAAAAACGAAACCAAGATGTTCCCTATAATAACCTGTAGGACCTCTTACGTTTGCACAACTGATGCACGTGGATACTTTGAACATAAATTCCGTTTGTTATTCAGAATGGAACAGACAAAAAGGATGTATGGAAATATGAACTTATCAGTATTTTCTTAAAATACAATATGTTCTTGGGGAATAAGGGGCCCAAGTACAGTCATGGACAAAAGTTTTGAGAATGACACAAATATTAATTTTTACAAAGTCTACTGCTTCACTTTTTCTAATGGCAATTTGCATATACTCCAGAATGTTATAAAGAGTGATCAGCTTAACAGCAATTACTTGCAAAGTCAATATTTGGCTAGAAAATGAACTTTATCCCCCAAAACACATTTCAACATCATTGCAGCCCTGCCTTAAGCTAACCTCTTTTCAGTGATTGCTCTATTAACACAGGTGTGGGTGTTGATGAGGACATGGCTGGAGATCAATCTGTCATGATTAAGTAAGAATGACACCACTCTTCTGTTAACCATGGTTATCTCTAAAGAAACACGGGCAGTCATCATTGCAATGCACAAAAATGGCCTAACAGGGAAGAGTATCGCAGCTAGAAAGATTGCACCTCAGTCAACAATCTATCGCATCATCAAGAACTTCAAGGAGAGAGGTTCCATTGTTGCCAAAAAGGCTCCAGGGCGCCCAAGAAAGACCAGCAAGCGCCAGGACCGTCTCTTAAAAGTGTTTCAGCTGCGGGATCGGGCTACTAGCAGTGCAGAGCTTGCTCAGGAATGGAAGCAGGCAGGTGTGAGTGCATCTGCACGCACTGTGAGGCGGAGACTCTTGGAGCAAGGCCTGGTCTCAAGGAGGGCAGCAAAGAAGCCACTTCTCTCCAGAAAAAACATCATGGACAGACTGATATTCTGCAAAAGGTACAGGCAGTGGACTGCTGAGGACTGGGGTAAAGTTATTTTCTCTGATGAATCCCCTTTTCGATTGTTTGGTACATCAGGAAAACGCCTCATTCGGAGAAGACAAGGTGAGCGCTACCACCAGTCTTGTCTCATGCCAACTGTTAAGCATCCTGAAACCATTCATGTGTGGGGTTGCTTCTCAGCCAAGGGAATTGGCTCTCTCACAGTCTTGCCTAAAAACACAGCCATGAATAAAGAATGGTACCAGAATGTCCTCCAAGAGCAACTTCTCCCAACCCTCCAAGAGCAGTTTGGCGATCAACAATGCCTTTTCCAGCATGATGGAGCACCTTGCCATAAAGCAAAGGTGATAACTAAATGGCTCAAGGAACAAAACATAGAGATTTTGGGTCCATGGCCTGGAAACTCCCCAGATCTTAATCCCATTGAGAACTTGTGGTCAATCATCAAGAGACGGGTGGACAAACAAAAACCTAAAAATTCTGATAAAATGAAAGCATTGATTGTGCAAGAATGGACTGCTATCAGTCAGGATTTGGTCCAGAAGTTGATTGAGAGCATGCCAGGGAGAATTGCAGAGGTCCTGAAGAAGAAGGGTCAACACTGCAAATATTGACTTGCTGCATTAACTCATTCTAACTGTCAATATAAGCTTTTGTTACTCATATGTTTGCAATTATATTTCTGTCTGTGATAAAAACATCTGTCAAACACACATAAAAACCAGAGGGCAGCAGATCATGTGAAAATATAATATTTGTGTCATTCTCAAAACTTTTGGCCATGACTGTACTGAAGAGGAACTGAACTGGAAGATCTCAGGGGGGTGTTAAAAGTCCACAGATTAGGGGGCACAAAACACAGGATGATTCACTCACTACGTTACCCGGAAAAATTGCTATAACTTCTCAAAGAAACAATCTATCGTACTGAAATTTGGACTGTACATACCTTGGTTTATGAAAAACTGATGTTTTAAAGCAGGTGTTGAAAATGTCCAGCGTTCGCATCCAAGTACGCCTGCATGCACAGTTCCATATTGTTGAATGTATTCTGCAGGATATCTGGTGTCATAGCCTGAATTTCTCGCTGTATGTTCTCTCGGAGTACCTGTAAAGTTCGTAGCAGAGGGCCCCTGTGCACGAATAATACATGGGTCCTTTGCAACACAATAGCTCACCATAATGCAGAATTACACCTGCTTTGGAGGTGAAAATTGGCCCCTTAACCTCTTGGGCCTCTGTAAGGCTGCACAGGTTGCACCAATCATATGTATGCCACTGATATTCTTGGTTTATTACTGTACACCCGACGCTTCAAATGTCCCCAAAGGAAAAAATCCGGCAATAACGAGTCCTTTTCTTTTGATCTGGCCCATTCAATTACTGAATGACAGTGACTATGTAAGGGTAAGCAAGACCTTTCTTGGCTGCTCGTTGCCATGTGGATAATGACATGCCTATCACAAGGATAAAAAAGAATATGGCATTATTTTGCCTAATTTGTAGGTTTTCAGTTCGTATGTTCATATGTAATTACTAGTTTTGTTATATCTTTGATATTTCCTTCTATGTAGGTTTATACTGTCTCCTGGATAAGCCTGTGAAATTATTTTTGTAGAGATGCCAGAAGCCGATATTTCACTTCTTCAATTTTTTCCTCAGACATTTTCAGATGTACTTTTGTGTAGCCCTGGTGTGTAAGGCACACATAAAATCCTGGAGGATGTGCGGAGAGGTAACAGTTTAATGCTTGATATCCATTCACTCCATCACACACTTGGACACACCCATAGGGTATATAAGGTAGTGACATGCAGCAGAGCAGAGTCAGTTTCCTGTCTTCGGACAGAGGAGTCAAGCCTTGGGTGGCTCAGGAGTGAGTCATCCCACCAGTGTGCAGTCTGTGCAGGAGGAGAGGAGATCAGATTGCATTTCCTGTCAGAGCTCTGGGTGAGCTAAAGTCAGACAGACGGAGACAGCTTTGGAGAAAGGGAAGTTTGCAGCAGAAACTTCAGTCGCCTGTCCCAAGGACAGTGAAGTTCAGTCGACGTGTTCCTGAACTAGGAGAATACTGAGAATCTGTCAGCGAGCTCCAAGGAAGAGGCAAGAAAGGATTAACTTGTACCATCCTAGGAAGTGTGGAGTGCTTATGTTAAGAGCGCGAACAGGGCGAAGGGCGCAGTGGAAGAAGTTAGAGCAGTGCCTTAGGTATAGGATTACCTGCACAATTTACCCGGTCACTGGGGACCGAAGTGTTGCTATCGCTTCACGCATAGTAACGGAACAACCAGAGTCTTACTGGACCTTAGGTCGCAGAAAGCAGCCCTTGGAGAGTCGGTACGTAACCGGAGTCAGGTGGAATAGGGACTTTGAGCTAGGCCAAGCATAGAAGAACCTAGTTTCATCACTGGAAGGCTCCACCACAATGCTGACCGGGCAGTACAGCTATGGAGTTAGCTGGAGTATTCGGAGTTAACTTAGCTCTATGCTAGTTGGACTCATCATATTGGAAGTAAAGGAGGCCTCTAACCTGTTCAGCTGTTATCTCGAAGCACATTCTCCACCCTGACCAGCTCCCCGGGACCTGCCTAACATCTGACAAGTAAAAGGTATGGAAAGACGCTGGATGGTGTGAGACTGATTCATTTATCTGCACCCTACATCATTATAACCATAGACTTTGAGGGACCAGTCCCATCTGTGGGGGACCCGTCATCTAGCTGCCACAACATCCCCTCAGAGATCTACTGCAGCGCTGGTCTTAGTGATCAGACAACTACAGGTGGCGTCACGAACTGTTATCTACCAAATCCCTGTAAATAAACCCTTTAACGCCTGACCGCCAGGGCCACGGACCGAGCCACGCTACCAGTGACATTTCCTATAGAAATCTACAGGCTCGGCTCCGAGTACCCCATTGCCCTGGTAACCCACAATTGTGGTGGCGGGTCAACACACTTTGTCATGCCTATCCAGTAATGTTCCTGTACGTTGCAGCTTATTCACCATTTACGGAATGCACAGTTTGTATGGCAGATTTCGACATTCAAACTTCTTTAGAAACTCACTTTGGAACTTCTTTAAGGACTCAGTTTTCCAATAAGTTTTCACAATGAAGACACCTTCCATCAACCTGTATATATATATTATCAAAGCACCATTCCAGCATTTTTTTCAGCTCTTGAGTGGCACTTTAAATATAAGTCCCCTGCCCCCAGTCATATACTCACCCTTTAGCGTATTCCCCGTTTTACAGCACCACTCCGATCCTGTGGCGCCATCTTGTGACCACAGCTTCTGACTGGCCGGAAGTCAGAAGCTACGTCACAATGCAACTGTATAAGAGCCAAAATAATGCCTGAACAAGGCTGTCATATTCTTGTATTGAAAAGTGACCTCCGTGCCGCTCAATGAAACACTGCAGCTGCCGGCCAGTAACTTTTCGCCAGACCGACATCGGAAAATGATGAAGGCAGCAGCAGGTGAGTATGAGATAGGGGGCAGGGGAATTACGTTTAAAGCACCACTCCAGAGGTGTAATAAGTAAAAACGCTGGGGTGGTGTTTTAACAAATGAAGGAATTCGGCAGAAGTGAAATGCAAGTGCCACACATTACATCCTGTTGCGCAGGAAGGCATGCAGCAAGTCTATCTCATAGTGGGAACGACCAGTGGGGCGATGAGTCAGCAAGGCCACTTGGTGCGAGGATGTTTCTCATCACTGTTGCTTAGGTTCATTACACTTTCATTTCTCATGAACCAAAATATGTACAGTCCAAATTTCAGTATGGTCAACTGTCTCTTTTAGAAGTTACAACAATCTTTCCAGGTAAAGTGAGTGAATCACTACTTGCCTTGCCACAGGTGTTGACACACTACACTGCCTGATTTGTAGTACTGATTTAACTCGTAAAGTACTGTCTAGACCAGGAGTCTCATACACAAATTTGTCTGGGGCCATTTAGAAAATCCCATTAGGGCACAGGCCACATTGTTAAATTTAGGCTGGAGCTACACAAAACTTTGGCCGTGATAGTAGCCGCTCTGCCAAAGTTCGGTTCGCTCTGTGTAATATTGTGGTGTTATACAATAAATGGTGTTGCATTGTGACTAGGGTTGAGCATTCCGATACTGCAAATATCGGGTATCGGCCGATATTGGCTGTATCGGAATTCCGATTCCGAGTTCCGATATTTTCGTCTTATCGGATACCGGAATCGGGATTGTCACTGTCACTGTCAGTGTCCGTCGGTCGGGTCTGTCAGGAGTCAGCGGCACTTACCTGGCAGAAGATCTCCGGCGGTCACGTCCTGGACTGCTTCATGGCCGCAATCTTCTTTCCCCGGCGGTCACATGCAGTTTCTCGCGATAACTGCAGTGACTGCTGGGTAATCCCGGCTGTAAAGCAGTCAGTCCGATGACGTCACCGCCGGGGAAGCAGGTAATCAGCTGTGCTGCGTCGCGATGACAGGCTCTGCCTGTCATTGCGATGTAGCAGAGTTGGATCGTCGTGGGACTGTCGTTATGGACTGCGTCGGACAGGTGGTATACTGTTGGTTTGTTTTTTTTCTTTTTTTACAGGAGATCGATGGCGTCGCAGGAATGAGAGAGTAATAAAATTAATGAAAACTGTGTTGTCTCTTTTATTTCATTAAAATACTTTTTTCTTGCTTTGTCTTTTTTTTATACATTTAATAACTTTGGGATTAATAATGGATCGGTGTCTTATTGACACCTCTCCATTATTAACCGGGCTTATTGTCACCATGCAATCAACGGTGACATTAACCCTTTATTACCCCGCTTGCCACCGCTACAGGGCAAGTGGGAAGAGCCGGGTAAAGTGCCACAATTGGCACATCTTTTGATGCGCCAAATGTGGGGCTGCTGTAGCCTGGTATTATCAGGCTGTTGAGGGCCAAAATCCATGGGCCTTGACAGTCTTTTAATACCAGGCCGCAGCAGTCTGCATTTTACTTGGCTGGTTAACAAAAATAGGGGGGATCCCCACGCCGTTTTTTTTTCGAGGGGATCCCCTATTTTTGTTAACCAGCCAAGCTAAGCAGACTGCTGTGGCCTGGTATTATCAGGCTGGCAAGGTCCATGGATATTGGATCCTTACCAGCCTGAAAAACCAGGCCTCAGCGGTCTGCTTCATCTGGCTGGTTAACAAAAATAGGGGGGACCCCACGCCAATTTTTTTCGAGGGGATCCCCTATTTTTGTTAATCAGCCAAGATATGCAGACTGCTGTGGCCTGGTATTATCAGGCTGGCAAGGTCCATGGATCTTGGCTCCTTAACAGCCTGAAAATCCAGGCCTCAGCGGTCTGCTTCATCTGGCTGGTTAACAAAAATAGGGGGGACCCCACGCCAATTTTTTTCGAGGGGATCCCCTATTTTTGTTAATCAGCCAAGATATGCAGACTGCTGTGGCCTAGTATTATCAGGCTGGCAAGGTCCATGGATCTTGGCTCCTTAACAGCCTGAAAATCCAGGCCTCAGCGGTCTGCTTCATCTGGCTGGTTAACAAAAATAGGGGGGACCCCACGCCATTTTTTTTTCGAAGGGAACCCCTATTTTTGTTAATCAGTTCCCTCTGACGTCACTGATTGTGTCCCTGGCTGACCTGAAGTGAAAGTGGAAAGCAATCAATTAAGCTTTCCACTTAAGGGCCCGTCTCACATAGCGATATCGCTACCGAGATCGCTGCTGAGTCACTAGTTTTGTGACGCAGCAGCGAGCTCACCAGCGATATCGCTGTGTGTGACATTCAGCGACGATCAGCCCCCCTGCCGGGTATCGCTGATCGTCGCTGAAATGTCAGGACCTTTATTTGATCGCTGGTTTCCCGCTGACAGGCACACATCGCTGCGTGTGACAGGCGGGAGACCAGCGATCCGCTGGTAACCAAGGTACACAGCGGGTTTCCAGGCGTGGGGCTGTGCCTAGAAACCCGCTGTGTACCTTGGATACCAGCGCCCTGATGCAGGGAGCTGGTATCCAAGGTACACAGCGGGTTTCCAAGCGCTGCGCGGTGCCTGGAAACCCGCTGTGTACCTTGGTTACCAGCGGATCGCTGGTCTCCCGCCTGTCACACGCAGCGATGCGTGCCTGTCAGAGGGAAACCAGCGATCAAAAAAAGGTCCTGACATTTCTGCGACGATCAGCGATACCCGGCAGGGGGGCTGATCGTCGCTGAATGTCACACACAGCGATATCGCTGGTGAGCTCGCTGCTGCGTCACAAAACTAGTGACTCAGCAGCGATCTCGGTAGCGATATCGCTATGTGAGACGGGCCCTTAAGCGATGTTACCCGCAGTGTCGCTGTCCCAGATCGCTGCCTGAGCTGCCTGTTTGGCAGCTCAGCAGCGATCATGTAGCGATACACCAGCGATCCTGACAAGTGCATATCGTTGTCGGGATCGCTGGTGTATCGTTATGTGACACCCAGCCTTTACTCTCCTGTCAGGCAGGAGAGGAACTCATTCATTTGGGGTTTACTGTGAGGCTGCAGCATTAGCTGCGGTCCCTGCAGTAAACATTAACCCTTTCTGAAGGATTACACCGTGGGACCTGACTGTGCATGGGATAGGTAAGAATAATTTTGCTTTTTTATTTTATTTTTATTACAGGAAATGGTTTTTGCAGTAAAATAAAAGATGGTCAAAAACATGTGTCTTTATTTCATTAAAATGATTTTTAATTAAAGTGTGTGTGTTTTATTTTTATTTCATGCAATAGGATTAATAATTGATAGTTGTCTAATTGACAGCTCTCAATTATTAACCTGGCTTAAGGTCACCTTTCAATAGCAAGGTGGCTTTAACCCCATATTAACCCATTCGCCACCGCTACAGGGCAATGGGAATAGACGGGCAAAGTGCCAGAAAGGCGAATCTAATTATAGATTTGTCTTTCCTGGGGTGTCTGGGGGCAGATGTTAGTAGCCGGGGGGGGGCAAAAATAATGGTCCCTCTCTGGGCTATTATTATCTACCCCCACTCACTGGCTTTGTCTGTCTGGTTGCGAAAATAGGGCAGGAGCCCACGCATTTTTTTTCAGCAATTTTACACCTCATAATATATATACATGTCATTGAATTTGTGACACATATATATATATTTTATATTTGTAGTTCATACACTTCTACATAGTATAATAGCCGCTAATTCAATTGCCGGCTTTTGTGAAAATGCAGAACCCGACATGAAATGACACTTGGTGTACATAGGGTTAACCATGTCTTTTCATGTCCTTTGCTATCTAATTTGCACAAACAATTAAATCAGACTATGTGTGCAAAATTTCACACCTGTAGGGGTTAATTAAAGGTGTAAATTCGTAGCAAAAAAGTCCGTTTTTTTTACAACGAATTTACACCTTTAATTAACCCCTACAGGTGTGAAATTTTGCACACATAGTCTGATTTAATTGTTTGTGCAAATCAGATAGCAAACGACATGAAAAGACATGGTTAACCCTATGTACACCAAGTGTCATTTCATGTCGGGTGCTTCTGTCTTTTCACTGAAGCCGACTTTACCCGGCAATTGAATCAGAGGATAGAGTTGAGCGATACTTTCCGATATCCAAAAGTATCGGAATCGGAATGGTATCGCCGATATCACTAAAATATCGGCGATACCCGATACCGATACCGGAAGTCCCATGTAAGTCTATGGGAACAAAATATCGAAATTAAAAAAAACCCATTCTTGCCTTGTTGGTTAATTGTACATGAAGGAAAACAAGAAAGAGTAATGTAGAATGTATTGGGGAAGGTTGAGGAGACATTAAAGGCATAGATGTTTAACCCAATCAAATGGAATAGCATAAATATTTTTTTTTTTAAAGATGTTCGGATTGACGAAGAAATTGACAATGTTAACGTTTTTTATATTTAGGCAAATATGTATATTACACAACTTCCATGCTCTTCATCTTCACCTTTTTAACTTTTCACACACTTTCTCCTTCATAATCTTCTGCAGCATCATCTTTTTCATCAAATTATTCTTCATCTTCACCTTCTTTATCTTCTTCTTAAACTTCTTGCTATTCATCTTTGTTAACATTACTCATATTCTTCTTATTAAACTATTATTCTTATTCATATTCTGCTTCATCTTCTTCATCATATTCTTATTTGTGACAGAGAATCCTGTACTTGTAATCTGTCAAAGTATGAATTTTTCATCCTTCCGTTCTTGCTGTCACAAAAGATTTAAATTACAACAGTATTTGTCCGTGTTCAGTTTAGCCTGCAGCAGCAGGCATTTACCAGGGGCACCACGAGGAGGAACGGACTCACCCCATACACTGCTTAGTCTTCTTCTGCTTAGAATTTAGAGCATATATTTTGCTCTTCATTTTGGTCTTATACTTCATGTTCTTCTGCTTTTAGATCTTCTGCTTATTGTTCTTGTGTCTCTTGTTCCGTATCTTGTATTTGTAGCACAATCTTGTACCAGCTGATGTTACTGGGACACGGTTACTAAGCAGGAGGTACCTGTGCTCCAAAGCACTACCAAGGACCAGCAGACGTTGCTGGAACTCGGATACCGAGATGGAGGCACCTAGGCCAAAGGCACTGCGGAGAACCAGTTGACGGTACTGGAACCCGGAGGGGCAGCAGAAGGAAAAGAGCCAATGGCACAACCGATGACCAGCTGACGTTACTGGGACACGGTTACTAAGCAGGAGGTACCTGTGCTCCAAAGCACTACCAAGGACCAGCAGACGTTGCTGGAACTCGGATACCGAGATGGAGGCACCTAGGCCAAAGGCACTGCGGAGAACCAGTTGACGGTACTGGAACCCGGAGGGGCAGCAGAAGGAAAAGAGCCAATGGCACAACCGAGGACCAGCTGACGTTACTGGGACACGGTTACTAAGCAGGAGGTACCTGTGCTCCAAAGCACTACCAAGGACCAGCAGACGTTGCTGGAACTCGGATACCGAGATGGAGGCACCTAGGCCAAAGGCACTGCGGAGAACCAGTTGACGGTACTGGAACCCGGACGGGTAGCAGAAGGTACAAGAGCCAATGCAAGTAACGAGGACCAGCTGACTGTGCTGGAACCCGGAGGGGCAGCAGAAGGAAAAGAGCCAATGGCACAACCGAGGACCAGCTGACGTTACTGAACCCCAGTAACACAGGAGCAAGTGTTGACTGTGCTAACAGCACTTCCGAGCAACAACTGGCGGTGTTGGAGCCCAGGGTCAAGGAGGATGTTTAAATACTAGATCAAGTAATTTCCTTGTTACCTGTCAATTTTAAATGTCTATACTTCAAACAAGAGAAAGATAACCTTTACTACCATAAGATGATGATTTCATTTAAACTAATATCTAGATAAATAAAGAATTGACAAACATAAACACATACATTAACATGTTGAACAGCAATGCAAACCACAAAATAAATTAGTTAAGGAATCTGCTATACGGTTGTACATAAAAGCATACAAGTACATATCTGAATCCATTAATGATGGATAAGTAACAGTATGTACACCATTTTTATTGTATAGACAATGAATGTCTGACTTCAAAACATCATCAGCATTACAAGTTATCTGTGATATTACTAAAATGTTCCATTTGCTGAATAATGTCACTAAATATTTTATACAAAATTATACAATTTCCATCATGTAATACTCATAATATGTGGCAATAATCATTTTTATTAACAAACATAACCTTTCAAAAGTGCATAGTGCATAGTGAAAATTGCTATTTATGGCTGACTGTGACTGTCGACTTGGAAGCATGACAACAGATAGATAAGGTATATATAGATGAGACTGCATAGCCACAGATGGTGAATGGCGATGTAATACTGTACCTCAATAAAGTGTGCGTCACTACTACATAATTTTTTTTATATAGCTTTATAAACAGGGTACATGGATGTATGCTTGTGCCTTTGTTTTGACGCACAGACTGCCTTCCTGCTGAGACGCATTGGGTAGTGAACAGTTGTGTGCAGTGTTCACTGCAGTCTCTGCGGAATAACCACACTTAGACCTTATAACTTTTCAGAGTTTCTTTATCAATCTACCAAGATGAAGAAGGCAGGGAGTAAGGCACGTGGTCGTGGAGTTTCTTCAGGGAGAGGACGTGGGGATTCTGTGGCTGCTGCGGCCCCCAGTGACACAGCATCCACCAGTTTTCCCCGTGAGCGTTCCTTTATGCGCACTTTTGTAGGAGCTCGGAGTACCCCCCTGCTGCGGGAAGAACAAATTGAAGCCGTTGTTGTTTGGATGTCAGCCAATGCATCGACTTCAATTGCTTCCACCTCCTCTCAGGACCACAGCACTGTTGGGAAACCATCTGTCTCTTCACCGCCTGGCAAATTGCCCAGGCAGTCAGAGAGTTCTGTACAGGAGCCAGCTGAGTGTCTGCTTCTGTTCTCAGAATCTATTGGCTTGCAAACAGGGGCCCAGCCAAGCAGCATTCTGTAATGTGAAGAGGGAGTATGCAGTGATGCGCAACAGCTGTGTCTCTCTGAATCTGAAGAGGCGGGTGAGACAGTGCCGATGGTCAGCACACCGCAGAACGCATCTGATGATGATGAGACCCAGGTGCCAGTTTCTGTTGAGCATGGTGCTGGCCAGACCACCCAACAGCAGGTGTTGGAAGAGGGTAGTGGAGATGATGAGGTCCAAGACCCAACATGGCATGAGGAACAGGAAGGTGGTGGGAGCAGCTCAGAGGAATAATAATAATATTTATTTATATAGCGCCATCATATTCCGCAGCGCTTTACAGTTTAGCCGTTTCAGAACACAAGTCATAAGTAACAACGTTAACAATACAATAATTTAAGCTAAATAAGTCGCCCCTGCTCGTGACAGCTTACAATGTACAATGAGATGTGGGAGATACAAAGTATAGGTGTTTATATACAATGGTGCATTTACAATGATGTTCCAGCCATCTTAAGGGACTGAGGGATGGAGATAGTGAATGGGCTAGAGACACACACACACTTACACAGAATACATAGAATGACTTTGATTAGTGAATGTGATAGGCCGCTCTGAACAAATGTGTTTTGAGGGAGCGCCTGAAACCATGCAAATTGTGGATAGTCCTAATTTCTTGGGGTACAGCATTCCAGAGGATTGGCATAGAGCAGGAGAAGTCTTGGAGTCGGGAGTGTGAGGTACGTATTAGTGCAGAGGTTAGTCGAAAGTCGTTTGCAGAGCGCAGCAGTCGGTTAGGCCGATAGATAGAAATGAGGGAGGAGATGTAGGAGGGGTGCTGCACTGTGGAGAGCTTTGTGGGTGAGAACCAGTACTTTGGTTGAAAGCTGGGAGAGGCCTAGAGAAATGGTTAGTGATAGAAGGAAGATAGAGGAAGACATTGCCCCAACGGTACAAACAGGAGGGAGAGTTAGGCTGCAGACTCGGTTGCCTGTAGCCTCCAGTTTGGCACCTGTTCGGAGCAGTTGTCTTCCAAAAGTCAAAACGTGCGCTCCCAGGACTTGCACTGCGTGTTCCTTTTTTCACACACTTGCACATGATATTTGCTATGTGAAATGCAAGCTGTGTAATTAAAAATTAAAAATAGCTAAAAGTGTCAGTCACCTCAATACCACAAATATGTGGAAACATGTGCGGACAAAGCACGTAGTTGAGTTACAAAGACACACTAGAGATGTAGGCCAACCTACAGCAGCACCTACATCTTCAGGTTGTGTTGAAGCCTCTTCATCGAGCTCACACACAGCTGGTTATGCTTCCTCACAGGATCGCCATGGAAGAACCTCGGCCACTGTTGTCCAGAGACAAACTGTTATTCCACACACAGCAGCAAGTTCCCTGTCATCCTCACACTCCCAGGCCACAAAACAGCCATCGGTAACACAGGCATGGGATAAAAGACGGCCATACTGGGCAAACCATCCACGAGCACAGGCTCTGAATGCTGGCATTGCAAAACTCCTGTCCCTTGAAATGCTGTCATTCAGGCTGGTGGAGACAGACAGTTTCCGTAACTTAATATCATTGTCAGTCCCACAATACAATGTGCCAAGCCGATTTCATTTCAGCAGGCAAGCCGTACCTGGTCTGCAAAAGCATGTTGAGGGAAAAATTAAACATGCGCTACTAAACGCCCTCAGTAGCAAGGTCCACCTGACCACCGATGCGTGGACCAGTACCCATTGTTATGATCTGCTACAACCAGTAAGGAAAGAAGGGAATTCTGTCCCTACAATACAACTAAGCTGAATCCCTACGATGTAACGGGGAACCTGATCCTGCGACCAGACCCGCTAAAGTCCTCATCTAGTGTGAACGAAGACCTATAGTTGCGAGGGAGTAATCCCTACAAGATCTAGGGACTGTGAGAAAAGGTGGACACCTCCTAACATAAATTGTAGCATGGATAATTAAACAGAAAAATAAATACTTTGTGATCCTAACATCAAGCAAAACTGACAGATTAAGGCACCTAAGCACCCGGCTAGCTTAACAGTAGATAATACAATGAAGTCAAGCAAAGCCAGAAGGGCGGAGCCAGACTAAATAGGGAAAAAAGGTCATGTGACCAGCAAACTGAAACAAAACCTAACAAGAGGGTTCTAACACCCATGGCCAGGGACAATACCTTTCCCTCACTGCCCATTGGGTCAATGTTGTGCAGCCGGGTACTGATCTTGCGAGTGGCGCTGTACGTGTTCTGCCAACTCCAAGGATTGCAGGAATCAAGTCTGTACACATTGATTCCTCCTCCTATTCCAGTTCCTCAGAATCATCGCTGCAGGAGCCGTCACGGTCTACCTCCACATGGACCCGTGAACGTTTACCTGTTGCGACCGATATGAGCACAGCCGTGTCCAAATGTCAACAGGCCATCCTGAAATTAATTTCCATGGGGAATCTTAGCCACACAGCGCAGGAGCTCTGTAATGCCATAAAGCAGGAGAGCGACGTGTGGTTTTTGGAAGAGAATCTACAGGCAGGCTTGGTAGTGTGTGACAATGGCCGAAATCTGGTGTCAGCTCTGGGCCTTGGCAACCTCACTCACATACCATGTCTGTCATATGTGCTCAACTTGGTCGTGCAGAGTTTTTTGAGGGACTATCCGGATCTTGATGCACTGCTGCACAAGGTCCGCCTAGAGTGCGCTCACTTGCGACGTTCCAGCATGGCCAGATCGCTGATTGCAGCTCTGCAACGCAGATTTCACCTTCATGAACATCGCATCATATGTGACGTACCCACCAGGTGGAATTCCTCGTTACATATGTTGGAGCGGTTGTGTGAGCAGCAGCCAACAGTAATGGAGTATCAGCTGCATCAGGCGCAGTCAACTCGCAATTTGCGCCGTTCACACTTCACCACTACTGAGTGGGCCTCTATAATAAGAATAATAATATTATTTATTTATATAGCGCCATAATATTCCGCAGTGCTTTACAGTTTAACAGTTTCAAAACACGAGTCATAAGTAACAACGTTAACAATACAATAATTAAAGCAAAATCAGCCGCCCCTGCTGGTGAAAGCTTACAATCTACAATGAGGTGTGGGAGATACAAAGTACAGGTGTTTATATACAATGGTGTTTTTACAATGATGGTCCAGCCATTTTAAGGAAGTGAGGGATGCATGGAGATAGTGAATGGGCTACACACACAGAATTACACATAGAATGACTTTGATTAGTGAATGTGATAGGCCACTGTGAACAAATGTGTTTTGAGGGAGCTCCTGAAACCATCCAAATTGCGGATAGTCCTAATTTCTTGGGGTAGAGCATTCCAGAGGATTGGCGCAGCGCGGGTGAAGTCTTGGAGTTGGGAGTGGGAGGTACGGATTAGTGCAGAGGTTAGTCGAAGGTCGTTTGCAGAGTGCAGCAGTCGGTTAGGCCGATAAATATAAATAAGGGAGGAGATGTAGGGGGGTGCTGCGCTGTGGAGAGCTTTGTTGGTGAGAACCAGTAATTAGAATTGGATCCTATAATGAATGGGCAGCCACTGCCAGTGTAATGAGTGGCGAATAACTCTATGAAGGATATCTGCCACGTTTTGCGTGCGTTTGATGAGTCAACGCGGATGGCGAGTGCAGATGATGCACTAGTCAGCCTGACTGTCCCCCTTATCTGCCTGCTTCAAAAAACACTGCAAGCACTAAGGCATGAGGTTTTGGAAGAGGTGGAGGATGAGGAGTCACAAATTCCATCACCTTCTGGACAGTCAGCGCAACGTGGTTCCTCACAAAGGGCTGGAGGACTTTCAAAGTACCATGCTGTATCAACAATTGAACCTCCAGAGTCGCTGTCTATATTTTCATAACCATTACAAACTTTTAATGTATTTACAAAGCACATAATGTACATTTTTTGTCTATCCTTTTGTAATGCTATTGTGTTTCCATAAACTGATGTTACAGAATTATGATACAAAGTTTTAAATTTTGAGTTTTAAATTTTGTAAATTTATATGTATTTGAAGGACTTTGTGAGGAGGATGAGGAGGAGTCAATGGAGGAGGAAGACATCGCTCCAGAGGGAGGTAGACAATGCTCTAGTCAGTATGTAGACCAAGGGTGGGGTGATGCACAGCAGGCGGAGATGACGCCTCTTGCAGGGGACAACGTTTCTTGGCCAGTTGGGAGTCTGCAGCACATGGTTGATTTCATGCTGCAGTGGCTGAGAAACGACCGCCGCATCGAACACATTCACACCACGTCTGATTATTGGGTGTACACCCTCCTAGACCCTCGCTACCGGGACAACTTACAAAGCCTCATCACAACCGTTGAACCGGGAGCGTAAAATGCGGAAGTACCAAGACACACTGGTGCAATCCATAATGTTCTCCATTCCAGCCGAGAGCACTGCTGCTGCTACTGATTTACAAAGCAGCTCTGTGCGTCAAGGCAGTGGAGACAGCTCTGCAACAAGAGGGAGCACAAGCAGCGCCTCTGCACAGGGCAAGAACAGTATGTTCCAAATGTGTCGAAGTTTTGTGGCAGCGCCACCAATGTCTACACCATCCGAGACGGCTCCAGTCAGCAGGAGGCAACGTTTCCGTAAGATGGTTACAGACTACATGTCTTGCCCTCTCAGTGTACTCTCAGATGGCTCTTCCCCATTCAAGTTTTGTGTCTCTAAGCTGGATACATGGCCAGAGCTTAGCCAGTATGCATTGGAGGTGCTGGCTTGATCTGCTGCCAGTGTATTATCGGAGCGCGTCTTTACTGCTGCAGGTGGTGTACTAACAGACCGTTGCATGCGACTATCCTACGATAATGTAGAACGGCTTACTTTTCTGAAAATGAACTAGGCATGGATCTCGCCTGAATTTGCCTGTCCGGTTTCAGATTAACTAACTGGTTGGCAACGTTTTCCATGTCTCCTGTTATGTTCATCTTTCTACCACCTGAGCTATACTCCCTGGGCTACAACACTGCCAGTTGCTGCTCAGAAGTGTCGTGTCCACAGACCAATACACAAGCTATAGTGATAGTGGGGTTCAGTAACGCCTGCTGTTCCCCTGCTGTGTGTCCGGCAAAAATTACTGCTACCTAGCTACACATGTTTAAAAAAACATGACATGTTAAAGTGGCTAGTGCTACACATAGATATCAGGCTACACCCTTATTTCTAAGCTGTAAACAAGTGAAACGTCAAATTTAAAACCATTCAATGATTAGTGTTGGTAACAAATCTGTAACTAAATAATTGTGACATATTATGGCAGATATCCACATGTCTAACACAAATGCTAACACAAAAGCATACTTATGCTATAGGGTACTGATGGTGAACCTTCTCACTCCATAACTTTGACCAATCCAACTCACATCATGCCTCAAATGCTGCAATGTTGGAAGTGCATAATGTGGGTTGAACTTTGACAACAGCTGCAGTGCGAAGGTTATCCTTCTGTGTTCTTGGCTTTTAAATAAAAGCATACAAGTAAATATAATAATACATTGTTGATTAAGGGACATGATGTACACCTGTAATATTGTGCAAACAATGGATGTAGGACTATTCCTCTTCAACATTACTTATATTTGTGTCATTTGAAAAAATACATATTTTAGTTAAAAATTAAAAACCCATGTTCAGTAGCTGTGAAAGGCCCGTTTGTGTACTTCTATATTGTTTGCAACCAATGTATTGTATACAGATGGAAGCGCGTCACACTAATAGATTAGATTTATTTTAAATGGAATGTAGCAGAACCAATTGGAGATAAATGAAAAGGATGAGCCACTGAGACACGCTCAGCAGAGTACAAGCAGCAGTGCTTGAACAAGTAACTGGAGCGTGATCTGCACTCAAAAAAGTAAAAAACACAGACTGAAGTGAACACTGAAACACAACTGTCCACAATCTGTGAAAAGCTCCTTTCTGTACTTCTATAGTGTTTGCAACCAATGTATTGTATACGGATGGAAGCGCGTCACACTAATAGATTAGATTTATTTTAAATGGAATGTAGCAGAACCAATTGGAGATAAATGAAAAGGATGAGCCACTGAGACACGCTCAGCAGAGTACAAGCAGCAGTGCTTGAACAAGTAACTGGAGCGTGATCTGCACTCAAAAAAGTAAAAAACACAGACTGAAGTGAACACTGAAACACAACTGTCCACAATCTGTGAAAAGCTCCTTTCTGTACTTCTATAGTGTTTGCAACCAATGTATTGTATACGGATGGAAGCACGTCACACTAATAGATTTGATTTTTTTCTAATATAATGGAGCTGCACCAATTCCACTAAATAAAATAAAAAAAAAAAAAAAAAAAAGTGACACGTGCAGATGCCTACAAACAGCGGTGGATGCAGAGCAAACTGCAGCGTCACCTGCACTGTCACACACACACCTTGCACAGAGCTGTTAAAACACTGGCAAAATGAAGCTTTACACAGCGGTTGGTAAACTAGCCTGCCTCAAGCACAGTAGTACACAAAATCGCAATATCTAACTGTCCCTCAGAGTCAGCACAGCAGCGTTCTGTCCCTAACTGAGTTCACAGCACAGTGACGCTAAAATGGCTGCGGCGCCTTTTATAGTGCATTCTGACATCATTTCAGCAGCCAATCACAGCCATGCCATTAGTTAAGATGACCGCAGCAGTACAGGATGTGCCCACACTTCGTAGGATTCCTCATTGGCTGACTAAAATCACATTGCCTCTCAAAGAATTATGGGAACTTCCGATTCCGGTATACGATATGGAAAAAGTATCGGAATTAAGTATCGGAATTCCAATAACGCGAATATCGGCCGATACCCGATACTTGCGGTATCGGAATGCTCAACACTATCAGAGGATATTTTACTATGTAGAAGTGTATAAACTATACATATATGTAATATATATGTCACAATGACATGTATATATATTTATATGTATTCTATGTGTGTATATTTAGTGTTTACAAGGAAAGAATGGGGTTTTTTTAGTTGCGATATTTTGTTCCCATAGACTTACATGGGACTTCCGGTATCGGTATCGGGTATCGCCGATATTTTAGTGATATCGGCGATACCATTCCGATTCCGATACTTTAGGATATCGGAAAGTATCGCTCAACTCTAATTGTGACAACTAGGGTGCTGTTATTGCGATAAACAAGTTGCAAAAAAAAAACCAACTTGTTTGGATTTTCTGCCCCTAGCTTGATTCAATTTACTAGGCATCGCAATGCAAATATTAATTAGAAACAGTGCAATGATACATCAAGCATCAGACAAATTCTATTGCTCAATCAAAAACATTATCACTTTGCTTTGTTAAGACTGGTATTCATATGTCACTCTTATTAAGAGGCAAGCAGATGCACCAAATTCAGCGCATTTTATCAGTGGTATGGGCCTCGTCAGAAGCAGGGACTGGAGATTACATTTCTGGCTTAATGTACTCTGTCACTTTTGATCAATTTGTTGGGCAAGCGTAGCCATAGCCAATCCTGACCCAGCTCCTCCACAGCTACATCAACCTTGGCATGATGAAAGTGGTGTGAAATCACAATTTGTCAGTCTTAAAAATGCGTGTGCAAGAATTTCATTAAGAGGCGCATGCTCCTAGCCAGAAATCAAAGTCTATATCCAATCAAAGACTGTAGTAAAATTTCTGGCATGAGGCACACCCTCACTTTTAATGAATTTGTCAGTATTGGGTGGGGAGAAGCTAGCGGGGACATGCCTGTCTCCCATGCGACTAGTGCGCTATGTTTTCTCTGACATGCCGTAACGTTTCAGAGTTAAACATGAATGGCTGGATATGCTGTATGCTGCCCATAAACATGGTGGCATGTATCCGCTGTCAGGTTCCTTTTAAGTGCAGATCTTTTTTGTAATAACCAAAGAAGATTATTATTGCGTATTGTAGTGCAGACACCTGCAGACAAAATACAGCATTTATGCTACATGTGAACACAGCCACAGTGTTACATTTTTCTTACATCTTTATGGAT
The DNA here is from genome assembly GCA_033576555.1 of Oophaga sylvatica. Taxonomy (NCBI): domain Eukaryota; kingdom Metazoa; phylum Chordata; class Amphibia; order Anura; family Dendrobatidae; genus Oophaga; species Oophaga sylvatica. The sequence goes on along the minus strand of JARQOD010000005.1, from coordinate 154,531,699 downwards.
TTAGTTGAGAAAAAAAATCAATCACAACATTTTTATGCTGTAAACTGTTCATGGTAAATAATCTGTTTACTGTGTCATATGGGTTGTTATGATTACAGGGATATCAAATATGTTCATATTATTTGCTAATTTGTAAATTTATTTACTCATTGTGCATTAAGAATGTTGTATTGTAATTGTTTTGATTATTTTTCATTTTTTTTGTTTTTCATTATTTGTTTTTAATTTTTTTTTTTTTCATTATTTTTTAGTAATCTCATAGGAACAAAACAAGTCTGACCTCTAGAATCTAGGTACATAGAAATGCACTGGTCTGTAGAGCTGTATCTCTATGTACCAGAACAAGCTGTCTGTAATTTAGGAGAATACAAAGCACTTTCAAGTAGAGAAAATTTCACTATACTTATCAATGCAAGCTGTGAAAAAGAAAAGAGTGAAAGAAGAAAAAGAGAAAAAATAATTATTTCATTGAATGTAAGTATGTAGAGGAAAAGAGCTGCCGGCCCGGCACCCCACCCACCCACTGCTCCACAGAGCAGGGGACGGAAGAAGAGGGGAACTACGAAGCAGTGAAGACGTCAGGAAGAAAGACATCGTACAGTGAGTGAAAGTCGGGACATTGCTCTAACCTGCCAGGAGAGTACTGTCCTGCTGGATCCAGGACGGTAGGGGGCTATGCAAAAGGCCTGATTCATTATTGCATTTGTGCCTTTTTTTCTCTAGTTTTTTTGTGCTGTTCACCTGTTTATCATTGGTGCCTAAATCTTTTAATTTGTACTTTAATAAAGTCTATTTTACATGTGGTCACTTGTGTTTTTTTTACTTTCACCCTTGTGGGCACGGTTTTTGGTTTACAAATGTTTTAAGCTGCTTCATCAATTGCAACTTTTCAATAAGTCGCAATTGATGAATCAACCAAAAACATCTGAAAAACAAAAAACACACCAATGACGGAGAACATGAAAAAAACAAGCGAGCACATAAAATGAGCCTCAAAAAAGTGCAGATTAATAGTAGAACTAACTAGGCACAAATAAAAAAGCTGAAAGTGCCAAAAGAAGAAAAAGCCACAAATGCAATAATGAATCAGGCCCTACAATGACTGGTTGCTTGGAAGATGTAGGGAATGTATGTGCTTGTGTTATCCTTGATTTTGCTGCAGTCTGCTATTTGCTGGTCATATTTGTCATATTATATTTAGGATCTCCGGGAAATTCAATATTCCAGTATACTGATTAGCCAATGCACATTCAATAGCAACATTCCCTATATTATTAACCTGTTGTTATTGGTATCTAACAGTTGAGGGGGACTGTAATGTAAACCTTTTGGTATGTGCTGTGAAGTATAAGATGTAGAAAGTATTTTCTGTTGTAGATGAAAACTTACATTCTGATGCCCTCTAGTGGTAGATTTGAAATATGAAAAGTTAGCTTCAGAAATATCTGGACAGTGACGCAAGTTTTGGCATTATAGCTCTTTTCCAAAACTTATTCACGATACAGTTATATAATCAATATGAGCTTAAAGTGCAGACTCTCATCTTTAATTTGAGGATATTCACACCTTAATTGGAGTAAGGGTTTAAGAATAACAGCTCTTTAACATGTTGTTGCCTCTATTTAAATGGACCAAAAATAATTGGATAATTATCTCAAAAGCTCTTTAATGGACCGCATTGGCTATTCCCTCATTAATCCATCATTTAATTAAAAGGTAAAAGGTCTGCAGCTGATTCCAGGTGTGGCATTTGCATTTGGAAGCACTTGGTCTGAACCTACAACACGAGGTCAAAGAAGCTCTCAATGCAAGAGAAACAGACCATCATTAGTCTGAAAAAAACAATAAATTTGTCAGAGAGATAGAAGAAATGTTAGGAGTGGCCATATCAACAATTTAGTACATTCTGCAAAAAAAGAGCCACTGGTGAGTTTGGGAATTCAAAATGAACTGGATGTCCACAGACAACAGTGGTCATTGATCGCAGAATCCTCTCCACAGTGAAGAAAAAAACCTTCACAACATCCAGAAGGATGGCTCATTGAGGCAGTGTATTGACTATCGTCTCCTGAATAAGATCACTGTTAAATATCAATATCCGTTACCCTTGATTTCTGACCTATTTTCCAGAGTGAAAGGTGCTAGTTGGTTTACCAAGCTTGACCTCAGGGGGGCGTATAATATTATTCGCATCAAGCATGGTGATGAATGGAGGACGACGTTTAATACCCCAGAGGGGCATTTTGAGTACCTAGTGATGCCTTTTGGGCTCACTAATGCCCCTTCCGTCTTCCAATCCTTTATGAACGATATTTTCCAGGATTTCGTGGATAAATTTCTGCTCGTTTATTTGGACGATATCTTGATTTTTTCCAATGACTGGGATTCTCATGTGGAACATGTTCGGACTGTATTCCGGATTTTGAGAGAAAATGCATTGTATGTGAAGGGATCAAAATGTCTTTTTGGCGTACAGAAGGTTTCATTTCTGGGATTCATTTTGTCTCCGTCTGTTATTGAAATGGACTCGGTCAAAGTTCAGGCCATTTGTGATTGGGTTCAACCCACTACATTGAAGGCTCTTCAGAGATTTTTGGGTTCTGCTAATTTTTATCGTAAATTTATAGGTAATTTCTCTGGTATTGAGAAACCACTGACTGATTTGACCAAGAAGGGTTCTGATGTAGTGAATTGGTCTCCTGAGGCAGTTTCTGTGTTTCAGGAGCTTAAGCGGAGATTCACTTCTGCTCCTGTTCTGCGGCAACCTGATGTTTCTCTACCATTTCAGGTGGAGGTTGATGCTTCTGAGATTGGTGCAGGAGCTGTTTTGTCCCAAAGGGATCCGGAGACCACTAAGAGTAACCCTTATGCCTTTTTCTCTCGAAAATTTTCCCCAGCGGAACGTAATTATTATGTGGGAAATCGGGAGTTATTGGCTATGAAGTGGGCTTTTGAAGAGTGGAGACATTGGATGGAAGAAGCCAAACATCAGGTGGTGGTCCTCACGGACCATAAGAACCTGGTTTATCTTGAATCAGCCAAGTGACTTAATCCTAGACAGGCCAGGTGGGCCTTGTTTTTCACATGTTTTAATTTTGTGGTCTCTTTTCCTCCGGGCACTAAGAATGTTAAGGCGGATGCCATCTCGAGGAGTTTCTTTCTGGATTCTCCTGAGGTAACTGAGCCTGCTGTTATTCTGAAGGAGGGTGTGGTTCTTTCCGCTATCTCGCACAATTTGAGACTGGCTTTAGAGGAATTTCTGGAGGATAAACCTGAACGCTGCCCTGTTGGGGAATTGTTTGTCCCAGACCAGTGGAGTGTAATGTTTTGGTAGCTAAGGAGAATAAGCAAAAACGGCAATACACCAGAGAGGCTGGGATCTATTGGACTGCAGTAACCTGAACTAACCACACAACTAGAGGTAGCCGTGGAGCGTTCCTACGTTGATCCTAGAAGCCTCGTCACAGCCTGAGAGATAACTACACCTAAAGGCAGAAAGATGAAAGCTATCTGCCCCGGAGCAGATCCCCAAAGAAAATAGGAAGCCCCCAAACATGTAATGGCAGTTAGACAAGAAGAAGCACGGACACAGACAGAAAATAGAATGATCAAACGCTGGGGCCCAATCTGTCTAGACAGAAAAGTACAGGAAAGGATACTCACTGCAATTCAAAAAAACCCTAAAAAATACCAATTCTTCTGATTGAAAAAACATGATCTCTACCACCTAAATCAGATCTCTGGTGTAACAAAACTAAGCCGTAGCCACTGAAAAAAACAGGAAAAAGCAAATGAACAAACAACAGTGGCTCCAGATAAACTGAGAGGAGCACAAGCCCCCCAGAGGGGACCTGGCTGACCTCCACAGAAGTGCAGGGAACAATGCAAAAAGCAAGCACAAAAATAAAAGCAGAAAATATCATATCTGATAGCAGAAGATGCAGGCAAGATTCCGCAAACTTCCAAATGAACCAGGAACCACAATTGAGACAAGAACAATTGATCACCGGAAACCATCATGGGAGGGAACCTCCCTTATATCAGACCAGTCCGTGATCCCAGATTGCCATTCCTCGCTGAAAGGTTCAGTACTGTCTGTAACCACCAGAGGGAGCCTCTGCTCAGAAACCATCTCTAGCATTCATAACAGTGGAGGAAGAATGTGATGTCTGAGTTTCATTGCTCCACGTTGGCTGGCCATCCTGGTATTTTTGGTACCAGAGATTTGGTGAGTCGGTCCTTTTGATGGCCCACTTTGTCTCGTGACGTCAGGGACTTTGTGCAGTCCTGTGGGACTTGTTCTCGGTCCAAACCTTGCTCTCGCTCTAGTGGTTTGTTAATGCCATTGCCTGTGCCCAAGAGGCCATGGACCCATATCTCTGTGGATTTTATTTCTGACCTCCCTGTCTCTCAGAGAATGACCGTTATTTGGGTGATCTGTGATAGGTTTTCCAAGATGATACACCTTGTGCCACTACCTAAGTTGCCATCCTCCTTCGAGTTGGTGACCTTATTTTTCAACAGATGGTTCGGTTGCACGGCATTCCAGAGAACATTGTGTCTGACAGAGGAGTCCAGTTTGTTTCCAGATTTTGGAGGACATTTTGTTCCAAACTGGGAGTTCAGCTGTCTTTCTCCTCTGCGTTCCACCCTCAGACCAATGGACAAACTGAGAGAACAAACCAGACCTTGGAGACTTATTTGAGATGTTTTGTGTCTGCTGATCAAGATGACTGGGTCTCTTTTTTGCCTCTGGCTGAGTTTGCTTTGAATAATAGGGCTAGTTCTGCCACTTTGATGTCTCCATTTTTCTGCAATTTCGGGTTTCATCCTCGATTTTCTTAAGGGCAGGTGGAGGCTTCTGTCTGTCCGGGTTTGACTCTATTGTGGATAGAATGCAGCAGATTTGGGATCAAGCAGTGGATAACTTGTCTCTCTCTCTCAGGAGAAGGCCCAGCGGTTTGCCAACCGGCATAGGACTGATGGTCCTCGGTTTAAAGTGGGTGACTTGGTTTGGTTGTCCTCAAAAAATATCCCTATGAAGGTTGCGTCTCCAAAATTTAAGCCAAGGTTCATTGGACCTTATAAGATCGTGGAAATTCTTAATCCCGTTTCCTTCCGTTTGCTTCTTCCAGGAACATTTAAGATTCACAACGTATTCCACAAATCTTTATTGAAGAGGTTTGTCGAGCCAGTGGTTCCTATGGCTGTGCCTCCTGATCCTGTTTTGGTTGAGGGCAATTTGATCCTGATCGGCCTCGTGGAGCACGTGAGGGTTCGGTGATCCCTCCTCAAGGGGGGGTACTGTTGTGAACGTGTTGGAGACAACTTCGGAGCTGAGGCTCCCTCTGGTGGTTGCTGAGGGTATTGAACCTATGTTGAACAGCAAAAGTTCATCACCTGCAATTGATGAATGGTTATCAGTTGTGACGGACTGACCTCCTATGATCCTCGCCAGTGATCAATTGTTACTTCCTGGTCTTGGTTGGAATTCAGCTTGCTTTCTGCTGTCTCCTGCTATCATTCAGATAAGTTACTTTCTATTTTTTTCTGTGGTTTGATTTTCCTTGTTTTTGCTGCTTTGCTTTTGAGTTCAGCCGGGTCCCCTTTGGGGGCTTGTGCTGGTCTCTGTTCTCTTTTTGTATTTGTTCTTTTGCTCAGTTCTTGTGATTTTTTTACTGCTGGGTAGCTGTGTGTTCACACCAGAGATCTGATATAGGTGGTCGAGACCGTGTGGTCTCAGCATTTTTGGAATCAGAAGTGTTGGAGTTTTTCCTAGGGTTTTGCTGGGTTGCAGACAGTATTCTCTCCTGTGCTGTCCTATCTAGATAGTTTTGGGCCCCAGCGTTTGCTCATTCTATTTTCTGTCTTCGTTCGTGTTTTCATCTTGTCTAACCGCCATTATATGTTTGAGGGCTTCCTATTCCTTTGGGGCTCTACTCTGGGGCAGTTAGCTTTCCTCTTTCCATCTTCAGGGGTAGCTAATCTCTCCGGCTGTGACGAGGCGTCTAGGGCACCGTAGGAACGTCCCACGGCTGCATCTAGTTGTGAGGTTAGTTTAGGGGTCTGCAACCTATTAGATCCCAACCTCTCTGGTGTTTGGCTGCCTTTGCGGTTTTTTGCTCCTGCCCTCCTCAGCTACCAAATCATAACACTCCCCCCTGCATGTTTGTCAAATGTATGGGCCCTTGTAGTATTCTAAATCCTATATAGACATACAAGTTGTATTACCTCCCCCATTATTTAGTAATGCCCACATCTTGGGCTTCTTCCTGGTATATATGTACCCCAGCCTAGTATATATGTCCCCAATTCTGGTATATAGGGTCCATCCTGATATATGTGTTCCCCATCTTGATATGGATGTTCCATATCCTGGGCCTCATCCTGGTATATATGTCCCTAAAAGTAAAACGTGCATTTCTATTTCAAATAAAGGACTTTATTTTTGCTATGTGTTTATTTACAATATGACTATGGGGTTGGTGACGGAGAAGCCTCTTATGAAGCCTCTCCATTGCTAATCTGTTGGCTTGATGTCACCTGACAATACAAAGGTGACATCAACCTCACAAATAGTACCCCCACTTGCCACCACCACAAGGCAAGTGGAAAGAGTCAGGCAAAGCGCCAGAATTGGCGCATCTAATAGATGCACCTTTTCTGGGATAGCTATGGGCTGCTGTTTTTAGGTTTGGGGCAATATACATGGCCCCTTACCAGCCTGAGGATACCAGTCCCCCAGCTGTCTGCTTTAGCTTGGCTGGTTGTCAAAAGTGGGGTACCTCATGCCGTTTTTTTAAATATTTATTTAAATAATGTAAAAAAAATGGCATGGGGACCCCTCTACTCTTGATAACCAGCCATGATAAAGCTGACAGCTGAGTGTTACAACCCGCAGCTGTCAGTTTTTCCTGATGTGTTTATCAAAAATAGAAGGAACCAATGAAATGTAGAAAATGTCATGGCACTAGTAACTCTGATATCCATGTATATATGTTGCAGACAGATTAAAGAATTATTGTCGGCAAGTCGACTGGTATGCGGTGCTCTCAGGGCCCGTAGAAGCGTTGGACGAATGAGAAACAGCCATCGTCCTAACTCTTCCTCCCTGCATACCCTGTCCATGTCCCGAAAGATGGAACAAAGAACTTTATTTTTAATTGACTTGGTGAATGCCGCTCTCTTTACTCTTTTATCAGCTGTATTTTAAAAATATAGGGAAACTCATACCATTTTTTTTTTTAAATGTATCTATAGTGCAGGCGCCGGCTGATGAATGCTCACGTCAGTGGTGTCTGCACTTGCCGTTTTTAGCAACAGCAGGCTTCTGTGACCAAAGCTAAACTTTTTACTGCCGGTTACAGCTGCTGGCGCTCTGACTGGCGGTAATAATCTTACAACCAATAGGAGCCGCCAATGTTTCTCACGCTGGCATGCAGATGATAGCGTGGGAAACACTCAATGTTCGGGGTGCCAAACCCAAACAGTAACATGGACTTTTCCTGGAGAAGTCTATGTTCGGGGTCCATGCCAGAATGGTAGGTGTTTTGTACAGACCCCAAACTTTAGTGTTCGGGTTTGACCATCTCTATCCCATAGGTCTCTACATGTTTGAAGATGCACATCCAGTTGAAGAAAGCCCTGGTCACAACTGCATTGTTACACCAATATTCAGGTGTACTAGTGCACCGAGCGGCGTCGGAAGAATCGATACAGGGAGGAGAATGCACATAGCCGCACTCAGACAGTGCTTGCACGGGGAAGAGAGCTCTGTTAATCAGAAGTGGAGAAATGGCCCCAGTAAGCAAATGAGGTGGCATAATGGTGCACCAAACTCTTGATCATGCCACAGGTGCTCCAAAGCCTCCACATTTTCATATGAATTAAAAGTTATTTTCTCAGTATCTGAAGTGTAGCTGAAGCAAGTGTAAATTGTACTTTGTAAGCTCTGTACTTGTTTCCATGCTGGAGGTGACTGTATAGATACGTCAGGCCTTAGGTGCACTCTCAAAAAAAGTGAAGCTTTTAAAAGCAGACAGTAAAGTATTTACTGACAAATCACTGCTGCAATTATAAAGTAAACTCATTTAGCAGAATCTAAACAAATGCATGTTATGTAACAGACCAACATTCTGTTTCCTCCGGCTGTTTACTGACACTACGTTCTGCTGAACTCAAAACCAACAATTTTTTTGGGGGTGGGGGCTGAGGGTAGTAAAAGATTGTATCTAAATGTTACATCACTGCATCAAGCATTTTGTTCTTGGTGTTTTCTGGCAATATTTCCATTGGTTGCTCAATTGAACTCTAAAATCTTATTAAAATGCTGAAAAAGTGTGTGTGTGTGTGTGTGTGTGTGTGTGTGGTGTGTGTGTGTGTGTGTTGTGTGTGTGTGTGTGTGTGTTGTGTGTGTGTGTGTGTGTGTGTGTGTGTGTGGTGTGTGCGTGTGTGTGTGTGTGTGTGTGTGTGTGTGTTTAAAGAAGGCCTTATTATGGGAAAACACGACAGCAGGCACCATCCTGTGCTTTGGCAGGAAAAAACAATGACAGAGCAGCATCCTATTCCTGCCGACCGAATCCTGTAGAATAAAGAAACTACTAGTGTTTAGTCCAATGCATAGATGTCAACAATCTAAAAAAAATGACTAGCTGTTAATAGCCTGGGTCACAGCAATTTGAAGCATATTTATTAAAAGAGGTTATATGGGGCTATTTTTCTCATGGGGCTAAGAACTGACAGGTAGGTAGATGCTACTTACCTGCTTATTCTGCCCTGCACCGGCTCAGAGTGGAGACGGGCCATTCCTGCTGGCAATTCTGCTACTTCATTTGACCTCATGGCAACAGAGCAGCTCGATGGGGTGTGGCTGCTGACATCATGCTGACTGATAGCCAGATCCCCGCTGTTGGGCAGCTGGGAGCTGACTGCCAATCAGCTTGACGTCAGTGGTTATGCCCCCTCAACAGAGCAGAGAAGAAAAGAAGCAGCTGCTCTGTTCCACATGATGTCACTGGTAGCTTCAGAATCGCTGGCAGGAATGGTCTGTGACCTCTCTGAGCTGGCAGAACAGGCAGATAGTTAACACCTACATGCCTGCAAGTTCTTAGGCTCATAAGAAAAAAAAATAAACTAGTCCAGGAAAACCTCTCTGTGCAATGCTTAGGCAGTGCAAACTTACACTAAATAAATTTATATCGCACCTGATTTATCAAAGTGGTTTATGCTGTTTGAGAAATCTGGTAAAGCTTTAGACTGTCTAGCTTAAGTTTACATCAACTTTTCGGTGGCTTGCTTTATGCAAAAATTTGAGGAAAATTTTTGGTTCATTTTGTTGTACACAATGTCACATTTAAGCAATACCTCTTTTTCCTAGACTACACCCCTTCACAGTGAGACCACTCCTCTTGTTGGATAAGTTTTATAATCATAATAATAATATAATAAATATGGTGCAAATCATGATCATTTTTTTTGCACTAATTGATCCATGATTTTTACCCCTAATTTTTCTTTGCTATGACATTATAAGTGCAGAGCTCAAAGGGGGAAGTTAAATAAATACAACCCAACTACCCACCCTAATAACAAACAGTCAGACATGGCTCCTCAGTTGGAAGGTGAATGGCCACAGCTTTTAAATATAAAGTGCAAATGCATGAAATATAAAATTAGCATAGAAATGCCCTGTAGGTCAAGTCCCAGGCAAGAATGGCTCCCTAATTATCTAACAAACCACAAAATTATGTATCTATCTCCATGTATACTATAATGAGCACATATACGTGCAGCGTTTGCCTCTGTCATTAGCTGCATAAAAACCTCTGACCAGCTACAGTGGTGTACAACAGCTCCCGCTTCCATGGCCGCAAAATCATCAGACCGTGTCACTCCCCAGGATCTGCTCCTTAGAGGAGATAATCGTATATTAAACAACCATCAAAACTGGTAAGTGTCAACAGCTATGCAATGGAGCCATTCTTGTTACCAAGGATCAGTCACAGTTGACAACTCTTAACAGCTCTAAAATAAAGTACCAAAACCCTACTGCTACTAAATCCAATGACCCAAAATATTTCCCAGACCAAACCTAAAAACATTGAATAGCTTATGATAGGGACGGTGGGTATGACACCAATAATCCTCTCTGTAAAATGGTGACTTAACCTGCTAAAATCATGTAAATAAACCCTTTATTTAGTAGCTACACTCATGAACGTTATTTTACTCCGTTATCTAATTCATGTATATTATAGAAGAAATAGATGATAAATTAGACAGATAGACAGGCAGACAGCCTAATCAATAGTTACAACTTCTGAACATGACTGTGTAGGAGGATGGACCGGGCCAAGGCAGTTTCGCGTATGTCTGAGCTGGAACCAACGGGACTGTCACCATTGTTTTGGGGGCAGGAGATTCTGACCGGGACAGACCTGTGCACCTGACTACAGGGGGCGGGGGAGATATAAAAGGGGTGAGCGCACCAATAGAGCAGTTCTGGTGGGAAGTCAGTGACTACCTAAGGAGAAGGTTAACTCCGTCTCCACTGTCCCACGCCAAGCATCAGGCCTATCCTGCGGCCCATCCTACCCGACCAGTACATCCTGCTTAGTAAAAGAGCCGGGGACCGTGCAGACTCTTGTGCCTGAGAAATCTGACTGTTCAGCACCGTGCTTGGTAACCAACAGATGTCACCTAACTTACCACACTTGACACTCTGACTCTGGTATCGGGACCGGGAAATCGCATTTAAAGACTGCAGGAGCCACCGTTTTGTTACAGAGACTTCTCATTTCACCTGCGTCGACGTCGAAGGATCTTTCAAGCGTGTTCGTCCGGGAGCCACAGACTGATAAGTTGATCTATTATTTTACTGAACGTTACTTGTATTTCATATTCATTGTTTGTTTCCCCTTTATCTGCAATGTTTTGAATCTGCGTACTCTCTGCGTGAAGTATTGTTTTTGATAAGCTAATCCCCCTCATAAAAAATTTCCCTTAAACTCTTGTTCTGACTCCTGCTCGTCACTGCATCCCACGTTCCTGCTAGTATCTTACATTTGGTGTCATTGGCAGCATTCAGTCTAACAGCATGGAGGTGGCAGATCAAGCAGTTGGGGGAGGCCCACGGCCCAGTCTCTCGCTGGGGGCAATGTTCAATAATTTGCCAAAATTTACAGGTAACAACACCATGTTATGGAGCTGGACTGAGCAGATGCGGGGCATGATGACGACGCCACCCCATGACTCCCCGGCCTTGGAAGCTGAGGTGGCTATTATGGCTCTAGATGGAGAAGCCAGAGACTCAGTTATGTTGCGGATCCCTGGGGAGCGAGACAGCTTTAACCCCTTCCCGACCTATGATGCCTACGTAGGCGTCATGAAAACCTGTGCCTTCACGACCTGTGATGCCTACGTAGGCGTCATGGTATAAATCGCGTTCCTGCGGGTTGGGTGACTGGGGTCACTGAAAGTTCACCTGACCCGCAGGCACAGGAGGCTTTGTGCTTCACCCCAGGGTGGTGGCTTTGCCCCCCCGGTGGCTACGATTGCTCTGATTGGCTGTTGAAAGTGAAACAGCCAATCAGAGCGATTGCAATATTTCACCAATGAAACTTGGTGAAATATTACAATCCAGCCATTGCCGATGCTGCAATATGATTGGCCATGGCTGGAGACAGTAATCTGAATCCCCCACACCGACTGACGGGGGCGATCTGCTCCCGCCACCGACTGACGGCGGTGATCTGCCGCCGCCATCAGCATTTGCTCAAACTCCCCTTTCCTCCGCCTTCCGATCCCCCAACCTTCCGATCCCCCCCACGGTACCTCTGGAGTCCCGGTATACCTCCCGGAGTCCCTCGTCCCTGGTCCATGGGCGCCTCCATCTTCCAAAATAGCAGGTGCATGCGCAGTGTGCCCGCCAAATCTGCAGGCTGGCAGATTCATTCATTCATTCAGGGACATTTTGATCACTGTGATAAACCCTATCACAGTGATCAAAATAATAAAAATAGTAAATAACCCCCCCCTTTATCAACCCCATAGGTAGGGACAAATAATAAAATAAAGAAAATATTTTTATTTTTCTATTAGGGTTAGGGTTACAATTAAGGTTAGAATTAGGGTTAGAATTAGGGTTAGGGTTAGAACTAGGTTAGGGTTGTAATTAGGGTTATGGTTGGAATTAGGGTTAGGGGTGTGTTGGGGTTAGGGTTGGGATTAGGGTTAGGGTTGCAATTAGGGTTAGGGTTGGAATTAGGTTTAGGGTTGCGATTAGGGTTAAGATTAGGGTTAGGGGTTTTTTGGGGTTAGGATTGGGATTAGGGTTATGCTTGTGGTTTGGGTTATGGTTAGGGTTGGAATTAGGGTTAAGGGTGTTTGGGTTAGGGTTATGGTTAGGGTTGGGATTAAGGTTAGGGTGTGTTGGGGTTAGGGTTGTGGTTAGCGGTGTGCAGGGGTTAGGGTTGGAGTTAGAATTGGGGGGTTTCCACTGTTTAGGCACAGCAGGGGTCTCCAAATGCAACATGGCGCCACCATTGATTCCAGCCAAATTTGCGTTCAAAAAGTCAAACTGTGCTTCCTCCTTTCCAAGTCCCGACATGTGCCCAAACAGTAGTTCCCCCCCACTTATGGGGTACTAGCGTACTCAGGACAAATGGGATAACAGCTTTTGGGGTCCAATTTCTCCTGTTACCCTTGTGAAAATAAAAAATTGCGGGCTAAAAAATAATTTTTTGAGGAAAAAAATAATTTTTTATTTTCACGACTCTGCGTTATAAACTTCTGTGAAGCACTCAAAGTGCTCACCAGACATCTAGATAAGTTCCTTTGGGGGTCTAGTTTCCAAATTGGGGTCACTTTTTGGGGGTTTCCACTGTTTAGGCACATCAGGGACTCTCTAAACGCAACATGACACCCGCAGACCATTCCATGAAAGTCTGCATTACAAAACGTCACTACTTCTCTACCGAGCCTGTTATGTTTCGGTAGCTGAGGAGAGCAGGCAAAAAAGGCAATACACCAGAGCAGTTGGAATCTATGAGATTGCAGTACCCTGACTAACCACCACAACTAGAGGCAGCCGTGGAGCGTTCCTACATTGGTCCTAGACGCCTCGTCACAGCCTGAGAAACTAACTACACCTAAAGATAGAAATAGGAAAGCTATCTGCCCCGGAGCAGAACCCCAAAGATAATAGAAAGCCCCCAAACAAGTAATGGCGGTTAGACAAGAGGAAATACTGACACAGAAAGAAAATAGTATGAGCAAACGCTGGGGCCCAAACTATCTAAATAGAAAAGGAAAGGAAGGGTACTTACTGCAATCCCAGAAAACCCTGAAAAGCACCAACTCTACTAATTTCAAAATCACCTGAGATCACACGACCTCTACCACCTAAATTAGTTCTCTGGTGTAACAAAATCAAAACAGCAGCCACTGAAAAAACTGGAAAAAGCAAAAAACAAAACTCAGTGGCTGAACCAAACTGAGAGGGCAGAAGCCCCCGGAGGGACCCTGAAGGCCCCCAAAGAAGTGCAGGACAAAATGCAAAAATATAGCACAAACACAAAAGCAGAAAAAGACTTATCTGTTAGCAGGAGAAGCAGACACGACACAGCAGGCTACAAGGGAAACTGGAATGAAGGATTCAGACGAGAACAATTGATCACCGGCAACCCTGATGGGAAAATGACTCCCTTATATAAGACCAGTCAGTAACACCTGATTCCCAGTCTTCACAATCTTCACTAGTACCGCTTGTAACCACCAGAGGGAGCCTCTGCTCAGGACTCATCTCAAACCCATTCACAACAGTACCCCCCCCTTGAGGAGGGGTCACCGAACCCTCATTTGAGCAACCAGGTCGGTCAGGATGAGTTCTATGATACGCACGGATAAGTCTCCTAGCATGGATGTCCGAAGCAAACACCCAAGAATTGTCTTCCTGACCATAACCTCTCCATTTAACCAAATACTGGAGTTTCCGTCTAGAAAAACGAGAATCCAATATTTTCTCAACCACATACTCCAGATTGCCCTCAACCAAAACAGGGTCAGGAGGCACAGCAGCAGGAACCACTGGCTCAACAAACCTCTTCAACAAGGACTTGTGGAACACGTTATGGATCTTAAATGTCCCTGGAAGAAGCAAACGAAAAGAAACAGGATTAATAATCTCCATGATCTTATAAGGTCCAATGAACCTAGGCTTAAATTTAGGAGATGCTACTCTCATAGGAATATTCTTTGAGGACAACCAGACCAAGTCCCCCACTTTAAACCGAGGACCATCAGTCCTATGCCGGTTAGCAAACCGCTGGGCCTTCTCCTGAGAGAGGGACAACCTCTCCACTACCTGGTCCCAAATCTGCTGCATACGCTCCACAACAGAGTCAACACCTGGACAGACAGAAGCCTCCGTCTGTCCTGAAGAAAATCGAGGGTGAAACCCAGAATTACAGAAAAACGGAGACATCAAAGTGGCAGAGCTAGCCCTATTATTAAGAGCAAACTCAGCCAAAGGCAAAAAAGAGACCCAGTCATCCTGATCAGCAGACACAAAGCATCTTAGATAAGTCTCCAATGTCTGGTTTGTTCTCTCAGTTTGACCATTGGTCTGAGGATGAAATGCCGAGGAGAAAGACAATTGAACACCCAGTTTAGAACAAAAAGTCCTCCAAAATCTGGAAACAAACTGGACTCCTCTGTCAGACACAATGTTCTCAGGAATGCCGTGTAAACGAACCACGTGCTGAAGGAACAACGGCACCAATTCAGAGGAGGAAGGCAACTTAGGTAATGGCACAAGATGTATCATTTTGGAAAACCTATCACAAATTACCCAGATGGTGGTCATTCTCTGAGAAACAGGAAGATCGGAAATGAAATCCATAGAGATATGGGTCCATGGTCTCTTGGGCACAGGCAATGGCATCAACAAACCACTAGAGCGAGAGCAAGGCTTGGAGCGAGAGCAAGTCCCGCAGGACTGCACAAATTCCCTGACATCACGAGACAAGGTAGGCCACCAAAAGGACCGACTAACCAAGTCTCTGGTACCAAAAATTCCGGGATGCCCAGCCAATGCGGAACAATGAATCTCAGACATCACACTCTTTTTCCATTGGTCCGGGACAAACAATTTTCCAACAGGGCAGCGCTCGGGCCTATCCTCCTGACACCCCTCCAGAGCAAGTCTCAAATTGGGCGAGATGGCGGAAAGAACTACACCCTCTTTCAAAATAACAGAAGGATCAGATAACTCAGGAGAGTCCGCAAGGAAACTCATCGAGAGGGCATCCGCCTTAACATTCTTAGTGCCAGGAAGAAAGGAAACCACAAAATTAAAACGTGTGAAAAACAAGGCCCACCTGGCCTGTCTAGGATTGAGTCGCTTGGCAGATTCCAGATAGACCAGATTCTTATGGTCCGTAAGGACCACCACCTGATGTTTGGCTCCCTCCAGCCAATGTCTCCACTCTTCAAAAGCCCACTTCATGGCCAATAACTCCCGATTACCCACGTCATAATTACGTTCAGTAGGAGAAAATTTTCGAGAGAAAAAGGCACAAGGGTTACTTTTAGAGGTCTCTGGATCTTTTTGGGACAAAACGGCACCTGCCCCAATTTCAGAGGCATCAACCTCCACCTGAAATGGCTGAGAAACATCAGGCTGCCGTAGAACAGGAGCAGAAGTGAATCTCTGCTTAAGTTCCTGAAATGCAGAGACTGCCTCAGGAGGCCAATTCACCACATCAGAACCCTTTCTGGTCAAATCAGTTAATGGTTTAACAATAACCGAGAAATTACCAATAAATTTACGATAAAAATTGGCAAAACCCAAAAATCTCTGAAGAGCCTTTAATGAAGTAGGTTGGACCCAATCACAGATGGCCTGAACCTTGACCGGGTCCATTTCAATAACAGATGGGGACAAAATGAATCCCAGAAATGAGATCCTCTGTACGCCAAAAAGACACTTTGATCCCTTCACATACAGAGCATTCTCTCTCAAAATCTGGAATACAGTTCGAACATGTTTCACATGAGAGTCCCAGTCATTAGAAAAAATCAAGATATCATCCAAATAAACAATCAGAAATTTGTCCACAAAATCCCTGAAAATGTCATTCATGAAGGACTGGAAGACGGAAGGAGCATTAGTGAGCCCAAAGGGCATCACTAGGTACTCAAAATGCCCTTCAGGGGTATTGAATGCCGTCTTCCATTCATCCCCATGCTTAATGCGAATAAGGTTATACGCCCCCCTGAGGTCAAGCTTGGTAAACCAAGTAGCGTTTTTCACCCTGGAAAACAGGTCAGAAATCAAGGGTAACGGGTATTGATATTTCACAGTAATATTGTTCAAGAGACGATAATCAATACACGGCCTTAATGAACCATCTTTTTTGGCCACAAAGAAAAAACCGGCACCTAAGGGTGAAGAGGATGGTCTGATATGACCCTTCTCCAATGATTCCTTGATATAAGACCGCATAGCGTCATGTTCAGGTACAGACAAGTTAAAAAGGCGACCTTTAGGGAATTTACTACCCGGCACTAATTCAATAGCGCAGTCATAGCTCCTATGGGGAGGCAAGGATGCAGATTTACTTTCGCTAAACACATCAGAAAAATCAAACAAAAAGTCAGGAACATCCTGAGCCTGGGGGGAGGCAGAAAAAACAGGAGTGTTGGTATTAACACATTGGCAGCCCCAACTGGTTACAGACACAGATTTCCAATCCAAAACAGGATTATGAGACTGTAACCAAGGGAAACCCAGCACGATAATGTCATGCAGATTATATAGAACCAAAAATTTGCAGCACTCCTGGTGATCAGGTTCAACCCTCATTATCACCTGAGTAGAAAACTGGGGTTTATTCTCAGCCAAAGGGGTAGAATCGATCCCCAGTAGGGGAATAGACTTCTGTAGGGGTATCAAGGGAAACCCACAACGTTTAGCAAAATCATAATCCATCAGGTTAATAGCTGCTCCAGAATCAACGAAAGCCTGAGCAGAAAATGAGGACAGAGAGCATATCAGAGTGACAGTTAATAAAAACTTAGTCTGAACACTACCCAAGACAACTGAGCGTGCAAAACGTCTTCCCCGCTTAGGGCAGACTGAAATAGCATGAGAGGCATCACCACAGTAGAAACATAACCCATTGCGCTTTCGAAACTCATGACGCTGTGCCCCAGACACCACTCTATCACACTGCATGGGTTCAGAAGCTGGCTCACAAGGCAACACCATTCCACGCATACTTCTCCGCTCACGCAAACGTCTGTCAATTTGAATCGCTAATGACATAGAATCATTGAGACCAGAGGGGACAGGGAATCCCACCATAACATCCTTTACATTATCTGACAGACCCTTCCGGAAAAGGGCCGCCAAAGCGTCGTCATTCCATTTGGTCAGGACTGCCCACCTACGGAATCTCTGACAGTATAACTCAGCGTCATCAAGCCCATGATTTAATGCCAACAAGGCTTTTTCAGCTTGATCAGTGACATTAGGCTCATCGTACAATAACCCCAAAGCCTGAAAAAACGCATCAACATCACTCAAAACAGGATCCCCAGGTATCAGGGAAAAAGCCCAATCCTGAGGATCGCCGCGCAGGAGAGAGATGATAATTTGAACCTGCTGCGCTGCGTTTCCTGAGGACTTAGATTTTAAGGCAAAAAAAAATTTACAATTATTTTTGAAATTCTGAAACTTAGCTCGATCCCCTAAAAACAAATCTGGCATGGGGATCCTAGGTTCCACAACAGGCAACCTAGCAAGATATGCAGCAATACTCTGAACCTCAGTGGCAAGCTGATCCACACGGCCAGACAACTGTGCAAACTCCATTGGGAGAAAAGATCCTCCCCAGCACCCAGAGATACAGAGGGAAAAAAAAAAAAAAAATGCAACAAACAGAAAAATATCTCTGACAACTCTGACAACCTTTTTTCTTTCACAATATTTTTTCCCTTCTGTGAGTACCATACAATTTTCAATTTTTAGGCCGGTGATACTGTTATGTTTCGGTAGCTGAGGAGAGCAGGCAAAAAAGGCAATACACCAGAGCAGTTGGAATCTATGAGATTGCAGTACCCTGACTAACCACCACAACTAGAGGCAGCCGTGGAGCGTTCCTACGTTGGTCCTAGACGCCTCGTCACAGCCTGAGAAACTAACTACACCTAAAGATAGAAATAGGAAAGCTATCTGCCCCGGAGCAGAACCCCAAAGATAATAGAAAGCCCCCAAACAAGTAATGGCGGTTAGACAAGAGGAAATACTGACACAGAAAGAAAATAGTATGAGCAAACGCTGGGGCCCAAACTATCTAAATAGAAAAGGAAAGGAAGGGTACTTACTGCAATCCCAGAAAACCCTGAAAAGCACCAACTCTACTAATTTCAAAATCACCTGAGATCACACGACCTCTACCACCTAAATTAGTTCTCTGGTGTAACAAAATCAAAACAGCAGCCACTGAAAAAACTGGAAAAAGCAAAAAACAAAACTCAGTGGCTGAACCAAACTGAGAGGGCAGAAGCCCCCGGAGGGGACCCTGAAGGCCCCCAAAGAAGTGCAGGACAAAATGCAAAAATATAGCACAAACACAAAAGCAGAAAAAGACTTATCTGTTAGCAGGAGAAGCAGACACGACACAGCAGGCTACAAGGGAAACTGGAATGAAGGATTCAGACCAGAATAATTGATCACCGGCAACCCTGATGGGAAAATGACTCCCTTATATAAGACCAGTCAGTAACACCTGATTCCCAGTCTTCACAATCTTCACTAGTACCGCTTGTAACCACCAGAGGGAGCCTCTGCTCAGGACTCATCTCAAACCCATTCACAACACGAGCCCCAACATGTGCTCACATAGTAGTTTTCTCCCACATATGGGGTATCAGCGTACTCAGGACAAATTGTTCAACAACTTTTGGGGTCCAATTTCTCCTGTTACCCTTGGGAAAATAAAAAATTGATGACTAAAAGATCATGTTTGTGGAAAAAATATGATTTTTTTATTTTCACGCTCGGGCGTTATAAACTGTAGTGAAACACCTGGGGGTTCAAAGTTCTCACCACACATCTAGATAAGTTCCTTGAGGGGTTTAGTTTCCAAAATAATGTCATTTGTGGGGGGCTTCCACTGTTTAGGCACATCAGGAGCTCTTCAAACGCAGCATGGCGTCCAGCCAATTCTGCGTTGAAAAAATCAAACCGCGCTCGTTCCCTTCCAAGCTCTGCCATGCACCCAAACAATGGTTTACCCCCTCATATGGGGTATCATCGTACTCAGGACAAATTGCACAATAACTTTTGGGGTTTTGTTATCCTTGGGAAAATAAAAATTGGGGTGGAAAGATCATTTTTGATGAAAAAAATACGATTTTTTAATTTTACGGCTCTACGTTATAAACTTGTATAAAGCACTTGGGGGTTCAAATTGCTCACCACAGATCTAGATAAGTTACTTAGGGGGTCTAGCTTCTAAAATGGGGTAACTTGTAGGAGGTTTCCACTGTTTAGGCACATCAGGGGCTCTCCAAACGGGACATGGCGTCCAATCTTGATTCCATCCAATTTTGGTTTGAAAAAATCAAATGGTGCTCCCTCCCTTTCGAGCTCTGCCGTGCGCCCAAACAGTGGTTCCTCCCCACATATGGGGTATCAGCGTACTCAGGACAAATTGGACAACAACTTTTGTGGTCCAATATCTCCTGTTACCTTGGGAAAATAAGAAATTGGTGACTAAAAATCATTTTTGTGGGAAAAAAATAGGATTTTTTATTTTCAAGCCCGGGCATTATAAACTTGTGTGAAACACTTGGGGGCTCAAAGTGCTCACCACAGATCTAGATAAGTTCCTTAGGGGGTCTAGTTTCCAAAATGGTGTCACTTGTGGGGGTTTCCACTGTTTAGGCACATCAGGGGCTCTTCAAACGCAACATGGCGTCCAATTCCAGCCAATTTTGGCTTGAAAAAGTCAAATGTCACTCCTTCCCTTCCGAGCCCTGCCGTGTGCCCAGACAGTGGTTTTCCCCCACTTATGGGGTATTGGTGTACTCAGGAGAAATTTCAAAACAACTTTATCTGTCCATTTTCTCCTTTTACCCTTGTTAAAATAAAAAAATTGCTTGTAAAAGATAATTTTTGTGACTAAAAAGTTAAATGTTCATTTTTTTCCTTAATAAACTTCTTGAATGTGGTTTTGATCAGCTTGAGGGGTGCAGTTTTTAGAATGGTGTCACGTTTGGGTATTTTCAGCCATATAGACCCCTCAAACTGACTTCAAATGTGAGGTGGTCCCTAAAAAAAATGGTTTTGCAAATTTTGCTGTAAAAATGAGAAATCGCTGGTCAACTTTTAACCCTTATAACTTCCTAACAAAAAAAAATTTTGTTTCCAAAATTGTGCTGATGTAAAGTAGACATGTGGAAAATGTTATTTATTAACTATTTTGTGTCACATAATTCTCTGGTTTAACAGAATAAAAATTAAAAATTTGAAAATAGCGAAATTTTCTTAATTTTCACCAAATTTCTGATTTTTTTCATAAATAAACGCAAAAATTATTGACCTAAATTTACCACTAACATGAAGCCCAATATGTCTCGAAAAAACAATCTCCGAATCGCTAGGATCCGTTAAATCGTTCCTGAGTTATCACCTCATAAAGGGACACTGGTCAGAATTGCAAAAAATGGCCAG
This sequence comes from Oophaga sylvatica, assembly GCA_033576555.1. NCBI lineage: Eukaryota > Metazoa > Chordata > Amphibia > Anura > Dendrobatidae > Oophaga > Oophaga sylvatica. The sequence goes on along the minus strand of JARQOD010000005.1, from coordinate 154,510,959 downwards.
GTCATTAAGGTCAAAATAGGCTGGGTCATGAAAGGGTTAATAAAGTGCTGCGGAATTTGAAGGAGACTCAAGGAGACCCCAGTGACGTAGGGGGACCCGTCTCTTTAGTCGTATGCAGAGGGAAGGGGAGTCTGTGACGCAGTATATGAATGCAATACTGGAGTTACGCACTGCGATTGTCAGAAAAGATGGCATGGGAGTGGGTCCTATAGATATCTTGCTGCGAGACCTTTTAGAGACAGGCCTGCGAGATGCGCTGACAAAACAGGCCCTGCGAGAGCGCGTGCGAGTGAACCCCCGCTTGATGTTTTCTGAAATAGGAAGCGAGGCGCGCGCGTGCGAGAGCAAGAGCAGGGGGTGACAGTCCTGGTGGGGAAGGTTTGGAGCACAGAAGTATCCGTGAATGCAATTGCTGAACCCCAATGGGTGGAAGAATTACGGAGAGAAATTGACACTTCCCCTGATGAAGCTGCAGTTGGCAGCGATATGCGTGGGACTCCCCACATCTCTCTTGGTCCCGGGACCATGCTCCTTTGGACGTGAATATCCCTGACATTTTGTGACGGACAGCCTTACATGGAGACTCTGTTATATCTTCTTCATCTTACTATCTTGGATCTTCTACTTTCCCTACACAATTATTGCATTTTCTATTCTGATAGCTCCCCTTCCTTGCTTGTTGATTTCTATTACATGTCCCTTTTGAATTACACACTGGGGGATATTTAGGATAACTACCTTAGCTTCCTCAGCATACTTTTTATTGTTTGGAATAGGGGCTTGTTTCTTAATTGTCTCTGGGGATGCCCAGATTCTATTTAGGTTTGATCCATATGGTTAAATTATAGTTTATATGATATATTTTCAGGCATATTTTCATTAATGTGTCATAGTGTATGGTGATATGTTATATTACTATGGGATCATTAGGGATATGGTTTCATGTGTTCAACTTTTAAATGTTTTTAATCACGAGTGTTTTGTCGTCTTTTAAATAAATTTTGCATATTTTCTAACTATTTGGGTGTGCGCTTTATATGCATGGACCTTTTTTCTTGTTTTTCTATATTGCAGCATATTCCATTGCATTCTGCAGCACCCTGTTAAGATACAGATTCGAATATGTGGCTATGCCCATTAATGTGGTGCACCCTACCACCTTTTGTGTAAACCTTGTGTGAATGAAGCGACAGTGCGCCGGAGTGATCACTACTCCATTCACTTCTACTGGACTGATGGCATGGCTTATAGATGTGGGCTGTTCTATCAGTACATATAAAGATGAATGAATCTCCTTTCAGTATCAAAAGTATCAAATGCAGAGTTAATAATTAAAGTGTCTGACTCATCTTGTCCCTTTAGGAGTGGACGAGGTTTCATGGTTACTTGGGGGTTGGCACTCTTTATTCAGGAACAGTTCAGGCCACTAGCATCATCGAGCTGCTGGCTTGAACGCTGTCCACTGCGATACTGATGCATGAGGTGGCCTTGCCTTTCCAGTATGCTAAGTGTAGTAGGGCTGTGTCATGGTTTGGCTGGCTCGGTTATTCTAGGGTTAATTCCTGTAGCCTCACTCTGACTCTGGGTGGACTTTTTCTGGCCTCCATTTGGAAATTTCAATTGTCAGTGATACTTTCGCCCTTGGCTGAGTGTGTTGACCCCTGAGTGTGTTTTGTGCCGTGTTCTGGTTTGCCTGATACTTTGGTTTTTGACTCGGTCTGATCTCTGGATACTGCTTGTTAGATTCTGTTCTTGTACCTTCTCTGTCCATTTGGTATTGACTTCTGCCTGGCCCCGACTATCCGTTCTGTCTAATCCTTTGGTACTGTCATGCTATCTCGTGCTTTGACCCCGGCCTGATCTGGTTTATGTCCCTGTCTTTGCCCCTGGGTAACTTTGTCCCGTAGTTAACTTTCTAGGAGTTTTCCTTCAGCTCCTAGCTCTCCGGAGCTTAAGCCACGCCCCCAACAGTCAGGTGCTTCAGGTCCTATCTGGCATGAAGCAATCTCTCTTCTGTCCTGCTCACCCCGTGTTCCTAGGAGCCTGAGGCTGTCTTCCGTACCCGTCTTCCAGGAGATTGCACTGGTGAGTTCTCTTGCAATCCTTCCCGTGACAGGCTGAAGCAGGCCAGGTTTAGGAGCTAACCATGACTCCAGCAATCCAACATCAGAGCAGAGCTTGCAAGCTCAGTTTGAAAACACTTGTAAGCACTGAGCAAAAATAAAAAATTAGATAAGGAGTGATAGGAAGATTTAAATAGCAAATACAGTGAAAATGTACCTAATTTCTACCATTATCTTCATATTTTTTTACATGCTCCAAAGACTATTCTTTCCAAAAAACATAGCTGTAGCCAACATTTTACTAAGATCTTCAAAAACAGATCAGGAGGTGTCCTAGGGATGACAAAACACAGCAGTTTTCCATGTCAGCATATTTCTATAAAACTACTGGTCATTAAAAACTGTAATAAAATATTTTAACCCCTTAGTTCACAACCTTTGTTGGTTTCCTCACAAAAGATCTAGTCATTGTATTTATTACAGATACAGGATGTTACAATTAACCTGTAACCTATAAATTACCACCTACGTATTACACATATTATACCCACACAGTATGTAAATGGAAATGAATAATCTGCCTAATAATAAAATGGTACAGCTTCACATTCTACACATTCTGCATTCTTGTATTTAGTTATCGGATACATTTAATTATTAATTATTTATAAACCCATGTCACATATACATCAGCAGCAATATAACTGATTTAATCATTGTATACTATATAGCAGGGTCCCCAGCAACAATGTAGGGGTTCCTGGTGATGCAGCAATTTAGAAAGTATCGTTTTTCTTTACTATATTGTTGCAATTTTTGGCATGATACTTTTCTAGTTCATACACAAACTACAGCCATGTAAATCATTTTTTAGCGTAGCCTGGTCTGATCTTCAGCACCTTTTTACTTTTCTATTTAAACCCTTCAAATCTTGACTACATTTCATTTCTCATTATTTATTACTTTCTGAATTAGCATCAGTTCCAGACTATCAATTATCAGATGAATATGTCTTATAGGGGTTTTCCCACAAACAAAAATTCATTTTATTCACTAGATCTTGTAATAATAATAATTTTCACAATTAGATGTGATTAAAAAAAATGTTCCTGTGCTGAGATAATCTTATAAATGTGCCCCTGCTGTGTACTGTGTAATGGCCGTGTCTGACTGTATAGGGACATGGTCTGATCATACCACAGCTCCTGGGCAGGGAGGAAGCAAAAAAGAGTACAGACATTACAGTAGGGATCGTGGCTAATTCTTTCTGTCAGGCAAAAGATTTCTTAAAAAGAGGCAGTGAAATGTTTTGCCTCACAAAAGCAATCAGCTGTGATCCCCTGCTGCAGGAGCGGAGATACCGCCATTGCAGCCAGTGCAGCTGAACTGGGGTCCGGAGGTGGAGGGGGCCCTTGCTGGCAGGCAGGGCCGGCGTTGCCACCCGGCAAGTGCCGGGGCCCACTCGCTGTTGGGGACACTGGCATACTATGGGGCCTATGAGTGGGGGTAGGCCCGGTGTCAGCACAGGCGCTGGTTCCTGGCGCCCCATGCTTTAAACTGTTTGAAATTCTTACCTCTCCCTGTTCCTCTGCAGCTCCAGTGCCCATGACTCTCTGACATCTCAGGGCAGAATGTGTGATGACTTCGCTACAGCACATCCTCTGTGCTGAGCATTGCAGAGAGTCCTAAAATGCTGAGGAGAGTGGAGCAATGGAACCTGGAGCAGCAGGGGAAGAGGGAGAGATGAGTATTTTATTTTTTTTTTATGTATGGAGCATTATATGGGGCCCATTCTGTATGGAGCATTATATGGGGCCCATTCTGTATGGAGCATTATATGGGGCCTATTATTCTAGATGGAGCGGCATGATGGCTCAGTGGTTAGCACTGCAGCCTTTCAGCGCTTGGGTCCTGGGTTCAAATCCCACCTAGGACAACATCCACCAAGGACAACATCTGCGAGGAGTTTGTATGTTCTCCTCGTGTTTGCATGGGTTTCCTCCGGGTACTCCGGTTTCCTCCCACATTCCAAAGACTTACTGATAGGGAATTTAGATTGTGAGCCTCATTGGGGACAGTGCCAATAAAGTCTGTAAAGCACTGTGGAATTAATGGCGCTATATAAATAAGTAAAATAAATAAAATGAAGCATTATATTGGGGCCCTTTATTCTGCATAGAGCATTATATGGGATCCATTATTCTGTATGGAGCAATATATGGGGTCCATCTTTCTATACTGTATGAAGCACTATTGTACTAATATGGGCCTATTATACTGTATGGTGTACTATGTGGTGCCCATAATACTGTATGGAGTACTATTTATTAGGAAATTGACTTTTGTAAAGGGTACATTACTGAGGACATTTTCAACTGGTAGGGCACAGGTATCAATGTCCCATTTTCCTCTAATACTACAAGTACTGAAACCCTGAAACCTGTGGACCCTCGATCACCTGAATCCCCTCTGCTGTATGGTATTGTAAAATTTACAATAGATATCACTCATGTAATGTAAGAAGTAAGTGAAATCTTTGGCTTTGTACTATACCTATATTTCTCTGCCATTTCTATGCATCATGAATTGTGGTAGGTGTTAAAGGGGTTCAATGAGACTCTTTCGCCCAGGGCCCTCGAAAATCTGGAGCCGGCCCTGTGTTTTCTGTCTGTTCATGTGTATGTATGTTTATACATGGGTGTGCATGTGTTTATGCATGTAGGCTAGAGAGAGTCACCGCACACTGTTTTTTTGGTGATGCCAGTTTTTTTATTTCATGCGAACAAACAAAATTAATTGTGACTTTGAAGTATGCGACAAAGTAAGGACGTTTCGACCTCACTGGGGTCTTTATCACAATGTCGTTTGGTACTCAAAATAGAAGAGATATATTTGAAGGGGAAGACTTGCAGTTGCTGTGTTATCTTGGTTTCCTTGGCACTCCCGCACCTATGTTTGCAATAAAATATATACATGGTTGGGCTCAGCAGAACCGATTCCTAACTGAGATATATATCTCCATCTTCACATTTGGTCAGAATGGCGTATAGCATCCGATGCAATATGCTAATGACACTCGGCTCAGACTCGAGAGCCGAGTGTCAGTGCACTGTGATCCAATCTTCTCCCATCAGAGAATCGGATCACAGGGGTGGAGGAGACGGAGAAAGTAATAGAAAGCCCTAAAAGAAAGAATAGGTGAATAGTCTCCTGCCTGTGAGTGTCCACAGAGCGGAGTACTGAATCAATAGAAGGCATACGGAACACAGCATGGACTCAATAGTAACATAGTAACATAGTAACATAGTTATTAAGGTTGAAGGAAGATTTTAAGTCCATCTAGTTCAACCCATATCCTATCCTATAGAAAAAATAGACTACAAAAAATGCTGAAAGCTTAATTACTCTTTCAGGACAAATTCAGCTTAAAATTAGAAAAAAATAGCTCTATATTTAATTTAACAACATTGTCCTCTTCTATAGTTTTTTTCTGTATACAACTACTGTAGTTCATGAAGGTCCCTGACCCACTTATCTGCTAATGCCATTCTGTGCAAATGAAAAAGGAGCTGCCCATTCTAGAAAAGATTTTTTATTTTTTATTATTTAGAAATTAGTTTCATCCATTTCCATAACAAATTGGTTTCAGGATGTCATTTAGTGATTATTTAAATGAATGGATTTCACACGGCTAATCACTTACCAGCCCAGACTTTATTAAGGTGACATATCATTTTTGATTTATGTAAAGTTCTTATTTATATTAAAGTCCAAATGAGATATAAAACTAATAAACCAACAGTTTTCATGAGAATATACACAATTATAACCCAGCGGAGAACCCGAGGAGCTCGAGCCTTCCCAGTCACATAATAATGCAATCATGCAGGGGGCAATGTTAACAAGCTGAGAAAATCATTAGCTCTAATGTTGACTTTAATGATTCACAGAAATATTTTTCACCTCTTGTGAGTTTCTGTTGTTTTGCTTACCCTGCTGCTCAGATAATATAAGACTCTGCTGCTGATGGTCTGTGGCATCATGAGAGGAGTCATAAAGCCAAAAGTATCCCTCGATCTTTACCTTCTTTGCTGTCAACAATTTTGGCTAAATGTGCACCCATTCTTGGCACCGCTCTCTGTTTCTTTGTTTTTTTCTTCAAGACTTTTTTCTTCTGATGTTATAAAAGCATTTAGAAAACAGATAAATAAAATGGCACAATGCAATTTCGAATGTGATATTTAGGTCATCAATTTGCACATGACAAATCACTTACAAAGTGAAAAAAAGCATGAAAAAGAAAAACAAAAGAGGGTAAAAAAGAAAAAGTCAGAGGGTTGAGAGAGTAAAGGTGCATTTACACTGTTGGGTTAACATGAAAGAGGGTTCCTAGTTCCCAATTATCTTTCGTTCATTGGGTGAAATGATCTTTTGTGCTGTACAAAAGGTCATCGTTCTCGGCAGCACATCATCCAGTGTAGACATGACTTGTGCTACCGAAAACAATAATGGCAGCCAAGGTAATTGCTCTGTGCATCGTTAAGTGTCATCTGCATGTGTAAACAAGCTATTATGTGACTGCTGTTAGATTTATATTTACAGATTGGTTGTTGTTTTGTACCACTGGTAGGTCCCTATAAATGAGGGGTCTCAAAAACGTAGATGGCTGCAATAATGCAGCGAGGTTCAGATACATGCTGACTGCTGACTCTGTCTTAGCATGAATCTACTGACAGGTACCCTTTATCCACTATAAGAGAAGGCTATTTTTGAACTTCAGTGCTACACAAAATATATATTTAAAAAAAGGATTTTTATTTTTTAAATGTTAATTTTTTACTCTTTTTGTGATTTAAAGAGGTTGTTCACTACTCAGACAACCCCTTCTCTATCTGAATGTTTGCCGCCCTTATAAAATTATAATACTTATACTCACCTCTAGTGATGGCACTTTCCCAGAGGTGTTGGCACTGGTTCTCTCTGAGATCTCCTAACTCTCCTAACATCATTATGTCACACAATCCTGTGTTCAATCAGTGCTGGCTTCACTCTCTTTGCCTTTGGACGTATCATGTACATCCCTGATGGATTGAGAGATCAGCAGCTTTCTTTCCTCTTGATGTACAGTGAAGATCAAAAGGGTAACAATATTTTGAACTTTTGACTTTCGTTCTCCATATCTCATTATCCACTTCTGCTTTGAACTTGAGACTGCCATCATTTTATAGACAGTCATTTTGGATATCTCATACTTAAATTTGACTTCCAACTATTTAGCATATGATTAGTTATGCAGATTCTTGCCATGTCACTGCATTGTTACTGTTTTGCACCTAAATATCTAAATTTTAATTTTAATTATTTTAGTAGTATTTTTGAAATCCACCTTTGGCTTACAACACTGCCTGAATCCTTCTGATATAGGAAAGATGTGTATCTCCATACCGTGGGTCCTTGCCTGATGAAGAGACCTGAGTAGTCTCGAAAGTTTGCAATTTGTTATCATCTTTTCAGTTAGCCATTAAAAGGTATCAACCACTGAGGACTCTCAACTCTAAATATTTTTGAATCCTTCTGAGCATGCTCTCTATCAGATTCAAACATGTTTTGACAGAAATTTGATCTCAGGTCTCTTCTACACGTTCCCAAAGTTGGTGCATACTGGTCGACTCACTTGGGTATGTATACCGTTTTTTCTTCAATTTTACACACAAGTATTTGATTGGGTTAAGGGTTGGGGGCTAATCCAGCACCGTTACTTCAGTGTTATTTAACCATGTTTTCGCCAATTTTGACATATGCTTCGTGTTGTCTTGTTGGAACACTACGCTGTACATTTCATACCCATAGTACTTGAGTGTACGAAATAACTTATCTGTAGGATACTCACATGTAGCTCAGCATTAAGACCACCATCGATTCTGGTCAAGTATCTGTAGGGGGTGTTCAGGCGGCTGCTTTGGGTCCTGCATTCCTGTACATGCCTACCTGGTGAAACTGGGTACGTGTTATGTGTTCATGATGTACACTGTATTATATGATGGTAGCTGACACTGTCCTTATGTGAACTGATGTACCTGTGTTGATATCTGTATGTGTTAGGGACAGTAATAGGAACAGTTAGTGTCAGAGTTAAGTCAGTGTAGCTTTGGGTTAGTGCAGTGGGGGCACTGTAGAGCAAATTTAGATATGGAGATTAGATTTAGATAAGATAAAAAACCAAAGTAGTAATAATTAAATGTTGAGACCTATAGGAAGTTAGCTGGTGGGAGGAGTCAGGTAGAGGTTGGAAAAGTTCTGTGAGAGAGTAGTTGTTGTTCAGACAGAGACAGAAGAAAAACTGGAAAGAGTAGTTCTGAAGATGATAGACCTTGGAGAATGTGTGGATCCAGGCAGCCTGAAAGGCTCAGTTGCTAGGCTGTGGGGTAACTTCCATGACGTCCAGAACTTACGGTCCATACAGGATTTGCAGTTGCATCCTGAATTTTCAACCAAGATGTGGGAAGTGGACGGGGAGCACTTAGTATCAGCTAGCTGGACTGACCAGGAGACTGCGGGACTGGACACCACGGTGCTAGAGTGTGAATTGAAAGGAAAGTCTAGGGAGAGCTCAGGAGAAATCTTTTGAAGATTGTTGGACTGTAACTGTTATGAAGATGCACAAGTTGAGTAAAGTTTTATTGAAAATGAACAAGGACTTTGATAACATTTGTGTGTGTGTGAAAAGGATTGGAGCCCTGTACACTGAGGAGAAGAATCCTGACCCAAAGGTGGGTGAATTGCACAACACACACACAGCTCATAACAAAATGGACATGATATTTCTGTAGCGGATCGTCAGGGTGTGGAAAAAACACTGAAGCCCCTCGCCACGACTGCCACCCTGGCCCCCTTTACATAGCTAATGCCTTTGGCTGTGAAACAATCCCATATCAGGCTTCCTCAACCGAATTTGACATTTCCTTCAATTTCTCTATCCATTAGCCCCTTTTTTCCCTTGTTTCTTTCAGACCCATTTGGACGTTTCAGAGCCTAGTCTATTGACTTTCGTGTCATCGCTCCAAATCACGCATTTCAAATCTTTAAATGTCCACTTTTGTTACTTGTTTGCAAACTCGAGCCGACGCTTCTTATGACAATTTTGAAGTTGAGGTTTCTTCACCGTTTTTTAAGCCACCATTGCAGACTTGTCTAAGGTGTGTTGCATGGTGCTTGCATCGATGTCTGCAATCTCCCTATTATGAAGCATATGAGCCACCTCCACTGCCGTGTTTGTCACACCAGAACTGATAGACATTGGGATGAGTGGACTTGTTGACTCGGATATTTTGTCTGGATATCCACCTTTTAGCTTCTGAGTGGATGGACAATTTCGTGCTCTTCCAACTGTCATGGCACTTACATGGTGCAGTTTGGCAATTTTCTTGGCCAAGAGACCGCTATCGAGCTGGATGATGCCGTTTCTCTTTTCTTAGAAAATTGTCTTCATGGCTGTTCCTCGATTCGAACCAATGACCTTTCACTTGGAAATTAACCTAATAACACACCGAGCTATTAGGAAATGTGAGAACAGGTTGTATTTTGTAGTATTCAGGAAGAAAAATATTTTTCCACCACCAGAAGTAAAACAGTAAGGGTCCCGTCACACTCAGCAACGCAGCAGCGATCCCAACAACGATACGACCTGGCAGGGATCGTTGCTGCGTCGCTTTGTGGTCGCTGGTGAGCTGTCACATAGGCAAACTCACCAGCGATCAGAACCAGCGAGCAAGCTGGTATCCAGTGTAAACAGTGGGTAACTAAGGTGGCGCAGCGCCTAGTTACCCGATATGTACCCTGGTTACCTTCTCCCAGCGTCTGCTGTAGAGCGCTGAGAGCCGGTATCCAATGTACATATCAGGTAACTAAGCACCGTGCGGCATCTAGTTACCCGATATTAACCTAGATACTGGCTCTCAGCGCTCTACAGCAGACGCTGGGAGCCGGTAATCAGGGTACATATCGGGTAACTAGGCACGGCGCCACCCTTAGTTACCCGATATGTACATTGGATACCAGCTCCCAGCTCGCTGATCGTTGGTCTCCCGCTGTCACACGCAGTGATGCGCGCTGGCCGGCGAGAGACCAACGATCAAAAAATGGTCCAGGACATTCAGCGACGATCAGCGATAACCAGCAGGGGGCTGATCGTCGCTGCGTGTCACACATAGCGAGATCGCTGGCTAGGTCGCTGTTGCGTCATAAAATCGGTGACGCTTCAGCGATCTCGCTAGCGATCTCGCTTAGTGTGACTGAGGCTTAACAATGCAGTGACATGACAAGAATCTGCATAACTAATCATATGCTAAATAATTGCAAGTCAGATTTATGTATGAGATAGCCAAGATGATTGTCTATAAAATGATGGTGCCTTTTACCATGACAGAAAGGAGCCAGAAGACCGCAACATCTAATTTCTCCACCTTCGCTGAATAGAAGCACTTCACCTTCTTATTAAACGGTGTACATTTCTTTAGGCTGTACAGGGGTTAATGGGCTCTGTTGAGAGCTCTTGGAGCTAAGGCTCTCAGCTGAGCACTGTTAGCCACTCCCATACCTTATATAATCCAGGTCCTGACTAACACACATAGTCAGTTAGCTTATGCTGCAAGGCTAGGCGGATAGGTGTTGGTGGTTATTTGAGTAGTCAGTTGGTGGATTTATCTGTGACTGTTGCTAGGTTTTGAGTACAGTCATGGCCAAAAGTTTTGATAATGACACAAATATTAATTTTTACAAAGTCTACTGCTTCACTTTTTCTAATGGCAATTTGCATATACTCCAGAATGTTATAAAGAGTGATCAGCTTAACAGCAATTACTTGCAAAGTCAATATTTGGCTAGAAAATGAACTTTATCCCCCAAAACACATTTCAACATCCATGCAGCCCTGCCTTAAAAGGACCAGCTAACCTCTTTTCAGTGATTGCTCCATTAACACAGGTGTGGGTGTTGATGAGGACATGGCTGGAGATCAATCTGTCATGATTAAGTAAGAATGACACCACTGGACACTTTAAAAGGAGGCTGGTGCTTGGCATCATTGTTTCTCTTCTGTTAACCATGGTTATATATAAGGAAACACGTGCAGTCATCAATGCAATGCACAAAAAAGGCCTAACAGGGAAGAGTATCGCAGCTAGAAAGATTGCACCTCAGTCAACAATCTATCGCATCATCAAGAACTTCAAGGAGACTGGTTCCATTGTTGCCAAAAAGGCTCCAGGGCGCCCAAGAAAGACCAGCAAGCGCCAGGACCGTCTCTTAAAAGTGTTTCAGCTGCGGGATCGGGCTACCAGCAGTGCAGAGCTTGCTCAGGAATGGCAGCAGGCAGGTGTGAGTGCATCTGCACGTACTGTGAGGCGGAGACTCTTGGAGCAAGGCCTGGTCTAAGGAGGGCAGCAAAGAAGCCACTTCTCTCCAGAAAAAACATCATGGACAGACTGATATTCTGCAAAAGGTACAGGCAGTGGACTGCGGAGGACTGGGGTAAAGTTATTTTCTCTGATGAATCCCCTTTTCGATTGTTTGGGACATCAGGAAATCGCCTCATTCGGAGAAGACAAGGTGAGCGCTACCACCAGTCTTGTCTCATGCCAACTGTTAAGCATCCTGAAACCATTCATGTGTGGGGTTGCTTCTCAGCCAAGGGAATCGGCTCTCTCACAGTCTTGCCTAAAAACACAGCCATGAATAAAGAATGGTACCAGAATGTCCTCCAAGAGCAACTTCTCCCAACCCTCCAAGAGCAGTTTGGCGATCAACAATGCCTTTTCCAGCATGATGGAGCACCTTGCCATAAAGCAAAGGTAATAACTAAATGGCTCAGGGAACAAAACATAGAGATTTTGGGTCCATGGCCTGGAAACTCCCCAGATCTTAATCCCATTGAGAACTTGTGGTCAATCATCAAGAGACGGGTGGACAAACAAAAACCTAAAAATTCTGACATAATGAAAGCATTGATTGTGCAAGAATGGACTGCTATCAGTCAGGATTTGGTCCAGAAGTTGATTGAGAGCATGCCAGGGAGAATTGCAGAGGTCCTGAAGAAGAAGGGTCAACACTGCAAATATTGACTTGCTGCATTAACTAATTCTAACTGTCAATATAAGCTTTTGTTACTCATATGTTTGCAATTATATTTCTGTCTGTGATAAAAACATCTGTCAAACACACACATAAAAACCAGAGGGCAGCAGATCATGTGAAAATATAATATTTGTGTCATTCTCAAAACTTTTGGCCATGACTGTATGTGATCATTCCTTTTTTTCTCCTACTTTGGTTTAACTCCATCCTCCACTCCCTGTTGCAAACCTTTCTTATATGTGACTGTATATCTGTACGTTTGGTATTTTCCATTACCCCTGTTCATGTTACCTTGTTAGTCTGGTTGGTGTACTATGGTGCACTACTACTCCCCTCTTCCCTGGGTGGGGGAAGGGTACAGACTGAGGGCAGATTCATGAGCTATGGCAAGGTACGTGGCCCCGGCCTTTTCACCTTCAGAAGTAACCTAAGGAACAGGTAGCGCTAGAGCGCCCCCTAGAGTTAGAGACAGGGATGGAGCCCCTCGTCCCGGGTCACCCGATAACACAGATGGTAGTCTCACGATCAAAGCAGTAGTGGATGGTGACTTATGGAGTCTGAAAGTCAGAAGTTTAAAACATTGTTGCACTTTTGCTCTTCAATGTATGTGAGTATAGGGCTGAAATCACACTAGCAAATAGTATCCGGTGCTCTCACATTGCATGCTATACGAGAGCATCAGTTGCGATAAGTTAATGGCGAGATGCTGATGCTAAACGAGAGCATCAGTTGCGATATGCTAATGGCGAAATGCTAATGCGGATGATATACTAGAGCACGGATGCAATATGCTAATGATACTCAGCTACAGCTATGGAGCTCATGGAGTGTTGCATGAGATCAATACAGCACGACTGCGCAGGAGTCGGAGAAAGTAATTTATCCATCTTCTCCATTGTGTGTCTCGGGGTATATCGGACTTAACTGTGAGTAATATGTTCTTTTGGGGATTCGTAGCATTGGCTTTGCACCAAAAATACCATTACATGTTTTCCAACATGCTTTTGACAGATTACAAGAAGGTTTTAGCAAAAAATAGTTGGGGCTCAGATGTTTTTCTTTGTAAGAAAAGCTTATGTATTGCCAACATACCCCCACAGGCCAGACATAGGAAGAGTATAGGAGATTGTTGTCACATGCAGCACACAACCAATACTTGCCAGAAATTCCTGAATATCCTTTAATGTTACTGTTAGCCTATTGGCAGCCTCCTGGTCCAGTTATTTTCTGGTCTGTTCATCAATTTTTTAGAGACGTCCAGTTCCTGCTAATGTTGCTGTTGTGGCATATGTAAGCCACTTCTTCATGACATCCTCTTAGTTTTCCATGGTATATCTAATGCCTTGGAAATTTATTGTACCTTTCTGTTGACTCATCATAACTTTCATCAATGAGATCCTTTTGCTGTGTTGTAAGCTGATTATGGACCATGGCTTTTTCTGTAAAACATAACAAAGAAAATGTCAGGAAAATCCTACTAAAACAGAAAAACTTTATATAGGGTTAATAAGAATAACTTTTTATGATGGCAGCTGAATACTGATTACTATATAACATAAGTATAATGTTATTGGCTAACTCTGAACATAACCACATCCCTAATTATAAGATGGTGTTCACACTGATGCAACCACATAATGTTTATTTTGTTATTTTTATTTTCCCCAGCAAAAAAAAATTAATTTCAGTTTGTTTCTCTACTGGATTTGTTCAGATTATGGGTGACATTAAAAAGTGGAAAAGTTCTGAAATTATTCTTCTTGGTATGATTTTTTTATATGATTTTTTTGCAAGACATAAACCTGGCATGTTAGCAAGGTTGGGTACAGGGGTGAACCTAGCCTCTCTGCTGCCTGAGGCGAACTGCAAAACGGCGCCCCCCCCATTGTAAAATCAGTACAAATAAATCTGGTTTACTCTTACTAGCCTAACGTGACGCACATGTGAAATACATACACTTTTAAATAGGAAGATGTTTGAAACATCAATTTTTATATTTGTTAAAGTTCTGTATAAGTAGTACACCTTGTAAACACATGGCTCCACTCCGTAAACCTTGTACACATGCGGCTTTGCACCATACGCCTCATACACATGCGGTTTCGCTTAGTACAGACGCGGCTCAGCTCCATACACACGCGGCTCCACTCCGTACACCCCATACACACACATGGCTCTGCTCCGCTCCGTACACACACGGCTCAAGCACGGAGCCCTGTGTGTACGGAGCTGAGCGGCTCAGCTCCGTACACTTTGTACACACAGGGCTCCGTTTCGTACGCCCCGTATACACACAGCATTGCTCAGGGCTGCCACTAGAAATTTCGGGGCCCCATACTGGCAAAATTTTCAGAGCCCCCTTGAGACTCCACCCAGGCTCCACCCCAGCCCCGCCTCCACCCCAGCCTTGCCTCCACCCCTCGAACTGTCCACAGTCCCACCACTCTCTCTTGGAAAAACTCCACTTCTCACCAATCACACATTAACAGTTCCCATCACCAGATCACACATATAGCCGGCAGCTCTAGTTTTGGCCAAAAGATTTTTTTAAGCTGCCACCGTAACACATTAGACACTTTTGGCCGGGCCCTACTCTACTGTAACCTATCAAATATTTGTTAAAATATCCAATACAATTTAGGTATATTTTTATTTAGTTTTCAATTTTTAAAATGACCAATATCACATACAAGGATTAAATACCACCGCACCATGCACCATGACCAGACCACATATTACCACCACAGTGACCAAAATAATATCACATACAAGGAACAAATACCGCTGCACCATGACCAGACACCATATTACCACCACATAGTGACCTATAATACCACATGCAAGGGACAAATACCACCGCACCATGTCCAGACCACAAATTACCACCACATAGTGACTGAATACTACAATACTGATCAGTAAGAAAAAAAAACACAATACTATTACCATAAGTGCCATTATACACAGGAGATCTGTACTTAGTATGCAGTGTCTGTGTACAGGTAATACAGTAATCACCGGTGACATTGTACAGAGGAGCTCTGTATACAGTGTACAGTCATGGCCAAAAGTTTTGAGAATGACACAAATATTAATTTTTACAAAGTCTACTGCTTCACTTTTTCTAATGGCAATTTGCATATACTCCAGAATGTAATAAAGAGTGATCAGCTTAGCAGCAATTACTTGCAAAGTCAATATTTGGCTAGAAAATGAACTTTATCCCCAAAACACATTTCAACATCATTGCAGCCCTGCCTTAAAAGGACCAGCTAACCTCTTTTCAGTGATTGCTCCATTAACACAGGTGTGGGTGTTGATGAGGACATGGCTGGAGATCAATCTGTCATGATTAAGTAAGAATGACACCACTAGACACTTTAAAAGGAGGCTGGTGCTTGGCATCATTGTTTCTCTTCTGTTAACCATGGTTATCTCTAAAGAAACACGTGCAGTCATCATTGCAATGCACAAAAATGGCCTAACAGGGAAGAGTATCGCAGCTAGAAAGATTGCACCTCAGTCAACAATCTATCGCATCATCAAGAACTTCAAGGAGAGAGGTTCCATTGTTGCCAAAAAGGCTTCAGGGCGCCCAAGAAAGACCAGCAAGCACCAGGACCGTCTCTTAAAAGTGTTTCAGCTGCGGGATCAGGCTACCAGCAGTGCAGAGCTTGCTCAGAAATGGCAGCAGGCAGGTGTGAGTGCATCTGCACGCATTGTGAGGCGGAGACTCTTGGAGCAAGGCCTGGTCTCAAGGAGGGCAGCAAAGAAGCCACTTCTCTCCAGAAAAAACATCATGGACAGACTGATATTCTGCAAAAGGTACAGGCAGTGGACTGCTGAGGACTGGGGTAAAGTTATTTTCTCTGATGAATCCCCTTTTCGATTGTTTAGGACATCAGGAATACGCCTCATTCAGAGAAGACAAGGTGAGCGCTACCACCAGTCTTGTCTCATGCCAACTGTTAAGCATCCTGAAACCATTCATGTGTGGGGTTGCTTCTCAGCCAAGGGAATCGGCTCTCTCACAGTCTTGCCTAAAAACACAGCCATGAATAAAGAATGGTACCAGAATGTCCTCCAAGAGCAACTTCTCCCAACCCTCCAAGAGCAGTTTGGCGATCAACAATGTCTTTTCCAGCATGATGGAGCACCTTGCCATAAAGCAAAGGTGATAACTAAATGACTCAGGGAACAAAACATAGAGATTTTGGGTCCATGGCCTGGAAACTCCCCAGATCTTAATCCCATTGAGAACTTGTGGTCAATCATCAAGAGACGGGTGGACAAACAAAAACCTAAAAATTCTGACAAAATGAAAGCATTGATTGTGCAAGAATGGACTGCTATCAGTCAGGATTTGGTCCAGAAGTTGATTGAGAGCATGCCAGGGAGAATTGCAGAGGTCCTGAAGAAGAAGGGTCAACACTGCAAATATTGACTTGCTGCATTAACTCATTCTAACTGTCAATATAAGCTTTTGTTACTCATATATTAGCAATTATATTTCTGTCTGTGATAAAAACATCTGTCAAACACACATAAAAACCAGAAGGCAGCAGATCATGTGAAAATATAATATTTGTGTCATTCTCAAAACTTTTGGCCATGACTGTACGAAGTGTACGGAGCTGAGCCTATGGTATCCTATGTTTCCTATGGTAACCTGAGGCCAAGTAATTGCATATTAGGCAATTAGGGCTAATGCATTGCAATGGAGAACTATTGTAATGCTATAGACCAACAAAGCATAAAATGTTCAAGTCCCATATGGAAGCTGTGTAAAGAAGTAGAAAAAGATGTTTAATAAAATGTGAAAAAGCCGCCCAAAAAAACAAATACAAACAAAGCAGTGAAAAAAAATGGAAAACTGTTTTTTTCATTAAAAGAATAAGTTTTCTGTGAAAACAACTACCGTATTTACTTGAGTATAAGCTGACCCAAGTATAAGCCGAAGCACCTATAGTTGTGCTCAAAAGTTTACATACCCCAGAGAATATGAATGATAACACCAAAACTTTTTTTCCTCTCATGGGTAGTGGTTGGGTGAAGCCATTTATTGTCAAACTACTGTGTTTTCTCTTTTTAAATCATCACAAGCCAAAACATCCAAATGACCCTGATAAAAAGTTTACATACCCCATTTCTTAGTACCGTGTATTGCCCCCTCTAACATCAATGACAGCTTGAAGTCTTTTGTGGTTGTTGTGGATGAGGTTCTTTATTTTCTCAGATGGTAAAGCTGCCCACTCTTCTTGGGAAAAAGCCTCCAGTTCCTGTAAATTCCTGGGCTGCATGCTTGAGCTCTCCCAAGAGTGGCTCAATGATATTGAGGTCAGGAGACTGAGATGGCTACTCCAGAACCTTCACTTTTTTCTGCTGTAGCCAATGACAGGTCGACTTGGCCTTGTGTTTTGGATCATTGTCATGTTGGAACGTCCAAGTACGTCCCATGCGCAGCTTCTAGGCTGATGGTTGCAAATTTGCCTCCAGTATTTGCTGATAACGTGCTGCATTCATCTTTCATTCAAGTTTTCTGTGCCTTTGCAGCTCACACATCCCCAAAACATCAGCGATCCACCTTCGTGCTTTACAGTAGGGATGGTGTTACTTTCATCATAGGCCTTGTTGACCTGTAATGTTTATGGTTGTGGTCAAAAAGTTCAATTTTGGTCTCATCACTCCAAATTACCTTGTTCCAGAAGTTTTGATGCTTGTCTCTGTGCTGTTTTGCGTATTGTAGGCAAAATACTTTGTGGCATTTGCACAGTAATAACTTTCTGGCAACTTGACCATGCAGCCCATTGTTTTTCAAGTGCCTCCTTATTGTGCATCTTGAAACACCACTACTTTTCAGAGAGTCCATTGTTTCAGTTGATGTTATTGATGGGTTTTGATTTGCATTCTGAACAATTTTCCTGGCAGTTGTGGATGAAATTTTTGTTGGTCTAACTGACAGTAGTTTTGTTTTTACAGAGGCCCTAATTTTTCATTTGATAATCACAGTTTGAACGCTGCTAACTGGCATTATCAATTCCTTGGATATCTTTTTGTATCCCTTTCCTGTTTTATACAGTTCCACTACCTTTTCCTGTAGATCAGTTGACAATTCATTTGCTTTCCCCATGACTAACAATCCAGAAACGTCAGTGGCTGGATGAAAGATGCAAGAGTCTCTCTGGATCCCAGAAACTCACTCAGCTTTTATGCACACGCACTGATTACAAGCAAACAGGTGATAATGTTACCTTTAGTAGCCATTCAAACCCATTTGTGTTAACTTCTGTGCATGTTATCAGGCCAAAATCACCAGGGTGTGTAAACTTTTGATCAGGGTCATTTGGATGTTTTGGGTTGTTATTATGATTTAAAAAGAGAAAACACAGTAGTTTGACAATAAATGGATTCACCCAACCACTAACCATGAGTGGAGAGAAAGTTTTGGTCTTATCATTCATATTCTCTGAAAAAAGGCCAAGAAAGCAAAAATTCTGCTGGGATGTGTAAATTTTTGAACACAACTGTATCTTACCACAAAAAACTGGTAAAACTTATTGACTCGAGTATAAGCCTGGTATGCATTGTCCCCTCATCCCCATCCTGGTATGCATGGCCTCCTCATCCCTATCCTGGTATACATGGTCTCCTCAGCTCTATCCTGGTATGCATGGTCTCCTCATCCCTATGCTTGTATGCATGGCCCCCTCATCCCTATCCTGGAATGCACAGCCACCTCATTCCCATCCTGGTATGCATGGCCCCCTCATCCCTATCCTGGAATGAATGGCCTCCTTATCCCTATCCTGGTATGCATGGCCTCCTTATTCCTATCCTGGTATGCATGGTTCCTAATCCCTAACCTGGTATGCATGGCTCCTAATCCCTATCCTGGAATGCATGGCCGCCTCATCCCTATCCTGGTATGCATGGCCTACTTATCCCTATTCTGGTATGCATGGCTCCTCATCCCTATCCTTGTATGCATGGCTCCTCATCCCTAACCTGGTATAAATGGTTCCTCATCCCTATCCTGGTATGCATGGCTCCTCATCCCTAACCTGGTATGCACGTCCTCCTCATCTTTATCCTGGTATAAATGGCTCCCCATCCCTATCCTTGTATGCATGGCTCTTCATCCCTATCCTGGTCTGCATAGCTCTTCATCCCTATCCTGGTATGCATGACTCCTCATCCCTATCCTGGTATACATGGCCCCCATAAGAAAAACATTACAAAAAATAAACCATACTACTTAACGTCCCTACGCTCCCTCGCAGAGTCTTGTTCCAATGCTAACAGCTGCGGGTGCAAGGTGATCATGTGTGCCCGCTGCTAAAGAGAAATGAATATACAACAGTCTGTGTCTCCTATGTGATGTATACAGCACAATCTCAGTGTATCCTATGTGATGTATGTACAACAGTCTCATTGTATCTTATGTGATGTTTACAGCAGAGTCTCAGAGTGTATCCTATGTTCTGCATACTGCAGAATCTCAGTGTATCCTATGTGATGTACAGTACACAGCAGTCTTAATCTATCCTGTGATGAATACAGCAGTATCAGTGTATCCTATGTGATGTGTACAGCAGAGTGTCAGTGTCAGGAATTGCAGCACAATTATCAAGGAGAACATATAGCAGCCACTAGTGGTCAAACTGTAGAAGGACAACAGGAATCTTGACACAGTCTTATTGTATCCTGTGTGACATAAACTGCAGAATCTTAGTGATATAATACTGGTGGAACATGGCTGGAATCTGATGGGCCGATATGCATGAGCTGGAACAGCAAGTGTAGTTGGAGATCTTGGTTCTAGCAATGGTGATTATAGGAAACAATCCATATAGTAATTGTAATACAGTAATCCAGTGGGAACAGTCTGAGTAAGACAGTTCTAGGAGCTGGAGACTGGAATTAGACAGAAGGCTTGACACAATACTGAAGCAATTATTGAATGTGCCATGAGTGTATATGTAGACACAAACAAGATGGCATCCACAAGTGCAACATCAGCCATGTTACTAAATGGCGATTGCAGAACAGATTAACAGCTTCCAGTGGTAAGTGATGGAATTGCAGCACAATTTACGATACGATACACTTTATTGATCCCGAGGGAAATTATTTAGCAAGGTGAATAACAGAAGCCACTAGTGGTTAATCTGCAGAAGGACAATAGCATCCTGGCATTACTGCCCCCAACAGACTCTTGATACTTCTTGACTTGGTTTATTTGGATATTTTTGGTGAATCTCTTTAAGCAGTCTGGGGGCATTAATATTTTCTACAGGTTCCCAGGAATTATCGTCAGGGCTGTATCCTTGCCGTTTTATTAACTACTGCAACCTGTTTCTGAATATTCTTCAGTCCAGGATCATTTTGACAATGCAATATTCTTGACCTTCCAAATAAAACATTATTAGGAGGAGGTAGGCACTGTCCTGGAAAAGGATTTGGAGCAAATAGCTTCAATAAAGAAACATGAAACACTGGATGTATCTTCATTGTTCTGGGAAGTTGAAGACAGAAAGCTACTGAGCTACCTTGTCCCATAATTTTGAAAGAACCAATACATTTTTGACCCAGTTTTGGTGAAGGTAAATTAAGTTTCAAGTTATTTGCAGAAAGCTATACTTCATCTCCCACTTGAAGGCTCAGAGAAAGTCTATGAGATTCGTCCGCTGCTTACTTATATTTCTTCTTGGCAATTTTTAATGTGCCCTTTAGCATTTTCAGATTCTGTTGGGGAGATTGTATTTTGTCAGTGACTACAGGAATAGAAGTTCCTTTAGGAAAATTAAGAAGAATACTTGGATGGTAACCCAAATTTGCAAAGAATGGTGTTTGTTTAGTTAAAATATTTTGACAATTGTATGAAAACTCTGCTATAAGAAGCAAATCAACGCAGTCATTATGAAGATGGCAAATCTAGCATCAGAGATGTTGCTCCATGGTTTGATTAGTGCATTCCGTCTGACCAATATATTGGGGATGGAACGGAGAGGATAAGCTGACATTAATGTTCAATGCTGCACAAAAAATCTTCCAGAATCGTGATGTAAATTGTGCTCCATTATCAAAGACGACTTCGTCTGCAACTCCATGAACATGAAACACATTTTGATTTATGAGATCAGCAGTCCTCTTAGCTGAGGGAAAATTTGTACACGGAACAAAATGTGTTGCTTTTGTGAATTGGTCAGCCACGACTAGGATGAACACTTCATCTTTCAAACTGGTAAATCAGCAATAAAGTCCATAGATATAGAACCTTAGCAGCGAGACGAAATTGACAGAGGCTGCAATAACCACAATGATGTTGTAGGTGATGTGCGGGGAGTTTTATACACGGCATGGATGCTACAGGAAAAAACATATTCTTTAACATCTTTTTGATAATTGGGCCACCAAAAGAAGTGAGACAGAAATTCTTGTGTTTTATTAAATCCTTTGTGCCCTGCTAACTTGGAGTCATGGATCAGTTTCTATACCTTTAGCCTCACAGTTTGTGGAACATAAATGCTAAGATTATGAGTCCATATTTTATTTCATAAGAGGTATATCATCTGGTAGATGCAAAAGAATTGGTTCTGTCTCGTATGCTTTCCATATATTTTCAAGCAAGTCTTTGTTATGGATCACCTCAAGGAAATTGGACTCAGCCATAAAAGTTGTTGGTGCTGTTGGAGAGGAATGTTTGGAGAACACCTTAGATAAAGCATCCACTTTACCATTATGGGAACCAGGTCTGTAAGAGATAACAAAGTTGAATCGGTTAAGAAAAATATTCCATTGAGCTTTGCAAGAAGGCAAACACTTGTAAGACTTGATAAATTCAAGATTACGATGGTCAGTTACCACAATTTGTTGAGCTGCTCCTTCTAGATGATATCTTCATTCCTTGAAGGCAGCAATGATGGCTAAGAGCCCCTTGTTATCTACATCTTATTTCCTTTTTGAGACAGTCAAACTTCAGGATAAATAAGCACAAGGATATAGCAAATCTTTAATACAATTCTTTGTGATAGAATGGTCTCAACAGGAAGATCTGAAGCATCCACTTCTATAATAAAGGAATTTTCAGGATTGGGACGAATTAGTATAGGAGCTGTAGTGAACTTTGTCTTCAGGCAAGTAAAAGCATCTTGTGCTTAAGCAGACCAGACTAATGATATGCCTTTCTTTGTAAATTGGGTGATTGGTGCAATTATAACTGAAAAATTCTTAATGGAACATCTGTAAAAATTAGCAAAGCTCACAAGTCTTTAGACCTCTTGCATATTTTTTGGGATTGGCCATTCAATGATAACTTGAATCTTGCTAGAATCCATTTGTAATCCTTAAGTAGTGATTATATAGCCCAGCAAATGGATCTGTGTTTCATGGAATTCATATTTATCCAGCTAAATGTAGATATGGTGGGTTCTCAGATGCTCCAACACATTTTTCACATGGTTCTGATATTTTTCTGCAGAATTAGAAAAGATTAGTATATCATCCAGATGAATGACCACAAATTGATCCAGCAACGATTCTTTACAGTTGTTTTATTTAATTCTCTGAAATCAATTGAGGGTCTCAAAGAACTATCTTTCTTTTTGATGAAAAGTATAGATGCCTATGCGGGTAATGAGGATGGACAAATAAATTGTTGGATAAAATTCTGTTTATGTATTCTTTGAGGGTCTTTTATTCTTGATCTGCCAGTGGATACATTCTTCCAAAGGTATAGCTGTTCCAGGCAATAGAACAATTGGATAGTCGTAAAACTGATGGGGATGGGGAGGGAGTTTGTCAGCAGTTTTCTTGTCACATACATCAGCAAATTCTTTATATACAGGTGGTAGATCAGAAGGTTGTTCAAGATCCTCTACAACCTCTTCATTTGGTGAAGTTGGGGAGTAGACAGTAGGTGGAAAAGACACTTCTTTAGCTTTCCATTTGATTGTGGGATTTTTTAGTTTGTAGCTATGGCAATGCCAGTATAATTGAAAAATATGAAGATGAGATTAAAAAGAAAGATAAGATCTCATGGTGATTAGGTTGCATAACTATATCCAAGTGCTCAGTCTTTTGGGTCAGTGGTCCCAAACTTAGTGGATAAGCATCAACTGTTTCCATTATAATAGATGAAAGTCTGTCTTGAATATTTACCCTGTGTTTTTTAGCAAAAGGAATGGTCATAAAATTTCCGTTTGCTTCTGATTCAACCATGACAGATGTAGAAATCCATTGAGCGTCAACGTGAAAATTGATAGAAATGAAGCAGTGAGAATCCTAATTTTCTTTTGTAATATTGGGTAAAATAGAAGAAATTGAATAGATGACGGCATTCACTGGAGGCGTTGGTTCAAACAAGATCGATTCTTCGTCGGAAAAAGATTGAGATCCACTTCCACTGCTTTACACAATTGAGAAGGACAATTGATGATTAAGTGGTCAAGGTTGCCTCAAAAGAAACACTGATTTTCATGTCTCCGTTCTTTTCCCTTGGTACTTTCATGTTTGAATAGGCTGTCAACCTACTTAGGTTCAGCTTTATACATGTGAGGGCTCTTTATTATAAAGTCTCTAGGATTAATACTTGAAGAAGGTGGATAATTTTAAGTGACTAGGTTGAACTCCATTTATTCAGTCTTCTCTCAGATAACTCGGTGTCAATGTGAATACAGTGGTGAATGAAGACATCAAGGTTTGTAGGAGCATCATCCCATGCTAATTCATCTTTAATTGTGCTGGATAGTCCGTTCTAAAAAAAAAAAAAAAAAAGATAATTTTGCAGCATTATTCCATTCAGTATCCATCATCCACTGTCTGAATTCTGTGATGTATTCTGCAACAGAGCACTTACCTTAACATAGAGCCATCAATGTAGCTGAAGCTGTTGCACAACAATTGGCCCATGGCTGCTAGGAAGGCCTCCAGATCATTAAGTTGATCATTGTGAGATTCAATAAGGAGGTTAAAGTTTTATATGTTAGTGGCATAATGGTACACAATACTTTTGATCTGTTAGTAGGTAAGTGAGCATGGTGAAGTACAATCTGGAGTGCTTGATGATCCACAATATTAGTCACTGTCTCTACCAAAACTGAAAGGTGCGAGTGAAAGGGTAGGTGGAGGGGCAGGAGCTATGTGTTGATTTTGTAATTGAAGGATCTTCTTGGACTGCTGCGCAATCTTATTACTCAGGTCTTTTACAATATTCTGTAGATCCTATATAGCTTGTTCAAAAATTTGAACGTTATGGATTGTCTGAGTTGCAAATGTATATTTCGTCTTTAATTTTCGCATGTCTGCATAGATGTCAAAACACGGTACTAAGATATACATCTTTCCTGCATAGATGTCAGTAAGTAAACATTTTATTTTGATGGAACAATCCTCTAAACCAGTTCCTTCAGTGGATTCCATGGTCAGGCTTAAGTATCCTATTATTATACTGGTGGAACACGGCTGGAATCCGATGGGCGGAGACACACGAACAGGAACAGCAAATGTAGTTGGAGTTCTTGGTTGTTGCAATGGAGGTCGTAGGAAACAATCCAGAGAACAGTGGGAACAGTTTGGGTAAGACAGTTCTAGGAGCAGGAGACGGAAACTAGTATTCTGCAGTCCAGGACCTTTTCGTCATTGTAATGTTCTTGTCCATTCACTTCAACAGGATTAGGAGGAGGTAGGTACCATCCTGGAAAAGTATTTGGAATAAATGGCTTCAATAAGGAAACCTGAAACACTGAATGTTCTTTATTGTTCTGGGAAGGTTAAGACCGAAAGTTATTATATTGTAAATATCTAAATGGCCCTTGGCAGAAAACAAAGGCTGCTCATCCCTGCCTTAAGGGTTGAGTAATTGGCATCTGCTGTTCTAGGGAAATCTGTACTCGATCCATTCTGAGATGTGCAATGTGACAAAAATATTAGTTTCTGTTCTCATATGGGGCATTCCCATGATTGGGAAACATTGCATAAAAAACTGTGGGATACATTTTCTCTTGTTACCCCTTGTGAAAAAATTAAATTTGTGTTTAAAGCAATATTTTAAATTAAAAAAATAAATTTTTGCTTTCATTTTACCTAAGGTATAACATTCTAAAAAAAGCATATGTGAGCCCAAAATAATTACTTCATCTCTAGATGAATTTCTTGATTGGTGCAGTTTCCAAAATGTGGTCCCTTTTGGTGCTTTGTGCTTTTTTGGCATCCCAGGGGCTCTGCAAATGTGATGTAGTGCCTGCAAATTAGTTCAGATAAATTTGCACTCAAAAATAAAAAAAGCGCTTCTGTGCTCTGCCCCGTGCCCAAACACTCGTTTTTGATCACATGTGGGGTATGACTGCATTCTAAAATAATTACATAATAAATTTTTGAAACTATTTCCTCCTCATACCCCAAGTGAAAATAAAAAGTTTAGGAAAAGCAACATTTTAGTTGAAAAAAAAGTAAATTTTAATTCCATTTTGTGCTAATTCCTGTAAAGAACCTGAAGGCTTAAAGGGAACCTGTCACCTCATTTTTTGTATATAAGGTGCGGCCACCGCCATTAGGGGCTTATCTACAGCATTCTGTAATGCTGCAGATAAGCCACCGATGTAACCTGAAAGATAAAAAAACAAGTTAGATTATACTCACCCGGGGGTCGGTCCGGTCTGATGGGTGTCGCAGGTCCTCCCATCTTCATGCGATGACGTCCTCCTCCTTGCTTCTGTCGCGCTCCTGCGCAGGTGTAAAGTACTGAAGTGCGCAGGCTCGGGAAGGTCAGAGAGGCCCGGCGCGCCTGCACACTGCAGTACTTTACTCTGCCCTCAACAGGGCAGATCAGTACGCCTGCGCCGGAGCTGCGACAAAATCAAGGACGAGGACGTCATCGCATGAAGATGGGAGGCGCCAGACCAGGACCTGCGACGCCCATCGGACCAGACTGCCCCCCGGGTGAGTATAATCTAAGTTGTTTTTCTTATCTTTCAGGTTACATCGGGGGCTTATCTACAGCATTACAGAATGCTGTAGCTAAGCACCTAATGGCGGTGGCCGCACTTTATACACAAAAAATGAGGTGACAGGTTCCCTTTAATAAACTTCTCGAATGCTTTGAAGGGTGCAGGGTGGGGTATTGTTTGTGGGCTTTCTGAAAAATAGGTGCCTCAAAGTCACTTGAAATCCAAATACATATGTATAACATAGGTTTTGTAAATTTCTTTGAAACAATGAAAAATTGCTGATACATTTTTACAATCCTTGGTATAAATGAGATTGATAAAAGCATTCTAACGGTATTACCACAAAGTGAAACGTCAGAATTGAAAAGTTGGGGCTTAGTGACAGAGCCAATTTAGGCCTTCCTGAGAAACTTGACCAAGGGGTAAAAAAAAAAAACTTTTGGCCATGTTTGGCCAATGACATCCTTTTACAGGATTTTCAATGTAGATTCCACAATAAATAGCAGTTCTCTGCAAATAAAAGGTGTTTTACAAACCTTGCTGCGGAGAACATACACATGGATTCTCAAATATGCTACAGCATGTCCTGATATGAAATTCATCCACATTTCTGCAGTAAATTTTACTCTTTTCAATGCAAATGTTTAAAATCCACAGCAAATCCTACATGTAAGACATGCAGGTTTTCCTGCACTGTTGATCCACAGTGGAAGATAACCTGCCATGTGAAAGTAGACAAGCGTATGGTTTCTGCTTTTATTTACGTAAAAAAAGTACATTGAACATACTAAAAATTCATTTACTGGAAATGATAGTGAGTAGATGATCACAAAATCCAAGTGAATATTGTACATTACAGCAGAATTCAAGATTTCCAATTTAAAAAAATAGAATTCAAGTCAACAGATTTTAAGTAACATGTATAGCCATAGAGAAGTATGTATAATTCTGTATACATTTATAATAATGATATAGACTTTTGAAATTACCAGTTAATTAGTCAGAATGAAATAATTTGTCCCACATGTGTATAAGTTTGCTTATGGCTACAAATGTATTAATGTTATTATTAATGATATTGATTTTTACTTCAGTGGTTTTTCTCCTATTGGTAGGCCGATTAGTGGCATATTTTATATGATGTGTTAGTAAAGGTGAATATTTTAATCTATTTGTGAGATACGAAAAAACCCATTCCTTCCATTTAATAAAAATTGTGAAACTTACAAAATTGTACAAAGTTGTACATTATCTACATTCATGTTTTGTCTTCAAGGGTTGTTTTTGCTTAATATAAGCAACATTATTGTCATTTCTATTAGAAAGCATAAACTATAAGATGCATATCAACTACATACACAGGCACAGCCATGTACAAGGATCCAGAACAATGACACACAGAGTCTCTAGAGTTGGCACTCCATGTGCCATTGCAAAGTGCCTCCATCATAGCACCATGTTAGAAGGATATTCTCCACCAAAAAGCTATTCTTCTCGTGGGAATTAGCTCTCTCAACTGGCATCTGATGGAACATGCCACTTTTTTATTGTTGAATTCAACATTTTGAATGATGTATGGATCCATAATACGTTGATATCTATGAGCTCTTGATTGGAAGAACACCACATCTAAGGCCTGGCGCTCACGAGAATCTCTCTTATAGGAGGTCACAAGTGGCTAGATCTTTATTCCAAGAGCTACCACATAGTTTGAAAATAAATGTGGTCGTCCAATTTCTGTACAAGGCAATTTGTTTACGATTTCCTCCATTAGAAGATTTCCCCATAAGCCAAGACCTTCATTCATTATCACTGGAGAACGATGATATAAGTTCTTGCACACCAAGAGCACTCAATCTATGCTGCCCTTAATGATATGGATCAGCATGAGTAAAAAAGTCTTTTCTGCGTGCTACCATCGTCTCGTGGAATTTGTACTGGTTCTTGACAGGTCACACTTAATGTAAACTGTCATATGACATGAACAATACTGGACAGTAACATAATGCTTCAAGTTCATCCGTCATGTCCAATTAATCCAGAAGCCTGGCGGGTTGTATTTTGGCTCACAAAATTACAAGCTGTTCTTGCTGATGAAGTGATGCCGACACATTGGCTACATTTTCTAAGTCTGCTGTGTCTTCTTAGTTGCTACAACTTTGATAAAAAAACAAAAAACGTATGGAAATATTGTAGTGCTATCAGTAGGGCCAAAATATTTTGGATTATTTCTGCAGCATTTAGTTACTAACAAATGTTCCTTTAAATGGGAATTAAGCAAAGTATATAATACTTTAAAATATTATTAGCAATGATTTGTTATTTGGTGCAGTTCCTAGACTTAAAGGAACACTAAGCATAGATAATGCAAAATTACAGGAATTATCCCATAACCCCCTCCTATCTTGTCTCATATTAAAACTAGATGGAGTAAGATATAAAGAATTCTTCTGTAAGCATCCCAGGAGATCAGCCATTTCTCCTCTCCTCCTCACAATTCTGTGTCTGGCTTAGGAACAGCTGGCTGCAGTAGGAGCCTCTCCCTACTGTTTTGTCTGCTATAACATACTAGGAACATTAGGCCTACCACTCAGAAA
This sequence comes from Oophaga sylvatica, assembly GCA_033576555.1. Taxonomy (NCBI): domain Eukaryota; kingdom Metazoa; phylum Chordata; class Amphibia; order Anura; family Dendrobatidae; genus Oophaga; species Oophaga sylvatica. Next base: position 154,482,222 of record JARQOD010000005.1, on the reverse strand, counting down.
CCTGCCAGCCAAAATTGGAGGAATTTAAAGGAATTTTACACCTGTGTTCTCTGCAAGACTTCCGCACGAAAGTACTGAAAATCCTACAGACTAACAAACAGTGGGAGCAAGTTTATCTCCTGTTAACACTAATCTTTCATTTTCTAGGTTTAGTTTTCCTTTAGGACGGTGATATAAGGCAGGGCGGTCCAGCCCCCCACTGAATTAGACTTGGCATGGAGACCCAGATCAATCAGTTATGGTGCAGGCTTCATCTCATTGCTTCCCAGAGGCAAAAACATCAGGATACTGAACACAGTTCTTGGTGCCTTTAAGTATCCCTGAGATATAGAAGACTTGGATGCAATATGTCAGTGAGATACAACGCACTCAAGGAATTAAGCTGCACAGTTTTGTACTTGATGCTTGTTTCTCGTGATACTTTTGCAATCTTGTTTCTTCATTATTTCTTCAGAATAATAAAAAAGCACCGAAAAATGTTGCTTTTTCATCCATATCAAGGATATGGTCGTGATTTACTGTGACAAATAACCGATCTTTTTCATTTAGCTTGAACACACCGCCTTGATAAATGGAATGAAGTCCATACTCCGCATCTTTTGACCAACATGTTGTTTTTACATTTTTCATTAGTTCTATGGGATCGCGGTAGCTTGTCATTTTGTAAATGTGTTGCACTAATTGTTTTTCTTTCCCTTCAGTATTCTGCTGACGGAAATATGTCTGGGCATAGATATAATAAAAGCCGCTTTTTGCAATGACCAGTTCTCCATTTTGTACTTTGATGCTGTTCATATCTGATAAGGTATTATTAGACCATCCAATTATTTTATTCCCACTGTAGCGTCCACTTGATAAAACTGTTGAGGAAAAAGGGATATGTGTTAATGACTGTAATACTTGCAATAATTTGCTTACATTTCTGCATCATCATTTTACCATAGTAAAATACAAAAAATTACTTTTGTATAATGGATGTTACTATTCTGGAGCATTAAGTGCACCAGTTGCTTACATATCAGTTTTATGTGGTTTCTACATGCCAACCTAAGCATTTCTAAAAGCCTGCCTTGATAGTGAGCTCACCGTATTTGGTTCTAATATACTGGTTAGAGCATTACCTGTTTCAATATACTAAGCCAACCAATCTATATCATTTCCCTCCTGCCATAGCTGATGATTTGAGAAGACCATTTTTTTTCCAGTCATCCATGTATTAGAGACAACAATTTTTTTTTTCCAAATACAAAGATAATTTTCGATTGTGATCTCAATTATCACATGCTTAAAGAATACCAAGACACATTATTTACTACTAGGGAATTATATGCACAGCAACTCCTTAATATACTGTCCATTGTCCTATCTTTGTAAGACTTTACATGAAGCATCAGGGCAGATAGCTGACCTAAACTAGAACTAGATGAACTAGAGTCCCATTGGCCCCAGAAATCATTTTGGACATGGAACACCCTCCATTATTGTGGTTTGTGTCCTTTGCACCTCTACTGCCTATAAAATGCACACCTATGTTCTCATTACATGCATGCATCCGGGCACCACCTACCCCCACATTCCGCCTTTACTAAGTCCACTTTGGTAGAGCTGGACGAAACTGGCAAGAGGTAACAAAAGTCACAATTGTCATGTTGCCCAAAGATTTTACAACTTTTCAAAGTGTTTTACATCACAAATGAGCCATAAATTTGATGAATCAGCCGCTAAACTTTAGAACCACTGGCAAAAATAAATAAAACAAAACTGAATATCTGAATTGAAATATACTGTATGAATGCAATAAATCACAAATAAGAAGCAACTGGTTTCATATCTAAAGGTATGTGCACAAAAAGTTGAACACATACTCTTAGGTATGCACGGTGGGGTTTTTTAAGGAGGTGTTAGAACGGAAACTGAGTGGAAACTCTCAAAATCCTCCTAAAAAATTGTCATTCTGCTCAATGTCTGCCCCAAAAACTCAGCAAAAAGCCTTATAAAAGCAAAAACTCAGCAAAAAGCCTGCATATAGCCTTCGGGACATTTACTGTAGGTCAGTTCAACCCCATGAAACCTGCATATGTACAATTATACCAATCAGATGTAGTATGCATGCAAGACTTGTTTTTGCATGGTCTTTACTAGTGATGAGAGAGTATACTCGTTGCTCGGGTTTTCCCGAGCATGCTTGGGTGTCCCCCGAGTATTTGGGTGTGCTTGGAGATTTAGTTTGCGTCGCCATAGCTGGATGATTTGCGGCTGCTAGACAGCCTGAATAAATTCGGGGATTCCATAACAAACAGGCAATCCCCACATGTATTCAGGCTGTCTAGCAGCCGCAAATCATGCAGCTACGGCGACACAAACTAAATCTCCGAACACGCCCAAATACTCGGAGGACACCTGAGCATGCTTGGGAAAACTCCAACGAGTATACTCACTCATCACTAGTCTTTACTACTTGGAGGGATACAAACTCCTATCACAGTTACTGATTATTATAATTAGATTGCTGCTGTTATCAGGTTATATTGCTAGAGATCATAGTTAAGCCTTTAGAATAATATATTTATGTAGGATAATACAGAGTGAAAGATAATCTCAGTGTCCTCTTAGCATGCAGTCATGGTATTGACTCTTCAATTGATGATGCACGGATACATCATGGGATTTAATAGCAGAGTACAGAGGAATAAAATACAGGGTTAAATCTGGGATGGAGATCAAGATGGAGGCTGAAGACAGGAAAGAAGATCTTAAGGGAAATAAGTATACCGTTTATACAGTATAAGTGTGTTAGAAAACCAAGAGAGGGTTTAGTGAATGAAAAAAAATCTCACTAGACTGCTTCATTAAGCAAAATCATACATAGCGGTAGAGGGTCAAGATGTCTTGTTTAGAAATTTCTACGGGGACAAACAAGCACAAGAGCGTGTAATCCAGACAACAGCATAGAAAGAAAAAGTGGTACTGCTCACCAGATGCTGTTGTGTGAGACCCAACTCTAAATAGGTTTCAGAATTAAAATTTCCAGTTGCTGCATCCCCAAAGCTTGGCAGATCCAATGCATTGTTCAAGTATAGGAGATGCGAGTCACCTGCGCTGCTGTTAGTGCATCCACAAAGGAATCCAGTAATGACATAAAGGGTAACAGTGCGGTTTATTTTCTACGTGTTTCAAAGTGCTCTCACTTCTTCATCAGGAAAACCACAAAGGTTGTGCACAGTAACATGGAATTGACTTAAACAGATGATATTTGAATTTATGAACTATTTACATCTGTTCCTTCCTACTATGTACAATCTTTGTGGTTCTCCTAATGAAAAAGTGAAAACACTTCGAAATGCGTCAAAGAAAATGCAGCAGTTTTACTTTTTATGTTGTTCCTCAATTCCTTTGTGGATATACTCCCAGAAGTGCAGGTTACCCGCATCTCCTAATACTTGAACAGTGCGTTGGATCTGGCATTGAAGAGGTCTTGTTTGCTAACATTACCTTAAAAGAAACGTACACCTTTCAACTATTTTTATTGCTTTAGTTCATTTAAATTATTTTAAAAAAGTTATGCTTTTATTGCAGTTGCCACTTATTGGAGGTTCGTAGCCTATAGGTTAGTATCCTACATAACCAGGGATAGTACATAATTTTTACACTCCGTGGAGAGCTAATTTACATGTTTGTTTTTTTTGTTGATTTTTTACTGCTCATTGCCAATAAAGGCTTCTCAATAAGAGCCAGTGTCAACCCCAAAAAAGTGAGAAGTTAAATAAATTGTTGTATAGCCTTGGAATCATAGTTAGAAAATACACAATTCTTTGTTGCCTGCGTTAGCTAAATTTGTATAAATAAAGGTCTTATTAAACATCATATAAATCTTGTGTCATACCTTTTACCGCAGTCTTGGCTTTCTTACTATCCCCAGTGACATGGGCTGCAATCATTGAGCCAGGGTAGACTTGTCTCTCAGCAACGGAGACTGGGAGAACTTCGGAAACCTTTTCTGGATTAAGAAAAATAGAGAACAGATTTAGACAATGATATATAATCCGAATTGTATGTATGCCACAGATACATGTGCACTGTAACCCACGTCTAAAGCAACAGGGGACAAATCTGACATAGCTGTGGACGTTGGTGGAATACTAGACTATCTTTCCAATCTTCCTCATGAGCAAGGAATGAAAAGTGAAAATGCTTATTTCTATTCAGAGGAATCGGTGACTGTCAGACCTCTCTGGTGGCAATTTATCAACTTGGAGAATTTTGTCTTTGCCTGTTTTTTTTCTTCCCCAGTCAGAAGATATCTTATTTGGGGGCAAAAAAGATTCAGCCCTTTCATTGAGGGAGATTAACCTTATCGTATATTTGGAAGGGATCAGGCAAATATAGAGCTGGTAATGTATCATGCTATTGGTACATGTTTACATACATGAGCAATGTGAGTCAGCCTTAGAAGAACGGCATACAGGTAGGGCAAATGACTAGTCTCTGTCTAGATTTGCTGTGATTCACTTGTCTTTCAGAACAGTAATTTAGAGACATATTACAGTTTGTGCAAATATAGCTTTTTTATCATATAATGAAAATGTCTACAATTTTCTGGGAACAGCTTATCGGTGGCAGTCCCTAGTTTTGATTAACTCTCCTAAAGATAGGTACCAAAGAGCCTCTTTAAGAAAAACAATGAAGGTTGGCAGAGATGTTTATTAGCATCAGTGATTCATATTGGAAGTATATTGGAAAATTGTAGACCTTTTCATTATACAATAAAAAAGCTATATTTGCACAAACTGTAATACATTACTCTTTGGAAAGGCTAGTGAATCACAACAAATCTACACAGGGAATATTCTCATATGTACCCTACCCTCACCGATCTGGTATTGATTTATCTGTTGAAACCCCAATTCCCCTTTCATGTTTATTCAATTGCCTTATGGCCTTAGTGAAGACACACTGATAGGTGGTAGTATTTATAGTGAGAAAGTCCATAATAGTTTTGCTACAAGCACTTTGGAGCTCTGGTATTGCCTCGTAAACAATCCTCTTTGTACTGACGCAGATGCTGTAACTAAAAACTAATAAAAGGTTCTCTTTAAGACATTTATAAGGATCAGCCTGAGCAAACATGACTAACAGAACAAGCCAGCCACACTGTGACAAGAAATATAGATTCAAGTAAGTACTTATTAATAGGGCAAATGTATAGATAAATGCATTGTGCATACAGTGAAGCATTGGACTTTGGTTATTTGACCTCAGAAAAGTCTAAAATTGATTGAAAAGTTACAATATCAGCATGATTGTGCAGGAAAAAAGTACAAAGTTTGCAGTTTTCACATAAATGGGTAAAAGTCTGACACTGAAAGAGGTATGATGACTAATATGCTGTCTGAGACAACATAGGAGCCATAAAGGGGAAGGTGTCCAACATCTATGACCATGGAGGCAGCTGCTTCCTGTTCATGAGGTTCTAAATCTATAAGGAAGGAACAGAACATATGCTCTGTGTCCGTAAATCCCTGTGTACACCACTGAGCACTTCTGGTCAGAGCTTCTGACTATCAAACCTATATGACACAGTGATCTAGCCAAGGGTTGTGTCCAATGCTTGACCAGAAAGCAATGGGGCAAGTTAATTATTCTACTTGTTTCATTTTTTCTACTGGAAAAAAAAAGTTGTACATTTTGGTGCAAGTTTTTTATTTATAGTGGTCAAGTCACTACTCAGAAAGTGATTGCAACTCAGGTAGACTAGACGTGGTTTCATGTAGCCCAACAAATTTCTACATTATTCCCTAAATTTACACCAGCCCAAAGCTGGAAACAAAGACATAACAAATTTATTAAGAGGCGTAAGCTTTTAAGAAATCTGTTGCATTTTAATTTAGTGCTCTTTCAATTAGATCAGCGTATGAGATGCCAGTCGTAGGGCGCCCAGTAAGTGTAGTGGTAGGGCTGGGAGGAATAAAAGTGGAGTGAGTGACCTAACACAATCATTTATTGGAAATTAGATGTCTCCACCCGTTATGCAGAAAAAAAGATGGTGGGAAAAGATACCTTTAATCAGTGATGTTACTTCAACTCCATACTTTTCCTCCAAAATCTAAAAAGAAAAATCCAAGAAATTACTGATTTACAATCAATAATGAAAAAAAACCCCTTCACTGTGATTGCTTAAAGTGTGCTGACCACATGTTAGTACAAAATAATTTGAGAAGAACTTACATTTCTGATAAGACGCTGGACTTGTTTCTTCACTTCTCTACATGGTTCATTGTCATCACCACTGTGGACGCTTGCTGCTTGAAACACATAACTGAAGTCTTCGCCTACCAAACAGGCAATATTGCTTCTTATGTAGTTTTCATTCATCTAGAAAATAGAAAGTCGCTGTATTGAAAGATGTTTATTCCTATGGGTAATGAATATTAAATTGTAATTACATTAAAAACACACAATCAGTCCAGTATGAAAAAGCCTTTTCAGCTTCCAGTGCAATTCAAGCAACCTCTTCATAGACCTTCCCATCTTTGCAGCCTGTACACATGATCGACAGCCCAAGCGTAGCACCCCTGAGGGTTCAGTCGCCACAGAGGTACTGCACCTGAGCCAGAGGTGTGGTACTCAGCTCTTGGGTAAGAAGGGGCCACTATCCGGTGCTCTCATATGTGCATCCAACACCACCGGAAAGGGAGGGGGTGGAGCCTAAGTTCAGACGGGAAGAGAGTGTGACAGTGGGAAGGACAGTTGGAGGGAGTAGTGAGAGGAGTTGAGGGGAGCAGTGGTGAAGGAAAGAGCTCCTGAGAGGAAGAAGGGTTCCTAGGTGCCAGGGACGTGAGGTATACACCCGTGGCGCCCGTATCCAGGCTGACCAGAGTCGGACGGAGGGACCAGGTCGCAGTGGGGGACCGGCTCCAGACTAGTGGAGAGATTGTAGGACTCAGATAGCCATCAGGAGGCTGTTGTGACTGTATGTGCGACAGCCAAATCCACACACATTTGCTGAAAAGGTAAGCCACATAGGATCAAGGGGACCAGGAGGACATCTCCCAATAGGAAAAATATAAATAGAACAGCGCTCCATCCGGGTGTATGATATAGAAAGAAGTCTCTTATTCAGCCATAAAAACGACGTTTCGACCACAGCCGGTCTTTGTCAAGTATATAAAGACCGGCTGTGGTCGAACGTCGTTTTTATGGCTGAATAAAATACTTCTTTCTATATCATACACCCGGATGGAGCGCTGTTCTATTTATATTTTTGCTATATACTGTTTCCAAGTGGGTTCCTTGGGCTGGACACGTGCGCCCCAATTCTGTGAGTGGTGTCAACTTGCTTTTCTTTTTTCTTGATGGATATATCTCCCAATAGGATCTGAGGCTGCTGGCTTGGGACACTGTGTGTGAGGTGCAGAGCAAGAAAGGCGTTAGCTAGCACAGGGAGAGACAATTGGAGAAGGAACACAAGAAGGGGGTCCCGGTAAAGCATACCACAAACTACCCGAGGGCTGGCTGGACCACCGTCCCGGAGGACACAGCACCCGGCTGGTGATTGTAACCTAAAGACTGTGAGAAAAGTGAGAAGACTGCACACTGCTGTGTCCTCAGATTAATTTACTGCATCACCTACCCTGTACTACAACCGTTACCATCATCACATTTAACCTTATAACTGCCCTCGGGCCTAGCTCAACCCGTGGAGAGCTGTAACATCTCTGCTGCGTCACCAACAACCCCAGAGAACCTGAATCGTACCGTCGGTCATCTATTGCCGAACACCATGGGTGGCATCACAAACTTAATCCACTATAAACTTATCTCCCCCTCATTTTTATTGCATACCCAGGGCCACAGACTGGGTCACGGCCCCGTGACTTCCCCCAAAGAACTGTCCGACCTGGACCGAGTACCCCACGGCCCTTGGGGGTGTTGCACAAGCATACAATCCTGCTTCACCCCAAAGTGTAAGGCTATGTTCACAAATTGCATTTTTGCAGCATCTTTTTATTCAATACATCTTTTTATTACAATACCAGAAAAAGATATAAGATTTGAGACCTGGAGCATTATTTAAATCTGCAGCATGTCAATTTCAGCGTTTTTTGCAGCATATTTTTATCCATGAAAAAGTGTAAAAACGCAACTTAAGTTTTTGCTGCTTTTTCGCAGCATTTTTGGTGATTAAAACTAACTTTATTAAACATGTACCGTAGACAAAGCAAACAAGCAGTCAGCACCCAACAAAAATTCTGCAAATAACCTGCGAGGAAAGTGCCACGAAACAGGGAGTTTTTAGTGCAGTATTTTTCACTACTAAGAGAGCAATTTTTGGCTTCAGAAAAAAATGCAGCAAAAATGCTTTTAATCTCAATGCAGATTGACAAACTCCATCTATGTACAGTCATGGCCAAAAGTTTTGAGAATGACACAAATATTATATTTTCACATGATGTGCTGCCCTCTGGTTTTTATGTGTGTTTTGACAGATGTTTTTATCACAGACAGAAATATAATTGCAAACATATGAGTAACAAAAGCTTATATTGACAGTTAGAATGAGTTAATGCAGCAAGTCAATATTTGCAGTGTTGACCCTTCTTCTTCAGGACCTCTGCAATTCTCCCTGGCATGCTCTCAATCAACTTCTGGACCAAATCCTGACTGATAGCAGTCCATTCTTGCACAATCAATGCTTTCATTTTGTCAGAATTTTTAGGTTTTTGTTTGTCCACCCATCTCTTGATGATTGACAACAAGTTCTCAATGGGATTAAGATCTGGGGAGTTTCCAGGCCATGGACCCAAAATCTCTATGTTTTGTTCCCTTGCCATTTAGTTATCACCTTTGCTTTATGGCAAGGTGCTCCATCATGCTGGAAAAGGCATTGTTGATCGCCAAACTGCTCTTGGAGGGTTGGGAGAAGTTGCTCTTGGAGGACATTCTGGTACCATTCTTTATTCATGGCTGTGTTTTTAGGCAAGACTGTGAGAGAGCCGATTCCCTTGGCTGAGAAGCAACCCCACACATGAATGGTTTCAGGATGCTTAACAGTCGGCATGAGACAAGACTGGTGGTAGCGCTCACCTTGTCTTCTCCGAATGAGGCGTTTTCCTGATGTCCCAAACAATCGAAAAGGGGATTCATCAGAGAAAATAACTTTACCCCAGTCCTCAGCAGTCCACTGCCTGTACCTTTTGCAGAATATCAGTCTGTCCATGATGTTTTTCCTGGAGAGAAGTGGCTTCTTTGCTGCCCTCCTTGAGACCAGGCCTTGCTCCAAGAGTCTCCGCCTCACAGTGCGTGCAGATGCACTCACACCTGCCTGCTGCCATTCCTGAGCAAGCTCTGCACTGCTGGTAGCCCGATCCCACAGCTGAAACACTTTTAAGAGACGGTCCTGGCGCTTGCTGGTCTTTCTTGGGCGCCCTGGAGCCTTTTTGGCAACATTGGAACCTCTCTCCTTGAAGTTCTTGATGATGCGATAGATTGTTGACTGAGGTGCAATCTTTCTAGCTGCGATACTCTTCCCTGTTAGGCAATTTTTGTGCATTGCAATGATGACTGCACGTGTTTCTTTAGAGATAACCATGGTTAACAGAAGAGAAACAATGATGCCAAGCACCAGCCTCCTTTTAAAGTGTCCAGTGGTCTCATTCTTACTTAATCATGACAGATTGATCTCCAGCCATGTCCTCATCAACACCCACACCTGTGTTAATGGAGCAATCACTGAAAAGAGGTTAGCTGGTCCTTTTAAGGCAGGGCTGCAATGATGTTGAAATGTGTTTTGGGGGATAAAGTTCATTTTCTAGCCAAATATTGACTTTGCAAGTAATTGCTGTTAAGCTGATCACTCTTTATAACATTCTGGAGTATATGCAAATTGCCATTAGAAAAAGTGAAGCAGTAGACTTTGTAAAAATTAATATTTGTGTCATTCTCAAAACTTTGGCCATGACTGTACTCTATGACAGGTACCATAGTGGCTCCCTGGCACAGGGGCTTATAAACAGCATACTGTATATCCATAAACTGCACAGCCAAGTGTAGCATTCAGATTTACTAACACAATGTGGTCACTTTTGTAACTGGACATGAAATGAAATAAGGAAACATCTGGATGAAGTCTGCTCATCTGACTCACATGGGGTTCTACAGGAATTAGGGTCAGATGGAAAAAGCTGCTTCATAGAAAATCAAAGCTCTATATGATGGCATCTAACATGCAAAAATTAAATTGTAAGTTCAGCATAGCAAGAGTCGGATGTAAAGTAATGCAGTCACTGTAAAGTCGTGCAATATATGTCAATAAAATATTATAAGATAAAATACTAGGGACAAAGTAAAACAAATTGGATCTTATCTGATAAACAATAAATGTATTCTTATCAGATTGTGCTAACCTGATCCATGATATTATGTTTTTAAGTCAATGTTCAGCCGCTGCAGATACACAGGTTGTCAAAACCAATGAGAATGAAGATATGGAGAAATTATGGATACCTCCCGCGCTGCCAATTATTGAAGACGTCAATTCACAGAAAATTATTGAATTTACGGTTTTTATTCAATGCGTTTCGAAATGACAGGCACTTCTTCAGAAATCAACAGATTACAGACATTAAACATACAAGGCAGTTCTTTCAAGGCTTGAATTTCAAAAAAAGGCACCAAACCAACACATGACAGTGTTAACACATGCAGTAGCTTAATGGATAAATAACACAGGATACTATTATTATTATACATTTTTATAGCGCCATTTATTCCATGGCGCTTTACATGTGAATATAGATTTCCCTATAGAAACCTGGCTTCGCGTCCAACTCTTGCTTTTAGAGTAAATGTACCAATAATTTTATTTAAACAAACAATTGGATTTGTATATACTTTTATGTTTTAAATGTGTTTGTAATGTATGATTTCTTATACATTTTATATAAAGATTTTTTACGTGTATTTCAAATGCATTTTTACCAATGCTATCTGATTTAATTATGTGCCGACCTAGTGAACTTTGACACAACACACTGTCATGTCTTGGTTTGGCGTCTTTATCAGAAATTCAATCCTTTAAAAACTGCCCTGTATGTTTAATGTCTTTATGCGGTTGTTTCCTAAAGAATTGCCTGTCACTTCGAAACGCTTTGAATAAGAATCACAAGTTTAATCATTTTCTGTGAATTGATGTCTTCAATAATCGGCGGGAAAAGGAGATGGTAATTCAGAGAAACAAATGTGGTAAACGCCAGGGAAAAACTTTATTTTCAAAAATCAATGAAATAAAAGGATGGAATCACCATCCATGATTAAGTCTTCCTCGGCGAAACGCGTTGGTCAGTGTGCCACTGGTGATTCCATCATTGTATTTTACTTATTTTTGAAATAAAGTTTTCCCCTGGCTTTTACCACATTTGTCTCGCTGGATTACCATCTCCTTTTCCCATTGAAGACTTGCCTGGTTCCGGGCTATCCGTGCGGGACTTCTCATCTGTATTCCTACAATGTGGTAAGCTGACTTTCTTCATATATTTCTCTCTTCAATAATCAGCAGCGCCAGAGGTATCCATAATTTCTCCATATCTTCAACAAAATAGTATAGTCATCTAGACGTACAGGAAACAGTAAGAAATGATAATATTGGTATTAATAGTTTGACAAGATCCTTATATATTGACCCGCTAGCTTCCTGCATGCAGCGTTTCAGATTATTACACAGTTACAATGTAAATTTGGCCCAAATCTTGGACTGTCTTCACTTTTACTTGAAAACAAGAATCATCAGGGCGAGCAGTTCAGTTGTAACATGGAGGAGGAAGGAAGTAGCTCGTTTTTCTCCTACTCTTTATTTTTGCAGCATTGGACATAACCGCATAAAAAAAAAATAAAGATAAAACAGAATTTATTTGAACTATTTTTTTTCCTACTTCCTTTTAACATGTAGACAATACATTTAGCAGTTTTATTATACTAATGCCCTGACCTGATTTTGTTTAGAGCTCTGGGAATAATCTTTAACTAAACATAACCCAGAATGATTCATAAACTAAAGCCTCAAGGCTAGACATTAACTCAGAACAGAAAAAGTAAATTAGTGAGAAAACCCACAAAGATAATCAGCATTTCAGAATTTGCTGACTTGTTGCTTTCAGCAGGGGATATTACGCCAGGTGCCAAAAACATTTGCATTTCACCAGAAAGGAGTTATTATTGATAATATATTTACAATGGTGTTTATAACTCTATATCACTATATATAGTAGGTATTTGCTTGTATACAAGTTAGAAAAGCTATTTTTTTTCACTAATACCCAGATCTGTAAAAATGACTATCTTGCAGCAGCCCACATTAACGAATAAAAGTTGTTATATTAAGATCCTCGTTCCTTATACTGGCACTGAAATTTCTTTTTACTGACTCCATCTTTAAAGAGGTTATCCGAGCTATTATTATTTTTGCATATGGGGCTAAGGCCTTAAAGGCAAGTGGCTGCTAGCTTCCTGCCTGATTTGCCCGTTAACGATCTCTGACCGATAAGAGCGGTCACGAACGTCTCCTGCCGGCAATTCTGCGGCTTCTGCGTACGTCATGTCGACAAAGCAGCATATTTAATGGGGCGTCTCTGCCGATGTCATGTTGATTAGCAGCCAGATCCCCGGTGCCTAACTGTGGGAAGCTGGCCTTCAATCAGCATGACGTATGCAGAGACGCTCCATCGTCGGAGCAGAGTGGAAGAGAAAGGTGTCGCTCTGTTGAGGAGCAGTGAAATGAAGCTGGGGAATCACGGTTGAGCCAGCAGAGATTGTCCCCATACAGAGCAGATAGGAAGTTACTAACGACCTGCCTGTTAATTATCAGCCGATAACAAACAATAATAAAATTCCTGAATAACCGCTTTATTGATTATTATTTGGTTTTATGTTGACCAGAAGAAGCTTTACGAAGATTTGTCTCTGCTCTGAAGAAACTGACTTAGAACTGTAGTTTCCACAAACTTTGCATAAATCAATAGAACAAGTGAATATAAGAAATGTTTTAATATACATTATCAGAGAATCTGCCTTCTTTCTCCACTTATGAACCTGTTCTTTCCCGTACTCCTGCCTCCTGAATCATTCACTGAAAAAAACCCGTCTCAAAACCCATCTTGCTCAAAGGAAACCTGTCACACACTTCATGCTGCCCAAACCATAGGAAACATGAATTGGAGCTTGGCTGCTCGATTGCAAGCAGATATAGTCTTCTCTGAAATGCAGTGGCTTTTCCCATTACCGCTTTTGGTGATTGACAGGTCTCTCCCATAAGCGATCCTCCAACTACAGTTTCTTTGAAATTCTATATACCTTGCTTCCATCATGCAGCCAGGCTCTGACTCATGCTGCCTGTGGTTTGGGCAGCATGTTTTGCTGACAGGTTCCCTTTAAGGCTAGACAGGCTGGTAGTTTAGTGATGTGTCAGGTTACATAGTATTTTGGAGATTGTGGGGAAAGGTGAAAGAGAAAAGCAGAGTGAAAAGCAGTGGAACTGACAGTGCAGATTCTAGTTCATCTCAGTACTGCATGCACAGCTACACTTCTCAGTACTCCTGTATAATTTCCTCCATGCCTCCGCTACTTCTGTCAGGGTGATACCAAATGGAAAAAGAACAGTTTCCCTGTATGTTTAGTGTATGTAAGACTTCATTGTCGCTAGCCTCCATCCATTAGCTCAGACTCAATTGTAAATTGAAGCCTGCAGAGAGGAAAACTGATGACAAATGCAGGATATGACACACATAATGGCCAGAAATGGTATTATTCAATGTGTACAGACAGACAGCTTATTCTGAAAAGTGACTTGAAAGTATAGTTCCCCTTTAAGTAATATTTACATATCTCAATATCCCTGGTGCTGTCCTAATGATGACTAATATCACTACTGCTATCATAGCTATAAGGGCATAGATCTTATAGAGTCTGAAAATTAGGGCAGGTGCACAACCTTTTTATCTCCATGTGAGAAAAAACGGTCGGATTATGCTACTCAGACTCAGAGTTTGATCTGAGTAGAATCAGACTTTAGTTAGTCCATGAAAATCAGGCCGCACTCAGATGTCAGCCGAGTGTGGTCAAATATTTTCTACGGACCCATGGACTAACAAAATTGGTCTGTCACCAAGGATTAAAACTGGACATGTTCATAAACCAAAGAACAACATGAGTACGAGTGCCATCCGTCAAAATCATAGATAGCACTTGTCTGATTTAAATGGTCATGCCCTTATGACGCTATGGTGTCCCTGGATGAAATTATTCCAGACCACATTGGTTGTAGCCCTTAATGTAATGTGTGGTGGAAATCTGCCATTACCTCTTTACCGAGATGGTGCAGGAAATTAACCTAAAGATCATGCAAAGAAATGGGAAAGAGAAGTGCCAAGTCCTCCCGTCCGAGATGGTTTGGGGGGGAGGATGGGTCAATCAGCAGAAATACAACCACATTGTGCACTTTGCCATGAGCTCCCTTCGGATCTATATACTTCTCAAGGCTGGAATTTGTTTTTTAACTCTGTGACTTTTTGATAATAAGATATAGTTTCCTGTTTAATTACTGAATATATTGGTAACTACTGTAGTAGGGAGCTGGGACTGACTACTATGGGAAAACAAGTCAGTAAAAATCAGTTTCCTGCTTTAATAGATTTAGCTCTGAAGCTTTTGTTTATTCTGGAGGTTTGCGGACATTTCCTGGTCTACATTTATAAGGAACTGAAGATGAAAAAAGTTTTTCTTATAGCAAGAGCTTATTTTTATTTGCTTTGCTCAAAAGATGAAAATAGCACTACTCTGATGAGGCAAGACTTTTTTGTTCCTAGATAGGATTCCTGGACTCTGAAAGTAATTTCAAACAGAAATTTGCATATAGTCTGACCAGCTTCCTTGTACAGTAGATTGGCAGTAATTGATCTGGGCTGTTCCACAACTTTAATAAAACGTTTACTTCCTTAAAAAGTCCTGCAGATAAAACGTTTGCTGCTGAAAGTGAATTTTGCACAAGAAAACACCACAAAGAAATATTGATTCCGGCTCTGGAGATGTTCCATATTTGCTCTATGTGACCTTTTTATCACAGGTTTTCCACCAGTTTATCTACTAGTAAGCTCTGTTTAGGCTTTTGAGACTTTTCCCATCTTGATTTTTCCAGTTTTTACCATTGATTAAAGCTGCACTCATTTGTGTGAAGTGTCTGAGTGCTGTCTGATTTAATTAGACAGCACTTGTTCCCGTAGAGTCGAAAATCATGGATCCAAGAGTGGAATCCATGTAACTCAAAGCAAGATCTATTCTGATCCGATTTTGCAGATCAGAAGCAACCATTTAGGGTGAGTTTCCACGATCCGGAATGCTTCAGGAAATGCTGCGTGTTTGACGCTGTGCGTTGGCGCAGCGTCAAACACGCAGCGTCCAGATGTTACAGCATAGTGGAGGGGATTTCAAGAAATCCCGTCTCCACTATGGGTAAAAATACGCAGGCGGAAGACCTGCGTTTCCGGACATGCGGCACGTCTTTTCAGACTGCAGCATGTCCTAGCCCGTTGCGGCGACGGAAATAACACAGGGCTATGCAGCCCTGCGTTCTTTCCGGATGTGTTCTGGAGGTGTCCTGAACACATCTGAAAAGAGCGCGTGTCAAAAAGGGGGTGGGGCTTAGGACGGAGCGGAATTTCCGCTCCGTCAAATGCGCTGTGGTTCCGGACCATGGAACCACAGCCTAAAGTCTACGAGGATCATCCATGAACCACAGATACAAATCGCAAGCCTTGGAAACAATCGCATGGAAGTGTGAATGTAGGCTCAGGCGTGAGTGTTCTGCCACTTTCCCACATCAGTGTGGCACAGTCCGAGTATGATCCATGATGGGTCTCCTGACCTGAACTTGACAGTCCCACTTATATCTTGCTTTTAATGGGTGAAAAACCTCTGCAAAACCGCTGAAAGAAGTGTCATGCTGTATTTTGCAAAAACCATGCTCTTCTGACGAAACAGTCAGGAAAAAAAACAAGGTATGTGCATGAGATTTCTGAAATCTAACACACTTTGCTGGTACTGTGAAACTGAAAATTTGCATAAAAAACACAACCTGTGAGACGTTGCCTTTCTGACCCAGCAAAGATACACGGCGTCAAAACCTCATCATCAGAACGTAGTCTGAAGGGCCCATATCCCCTTCAAGACTAAATGCTTAGTTTATACTATCAGCCTAGGCTGACAGGCTTCATTTGGATCCCAGGAGGGATAATTGCTTGCAACCTGGATATGCAAATTGCCTCTTCAGAAAAAAAAGAGGACTTGAACTCTATAGTGCCACCTGTTGGAAGTAGCGATCCTGCAAGTCACAATCAACCTTTTAACGAGTCTTGTAATATGATTTAGGATAAAAGCCAAATCAGTATCTCAATTTGCAGACACGGTGTTTCGGGCTATTGGCCCTCGTCAGTGCAAAGTATGAGAACTGATTTGGCTAGGTGAGAGGCTCTGGACTGGGGTCTAAGGGGCAAGGTTTCTCCTTGTGGAGAGTGACATACCAGCTCTGGCTTGTCAAGGTAAGGAGGCTTATTCGCCGTGCAATGCTCCTCTGGGAAATTTCTGCAAATTGAGATACTGATTTGGCTTTTATCCGAAGTCATATTACAAGACTCGTTAAAGGGTTGATTGTGACTTGTAGGATCGCTACTTCCAACAGGTGGCGCTATAGAGTTCAAGTCCTCTTTTTTTCTGAAGAGGCAATTTGCATATTAAATTTCCCAGAGGAGCATTGCACGGCGAATAAGCCTCCTTACCTCGACACGCCAGAGCTGGTATGTCACTCTCCCCTTGCAACCTGGAGACATTTTTGCCCTAAAAATGCTTATAGTAATGGCAAACACGTGTGCAGCGCTCACATTATATACTCCATGGGGGATTCCACTTGTATATCCCACCTCAGTGGAGCCTGTAAGCAATCAGTCATTTCTTATCTTTCATTGCTGGACTGGGCTCAGCTTCCTTGTTTGTGAAAAGAAACAGGATGAAATCCAGACCCTCCCTAGGTTAACACAGAGCTCGAGTAATAACAAAACTTTGTATAGTTTCATTTTCAGGTACGTAGGATTGCATTCAGTGTTAAGAAATTAATAATTAGTGTCAAAAGTGTGAAGAACTTTACCGCTGCAACAACACAGAGGATGAAGCCTTATGAAGTCATACAAACCCCTGCATTCTCCCCCATACTTTATTCCCTTTCTGATGCAATTTGCATCTGGAACCGATTACTAGGGAAGAGTTCATACAGGGCAATTCTCTTGATTTTTTTTTGTAGCCAGATGTGCAGTTATAATATTACAATATTCCTATTCATCCATGTTTTTTTTTATTTTCAAATAAACAAAATGATCCGGCTCACCCTCTCCAAAATTGATCCAGTCGGTGGGGAAGCCCAGAAACCACGTCACTGCATGGCGTTTTAGGGAGATATGTCCAAGAAAGTTGAGGGATCCAACTTCCAGAATATATAAAAACTTCATATTTTATTTAATTCATTATAAAAGTGAAAAATATACACACTTTTCAAAAATTTGAGGTGAAAATCTGCCATAAAAAAACCAATGAGCTTCGAATGCTTATAGCGCTCTTAGTCCTGGTACATTGTCTCATGTAGTGGTAAGTCCTCGTTCCCACAATGAGTATTTGTTGCATTTTTAATGCTGTAGATTTTCTGTACCAATTAACTAAGTTAAGTTACTTGCTTTTTATATTACTCTTTTTTAATCTGAGGTAGTTGTGTCTTTTTGGTATGACTTTTCTATTTAAAAACTGCATTGTTTTTGGATACTTCCTCTTACTTAAGCTTGGTAACACTTTGTTGATGTAGATTACATGTGTTTTCAGTGCGGAAACGCATTAAAAACTCGAATACGTTTTTTTACCTGCAGATTGTTCTCATCTTATTCAAGTCTATGGGGAAAATCTGCAAATAGAACGCATAATTACTGCAAGAGAAATTTAGGGGATTTCAAAAAATGCACAGCAGTTTGCTTTATGCGGTGATAAAAAAAAGGACAGAGAGCCTGAGATTTTTATAAATCTTAGGCTGGAGTCACATACAACATATAAAAAAAAATCGGTCCATTTTTCACGGACGAGAATCGCACAAATGTTCCCTGAACAGTGATCCAATTGTCATCCTTTTGCAATGGATGCAATTTTCTTGCATCTAAGCATCCGTGTGACATCCGTATAGCGAGATTTTCTCGCCGGCTTGCAAAATGGACATATAATGGATTCATGGCCTCAAATGTTTGTGAAAACATATATATATATATATATATATATATATATATATATATCAGTGAGACACACACACACTCACACACACATATATATATATATATTTCCTACAGAGGTAGATAGCAGAATAGCCAATAATTCAATTATCTGCTTCTGTAAGATCATTACAGAACCCGACAGGATATGAGACATGGTTTACATACAGTAAACCATTGCATATCCATTAGATTTATATATGTACCTCACTAATAATGTTAGTAGTGTGTGTGTGTAAAATGTTGGAGCTGTAGGTGTTAAATTAAAGGATTACTTCACCGAAAAAACTTAATTTTCTCCTCCAGAGATGGCAAGTCAGTGACTGAGGACAGAAATAGCCTAGAGAGGGACCATTGTTTTTAGGCACCCCCTGGCTAAAAAAATCTGCCCCAGCCACCCCAGAAAAGGTGCATCTGTAAGACGCGCCAATTCTGGCACAAACTCTCTATTTCCCATTGCCCTGTAGTGGGTGGCATATGGGGTAATAAGGGGTTAATGTCACCTTGCTATTGTAAGGTGACATTAAGCCTGATTAATAATGGAGAGGTGTCAATAAGACAACTATCCATTATTAATCCAAAGTCTGAAAGGGTTAAAAAAAACACACACATATTAAGAATAAAGAGTTTTAATGAAATAAATAAACACACATTTTTTCCATCTTTATTTAACTCCCAATCCATTCGAAGCCATCGTTCTCCTGGAAAAAATCCAAAATAAAAAAACAACAATATACCCATACCTGTCTGCTGTACAGTCAAGTCCCATGCCGCAATCCATATCAAGTGGTTAAACAGTTTACAACCAGGAGCGGTGCTAATGCAACCGGCCCAGCTGTAAACCACGGAGGAATGAAGGAAAAGCTGCCTGCGCAGCCTCCCCGGCTGACCGAGGATGAGCTGATTAGCGTGGGAAAGTTTCGGAACATTTTCCCACACTGTCAGTGGGTCAGGCGGGAGTATGTGCAGCCTCAGTGACTACCGCTGACGTTTGATTTACTTGGAGTTATATTCTGTTGTTTAAGTGCTCCCTTTATTTTTTTGAACAGTGTGTATATATACATATATACACACACACATATAGATATATATACCTATAATGTGTGTAGACATGTATTCTATCTATTCTATTTTAACCTGCCAGTGTGATTTTACAGTATAGTGCACTGAATTGCCGGATTTTCTAAAGGACACCGGTGTGTATTTCTCTCAAGTCACACTGATGGTCCGTGTGGTGTGCAAGTTTTTCTCGCACCCATAGACTTGCATGGGCGATTCTCGGCCGATATACGCTGCAAATCGTAGCATGCTGTGATTTCACTCGAACGTATAATACGGCCGAGACAAAAACGGTGATGGGAGCTGCCCTATAGCTTAACATTGGTCCGAGTGCTATGTGATTTTTTTTCTCTCATAGCACTCGTCCGTATTTCTCTCTAGTGTGACTCCGGCCTTAGCCACTTTACTGGATATGTAAGGCTACACGCCCACGATTGAGAGTAGCAGCATTTTGGATGTAACTTATTTTCCCTTCCTCGAAAATGCTGTGTTCTAATCACTCAAGTAAATCCGCATGATCTTAGTGAAACAAGTAGATTTAACGCAACTATGTAGGAAACTAGATTCTCCATTCCCAAAATTAACATGCTGCGGCTCCTAAACCTGCAGCGACGTTCAGATTGCCTCCAGCCTCCTGGCAGTGTCCAGATTCTGCATACTGTGTTATTGGGTATATGTATGCAGCACATCTCAAAGCGCCCTCTATTAGTCATTGTACATAGTGAAAATATGACTAAGCTGGCTATTAACAAACAGATCCATCTAGTATAAAAACACATTAAAAAATAAAGCTGGGCAAAATTTCTAAGTTATTTAGATGAAATAGATCATTCTTCATTGGTGGATATTCAGCTTTTTTCAGGTGCTTTTTTACATCAGTTAAAGTCAAAAATGTCATTGAAGTTATGAAGCTATCAATTACTTCACATCTATTTTTTTTACTTCAAGACTTAGCTGCACTTTGTGAACTTGCCCTTTGGATCATGCAGTTTTCTACAGCATTTTCAAGCTGGTGTTATGTGCCATGGAAAAACCATTTAGAAGATTTCTCGAAACACGCATGTTATCTTCCTATTTTCGTAGCGCAGTTGATTTTATCTGATTTATTTTCGTTGCTTATTGCACGATATCTGGTAATAATAGTGTGAACTATGATCAAAACAATATCCTGTCTGCTGGGATTGTAACTTGCAATCTCCTTGTAACATTATCAGCGTCCAAGAACATTGCCTTGTTTTTTATCACTTTACTATCGTTATTCACCCTTGTTCCTTATAACCTTCATAAAAGATAACACAGGGATTTTTGACTGTAAAAAGAAAGTTAAATTACAATGTATCAGGGATTTGTTTTTATCTATTAATGGATAAAATTAAAGTTCAGCTATAAGAATTGGGTCAATTCAAGGTCTTTTTGGGAAGAGAATCAAACTAATCAAAACTACACATTAAACTTAGAAACACAAATAGAGTAACTTAAAACCGACAGACCCTGTCTAACTAAGGGTATGTTTCCACGGTCAGTAAACGATGCGGGTTGGACGCCAGATGTTACAGCATAGCCGCATCTTCACTATGCGTGCATGGCCTCCTCTGGCTTCCCTGCGTAGACGTCTTTCCAGACCGCAGAATGTCTATTTATCTTGAGGAGATGGAGCATCTCCGCAAGATAAATATCTCCATCCAATGTATAGGCCAGTCCATGCAGTGCGATTATCGCACGAGTTGTACGGCCGTCTGACTCAGCCCTAATAGGGCTATACATTGGTCATAAAAAGCGGCTCGCAAAGTGGGTGATAACTACAAATGAGTGAACATCGTCGGCTCCTCCTTATTCGGCAAGCTATAGCGCTTACCAAAGAAGCTGCATCGGGAACCCGGATACCTGGAGCGCTCCCAATGATCAGCTGTTCGGCGCCGCAGCTGCATGTGTCGCGACTGTGTGACAGTCACAACTCATACATGGAGAGCCTGTGTGTTGTGACAGTGAAACAGCCGCGACACATGCAGCTGCGGAGCCGAACAGCTGATTGGGAGTGCTCCAGGCATCCGGGCTCCCGATGCAGCTTCTTCGGTAAACGCTACCGTTAGACTGCTCATCTCTAGTGATAACGTGTTTCTTTTATACTTTTCCTCTGATTGTTCCACTCCTGATTTTGGCTTATAAATACTGATGTGGATTACTGACCAAGTACTGACCGTGTGAGCGTGGCTGAAAAGACTCAATGTGAACATAGCCCTAGTCTGCAGTGAATCATTATAAGGAGTATGGTGGAGGCCCCATTTATTTAGTCCCTTTTACCTCCCTTTAATGCAACCATACATATAGTAAATAGAACATAACATATAGCTTATACATTAAACCACTCTCCTTGTCATTTTATAATACATGCACGTACATTTGCATATTTTTTTTCCTGCTAGTTTTTAATATCTACTTTTCTTTCGCAGGGCTCATAAAGTTAAGCACCGTTTGTGTTTTATGGTTACAGGGCTGAGCTTGTTTACAGGCTCACACACCTACGTCTCCATTGTAGTCTCCAACAACCAGCTGTGTACATTCGGCTTGGCTACATGGACGTGCATGTAAACACCAGTGCAGCCATAATCACTGAGTTTCCAGTGGAGGAACTTCAGAATTGCAAACTGATCACAAGGTTACTACAGCTCCACTGGATGGTGACGACATCCTAAAACTTCTTAATGGATTGGTTGCACACTAAGCTTTTGATGCAAAGACCACAACACCCACAACCAAGCGACTGAAACATCACAACACCCACAAGTGAGTAACACTGTAACATCACACAACATAACACTAACATCACACAAAGCACACTACTGTACCATCACACAACACCCACAACTGTGCAATGTTGTAAGGTCACCCCATTGCACTCCTGCATGAGATTGGAACATACGATGAGCTGTAGATCCTGTTGTTGACCCAAGTATGTCAAAGTGTTGGGTTTGTTAGGCGACATTCCCACAATGAGCTTTTGAGTTTCGGCATCATTTCTTCACCCATTAAGTAAAATAGGTTACTTGAATTATTTTCGAAAATCTGCATCTCAAAAAAACTTGCCAAAAACTCTTTGTGGAAACGTAGCCTTAATGTCTTACCTGTTGCGTTATATAGGACTGAAGATCCACCTAAGCAGTAACTTCCATTACAGAATTATTTCTCTGCAGACAACACCGTCCCAAATAGTTAAATAGCAAATTCAGCAGATTTCATACACACAATAATAAAAAGATAATAAGCTTCATATCCAACTTAGAGAAAAACAGCGCTAATGTGCCCCGGGAACGTTTCCAGACACAAACACTGGACAACCTTGTGATTTCTGGAAACTAGCCAGAGATATTAACCAGGGTATTCTGCAGCTGCAGAGCAATAATGGTGTATAGAATATACCCTGCAAACAGCAGAGGAAATATCACAAAGGATCTAAACTGTAAGAAGTCAGAAGGAATCAACAGGATTTATTCCCTTCTTCCACAGTAAGCTGAGAAAAGACAGGAGGAAGAAAAACATATACAGTATGTACGATATATAGGGTATGGGAAGAATAATTTATGTATATATGTATACATATACATGAAGTATAATATATGTATATACACACATGCGTGTGCTACTGTGAAAAGGCTGTCGCTCCCAGCTGTTAGGAAAGCTTCAGTCTGAAAAGCTTCAAAAGGTGAAGAAGACGCAGCATACCTGTTTCATTTCATTTCTGAAGTAAATAAATGTGACTGCAAAAAATATAGACTGAAGCAACAGTATGAAAATGACAATTCCAGCCAGAGGGAGATAGGGGGATCCTGGAGCAGCCTTCATGTTCATGGTAGGAGGATTGCTGCCTGAGTGGTGAGGAGCTCTCTCCTCTACGCCCTCTAATAGGGAGGGAGGAACATTCTAAACTCTGGCTTTCGTTTTACCTTACTGACTGCTTGGCTCTTATACAATCTGATTTTATTTGGTTTCAAGTTTACCAGAGTTTCTACTGGCCTCTGTAAGATACAAGTGCTTCTCACAAAATTAGAATATCACCAAAAAGTTACTTTATTTCAGTCCTTCAATACAAAAAGTGAAACTCATATATTATATAGAGTCATTACAAACAGAGTGATCTATTTCACGTGTTTATTTCTGTTTATGATGATTATGGCTTACAGCCTGTAGTAGCGTAGCTACCGGGGGGCAGAGGGGGCGGTCACCCCAGGCCCCGTGCTCTGAGGGGGCCCACCCAGAGCTACGCTACTGTAACTGTATCAGAGTGCACAGCGCACTGATACACTTACACTCTGCGGCAGAGCAGGGAGAATCGATCCAACAGTGGTCCCCCAGCCCGTCATCACAAGCTCAACTGTATCGGCTGGATGCTGATACAGTTGACCGCATTGATGAGATTGGGAGCGTTGCGCTCCCTCTCCCATCATCCCCCTCTCAGTGTCTAACGTCCCTGACGCAGATATTGACAGGGAGTGCAATGACGTCACTACTCAGCACCTGCTGTCGGGAGATGTGCAGGCTCTCGGAGCAGCGGAGCAATGAGAAGGAAGAGAGGTGAGTATTGTATTTATTTTTTCTGGGGGTGCTTTATATTATATAGAGTCTGCCTATGGGGGGCTGCGTTATACTATAGAGTCTGCCTATGGGGAGTGCATTATACACTATAGAGTCTGCCTATGGGGGGCTGCATTATACTAGAGAGTCTACTATGGGGAGTGCATTATACTATATAGATTCTGCCTATGGGGAGTGCATTATACTATAGAGTCTGCCTATGGGGAGTGTGTTATACTATATAGAGGCCTATGAGGAATACATCATACTATATGGAGGCCTATGGGGAGTGCATTACACTATTTTGAGGACTATCTGGTGCATTATACTAGGGGGGCATCATACAGTGTGGAGATTACAGTGATGGGGTCTCATACAGTGTTGGAGCCATCAAACAGTTAGAGGGATACTAAAGGGTTAGTATATATACAGTGAGGGGGCAGTATAATGTGTAGAAGAGAGCATCATACTGTGTATCGGGGAGCTGTACAGGGAGGAGACTCAGGATATTATTAAATGTAAAGTGGTCATTTTTGTTATAGGAGAACTCAGGTTACTGTGACTGTCAAAGGGGCACACAGAGGGCATTGTTACTTTGTAGGAGACAAAATGTGGGAACGGTTTTCTAGGGCACTTTCACCCGGCATTACTATATTCTAGAGGGTAGCTTTAGAATTTAGAGGTCACACAGAACCACACAGCAGGTGCAGTAATAGGGACACATACAGCAGCAGCAGCTCAGCATTGGGGTACCAGTAGGATGAAGAGTTTGTGCAGGTTAGAAATAGATGGTGACAATGATGAAAATATGAGATGTTAAATGTGTCTTTGTTGTAATCTCTGCAACAGAGTCCTGGCTGGAAGAAGTTGTCATGTCGGTCTGGGACAGATGGAAAGCGGGGTGAAAATTGAACAATTTCATTAGAAAGAACATCAGCTGTAAGTCACCATCTATAACTGTACTGTGATCTCTTATATGTTCCGTAGGACTGGTATCTACCACTGACGATATGGTGGTAATATTAATGTTGGTCTTTATATAGAGATTATTTCAGCAACAGTGCAGTCATCGCTGAGGTTCTCCTACATCCACTATAGGGTGCGTCACCAGTTGTAAGCAAGTTACCTGGTTAGTATCGCCCCTGAACCAACCTAGCTAGCATCTGCTTACAGCCAATGGTTCTCGTACATCCACTATTAGGGTGCGTCACTCCAGTTGCATAATGCAAGTTACCTGGTTGTATCGCCTGCTCTCTGCATCCAGATAAGATCTCTAGCTATTCGCATCTGCTTTACAGCCAATTGTTCTTGTCTCAATTGTGGTTCCTGGTTCATTTGGAAGTTTGCTGTGTCTTGCCTGCATCTTCTGCTATCAGATAAGATATTTTCTGCTTTTATTTTTTGTGCTTGCTTTTTGCATTGTTCCTGCACTTCTGTGGAGGTCAGCCAGGTCCCCTCGGGGGGCTTGTGCTCCTCTCAGTTTATCTGAAGCACTGTTAGTTGTTCATTTTTTTTTCTGTTTTTTCAGTGGCTGCAGGCTTGGTTTTGTTCACACTGAGAACTGATGTAGTGGGTGGCGAGATCGTGTGATCTCAGTTTTTTGTAATCAGAATTGTTGGATTTTTGTAGGTTTTCTGGTTGCAGAAAGTAATCTCTCCTGTCCTATCCTATTTAGTCAGCTTGTGGCCCCCGCATTTGCTCATTCTATTTCTGTCTGTGTTCGTGCTTTCTTCTTGTCTAACCGCCATTACATGTTTGGGGGCTTCCTATTTTCTTTGGGGATCTGCTCCGGGGCAGATAGCTTTCATCTTTCTGCCTTTAGGTGTAGTTATCTCTCAGGCTGTGACGAGGCGTCTAGGATCAACGTAGGAACGCTCCACGGCTACCTCTAGTTGTGTGGTTAGTTTAGGAATCTGCAACCCATTAGTTACCAACATCTCAGGTGTTCGGCTACCGGGCTGTTGTTCCTGTCCTCCTCAGCTACCTAACATAACAGTATCACCGGCCAAACTGAAAATTATATGGTACTCACAGAAGGGAAAAATAGTGTGGAAAGAAAAAAGTTGTCAGAGATTTTTTTTTTCTGTTTGTTGCATTTTTTCCCTCTTTTTCTCGGTGCTGAGGAGGATTTTTTTTTTCTTTTTTTTTTTTTCTCTCTCAATGGAGTTTGCACAGTTGTCTAGCCGTGTGGATCAGCTTGCCACTGAGGTTCGGAGTATTGCTACCTATCTTGCTAGGTTGCCGGTTGTGGAACCTAGGATTCCCATGCCAGATTTGTTTTTGGGGGATCGGGCTAAATTTCTGAATTTCAAAAATAACTGTAAGTTGTTTTTTGCCTTAAAGCCTAAGTCCTCAGGGAACGCAGCACAGCAGGTTCAAATTGTCATCTCTCTCCTGCGCTGCAACCCTCAGGATTGGGCTTTTTCCCTGACACCTGGGGATCCTGTTTTGAATGATATTGATGCATTTTTTCTGGCTCTGAGGTTATTGTATGAGCTTATCCTGAGCTTGTCCAGGAGCATGCCACTATTCATGTTTTTATGAATCAATAAAGATGAAGATTTTATTGAAGCTGGATCCCTTTTTCCTTCATTTTCTTATGTATCTTCACGTTTGATCAAGCGGAGGATCCGTGCTTCTACAAACCGGTGAGCTGGTTAGCGTTCTTATTATTGTATGATGAACCTAATGTCACTGATCAAGCTGAAAAAACCTTGTTGGCATTAAATCAGGGTCTTGAAGACGCTGAGTTGTACTGTCAGAAATTCCGAAAGTGGGCAGTCCTGACCAAATGGAATGATGATGCTTTGGCAGCCCTTTTTCGGAAGGGGCTGTCAGAGAAGGTAAAGGATGTTATGTTGGGATTCCCTGCTCCCTCTGGTCTCAATGATTCTATGTCATTGGCTATTCAAATTGACAGACGTTTGCGTGAGCGCAGAGGTATGCGTGAGATACTGTTGCCTTGTGAGCCAGCTTCTGAGCCCATGCAGTGTGATAGAGTGACTTCTGGGGCTCAGCGTCATGAGTTTCGAAAGCGCAATGGGTTATGTTTCTACTGTGGTGACGCCTCTCATGCTATTTCAGTCTACCCTAAGCGGGGAAGACGTTTTTCACGCTCAGTTGTCTTGGGTAGTGTTCAGACTAAATTTCTGTTGACTGTTACCCTGATTTGCTCCCTGTCCACATTTTCTGCTTAGGCTTTTGTTGATTCGGGAGCAGCTATTAACCTGATGGATTTTGACTTTGCCAAACGTTGTGGGTGTCCCATGATACCCCTGCGGAAGTCTATTCCCCTACTGGGCATTGATTCTACCCCTTCGGCGGAGAATAAACCCCAGTTTTCTACTCAGGTGATAATGAGGGTTGAACCAGATCATCAGGAGAGTTGCAAATTTCTGGTGCTGTATAATCTGCATGACATTACACTGTGTTCCAAATTATTATGCAAAAATTGTTTAGGAGTGATAAGGTAAGAATTTTTTTGTTTGTCAGTTAAACTCATTGATGGTGATGTGTGTCAGGGCTCTTTATATCACTGTAAGCAATTGCAGACAGCTGTGCTAATTAGTTTGGCAGGTGTGTCCAATGAAAGGCAAGACTACTTAAGAAGGCTGTCCCACATTATTAAGCAGCCTACATTTTCTACCAAAATGGGAAAGAAAAAGGATGTGTCGGCTGCTGAGAAGCAACAAATTGTGGAGTGTTTAGGTCAAGGCATGACTACAATCAACATTGCCAAGACACTTCATGTGATCATCGCACAATCAAGAAGTATGTAGCTTATTCACATTACACACATGTGCATGCTGATAAGGGAAAATTGAGGACTCTTTCCTATAGGCAATTACGTCAGGTTAAAATAGCAGCAGCAAAAAAGCCTTGTCATAGCAGCAGACAAGTTTTTGAAGCTGCTAGTGCCTCCAACAACAAGATTCAGGGTCCTTCAGAGGTTTGCAGCTGTGCGTAAGCCATTCTGTCGACCTCATCTATCCACTGCACACAAGCAGAAACGGCTCCAGTGGGCCAAACAATACATGAAGACAGACTTCAAAACTATTTTGTTCACCGATGAATGCCGTGCAACGCTCGATGGTCCAGATGGATGGAGCGGAGGATGGCTGGTTGATGGACACCCCATGCAAACACGGCTACGGCGCCAACAAGGAGGAGGTGGAGTAATGTTTTGGGCTGGAATCATGGGGAGAGAGATTGTCGGCCCCTTTAGAATCCCTGAAGGGGTAAAGATGAACTCCATAGTGTATGTTGAGTTTCTCAAAGAGCACTTCCAGCCATGTTTGAAGAAGAAGAACCGTGCATTCCGCAGCAAGATCATTTTCATGCATGATAATGCACCGTCTCATGCTGCACATAACACATCTGCATGTCTGGCTGCTATGGGTATAAAAGAGGACAAACTTATGGTGTGGCCCCCATGCTCCCCTGACCTCAACCCCATTGAGAACCTCTGGAGCATCATCAAAACGAGTGTCTTTGATGGCGGGAGGCAGTTCACATCTAAGCAACAGCTCTGGGAGGGTATTCTGTCCTCATGCAAAACAATTGAAGCAGAAACCATCCAAAACCTGACAAATTCAATGGATGAGAGAGTTCAGAAGCTCCTTTCGAACAAGGGGTCCTATGTGCAAATGTAACATCACCTAGAATAAAGTTTTGAGTTGATAACTGTTTGATTTCAGTTTGTAATAACCTGCTAATGCTTATAATTTCAAAAATGACCATTTTTTTGTAGTTTATTAAAATAAAAAGGTTGAAAACTCTGCTGTGCATAATAATCTGGAACATGCATTTTGAGTGCAGTTTGAGTGTTTTATTTTTTAAAAAATATACTGTTATCATAGGCAGTTTGTACAAAAACCTTTCAATTGTACTCTAATAGTTATTTGACTGGAAAATTACAATGACTGCAATTCATATAGGTAATTTGGGAAAATCTGAGAAAATATTATTTGCATAATAATTTGGAACACAGTGTATTGTACTGGGTTTCCCTTGGTTACAGTCTCATAATCCTGTTTTGGATTGGAAATCTGTGTCTGTGACCAGTTGGGGCTGCCAATGTGTTAATGCCGACACTCCTGTTTTTTCTGCCTCTCCCCAGTCTCAGGATGTTCCTGACTTTTTGACTGATTTTTCGGATGTATTTAGTGAAAGTAAATCTGCATCCTTGCCCCCTCACAGGAGCTATGATTGCGCTATTGAATTAGTGCCTGGTGGTAAATTTCCTAAAGGTCGCCTTTTTAACTTGTCTGTACCTGAACACGATGCTATGCGATCTTATATCAAGGAGTCATTGGAGAAGGGTCATATCAGACCATCCTCTTCACCCTTGGGTGCCGGTTTTTTCTTTGTGGCCAAAAAGGATGGTTCATTAAGGCCGTGTATTGATTATCGTCTCTTGAACAATATCACTGTGAAATATCAATATCCGTTACCCTTGATTTCTGACCTGTTTTCCAGGGTGAAAAGTGCTACTTGGTTTACCAAGCTTGACCTCAGGGGGGCGTATAACCTTATTCGCATTAAGCACGGGGATGAATGGAAGACGGCATTTAATACCCCAGAGGGGCATTTTGAGTACCTAGTGATGCCCTTTGGGCTCACTAATGCTCCTTCCGTCTTCCAGTCCTTCATGAATGACATTTTCAGGGATTTTGTGGATAAATTTCTGATTGTTTATTTGGATGATATCTTGATTTTTTCCAATGACTGGGACTCTCATGTGAAACATGTTCGGACTGTGTTCCAGATTTTGAGAGAGAATGCTCTGTATGTGAAGGGATCAAAGTGTCTTTTTGGCGTACAGAGGATCTCATTTCTGGGATTCATTTTGTCTCCGTCTGTTATTGAAATGGACCCGGTCAAGGTTCAGGCCATCTGTGATTGGGTCCAACCTACTTCATTAAAGGCTCTTCAGAGATTCTTGGGTTTTGCCAATTTTTATTGTAAATTTATTGGTAATTTCTCTGTTATTGTTAAACCATTGACTGATTTGAGCAAAAAGGGTTCTGATGTGGTGAATTGGCCTCCTGAGGCAGTCTCTGCGTTTCAGGAACTTAAGCAGAGATTCACTTCTGCTCCTGTTCTACGGCAGCCTGATGTTTCTCTGCCATTTCAGGTGGAGGTTGATGCCTTTGAAATTGGGGCAGGTGGCGTTTTGTCCCAAAGAGATCCAGAGACCTCTAAAAGTAACCCTTGTGCCTTTTTCTCTCAAAAATTTTCTCCAACTGAACGTAATTATGACGTGGGTAATCGGGAGTTATTGGCCATGAAGTGGGCTTTTGAAGAGTGGAGACATTGGCTGGAGGGAGCCAAACATCAGGTGGTGGTCCTCACGGACCATAAGAATCTGGTTTATCTGGAATCAGCCAAGCGACTTAATCCTAGACAGGCCAGGTGGGCCTTGTTTTTCACACGTTTTAATTTTGTGGTTTCCTTTCTTCCTGGCACTAAGAATGTTAAGGCGGATGCCCTCTCGAGGAGTTTCCTTGCGGACTCTCCTGAGTTATCTGATCCTGCTGTTATTTTGAAAGAGGGTGTAGTTCTTTCCGCCATCTCGCCCAATTTGAGACTGGCTCTGGAAGGGTGTCAGGAGGATAAACCCGAGCGCTGCCCTATTGGGAAATTGTTTGTCCCAGACCGGTGGAAAAAGTGTGATGTCTGAGATTCATTGTTCCGCGTTGGCCGGTCATCCCGGAATTTTTGGTACCAGAGACTTGTTTAGTCGGTCCTTTTGGTGGCCTACTTTGTCTCGTGACGTCAGGGAATTTGTGCAGTCCTGCGGGACTTGCTCTCGCTCCAAGCCTTGCTCTCGCTCTAGTGGTTTGTTGATGCCATTGCCTGTGCCCAAGAGACCATGGACCCATATCTCTATGGATTTAATTTCCGACCTCCCTGTTTCTCAGAGAATGACCGTTATCTGTGTGATTTGTGATAGGTTTTCCAAAATGATACATCTTGTGCCATTACCTAAGTTGCCTTCCTCCTCCGAATTGGTGCCTTTGTTCCTTCAGCACGTGGTTTGGTTACACGGCATTCCTGAGAACATTGTGTCTGACAGAGGAGTCCAGTTTGTTTCCAGATTTTGGAGGACTTTTTGTTCTAAACTTGGTGTTCAATTGTCTTTCTCCTCGGCTTTTCATCCTCAGACCAATGGACAAACTGAGAGAACAAACCAGACATTGGAGACTTATCTGAGATGCTTTGTGTCTGCTGATCAAGATGACTGGGTCTCTTTTTTGCCTTTGGCTGAGTTTGCTCTTAATAATAGGGCTAGCTCTGCCACTTTGATGTCTCCATTTTTCTGCAATTTTGGGTTTCACCCTCGATTTTCTTCGGGACAGACGGAGGCTTCTGTCTGTCCAGGTGTTGACTCTGTTGTGGAGCGTATGCAGCAGATTTGGGACCAGGTAGTGGAGAGGTTGTCCCTCTCTCAGGAGAGGGCCCAGCGGTTTGCCAACCGGCATAGGACTGATGGTCCTCGGTTTAAAGTGGAGGACTTGGTCTGGTTGTCCTCAAGAAATATCCCTATGAGAGTTGCATCTCCTAAGTTTAAGCCTAGGTTCATTGGACCTTATAAGATCATGGAGATTCTTAATCCTGTTTCCTTTCGTTTACTTCTTCCAGGGACATTTAAGATCCATAACGTGTTCCACAAGTCCTTATTGAAGAGGTTTGTCGAGCCAGTGGTTCCTATGGCTGTGCCTCCTGACCCTGTTTTGGTTGAGGGCAATCTGGAGTATGTGGTTGAGAAAATATTGGATTCTCATTTTTCTAGACAGAAACTTCAGTATTTGGTTAAGTGGAGAGGTTATGGTCAGGAGGACAATTCTTGGGTGTTTGCTTCGGACATCCATGCTAGGAGACTGATCCGTGCGTATCACAGAGCTCATACTGACCGACCTGGTTGCTCAAATGCGGGTTCGGTGATCCCTCCTCAAGGGGGGGGTACTGTTGTGAATGTGTTAGAAATGAATTCTGAGCAGAAGCTCCCTCTGGTGGTTACAAACAGTACTGAACCATTCAATGAAGATTGTGAAGATTGGCAATCAGGAGTTACAGACTGGTCTTATATAAGGGAGGTTCCCTCCCATCAGGGTTGCCGGTGATCAATTGTTCTTGTCTCAACTTTGGTTCCTGGTTCACTTGGAAGCTTGCTGAGTCTTGCCTGCATCTTCTGCTAACAGATAAGATATTTTCTACTTTTATTTTTGTGCTTGCTTTTTGCATTTTTTTCCTGCACTTCTGTGGAGGTCAGCCAGGTCCCCTCCGGGGCTTGTTCTCCTCTCAGTTTATCTGAGCCACTGTTGTTTGTTCATTTGCCTTTTCCAGTTTTTTCAGTGGCTGCGGCTTGGTTTTGTTACACCAGAGAACTAATTTAGGTGGTAGAGGTCGTGTGATCTCAGGTGTTTTTGCAATTAGTAGAGTTGGTATTTTTTAGGGTTTTTTGGATTGCAGTGAGTGTCCTTCCTATCCTTTTCTTTCTAG
Source organism: Oophaga sylvatica (assembly GCA_033576555.1). Classification (NCBI taxonomy): domain Eukaryota; kingdom Metazoa; phylum Chordata; class Amphibia; order Anura; family Dendrobatidae; genus Oophaga; species Oophaga sylvatica. The sequence continues at coordinate 154,449,748 of JARQOD010000005.1, read as the reverse complement.
GAAGATTGGGCCCCAACGTTTTCTCATACTATTTTCTGTCTGGCCTACTGATGTCGACCTAATAGAATGGCACTTCCCATATAGGAATATAATCCAAACAAGCATTGGAAGCATAATGCCAAAAAATTACAATTCTTTATTTATACAAATATAACAATACATGATTAAAAATCAATTTATAAAAAGGGATGTATATTCAGTATACTCCCACAGGTATTAACACCATGACTTATATGTAACCTTAGGTCCAAAATCAAAAAGTTTGATACTAATGCCTAAATGCGATATACCTGTAGATATTATGTGCACAGCAGTGCTAAATGCTTTATTGTACTAGCTGGGGTAGGCGATATATATATATCCGCTAACCTGGCACCAGTATAACTACATCTTATATACTAACATTGAGATTTTGCCAGTGATATACCATTTTGGCTAACATGGCTGCAATGTTTATGGTGGTAAACCATTTATCACATCTATATATATAAAATATATTTATCGCCTACCCCAGCTAGTACAATAAAGCATTTAGCACTGCTGTGCACATAATATCTATAGGTATATCGCATTTAGGCATTAGTATCAAACTTTTTGATTTTGGACCTAAGGTTACATATAAGTCATGGTGTTAATACCTGTGGGAGTATACTGAATATACATCCCTTTTTATAAATTGATTTTTAATCATGTATCGTTATATTTGTATAAATAAAGAATTGTAATTTTTTGGCATTATGCTTCCAATGCTTGTTTGGATTATATTTTCTGTCTGTGTCTGTATTTCCTCTTGTCTAACCGCCATTACATGTTTGGGGCTTCCTATGTTCTTTGGGATCTGCTCCGGGGCAGATAGCTTTCCTCTTTCTATCTTTAGGTGTAGTTAGCCTCTCAGGCTGTGACGAGGCGTCTAGAACCAACGTAGGTACGCTCCACGGCTGCCTTTAGTTGTGGTGGTTAGTCAGGGTACTGCAATCCAGTAGATTCCAACCTCTCTGGTGTATTGCGGTTTTTGCCTGCTCTCCTCAGCTACCAAATCATAACAGGCGGCGGAAGCTGTAGCTGGCTTTCTAAAATGGTCACACAGGTGGAGTACTTTGACAAGCAGATCCGGCAGCTCCGAGTAGGTTTTGAGAAACCACTGTGCCTCGAGGTTAATCACCATGCATGGTACGTGTGTGATCTCACCTCAGATCCACCACCAGGTTCTTGCCATTGTCACACACGACCATGTTTGGCTGTAGGTTAATCGGTGTCAGCCACAGATCTGCATGCTCTTTCAGAGCTGTCCACAACTTTTCAGCATTGTGCTGTTTGTCACCTAAGCATATTAGCTTCAGCACAGCCTGTTGCCGCTTGGCTGAGGCAGTGCTGCAGTGCTTCCAACTTGTGACAGATGTGGTCATTTTGGAGCTGGAGGCTAAAGAGGAGGGGGAGGATGAGGTGCAGGAGCTGTAGATTCTGAGGCCACCCTGATTGACCTAGGGCCCGCAATCCTCAGCGTTGGGCAGACGTGTTCCATCCCAAGGTCTGACTGGGTCCCGACTTCCACTATGTTAACCGAGTGTGCGTCAGCGAGATGTACCTTCCCTGTTCATAAGCACTTGTCCACGAGTCCGTGGTTAGGTGGACTTTCCCAGTAACTGCATTGTTGAGGGCACAGCTAATGTTGTGGGACACATGCTTGTGTAATGCGGGAACGGCACACCTGAAGAAATAGTGGCAACTGGGGACCGAGTACCGAGGGACGGCCACCGCCATCAGGTTGTGGAAACCTTCCATCTCCACGAGCCTAAAAGGCAATATTTTGAGCGCAAGCAGTCGCGAAATGTGGGAATTTAGTAGTGTGGCCTGTGGGGCGTTGGCTGCGTATTTGCCCTTGCATTCCAAGGACTGAGGTATGGACAACTGAGCGCTGAGCTGGGACAAGGATGTGGACGTGCTTGCTGATGATGCTAGTTGAGTGTGTGCACAACAGCGTAAGAAGCAGTGGTATCACCCGCAGACACTGTTCCTGGACCCTGAGGTTCGGCCCACAAAGTCGGGTGCTTTGCTGCCATATGCCAGATCATGCTGGTGGTGGTCAGGCTGGTTGTTTTGCTACCCCTGCTGATGCTGGCCTGGCAGTTGGTGGTGCAAATAGCCTTTTTGGGGTTTTCAGCAGAGTCTTTAAAAAGCAATCAGACTTGGGAAGACCTAACAGTTGTACGTGCAACTTCCGTCATGATGGTGTTACGGGGAACGGTTGCCCGCCTTCTGTCTGAGGCCACCACACTGCTTCTTCCTGCCTGTTGAGGTGCTGTGCCTCCCTCCTCCTGTGTGCTGCTGTCCTTGCTCTGCATGTCCTCCTGCCAAGTTGGGTCAGTTACTATATCATCCACCACCTTGTCTTCCGCTTCCGCACCCTGGTCCTCCTCCTGACTTTCTGGCAATTGTGTCTCATCATTGTCCACCTCTTGTGACACTTTTCCACCGTCGCCTTCGTGTGACCGTGGCTGCTCAAATTTTTGGGCATCGCTACATGCAATCTCCTCTTGCCCCGCTTCGAGGCCCGAATCTATAAATGGAAAAGTGAACAGCTCTTCGGAGCGTCCAAGTGTGGGAACAGTTGTCTCTGGGCACTCGGCATGGTGGGAGGAAGGAAGATTAGGGTGAGGAATATGCGGTCCAGACTCACGGCTACTGAGACTTGACCATGTGGAAGACAGGGTGGTGATGATTGCAAAGTGATTGGAAGCATTATCCGCTATCCAACCAACAACCTTTTGACACTTCTCTGGGTTGAATAATAGTATGATTCGGTCCCCTAGCACAAGAAGGTCGGGCGAGAAGATGTGGGTGCTTGATGTGGCACAATTTCAGCTTGCCAACGGCATCGGCCTCTGCATGAGTCATCACCATCACCATCACGTCCAGTTACCCGTCCCTTGCCACGCGCCTTGTCCATTTTAAATGGAGAACAATATTTTCCACATTCACTACAAATGGCTGAATTTGGAGCGAACTTATATGTGATTCGTGTGGCGGAAAACCACAGTTTTTAACCCCTTAACGACCGCCGATACGCCTTTTAACAGCGGTCATTAAGGGTACTTAAACCACAGCTGTGGAAAAAGTGAATAGCGCCCCCCAGAGGCGCATTTTCTCCGGGGTCTCGGCTACCGGGGGTAGCCGAGACCCCCAGAGAGCATGAATCGGGTCGGTTTTTACCGACACCGATGTTGCGATCGCCGTTATTAACCCTATAACGGCGACCGCAACAAAAAAAAAAAGTTGTGCCATTTAATTTCTCTGTCCTCTGATGTCATCGGACATCAGAGGACAGAGAAAAAGGGTCCCCGGGACCCCCATGTGGCCCCCGATGTCCTGTATGTGGCCCTAGGGCCCTCCGGTGTCCCCCGGGGCCGGCGCGATGTAGAAAATGGCGGGCGCATGCTCAGTGCGCCCGCTGCTATGTGCCGCTGTGCTGGGGGGGATGGGCAAATATTCTCTGGGGTCTCGGCTACCGGAGGTAGCCAAGACCCCAGAGAACATGATCCGGGTCGGTATTCACCGATCCCGGTGTTGCGATCGCGTCTATGCAAGCATAGACGCGATCGCTAAAAAAAAAAAAAAATGATTTCTCTCCCCTCTGATGTGATCGCACATCAGAGGGGAAAAATGAGGGTCCCCAGGTCCCCCGATCGCCCCCCCTATACTTACCGGTGTCCTCCGCAGTGCGCCCACCCATCTGCTTGGCGGCAGATTCAAAATTTTTTTCATTCATTCTCCAGAAAATGCATTTTGATCACTGTGATAAACTATCACAGTGATCAAAATAAAAAAAAAAGTACATAACCCCCCATTTATCACCCCCTTAGTTAATAGGGACATATAATAAAAAATAGAAATTATATTTATTTTCATTTTTCTGTTAGGGTTAGGGTTATAATTAGGGTTAGGGTTATAATTAGGGTTAGGGTTATAATTAGGGTTAGGGTTAGCATTAGGGTTAGGGTTAGCATTAGGGTTAGGGTTATAATTAGGGTTAGGGTTAGGCTGGGTTCATACTGCGTTATGGCAGTCCGTTAGACAGACTGCGTTACACCGCGGTATAACGCGGTGTAACACAGTCCGTTAGCGCTGTCATTCACCCCCATTTGAGGGCGCATCGCGACGCATGCCGTAAAGCGGCATGCGTTTGCGACGTGCCATCATTCAGTGACGGAGCCTCGGACGCGGGCTGCAGCGTCTGGGCTCCGTCACCGCTAGCGCAGATGAATCATCTGCTGATTCCTCTGCGCTAGCGGGTATAGCATAACGCGATTGCGTTATGCTATACCGTTACCAGCCCGTCAACGCTGTGTTGAACGGGCTGGTAAAACGCAAAATGAACCTAGCCTTAGGGTTAGGGTTATAATTAGGGTTAGAATTAGGGTTAGGGTTACAATTAGGGTTAGGGTTAAAATTAGGGTTAGGGTTACAATTAGAGTTAGGGTTACAATTAAGGTTAGGGTTACAATTAGGGTTGGAATTAGGGTTGGGATTTAGGTTAGGATTGGGGTTGGAATTAGGGTTAGGGGTGTGTTGGGATTAGGGTTGGAGCTAGAATTGAGGGATTTCCACTAATTAGGCACATCAGGGGGTCTCCAAACACGACGTGGCGTTCAAAAAGTCAAATGGCGCTCCCTCCCTTCCGAGCCCTGCCGTGCGCCCAAACAGTGGTTTACCCCAACATATGGGGTATCAGCGTACTCAGGACAAATTGCACACCAATTTTGGGGTTCTAATTTCTCCTGTTACCCTTGGGAAAATAAAAAATAGCTGGCTAAAAAAATCATTTTTGAGAAAAAAAATGATTTTTTATTTTCACAGCTCTGCGTTTATAAATTTCTGTGAAACACTTGGGGGTTCAAAGTGCTCACCACACATCTAGATAAGTTCCTTAAGGGGTCTAGTTTCCAAAATGGGGTCACTTGTGGGGGGTTTCCACTGTTTAGACACATCAGGGGGTCTCCAAACACGACGTGGCTTTCAAAAAGTCAAATGGCGCTCCCTCCCTTCCGAGCCCTGCGTGCGCCAAAACAGTGGTTTACCCCAACATATGGGGTATCAGCGTACTCAGAACAAATTGCACACCAATTTTGGTGTTCTAATTTCTCCTGTTACCCTTGGGAAAATAAAAAATAGCTGGCTAAAAAAATCATTTTTAGAAAAAAAAAGATTTTTTATTTTCACAGCTCTGCGTTTATAAATTTCTGTGAAACACTTGGGGGTTCAAAGTGCTCACCACATATCTAGATAAGTTCCTTAAGGGGTCTAGTTTCCAAAATGGGGTCACTTGTGGGGGGTTTCCACTGTTTAGACACATCAGGGGGTCTCCAAACACGACGTGGCTTTCAAAAAGTCAAATGTCGCTCCCTCCCTTCCGAGCCCTGTCGTGTGCCCAAACAGTGGTTTACCCCAACACATTGGGTATCAGCGTACTCAGGATAAATTGCACACCAATTTTGGGGTTCTAATTCCTCCTGTTACCCTTGGAAAAATAAAAAATAGCTGGCTAAAAAAACATTTTTGAGAAAAAAAATTATTTTTCATTTTCACGGCTCTGCGTTTATAAATTTCTGTGGAGCACTTGGGGGTTCAAAGTGCTCACCACACATCTAGATAAGCTCCTTGGGGGGTCTAGTTTCCAAAATGGTGTCACTTGCAGGGGGTTTCTACTGTTTAGGTACATCAATGGCTCTGCAAACACAACATGACGCTCGCAGAACATTCCATCAAAGTCTGCATTACAAAATGGCACTCCTTCCCTTCCAAGCACTCCCATGCGCCCAAACAGTGGTTTCACCCCACATATGGGGTATCAGCGTACTCAGGAAAAATTGCACAACAACTATTTGGGTCCAATTTCTCCTGTTACCCTTGGGAAAATAAAAAAAATAGTGGGCTAAAGAATCATTTTTGAGGAAAAAAATGATTTTTTATTTTCACAGCTCTACGTTTATTAATTTCTGTGAAGCACTTGGGGGTTCAAAGTGCTCACTACACATCTAGATAAGTTCCTTAAGGGGTCTAGTTTCCAAAATGGTGTGATTTGTGGGGGGTTTCGACTGTTTAGGCGTATCAGGGGCTCTCCAAAAGCGACATGGCATCCAATTTCAATTCCAGCCAATTTTGGTTTGAAACAGTCAAACGGCACTCCTTCCTTTCCAAGCCCTGCCGTGCGCCCAAACAGTGGTTTACCCCACATATGGGGCATCGGCATGCTCAGGACAAATTGCACAAAAACTTTTGGGGTCTTGTTACCCTTGGGAAGATAAAAATTGGGGTGAACAGATCGTTTTTGTGGAAAAAATATGATTTTTTATTTTCACGATTCTATGTTATAAACTTCTATGAAGCACTTGGAGGTTCAAAGTGCTCACCACACATCTAGATAAGTTCCTTAGGGGGTCTAATTTCCAAAATGGGGTCACTTGTGGGGGGTTTCCACTGTTTAGACACATCAGGGCCTCTACAAACACGACATGACGTCCAGCCAATTCTGCGCTGTAAAGTCAAAGGGTGCTCCTTCCCTTCCAAGCTCTGCCTTGCATCCAAACAGTGGTTTACCCCCACATATGGGTATCAGCATGCTCAGGACAAATTGCACAAAAACTTTTGGGGTCTTGTTACCCTTGGGAAAATAAAAATTGGGGTGAAAAGATTGTTTTTGTGGAAAAAATATGATTTTTTATTTTCACTGTTCTATGTTATAAACTTCTGTGAAGCACTTGGAGGTTCAAAGTGCTCACCACACATCTAGATAAGTTCCTTAGGGGGTCTAGTTTCCAAAATGGGGTCACTTGTGATGGGTTTCCACTGTTTAGACACATCAGGGCCTCTACAAACGCGACATGGCGTCCAGCCAATTCTGCGTTGAAAAAGTCAAATGTCGCTCCTTCCTTGCAACCTCTGCCGTGCGCCCAAAAAGTGGTTTACCCCCACATATGGGGTATCGCTTAATCAGGAGAAATTGCACAACTAATTTTGTGGTTCATTTTTTCTTTTAACAGTTGTGGAAATAAAAAAAATAGGTTCCGAAGTAAAGTTTTTGCAAAAAAAGTTAAATGTTAATTTTTTCCTTCCACATTGCTTCAGTTCCTGTGAAGCACGTAAAGGGTTAATAAACTTCTTGAATGTGGTTTTGAGCACCTTAAGGGGTGCAGTTTTTAGAATGGTGTCACTTTTGGCTATTTTCTATCATGTAGACCCCTCAAAGTGACTTCAAATGTGATGTGGTCCCTAAAATAAAAATGGTGTTGTAAAAATGAGAAATCGCTGGTCAACTTTTAACCCTTATAACTTCGTAACAAAAAAAAATTTTGGTCCCAAAATTATGCTGATGTAAAGTAACATGTGGGAAATGTTATTTATTAAGAAATTTGTGTGACATATCTCTCTGATTTAAGGGCATAAAAATTTAAAGTTTGAAAATTGTTAAATTTTCAAAATTTTCGCCATATTTCCATTTTTTTTCATAAATAAACACAAGTCATATCAAAGAAATGTTACCACTAACGTGAAGTACAATATGTCACGAAAAAACAATCTCAGAATCAGGGGATTCGTTAAAGCGTTCCAGAGTTATAACCTCATAAAGTGACAGTGGTCAGAATTTTAAAAATTGGCCCTGTCATTAAGCTGCAAAATGGCTCTGTCACTAAGGGGTTAAATAGCTAGCCTGTAGGTAGCTATGTTTAATAGCAAACTGGTGTCAATAACTTCGCTAATGCACTGCAACAAAATTTAAATGGAGGCCATAAATGGCAGAATTTTGAGCGCACTTATATGTGATCCATGTGACGGACAAACCAAAGTTTTAAATAGCTCGATTGTTAGCTCTGTAATATGGAAAGGATCTGGCTGTATTCTGCAGTGCCCACAAGCAAATGGAGAAGAAAAATGGTGTTCTCTGGATTGCTTTTTAAGCAAATAATCAGGATTAGGATCCAAAAAAAAATTATTCCTGGCCCCTATACCCGGGGCTATGTCTAGAAATATCTGTAAAAGCAGCAGCAGCAGACAGAACTGGAATGGACCCTCTTGCTATATGCACTGCAGTCTGCCACATACACTGTCTGCCTGCCTAGCACTGATATCTATGCAGCTAGATTAGTCCTCAGAAGTACTGTTAGCTGAGATGGATTGTGTATAATATATTGTGGTATACCTACACTAAGAAACAAGCAAATCTCTCTCTAGCTCAGCAGCAACTCTCCCTACACTGCCTGATTCCGGAGTGGACTGTGACGAGCATGGCCGTGCCAGGTCTGATATAGACCTGATGATGCTGTGCGGCCTGCCAATCACTGTAATGCCACAACCAACATGGCTGCGGCATTACAGTGTGTGCCAGACAATCCCTAAAGAGCACCAAACATGCCAGGAGGGGACCCGAGCTCCGAGCATCTCGAGCAGTGAGATGCTCGGGCTAGTACCAAGTAGTGACGAGCATGCTCACTCATCACTAATTTAGGGCAAAGCAGATCACCATATCAAGGTGACCCTATTCAGGACGGTCCTAACCTCTAGTATTAAAGTTTATGTAAAATGACATAAATGTGAATAAGGGTCAAGCAGGAACAAGACCCTTGTTTTTATATTGGGTTTTGTCTATTTAGTGGACTGTGTGAACATGCAACTATGTGTTGCATGCACACCAACTTATACTCCAGTTAATTTCTTTAGGTTTTTGTTTCAGGTTTATGCACTTTGTGCAAATATGGGTATGGTCTTCCTTTTCTTGGAGCAGGACATTATGTTTATATAGCTCCCCATGGCTGGGTGTCCATTAGTCAGGGTCTTAGTCCTGTTCAGCCCTTATTCACATTATGTCATTTGACATATGGTAAGGTTTTAATACTAGAGGTTAGGACCACCCTGAATAGGGTCACCTTTACATGGTGGGATGGTTTTTACATATTTTTTATCAAAAATATGTTAACTAAGTACCCTATGTTATTTTCATGCACTATTGCTTTCTATTTACTGCAGGGTATTTGCTCACTTTGTTTCTTTCTTAGGTTTTTTTTTCTGGTTAGTGGCCAGTGTGAACATGCATGTTGCAAGTGTAAGGAGGAAAACCGGGCTGCAGGTACCGGCATAGAGCCGGGTCCGGAACTGTCGAGGCTGCGTCCCATGTTGCCTGGGGGAAGGAATAGGGGACCGGACAAACCCCATGACCTGGGAAGAGGGGGCGTGTTTAAGGGTAACACAGAGCTGAAAGCGTGCGAAGCAGATTGGAGTTTTCCGCCGTCAGGAAGAGTGCAGCAGGGTGAGCAGTGCACTCCACATCCAGCACCGCCGAGAAGGTCAGTGTCCACATTTACCCGCACACTTCAGCAGGACTGTGACTAAGGAGAGCGCCGTGTGCCTGGATAAGCGACGGATGGCGCTCATGCGGGCAAGTGTGAGCTATCTACGGGACTCTGGAGCGTGCTTCCCTCTGCTGACCAGCGCGCATCAGCCCACGTTTGTTCCCGGGACTCCTGCAGCTTCTTTGACTTTGGCTATGCAGGCTTATGGACTAGGGGCTCAGCGGGTAAAACCGGAGACCGCCCGCTGCCATCAGAAGACGGATCGCTAATATTGTACCCCATTGGAGGATTTTACACCGGCCGTTGCCGGAACTACAACCCCCATCAGACTGTGGACTAAGGAGCACTAACAGGAGCCACGATAAGTGTTGTTTGAACTTCAGACTGTCACATTAATTCGTACTATTTCTTTAATTCTTGCTCTCTGTATATTAACTCCCTGCGAGGAGATTACTCCATCTTTACTGTTAAATTAAACAACATTATTATACCGTACTGCTCTGCAATCCCTGCGTAATGCATCTCAGCACCTGCTTACACATTCATACCAACTTATATTCCAGTTCATCTCTTTAGGTTTTGAGTGTAGAAATGTATGGAGAATCATCTAAGATTCATGTGTAAACTTTTACTGCATGTATCCAGAAAATCAAATCAGATAAATATTTGACTGAGTGACCACTCATAGATATGAAGAGAGAGGCTACTCTAAACATCCTTCATTATGTGCCCATACATTTACTGTACAGTTATGAGAAGTTATGAAAAAGAATTGTTATTCTCTTTTGGCTTCTGTTGAGCAAAAAAGTTCTCAATATGCTATAATCTATCTGATATTTTGGCATCATAGAGTATTTTTTCACATTGCACTCTTGCTGTAGATTTTCTGTGCAAAGTTCTGTTTGGAAAATTTGAGATGGAGAACCAGCAAAGTAGATGAGATTTCTCTCATTTACACGTGTTGGGCAAAATCTGTAGTTTTTTAATTCATCATTTGTAATCAAAAAGTAAGATCTGCTGCAAATCTGCAACAAAGCACAGAGCAAATCTTCTATGTCAGCATATCCTAAGGCTGAATCCAGACATTCATGAAACACGGTTCATAAACGGACCATGATATAACAACTGCTGATGCGTCTCCCAAGCCAAACACAACACATATGCCTATGATGTTACTGAGCTCAGGTCAGCAGAGCCGCAGATCGGTTCATACATTACAGTCCGTAAATGAACAAGTTTTCACAGACGACTGAATTTGGAATAAAAGTATTTTCTCTTTCAATTATTAGGGTGTTTTTTACTTTCTTACCTGGTAAGATAAATTGCACAGATTGAGAGTGTATGGTCTTCTGAATTTCATAAGTTTGGAAGTTTTGCTATGGGCATCATATTTAATGATGAAGGAAGTGAAACTTGAAACTGCTCAATCAGCTGGATTTTATTTTTTCATTTATAGCCAAATATTTTGAACACATGACACAAGGGAAACTGTGGTTTTCACAAGTAATGCAATATTTCTTAAAAACATCAAAACTTTGTGAAAGTTAGTGATGTTTACAAATGGTACTTAAAATCCACTGAGATAAAATTATCTTGATTGTCACATCAAAAGTCACATTGATAGGATCATATATATCAGATGTGTGTATATATATATATATATATATATATATAGATAGGTTAGAAAGATTAGCTCACGGGATTGCCGAATCCCGGGTCACTTGGGTGCTTCAGGCGCTCCAAGACAGTCACACCCGCCAGTTTTGATTCAACTGACTGTAATCAATTTTATCGATTTCTGTATCTAAACTAGCAAAAAAATACAAATGAAACAAAATTAAACCCTACACTGGCTGTCTGTTAACTATACATGCAAATCCTGACTCACAAGAGATGAACCTAGTGCACTGCTCTCAAACTATTGTTTTACTTACTGCAGTTTTCCAGAAGTGCAGAGAGCCATTTGCATATGGACTCTTTGCCCTTTTGTACCAAATCTGTGCATTGCAGGTGACGAGCCAGATTCATGGCCAACACCTGGAGTGGCTCAATGGAGAAGGGAAATTCACAGTTCCCTGCTACTAAACTGCCTGCTGGTTTATATCAGTATAATATATAAAACTAGGGAACATGTACACCCCATCAAACACTTTACCCTGGTCCTGTTGCTATAATATATACAGTATATATACAGAGTGTGAGGCAGTGACCCCTGTTACAGCTAGGGGGCCCTGTATGTGCTCCTCAGGATACGCATGGAGGCGTAACTGTGATTGTGAGACAGTAGCCGGCATCATTGTAAAGCTCTGACAAAGAACACAGCCTGTGTTCGAAACGCGTTGCTGCGTGTACTGGGTGCCATATGTAATTTGGTACGTTTTTACCATTTTTGAATAAATTCAGTCTTTTAATCAGCAGGACTCACATCATCGTTTTTTCATGTGCACTCTGGTTCCTCCACCTGAGAGTCCGTGCAGAGGTCTACCACTATGGTAAGCTGGCTCCTTCTGTTTTGTTATCTTGTATAAAAGGCACCCTCCCCAATAGGGAGGCGCCTGAGCAACCCCTATAGTCAGTGTTAGGTGTGTTGGTGGTGCAACTGTATGTTGCCAGGTTCCTATTCCCGTACCCTGTGTTCAAATAGTCTATTATAGTGATTTCCCTTATCCGATGTCCCATTAGTCCAGTAGAGATTGCCCTTGTTTCCTGTATCCGCTTCGGTGGTGTCCATATCCTGAAACCGTTATATGTACCCCATGGCTTCGGTGGCACCAGAATTGTTTCCCAAGTGGCCGTACTGTCTGTACATGTCCAAAGTGGCCATCCTGTCTGCACAGTCAGAACCTGCCCCAAGTAGCCATCCTGCCCTGTCTAGAAAATCTGATTAACGGCTTAGCCCCTTTGGGTCAGCTGCTACTGCCGGTGCCACCCTGGAATGGCACCTGGCAGCTACCTGCTGCACAAGCCTGACCTCTCTACTATAGGCTCCAGTGAACACCAAGGTAGCTGCTTAGTCAAGCCCCACAGTTTGCTCAGAACATGGATTCTGCTGATCCCAAGATTCTCTAGGTCTTGGACCTGTACCAAGAAATCTCCCATCAGCGTGACCAGCAAGAATTTTATTTTCATATTTGAGGACAGTAAACAGAAAGTTGCCATAGTTGCTGGCAAGTCTACACTGCCATCGACTTCTACTGCTTGAGCTAATATCCGCTTATTGGCTCCTCCACGATTCAGCAGAGACCCTAAACAGTGCTGTAGATTTTTAAACCAGTGCCCCCTGCACTATGAACTGTTGACCTATCAGCCCCCGACTGATCCAATTAATTAGGATTCCCGATGTCCCACCTTGTAGGAGAAGCCCTTGCATGGATTAAACCCTAGTGGGAGTTAGGGATCCTGTGACCATGGACCTACAGGCCTTCCTGATGGCCCTCTAAAAGTCTTTGACGAACCTGGTCATGCTTCCTCCACTACATCAAACTGCATCCTTCTCTGTATCAAACCCTAATTAGGTTTTGTCATGATGAAGAGGTTGTGTGCTGTCCTCAAAACGTGTTCACCTATAAATCCTGTTTAAGTATACCATCTGGCCATCTATATTCATCAGCCGTGCAACAGGTGACATTTTACCCGGATTCCTAGGTGGTAGTAGGATCACAACGTCAAGGCAGAAGCATCCTCCGAGTCTCGACTGTCCACCAACCAAGAGGAAGAGTCCCAATCTATCTTTATCTCTTCCAAGGGGACAGCTATTCCTGCCAGACTAAAAGACTCTACAAGTTAAGGTCCCTATTTCCAAATCTTCTCTGTTCTGCTCCGAGGATGTCCAGCCGGTTAGAGGCATCCTGGCTAAGAAGAAGGTGGTAGATGTAACCTTTCTTCCAGTCACTTGGAGAGAATGTGGTTCTGATGAGAGGGTGTGCAAGGAGTCCTCAGGGGCAGGAAGGAGAGGGGAAGTAAAGGGGATACTGTTAAGTCTGCCAGCATCTCTGCATGGTTCCCCTCCTCACATCATGTGGGGATGCCAGCTTACTCACTGACTCGGCTGTAGCAGCTTCCGTTCGTGCTCTCTCCTCCTTCCCGGCGTATGCTGCACTATGCTCCAATGGCATGCCTAGTGTGTGCATGCTCCCCTGTTCTTAAAGAAGCAGCATGCACATGGTAAAATGCCCCCAGCTGACAGCTTGGAGGCATTAAATTATTGTGTGCACATGTAAAGTGTTTCTCAGCCAATAGCTGGGAGGCTTCTTGTATAAAAGGCACCCTCCCTAATAGGGAGGTGCCTGAGCAAAAACAATAGTTAATGTTAGATGTGTTGGTTGTGCAACTGTATGTTGCCAGGTCCCTGTGCCTAGTCTGTAATACTATTCCCATATTCTGTGTTCCCATAATCTATTATAAGTGATTCCCCTTATCCGGTGTCCTGTTAGTCCGGTATAGATTGTCCTTGTTTCCTGTGTCCTGAAACCGTGTCTGCGGTATCTGTACCACGTGGCCGCATCGGCAATACCGGAACTGTTTCCTAAGTGGTCATATTGTCTGTACCTGTCTCAAGTGGCCAACCTGTCCCAAGTTGGCGTCCTGTCTGCACAGTTTGAACCTTTCCCAAGTGGCCGTCTTGCCCTGTCTAGGAATCTGATTAACGGCTTATGCCCTTGATGTCAGCTGCTACTGCCAGATGCTGCCATGGAGTGGTGCCTGGCAGCTACCTGCTGCACAAGCTGGACCAAGGTAGGTCCGGTCCACGGCACAGTGGGTCCACAAACCATGTGTGCCACCTCCGTGTGTAACACTATAAAGTTAAACAGGACACATATCCTTTGTATTATAGGCAATATATATACCGTATATACTCATGTATAAGCCGACCCGTGTATAAGCCGACCCCCCTAATTTTGCCACAAAAAACTTGGAAAACTTATTGACTCGCGTATAAGCCGGGTGTATAAGTTGCCGTCCTGCTCTGTGCTCCCCCATCCAGCTCTGTGCGCCCCCATTCTCCTCTGTGCTCCCCTCCTCCTGCTCCATTATCCTGTCCTGCTCGTGCTTTCCATCCTCCCCGTCCTGCTCCGTGCCCCCCATCCAGCTCGGCACTCCCCCATTCTCCTCTGTGCCCACCCCCGTTCTGTTCCATGCTCTCCGTCCTCCCCCCGTCCTGCTCCATGCTCTCCGTCCTCCCCCCCATCCTGCTCCGTGCTCTCCGTCCTCCCCAGTTCTGCTCCGTGCTCTCCGTCCTCCCCCCGTTCTGCTCCGTGCTCTCCGTCCTCCCCCCCATCCTGCTCCATGCTCCTTGTCCTCCTCCTTGCTCCCCCCATCCTCCTCCACCATACTCACCCTCCCCGTGCCATCGCTGAACGTCCCGGCCGGCAATCCTGCGTTCTCCCCGGCTTCCTGCAGCTCTCCCCGGCTTCCTGCAGCTCTCCAGCGCTGAGCGGTGACGTAATACCGCTCATTAAGGCCATGAATATGGAGGCCACGCCCATGGGAGTGGCATCGCGTCCATATTACCTGACCTTAATGAGCGGGTATTACGTCACCGCTCAGCGCTGGAGAGCTGCAGGAAGCCGGGGAGAGCTGCAGGAAGCCGGGGAGAACGCAGGATTGCAGGGACGTTCAGCGATGGCACGGGGAGGGTGAGTATGATGTCCCAGCCACCGGCTCCTGCCGCCGCATCCCCTCCCCCACTGGTTTCTTCCCTATGACTCATGTATAAGCCGAGGGGGCATTTTCAGCACAAAAAAAGGTGCTGAAAATCTCGGCTTATACATGAGTATATACGGTGTATATATATAGTCAATTTTTATACTTTAAAAATTATAAAAAGGAAAGTAGGTCACTGCAAAAGTTTGGGCACTCTTGGAGATTTGTGTGCTGAGATAACTTTGACCAAGGTTTCACACCTTAATTAGCCTGTTAGGGTTATGGCTTGTTCACTATATTCGTTAGGAAAGGCCATGTGATGCAAATTTCCCAGCTTTATAAAAACGCAGCCTCCTATAACCTTGTGCTAAAAAACTGCATCTATAGGTTCTGCTAAGCAGCTGCCTAGCATTCTGAAAAGGGAAAATAGTGAAGGCCCACAAAGCAGGAGAAGGCTGCAAAAAATAGCAAATCATTTTCAAGTTGCCCTTTCCTCAGTTTGAAATCTAATTAATAAATGGCAGTTAACATGAACAGTTGAGGTCAAGATAAGGTCTGGAAGATCAAGCAAAATTTCAGTGATAACTGCGAGTAGGATTGCTATAGAGAGGCATATCAGATCCCCTGCTTGACTGCAAAAAGACCTTCAGAAAGCAGACTCTGAAGTTGTGGTACATTTTTCTATCATTCAGAGACACCTACACAAACATGGCCTTTGTAGAAAAGTCATTAAAAGAAAACCTCTCCTGCATCCTCATCATAAAATGCAGCATCAGAAGTATGCAAAAGAACATCTAAACAAGCCTGATGCATCTTAGAAACAAGTCCTGTGGACCGATAAGGTTAAAATAGAACTCTATGGCCACAATGATCAAAGGTGTGTGTGGAGAAAAAAGGCACAGAATTTCAGGAAAAGTACCCCTCGTCAATCATTAAGCATGTGGTGGATCAAACATGCTTTGGGGTTGTGTTGCAGACAATGGAACGGGGAAAATTTCACAAGTAGAGGGGGTAAAATGGATTCAATGAAATTTTAACAAATTCTTGATGCAACCATAACACTATCTGTAAAAAAGCTGAATGTCAAAGGGTTACCATGACAGAAAGGAGCCAGAAGACTGCAGCATTTGAGTTCTCCTGCACTAAATAGAAGCACTTTACCTTATTAAGCAGTGTAAATTTCTTTGGGCAGTGCAGGGGTTAAACTGCTCTGTTGAGGGCTCTTGGAGCTAAGGTTCTCAACTGTGCCAGTTAGCCACTCCCATCCTCTATTTAATCTTGGTCCTGACTAACACACATCATCAGAGCTAACTTATGCTGCATGGCTATGAGGATAGGTGTTGGTGGTTATTTCAGTAGTCGGTTGGTGGATTTATCTATGACAGTTGCTTGGTTTTGTGAGTTCCCTTTCTTCTCCTACTTTGGTTTAACCTCATTCTTCACTCCCCGGTGCATACCTCTGTTATATGTGAGTGTATGGTTTTTTTTTCCGTTACCCCTGTTCATATTACCTTGTTAGTCTGGTTGGTATACTACGATGCACTAATACTCCCCTCTCACCTGGGAGGGGGAAGGGTACAGACTGAGGGCGAATTCAGGAGCTAAGTCAAGGTACGTGGCCCCGGCATCTTCACCTTCATAAGTAACCCAGGGAACAGGGCAAGCTAGGGCACCCCCCCTAGTATTTGGGACAGGGTAGGAGCCACTGGTCCTGGGACACCCTAAAACAGAGTCGTGACACTGAAGTTGAAAAGAGGAAGGCTTGTACAAATGGATAATGATCCTAAACACAAGTCAAAATCCACAATAGACTAGCTCAAAAGGCACAAGCTGAAGGTCTTACAATGGCCCTCACAGTCCCCTGATCTTTACATCATTGAAAATCTGTGGCTAGACTTTAAAATAACAAGACGACCCAGGAATCTCACATAACTAGAAACATTTTCCATGGAAGAATGGATGAAAATCCCTCAAACAAGAATTGAAAGACTCTTGTTTGGCTGCAAAAAGCGTTAACAAGGTGGGATACTTTCAAAAGGGGTGCTACTGGGTACTAACCATGCAGGGTTCCAAACCTTTGCATCAGACCATTTCCCTTTTAGTAATTTTAATATGTAAAAGATGAAAAAATAATAATTTTTTCCTAAAATAGAAAAGAAATGTGTCATCTTTAACTTTAGGCCTTTTAGAGATCATTTCATCTTCAACTTGCTTAACTATTCACAATGACAGTAATTTTGACCAAGAGTGCCCAAACTTTTACTTACCACTGTATATTCCAATCTGATATTTTATGCCTGCAATTGATTTCTGCATACTGGATACTGTTATAAGGTGGATTCTGTAAGTCATACATAGCCAGCAGCACAGGCCAGAGACGTTGATGCAGTGGAGCCGGACTAGATAAATCGCACATAAAACAATGAAGAGGGTAACATTTGGAACAACAGAGTTGGAAGTGCTTGATAAAGCTGTTTATTATATAGTGCAATCACGATATGCACGTTCACAGTTTACAGCAGTTCCCTTTGATGCAATCATCGGGAGCCAGTAGATTGCTATGAAAGCTGGCTGCCTGCTGAAGTCCCCATAACTGCCATCTTTGTGTTCTTCCCTGTGGGTGGACTTCATATGAGAGCATCATTTTCACGATGTATTGCAATATTGGTACACCAATACAGGTGTTGCAACAAATGCAAGTTCAAATCCCCTAAGGGGACTAAAAAAATAAAGGAAAAGCAAGAAAAAGAAAGTTTTAAAAAATATATAAATGATAAAATCACTTTTTTTTTCCCATTTAAAAAAAAATATATATATACCATATTTTTCGAACTATAAGATGCACTTATTCCCAAAAAAATTTGCAAGGAAAATGGGGGGGTGCGTCTTATAGTCCGAATGCAGGCTTACCGGGGATTGCGGCAGGGGTGTAGCAGCGTCCCTTCCTCAGGGAACCAGTGGCGGCAGAAGTGTAGCGATGCTGAAGCTCGGTGTCAGTAGTGAGCAGTGCAGAGTGCATCATTGGTTTCCCTGTGGCCATCTTCCTGAAGCTGTGGCCCGCCGGAGGCGGTACGTGCGCGGATCGAGATTTCGGCTGACCTCTCGCGCTCCATTTTCCTGAGGCTGTGGGCTTCAGGAAAATGGCTGCCGGAGGCCTCACGTGCGCAGATTGAGATCTCGGCGGCCCTCAGCTTTAGGAAAATGGTCGCCAGAGGCCAAGCGTGCGCAGATTGAGATCTCGGCAGCCCTTGGCTTCAGGAAAATGGCCGCCAAGAAACCAGTGATGCACTCGGCTCTGCTCACCGTGGACACCGGGCATCCTGAGGAAGGGACCCTGCTCCATGCAATGCACTCTGCTCTGCCTCACCGCCTCACCGGACCTGCAGCATCGTACGCTGGGATACCCCGGGACTGCAGCATTGACCCACTTCTGCTGCCGCTGCCGGGTTCCTGAGGAAGAGACCATGCCTCCTGAAACCTTAAATTCGGACATTAAGACGGACCCCCATCTTATAAAAATCTTTTTTTTGCTATTTTATATAGTCTGGTGCGTCTTATAGTCCGAAAAATACGGTATTTGATTTATCAAGATATAAAATTAAACTAAATACGCCTAACAGCAAGAAGATAAACAATTGTCTCAGAAAATGGGTGCTAAAATATTTTTTTTTACAAAGTTCCAAAAAAAATTTGGAACACTGAAAAATCTTAAGTTTAATATCACCATTCTCGTACCGACCTGTTAAACAATACTGCTATGTAATTTTTACCGACTAAATGAATGCGGTGAAAGCAAAACTTAAAAAAGATGTGTTTTTTTTCACCATTTTACCACACTTGTTTTTTTTTCTAGTTTTTAAGCATGTAATATAGTAAAGTTAATGTTGTTATTTAAAACTACAACTCATTCTGCAAAAACAAGGATTCAATGGCTATCATGGAAAAATAAAAAAGTCATGACTCTTTGAAGAAGAGGAGCAAAAATTAAAAGCTCAAACATGGAAACTTTTCCAAACATGAAAAGATTAAGGCATTTGAACATTTAGAAATATTACAGCTAATTTTTTGAATACAGTTGTGTGCAGTGAATGCGTAGAAGTGTCACTTGAATACAAAATTTATCCCCCCAAAATCATGCGTGTCCAAGAGAACATTTAAAAATTAATGTGAAAATGAAAGGGACTATAGAAATGTAAATCATAGTAGAGGTAGCCATAGTTCATCATACGCAATAGATTAGTTGTGAAGGGAAAAAAATACATCAAATGAGATCAAGATCTGAAGAAATTTTCTTGTTTTGTATAGTGAAAAAACTACTCTTCTTGTATTGGATTTTTAAGCAAAAGTCCCTTTGAGATCCATGAGTTTCAAACTAAAGTGAGGTCTGGGGCCACTTAGAGTTAGGGTTAGGCTTTAAGGCTAGTGTGATGAACCCGCACCTTGCCACACCGTATGACATCACTATTACGTCAGAGGGATGATGAGGTACGGTCTCCTCACTTGCACTATGGGATATTCTGCACCCCCCTGGGACACATAAGGTCAGCTTGGCACAGTTTTACACAGACACCCCCTGTCCACACGGACCCAGAGAGACACGGGGAGTGAGAGAAAGTGGCACACGCAGCCGCTGACGAGGCACCACACTCGCTCACAACCCTGACAGGCTGAGATGCCCCATTCATTAGCACCAGTGAAACAGAGCCCGATAAGACTGCCACAATTTCCTCTTTAGATATAAGCCTGATACATTATCGGGATTATATCAGGCCATAAACCAGCCCCGGTAGCATGTAAAATTAAAGGAAACCTGTCACCAGGTTTGGTCGATACGAGTTATGGCCACCGTCTTTCAGGGCTTATCTACTGCATTCTATAATGCTGTAGATAAGCCCCAGATCCAACCTGGAAGAGAAGAGAAATAACTTTTATTATACTCACCTGTGGGGCGGTCCGTTCCAATGGGTGTCACTAGTCTTGGTCCGGCGCCTCCCATCTTCTTGCGATGTGGCCCTCCTGCTTGCTTCATGTGGATGACGCGTCCCTTGCATCACCCACACAGGCTCCCCGGCATGAAAGTGACAGTGAAACATGCAAATTGTGATTTTTTAAACTTGTTTTGCATCAACTCCATAAAAAATTGTGGTATTAAACTCCTCACTACCTCCATTGACAAATACATTGTAGAAAAGACGTTTATGTGGGTTATTTGTTGTTATTTGTTATTTGTTGTTCTTGAATCACCATGGCTCTGCAAATATGACAATCTATTCCAAATAGAGCCAAATTTGTGTTCCAAAATTAAAATTGTTCCCCTTCTGTTCCGAGTTCTGCCATTTGTCCAAACAGAACTTTTTTACTAAATGTTGGGTATGATCCACTAATTGGTGTTACCTCTTGGAAAAGTGAGAAATTTGGGGCTAAAGCAAGATTTTTGTGAAAAAAAACTTTTTCAATATGATTGCTTAATGTTATCAAATTCTGTGTCATACCTGTGGGCTAAAAATGCTCACTATACCCTTGGATAAAATCCTTGAGGGGTATAATTTAAAAAATGTGGTCAGTTGATGGGGGAAATTTCTGCTGTTTAGGCACCTCAGGGGCCCTGCAAATGTAACATGGTGCCCGCCAACTCTTTCAGCAAAATTTGTGTTCCAAAATTCAAATATTGTTCCTTCCGCTTCGAGCCCTGCAGTTTGTCCAAACAGAATTTCTTTACTACATAGGGGTTATCGCTGCAATCTAAAGAAAGTGTGCAACAAACTGTGGGATCCACTTTTTGATGTCAAAAGTGAGAAATTGGGGGTTAATGCAAGAATTTAGCGGTAAAATGTGTTTTTGTTTCATTCTACTTTGCATTAATTCCTGCATAGCACCTGAAGGGTTGAAATGTCCCGACAACAGTTTGGAAGTATTTGAGGGGTGTGTTTTTTTAAATGGTATCACTTTTGGGGAGTTTCTAATATACAAGACACTCAAAGTCCATTCAAATCTGAATAGGTCCCTAAAGAAACAGGTTTTATAAATTTGCTGAAACAATTGGAAATTGTTGCTAAAGTTTTTACCCCTCTAACATCCTAATAGAAAAAAAATATGTTTAAAAAATGATGAAGATATACAGTAGACATATGGGAAATGTTATTTATTATTTTGTGTGGTATTTCTATCTAATTTAAAGTGATCCTGTCAGCAGGATTGTGCACAGTATCCTACAGACAGTGTACTCATTACAATGATACCTGGGGTGATGAAATCCGTCTTGTGGTTGTTTAATCTTTATTTTCAGTTTTGAGTTAATGATTGCTCGTGCCCCGGGGCGGCCTGTGGTGGGGGGTCTTCATTTGGTGCGCTGATTAGGTATTCATCAGAATGGCTTCTGACAGGTCACTGATCCCTCATATACCATATGTCATATCACATATCATATGTTTTGAAAAAAAAATTAAAATTTGCAGACAGACGTCGCCACCGGCGCCTGCTCTGTAGCATGATCGCATTTATAATAAATAGATGCTACTGCGCAGGTGCGGCTGGCACCATTTTTACAGAGAATTTTTTTTTCTGAATAAATTTAGATCACCAAATAAAATAATTAAATGGAAATTGTAGGTGTGATCATGCTGCTGCGCAGTCTATATACTGACAAACCATGTGACAGATTGAACGCAGGTGGACTTCTTTTCATTAAGCATGTGACCTATGAAGGTAATTGCTTGCAGCAGAAATGTTTAGGGCTTCATCTCAAGGGGTGAATACATATGCACATGCCAATTTTTAGTTATTCGATCCCATAAATTTAATATAAGCCCATATTTTATTAACTTCACTTCATCAACTTAGACTATTGGTGATGATGCATCACAAACAAATCGGATTGCAAAAATAATTAAACACAGATTGTAATGTAACAAAATAGGTAAAAAACCAAGGGGGTGAATACTTCCACAAGTCACTGTATAGAAACTATATACTTCCTTCCCAAAGGCTTTTTTTTTACAAACTATTTTGTAAAAAAAAAAAAAGTGCAACAAGTAACTTTTTGGTGGATTACTTAGCTATTTGAAGGCTTTAAAAGTGTTTTTTCGTATATAAAGAAGTGTATAAACCTATAAATACCTCACAAAAAAGAATTGAATTAAATATCATAGAAACAATATTCAAAATCTATGCAATGTTACTAATTAGCAATTTATAATAATTAAAAAATAATAAATAAACAAATAATAGTACATTCAATGCACACACAACCTGCACCAGCCACCATGAGCCATAAAAGATAAAGGCCACACTGCCAAGTACCCCAACGTGTGTTTTGTGTGCAGCTTCGCATTTCCCTTGACAAAGTTGTATGCAAAATGTGTGTAGGTGTACTGGGCAGTGTTGTCTATATTTATTATGGCTCATGGTGGGTGCAAGTTGTGTCATTGCATTTATCAACCTATTGTGATGAATTCTACTGCAGGGGATCCTTTACCTCTCAATGGAGATTTATCTACTGATATGTCTGATTATCTATTGCTTTATAACTCTGTGGCATTTAGGGACCATATTTATTGTTTAATGTCTTTATAAACTCTAGATTTCTATAACTTATATTTACAAAACCGACACAATGGGTATATAAGGATATCATCATTATCCCTATGGGTTTTGGGCTACTCCCCAGATAAATAAAGCCTATAAAGATTTGGAGCGCAGAGCCCCACAAAGGATAGTAGTGACATGATGCTCATAATGATGTGAAAAGTACAAATTTTATTAATTAATTATTAAGAAATACATAATGGACAAGTACAGATGGGTGTATGGTGAGAACACAAGAATGCACCATCAATAATAGCATATTAAATTAACATGTTTCAAATATAGACGGCAAAGAGCCGTTACATAATGTTACATAAAAGGGACTGACAAGTTGGACTGCTGCTCCCAACCCAAAATATAATAATATAATAATAATAATCTTTATATAAGCGCCATCATATTCCGCAGCGCTTTATAGTTTAACAGTTTCAAAACACAAGTCATAAGTAACAACGTTAACAATACAATAATTAAAGCAAAATAAGACGACCCTGCTCGTGAGAGCTTACAATCTACAATGAGGTGGGGGAGATACAAAGTACAGGTGTGTATATACAATGGTGTATTTACAATGATGATCCAGCCATCTTGAGGGAGTGAGGGATGGATGGAGATAGTGAATGGGAATACACACACACACTTAAACATAGAACGACTTTGATTAGTGAATGTGATAGGCCGCTCTGAACAAATGTGTTTTGAAACCATGCAAATTGTGGATAGTCCTAATTTCTTGGGGTAGAGCATTCCAGAGGATTGGCCCAGCGCGGGAGAAGTCTTGGAGTCGGGAGTGGGAGGTACGGATTAGTGCAGAGGTTAGTCGAAAGTCGTTTGCAGAGCGCAGCAGTCGGTTAGGCCGATAGATAGAAATGAAGGAGGAGATGTAAGGGGGTGCTGCACTGTGGAGAGCTTTGTGGGTGAGAACAAGTACTTTGAATTGGATCCTATAATGAATGGGCAGCCAGTGTAAGGACTGGCGAAAAGCGGACACGTCCGAGTACCGATTAGCCAGATGGATGACCCTGGCTGCTGCATTAAGGATGGACTGGAGAGGGGATAGTCGAGTAATAGGGAAGCCAAGTAATAGAGCGTTGCAGTAGTCCAGGCGGGAGTGGATCAATGCTACAGTGAGGGTTTTTGTTGTTTCCATGGTGAGAAAAGGGTGGATTCTAGAGATGTTCTTTAGGTGTAGGCGGCAAAAGGAGGGAGATGCAGGACATGTATGAGCAGTAATGAAATGAGACCAAAGGATAGTCTTTAAGTGAAGAGACAATATCTTCACATGTCAGTCTCACTCTGAAGTCACAGCTTGTAAATAAGTGTGAAAGGAAAGCTCAGTGTCTATATCTTCAGCATATAAAAGTGCAATATAATACTTACCCATGTGGCAGAATGTCAGGTGTGCATTCGTGCTGACGCCCCGACGCACGTTTCGCATGTTGGGCTTCTTCGTGGGGCTGTCAATAATTCTATAATTCATGGATGGTAATGTCGTTTCCTATACCCTCATTATTCTGATGTATTGATGGATTTGTACTTCCTCTAATGTTATTTTTTTACCACACTGCCTGCTCTTTTTATCAGGGTTTTTTGGGGTATTTTTTAAATGTTTTTTCTTTAGTATTTGTGTGCTATTATTGCTAATTAATAGGTATTTATATGTTTATGCTCTGGTTGTTTGGTACCCCCAAAATTAAGCTATATATAATATAGTTATTTTGAATATAGGTCTGATTTTCCAGTTTTGGTTAATAAAAGAAGAGGGATTCACACCTTTTATGATGATTATATGATTTTTTACATTTTAGCATTAAAATTAAGCAGTACAACGTGTTTGATTGAGAAATCAACAATTCACAGTAGAGATTGGTGTTTGGCTAATAGAGAGGGCCTAATTTATTAATTCAGAATGTTCTAAGGAATTTACGTGTTATGTGACCATAGTCTCTAGATACAGGGCTATAGGACTAAGTGTTTCCTACTCAACTGCTCAGTGTAACACGCACCCATGACTGATTAGAAGCTTTCTGTCAATTCACAGTGTACACAGAAAGCTGCCAATCAGTTGTGTGGGCGGAGTTATACAGAGCTCAGCATTCTGAGCACTGCTAGATCTGCAGCAGAAAAACAGTGATTATATCAAAATGACAGCAAGCAGAAAAGCAAGTCACATATCACTGGAATTAGAGTCTCAGTCGCTACATCATGCTGTTCTCATATTACATAAGAAAAACCTGCTGACAGATTCCATTTAATGACACAATCGCACAACTTTGTAACAAATTGTCATCTTTGCTTTAACTCTGTTTGTAAAGCGATATTTTTATCTTTATAAACTGTTCTTTGTGTTTATCTTGTATGGGTTGTTGAGACCTTTTTTATGGAAAGCAAGTTACATTGTGATATGCAGTTTTATTTTGCTGTCTACATCGCTAATGTCAGTTCAGTTCTGAAATATATGTGTACTTTATACAAGATCAAAAAATGTGTAATGTTATGCCATCACTGCACGTGTGAAAGCATCTGTAGCAGAAGATCACATCATTTGAGTAAACTGACAATATTGGGACAGTGATTGTATGACTGTATTCTGGTTGTCAAATAGTTATCTAAGGAGACTAATCGCCTGCTAGCAAAATAGATTAGAACACTATTGCTTGCATGACTATCATTAGAGTATGCTCAAATAATGCTCTTAAAGGTACTGCCACACTAAGCTATCCGCTAGCGATCTCGTTAGCGTTGCATACTAATGCGATTGCTAGCGGGATTGTTTCTATATCGCTAAATGCTGCCGCATTTAGCGATATAGTTAATGACGCTATCGCCATTAGCGATCTTCTTAACGACTTTAGCGGTACAAAAGTACCGCTAAATCGCTAAGAAAAGGTGCCACACAGCGATTTGATACTTACCCAGCGGGAGCGCCAGCGATGAAATAGGGTCCGGAGCGATTCCAGCGACGAGCGAGATCACAGCAGGAAGCTCGTCGCTGGAAGCTGCCGCACTGAACAATATCGCTAACGGGATCGCTAAATAGTGACGTTTTTTAGCGATCCCGTTAGCGATATTGTTTAGTGTGGCATACCCTTTAATGTGGATTTTGGTGCCAATTCTGTTCAAAAAGCACTTCAAATACTTAAAACAAACCTTCAAATACTTATTGAATTAGCATCCTATAGATTTAAATAAGAGAACAAGCATGGAAAAAGCAATATCATAGAATCATAGAATGGTAGAGTTGGAAGGGACCTCCTGGGCCATCTGGTCCAACCCCTGCTCAAAGCAGGATTCACTAAATCATCCCAGACAGATGTCTGTCCAGTCTCTGTTTGAAGACTTCCATTGAAGGAGAACTCACCACCTCTCGTGGCAGCCTGTTCCACTCATTGATCACTCTAACTGTCAAAACATTTTTTCTAATATCTAATCTGTGTCTCCTCCCATTCAGTTTCATCCCATTGCTTCTAGTCTTTCCTTGTGCAAATGAGAATAAAGATGATCCTTCTACAATGTGACAGCCCTTGAGATATTTGTAGACAGCTATTAAGTCTCCGCTCAGTCTTCTTTTTTGCAAGCTAAACATTCCCAAATCCTGTAACCGTTCCTCATAGGACATGGCTTGCAGACAGGACAACATTCTGGTCGCTCTTTTCTGAACTTGCTCCAGTTTGTTGATGTCTTTTTTAAAATGTGGTGCCCAAAACTGGACACAGTATTCCAGATGAGGTCTGACCAAAGAGGAGTATAGGGCATATGTCAGTTCTTAAATGGTAAGAAGCAGAAAAAAAAATGCGCTATAGACAAAAAAGGGTAAAAATTTGCACCACAAATGCATTTTTTTACACTGCATAGGATAATAGTGGTTGTAGGTAGGTCTAAACGCAATTATGTGATATAAACTTTCCTGTAAGTGTAGGGAGAGCCAGAGCCATAGTGGTGCCTGACAACGGTTGCTCAATCATGTCCTGGTCTCCCACCACATACGCACAATGTCCCCTTTGATCTGTACCTTTCGTCCCGCTCTGGGTTCCATCCAGTTCCCATCTGAGCTGTTGAGGACAGCCTTCTGGTGGTTTTAAACAAAGAGAGAGTCTAGTTCCAACTTAACAAAAACAATTTTACTTGGTCCCATTCTCATTATGTCCAGTTTGGTCAAAGTTGCATCACAGGGATCATCACAGAGTACATTATTGCCCTGTGCTTTCCCTCACTTCTCCCAGAATGTCCCAGGGTCGTACCGGATTGTCCGGTACCGCAGCGTTTCTTTTGGCCAGTCTAACTATCTTCAGGAGTTCCCCTGTCCTTTTCGCCCAGACAAAAGGGCATCAGCCCATGTAGTTAGCTGTCATATACTGGAGCTGCCCTCCATTCTCACGTCTGTGACCTTCGGCCCTCAGGCCTCGGACGACTGGGCTCAGTGCTTCAATGTTACTGGGTCCACCTGCCCTATCCGGGCTCTCAGGCCCTACTGATTAACTTAAATCTTCCTGGCTTACCCACAGTTGGCCCCTCCTAATTTAACTAGTTCCTATTCTAAGTTCTTATCCTACACTACCCCCTCTAGTGTCTAACCCTATAACTGCACTTTCCCTATCTTTACAATATATTTACATAGCAGCATTACATACAGTACAAATATATATATATATATATATATATATATACAGGTTAAGACATTCACAGTTATTAAACTTTAATCAGGACGTATGTGGGGACCAAAACAGTCCTTGTCACCCCTTACATAAGCAATAATAAGAAGCCATGTGGTCCCCAGACAAAAGGTTCAAGATTGCTAGTATGGAAGACCAATTGAATACTAACTGCATGGCCAGTGCCATCAAGATGTCTGGGATATTGAAAAGGGAATTAGAGTGGTTGGTAAACTGAGATTTAAGTGCCATCCTCCTTAGCCTTCTTGTCATTCTGTATGTGGTTGATGACTTTATACTCATGGGTTAAGTAGCCGGATTTTGTCAGAATTTATCATAAGGGGGTGGAGTAAATCATCTATTTTTCCTTGTCAGAGAGATATGGACAGGCACAAAGGATAGATGGGGAAGGCCAATGGATGATAAGAGCAAGACAATGGAGATACAGTGGGCATCACTAACTCTTTCTCTGACTAGTTTGTATAGTGTTGGGCTTTCCGATTGTATACTATAATTTAAAACAGTTAGGCATGACTTATACCACAGGTTTTTTCATTTCATAGTTTAAAGTTTGAAAGAAGACACAAGTCCATCAAGTTCAACCTATAATATACAGTACATGTTGATGTCTAGGAAGGCCCTCCATTAACTTGTTTAGTGAATAAGCTATTACTTCATGCTTTTACAATGATTAAACTTTCTTTACTCTAGACGCACAGCAAAGATATTCCAAGATATGTGGCTTGTTGTTAACCCCTATATGTTAGCATACTGCCTACAAAGGAGGAGGGCACGAAGTCTCAGTGTGATTTCTGTGGGAAACCTTTGGCTGTCATTATACTGGTAATGGGGGGCTCTAGATGTCACTACTGTATAAGGTGCTAGATGATCACTACTCAGGAGGCACTGAAAGTACTTCATGATCATTGCTTTGAGCTAAATGTGGCTCTTAAGGTATGAAAGGTTGGGGACCACTGACATAGAGGCTTACCCCCTTGTCATTTTTGCAGACCTTATGTATAAAGAGATCATAAAAAAGATCTCTGCACTGTCCCTTCATATATTTATACATTGTATTAAAATCACCCCTGGGTCTTCTTTTTTCCAAACTGAATAACCACGAGTTTGATAAACTATCTAGGTATTGTTGTTTTCCCATTTCCTTATAATCTTGATCACTCTTCCCTCTAGTTCAACTTTTTCCTTCTTATACAGTGGAGGTCAAAATTGTACACGGTATTCTAAATGTGGCTGCATTAGTGATATGTATTGAGATAAAACTACAGTATGTTTTTCTCATAAGAATCTATGTCTCTTTTAATGAATCCCATGATTTTATTTGCCGGCTGCCTGGCACAAGTCATTAAAGTTGTATTTATGTCCATCCACACACCCAAGTCTTTTTCAATGACACTTCTACCCAGTGTTTTCTCATTTAGTGCATAATTGTACATTTGCCTTTTCTCAGTCCAAGCTTCCAGTTTACATAAATCCCTCTGTAATGCTAAATAATCCTGCTCTGTTGTGATTGCAATGCAGAGTTTAGTAGCATATGCAAATATTGAAATTTTACTTGTATGCCCTCAACAAGGTCATGAATAAATGTTAAAAAGAAAAGGGCCCAATACTGACCTTTGTGGCACCCAACTGTAAACAGTGTGTGTTCCATTAATAACCACTCTCTATTTCTTATTACTTAGCCAGTTGTTAATCTAATTACACCTATTTTCCCTTAATCCAACTGTTTTTATTTTATTGAAGCATATGAAAAGACGGGCACACCAAGAACCACAATATAACAAAAACTTTATTGAAACACATGAAAAACATGATAAACTTTGAATATTAGAAATAATTGTCTGTCTATCATGGTATTTAATTAATGAAGTACTCAGGGCTGGATGCCATCTGGGCCCAGTGATTTCTTTATTATAGCGGTTTTGAGGCGGCACAGTACTTGGTACTGGGTCAAGTAAGTGACATTTAATAGAGAATTTATGGTATCCTTGATCACGTCATAAGATTTTCTTGTGTAAAATCTGTAGGAAAAAAAGAGTTTACCACATTGGCCTTTCCCTCGTCCTCTTCCACCATTTCACCCAGACAGTCTTTGAGGAGGCCAGACTATCATTTATAACTTTCATACTGTTTATATTAATTGAAGAATATTGTAGGATTATTTTAACTTTCTTTGGCAATTAGCCTCTCTAATAATAGTTTAATGTCTCATCACTATCCTCCACGTGCAGCTGCTCTAAAAGTTTGCGACTTGTGGAGTTTTTCCTCTCAGCTCTGATAAAGTGGGTGGAGCTGGAATGGGATAGGGGTCTGACCGGAATGATGATGTCACGGGCAGTTGTATAAATACAGGGGACGAGGAACCTGGGCCCCTGAACTGCCCCTAAGGCTAAGGAAGGGCCCTGTCTTTCCTTAACTTGGGGATACACTTGAAGGTTGTGAGGCCGAAGCCACCAACCTGTTCCTGTCTCCTGTTTAGCCCTGAGCTAAACCTACCAACCCCCTGCCCAGGAGGTGAGACAGGGAATAATGTGAATAACACCAAAACAACAAAAGGAAAGACAGACACCTAGGGGTTAAATAACTAAATAATAACACTTAGCTTTCTCTGCTGCAATGCACTGCACAGCAGAGTAAGGCACCAGAACAGGGAAATAGCAGAAGCACCACTGCACTCAGCAAGCTCCTGGCTCCAGCTTGGTTGGTCTCCAAAAGTAGAAATATCACCAACAGTCAGCTGAGCCTCAGGTGACCTTTTAAAGGATGGTGGGAGTGGTCACCGCCTTCCCCTGACAAGTCAGCAGCAATGCAATTACACCAGCAGCCACCGGCAGAAAAGACTGACATTAACCCCCGATCGCCAGAAAGGAAAAAGGTTTCAACATAGAAAGCAAGATCTGCCACAGATCCAAAAGTGGATCGTGACAGATGAGCATCAGTGTTCCACTGTCAAAAGTCTTACTCCAGTTACTGACTTAAATAAGATTTGTGGCACAGGAGGCACATGTCATGTCACACTTCGCCTGATTCACTAATAGGTGTGTGCTTCTTAAGAATCAGGTGCCTCCCACTGAACTTCTGCCCCTCATCAAGAAGGGAAAAACACCAGTCTTGACGAATTTTATATCTTTTCCACAGGTCCTTTAGTGTTTTTGTGGCTCTTGTCAAAGGAAAAAAGAAAGGGAAAATAAAATATTTTGTGATCACTATTTCTTAAGCACCTACGTCATTGAACTCATAAGATTTCGATGAATAAGCACAGTAAAAACTATGTGTAAAACTCAGTCCAAAATGTATGTGTCTTGGACACTTGCCCAACTCGAGTTTTGCCTACTTGGTTTTGTCCGGTGAGTGTGTGTGCTTATATAATACCACTGTAGCTATCATTATATGAGTTGTTTCACTACTTTTTCATCCCTCTGCAGTAATTTTGAACATCCATCAAAGATAAAATACTTATTAAAAACTGGAGCATCTCTGTGTGTTTCTCTGTCTCTGTCTTCCTTCAGCTGCTCCCTCCTCAACCTTCCATCTTTAAAGAGTTCTATGGGCAGCAGCAGTAACCTGATCTCTCAGTGAGTTAATAATATGTACTCATCAGTCTCTATGAAAAAATTTTCAGTGCATTGCGAGTGAATGATTAGAGTAGGAGACAGGAAAGTGAGAGTTTGAAAAAGTATGAAACAGGTATTATTTTGTAATTAGATATACTACCATTTTCTACCAACACTTGTACTATTGATTTCTGAATAATAAAACACAGAAAAATACTTTTTGACTCTTGACCTTCTACTATTTCAGTTTTACCTGCTATGTAAATAAATAACAAGCAAGAATGAACCCTGGCCGGTTTCCTGGGCAGAGTGCCTGTGTTTAGTTACAGGTTTACACGATAATGAAACTTTGATTATAGGCAGGACTGCAATCTAAAAATCGTATGAAATGAAAGTTGTTTCTGGGAGAAAAAGCTTAATGTCTATTACTAAAGGTAATTCACCTAACTGGTAATGTGTCTTACTGGTAGCAAAGTCTGTTTCAAGCCATAAAGTGCATTATGTTTTATGAGTTTTATTTAGTTTAGCTTCCTTATTGGTGCAGAGATTAATCAGCTTTTTTACCAAAACATTTGTATACAACCACAGTATCATGATTGGGAAATTCTACACAAAAACATATTGCAACATTCTCCTTGGTGATCTGACAAGACCGAGTTTGAATAGGACAAGAACGCTACAGATGCAAATATTTGCTTTGACTAGTGGAAAGAGCTAAAAAAATATATATTATTTTAGCACTATCTATACAGTATAACCCTGATTCATAAGTCCGGCGTCTGAAAAATGGCATGCGCCTCTGTGCAACTTCCCACAAATTTTTCTCCAGTCATGGACCGGAGTAAGATTTCTGCAGTAAGGTGTGCTGCAACTTCTCATGAATTAGACGACCTGTGGCATCATTTCCCCGTCCCACCCCAGCTCTGCTTATTTTCGCGGAGCTGGATGAAATTGAAGTGAAAATGGCAAAATTACATGATTTTTGCTCAACCTGGAGTTGGGAAAAATTATGTGACTTATCAAAGTGTTTTATGATAGATTTCTGGCAAAAACACTTTGATGAATCCAGGCCTACATATTTTACTTAAACTTTTTGTTTTAGTTTTTCTTTTTCATGGTACACGTGAAAAAAAAGAAACTTTGAAATAAATCTTATAAAAGGAACTTACT
The DNA here is from genome assembly GCA_033576555.1 of Oophaga sylvatica. Lineage (NCBI taxonomy): Eukaryota > Metazoa > Chordata > Amphibia > Anura > Dendrobatidae > Oophaga > Oophaga sylvatica. The sequence goes on along the minus strand of JARQOD010000005.1, from coordinate 154,417,786 downwards.
TCTTACCCCTCCTGTACTGATCATTCATTCTCAAAATTCTAAATTCCTGGTTAAATCTGTATTCAGTGAATTCCGATATCACTATTACTGAGACAGAAGTTGACAGTTATTGCTCATACACAGTGTTCACAATTATTAGACAACTAGATGGTGGCCCGATTCTAACGCATCGGGTATTCTAGAATACGTATGTAGTTTATTTATGAAGATTTAAGAATAATGCAATGAATACAGGTAAAATATATACATTATCATTAAATGTTATTGCTCATAGAACTGCTCTCTAACACAAGTTCTGTGACAGTCCCTGTGACGTTGCTAAGGCTGCGGTCGGGTATCCAAGGGGCGTGCCCGCACCACTCCCCCAGCAATACCCACATCCAATCCAGAGGCAGCTGAGCAGAGAGGGCGTGACCAATCAGCGACGCTGGATTTCCGTTACAGACAGACAGAATTAGACAATTATATAGTAAACTAGAAGGTGGCCCGATTCTAACGCATCGGGTATTCTAGAATACGTATGTAGTTTATTTATGCATGGCTCCGCTCCCACCCTCCCATCCTTGTATGCATGGCTCCACTCCACCCTCCCATCCTATATACAGGCTCCGCTCCCACCCTCCCATCCTGTATACATGGCTCCACTCCACCATCCCATCCTATAACATGCTCCGCTCCCACCCTCCCATCCATATACATGGCTCCGCTCCACCCTCCATCCTATATACATGGCTCCGCCCCACCTCCATCCTGTGTACATGGCTCCGCTCCCACCCTCCATCCTATATACCTGGCTCCGCTCCACCCTCCCATCCATTACATGGCTCGCTCCACCCTCCATCCTATATACATGGCTCCGCTCCCACCCTCCCATCCTGTTACATTTCCGCTCCCACCCTCCCATCTTGTATACATGGCTCCGCTCCCACCCTCCCATCCTTGTATGCATGGCTCCGCTCCCACCCTCCCATCCTATACACATGCTCCACTCCACCCTCCCATCCTATATACATGCTCCTCTCTACCCTCCATCCTATATACATGCTCCGCTCCACCCTCCATCCTGTATACATGGCTCCGCTCCACCCTCCCATCCTATATACATGGCTCCACTCCACCCTCCCATCCTATATACATGGCTCCGCTCCCACCCTCCCATCCTTGTAGCATGGCTCCACTCCACCCTCCCATCCTATATACATGGCTCCACTCCACCCTCCCATCCTATATACATGGCTCCGCTCCCACCCTCCCATCCTGTATACATGGCTCCACTCCACCATCCCATCCTATATACATGGCTCCGCTCCCACCCTCCCATCCTATATACATGGCTCCGCTCCCACCCTCCCATCCTGTTACATGGCTCCGCTCCCACCCTCCCATCCTATATACCTGGCTCTGCTCCCACCCTCCCATCCTATATACATGGCTCCGCTCCCACCCTCCCATCCTATATACATGGCTCCGCTCCCACCCTCCCATCCTGTTTACATTTCTCCGCTCCCACCCTCCCATCCTTGTATACATGGCTCCGCTCCCACCCTCCCATCCTTGTATGCATGGCTCCGCTCCCACCCTCCCATCCTATACACATGGCTCCACTCCACCCTCCCATCCTATATACATGGCTCCTCTCTACCCTCCCATCTATATACATGGCTCCGCTCCCACCTCCATCTGTATACATGCTCCGCTCCCACCCTCCCATCCTATATACATGGGTCCACTCCACCCTCCCATCCTATATACATGGCTCCGCTCCCACCCTCCATTCTGTATACATGGCTCCACTCCACCCTCCCATCCTATATACATGGCTCCGCTCCACCCTCCCATCCTTGTATGCATGGCTCCGCTCCCACCCTCCCATCCTATATACATGGCTCCGCTCCCACCCTCCCATCCTGTATACATGGCTCCGCTCCCACCCTCCCATCTATACCTGGCTTCACTCCCACCCTCCCATCCTATATACAGTAGAGGATCGGAGCACAGCAGCGTAGGAGGCGGAGAAACTAATTTCTCTGTCTTCTCCATTGCCGACGTCGGCGTATATCACACAGCACGTGGATGATATCCAAGTGATGTGTGCTGTGTCACTCGCACCCATAGACTTATATGGGTGCGAGTGCACCTAGAACAGGCCGAGTGTCGGTGACAATCACAGCATGCTGCGATTTCACTCGCACGTGGCCAAGAAAAAAAACGGTGATGGGAGCTGCCACATAGATTAATACTGGTCCGAGTGCTATGCAATGTTTTATCACATAGTACTCGTCCGTATTCATCGCTAGTGTGACTCCGGCCTTAGGAGAATATCTGTGTGCACAATTATGGGGCAACTATTAGTGAGCAGAATTATTATACAACTAAATGAAAACCATACATTTTACCATCTCAATTATTTATTTTCATCTTTTAAAGTGAGAAAAATAACCAAACGTCCTAAAATGTACAAAAATATAAATATAAAATCATGAAAATAGCCAACCTTCTTTTCAATAACAGTCAATGGATTCTTAAAGGGACTCTGTCAGCAGATTTTGACTATGCAATCTGTGGACAGCATGAGGTAGTAGACACTGAATTCAACGATGTGTCACTTTTTTGGCTCTGTGCTGTTGTTTACTTACAATGAATGTTTAATCACCAGGTGATTATCATTACCTTGACCACATTGCACATGAGCCCTAGTCCGACCACGCCCTCACCTCTGATAAGCAGCTCACTGTCAATAGACTATGTACATACAGAGCCTGGTGTGGGTAGGGTTAGCTTTCAAGGCTGCTTCTTGCAGTATTTAAAAAACTCTGGTTGTGTCACAACTGCTGCACCCTGTAAACTATTGATACATTGTTGAAATCTGGCTCACTTTCGCTATATTATGCTACTCTCAGATTAAATACCTGATGACAGATTTCATGTAAAGGGAATATGTCACCAGTTTTTTGCTATGTAATATGGACCCCATCATGTAGGAGCAGAGATCCTGACGACAATGATGTGTCACTTAGTGGCCTGTTTTTCTATTTCAATACAATCAGTGTTTTATCAGTTGGAGATGCAACAAAAATGCAAACACAGCTCTAGGATGTATTAAGAGAAGCATAGTCTACATGGCATGAAGTAATTATCCCCCTCTACTCCTCCTTGGTCACACCTCATCTGGAATACTGTGTCCAGTGCTGGGCACCACATTTTAAAAAAGACATTGAAAAACTGGAGCAAGTTCAGAGAACGGTTAAAGGGTTTGGTAGTAGTTAGCTTGGAAAAAAGAAGGCTAAGAGGAGACTTAATAATGGTCTGCAAATATCTGAAGGGATGTCACAGTGTAGAGGGATCATCATTATTCACAAATGCACATGGAAACACGAGAAGCAATGGAATGAAACTGAAAGGGAGAAGATAATGTTTTTAGAAATGTAGAGCCACTTGCTGCAAAACATGCTCCTATGCGACCCCTTGCAAAACCTTTTTGAATTCATCTGGGTCTTATACATATTCCATTAAACAGTTTATTAAGTGAGAATGTAGTATATATATAATCACATGCACACTATGTCATAAATATTATGTCACAGTCGATTGGCCGCGCTCACGGGGGGGGGGGAGCGCGGCTGATCGCGGCCGGTTGTCAGTTGATTTTTACAGCTGACACCAGGCACTAAGTGCCAGGAGCGGTCACGGACCACTCCCAGCACTTTAACCCCCGGCACACTGCGATCAAACATGATCGCAGTGTTCAGATGGTATAGGGAAGCATTGTGCAGGGAGGGGGCTCTCTGCGTGCTTCCCTGAGACCCTCAGAGCAACGCGATGTCATCGCGTTATTCCAAAGGCCTCCTCCCTGCAGGTCCCGGATCCAAGATGGCCGCGGGGTCCTTCCAGGTCCTGCAGGGTGGTGACTTGTCAGTGCCTGCTGAGAGCACTCCTGAGTGCTGTGCAAACTCTCAAATCAGCGATCTGACACTATATAATGATGTCCCACCCTGGGACAATGTAAAAATGTAAAAAAAAAAAATAACGTGTAAAAAAATAAAAAAATTCCCTAAATAAATAAAAAAAAATATTTCCCCAATAAACACATTAATATTATTATGTAAAAAAAAAACAATAAAAGTACACATATTTAGTATTGCCACATCCGTAACGATCTGCCCCATAAAACTGCCCCACTAGTTAAACCCTTTAGTGAACCCCTTAAAAAAAACAAAAAAACAATACTTTATCATCATACCGCCGAACAAAAAGTGGAATAACATGCGATCAAAAAGACGGATATAAATAAACATGGTACCGCTGAAAACGTCATCTTGTCCCGCAAAAAACGATCCACCATACAGCATCATCAGCAAAAAAATAAACATAAAAAATGATATAAATGAGGTATCACCGTAATCATACTAACCCGAAGAATAAAACTGCTTTATTAATTTTACTACACGTGAAATGGTATAAACGCCCCCAAAAGAAATTCATTAATTGCTGTTTTTTGTTCATTCTGCCTCCCAAAAATTGTAATAAAAAGTGATCAAAAAATGTCATGTGCCCAAAAATGGTACCAATAAAAACGTCAACTCGTCCCACAAAAAATAAGACCTCACATGACTCTGTGGGCCAAAATATGGAAAAATTATAGCTCTCAAATATGGTGATGCAAAAACTATTTTTTGCAATAAAAAGCATCATTTAGCGTGTGAAAGCATAAAAAAACATAAAAACCCGCAATAAATAGTAAATCTTTATCACCCCCTTAGTTAGGGAAAAATAATAAAATTAAAAAAATGTATTTATTTCCATTTTCCCATTAGGGTTAGTGTTAGGGGTGTGTTAGGTTAGGTTTGTGGTTAGGGTTATGGTTGGGATTAGGGTTAGGGGTGTGTTAGGGTTAGGTTTGTGGTTAGGGTTATAGTTAGGGTTGGGATTAGGGTTAGGGATATGTTGGGCTTAGGGTTGGAGTTAGAATTGGGGGGTTTCCACTGTTTAGGCACATCAGGGGCTCTCCAAACGCGACATGGCGTCCGATCTCAATTCCAGCCAATTCTGCGTTGAAAAAGTCAAGCGGCACTCCTTCCCTTCCGAGTGCTGCCGTGCGCCCAAACAGTGGTTTACCCCCACATATGGGGTATCAGCGTACTCAGGACAAATTGCACAACAACTTCTGGCATCTAATTTCTCCTGTTACCCTTGGTAAAATAAAAAAATTGGATCTGAATTAAATATTTTGTGCATAAAAGTTAAATGTTCATTTTTTTTAAACATTCCAAAAATTCCTGTGAAGCACCTGAAGGGTTAATAAACTTCTTGAATGTGGTTTTGAGCACCTTGAGTGGTGCAGTTTTTAGAATGGTGTCACTTTTGGGTATTTTCTATCATATAGACCCCTCAAAGTGACTTCAAATGTGATGTGGTCCCTAAAAAAAATGGTGTTGTAAAAATGAGAAATCGCTGGTCAACTTTTAACCCTTATAACTTCGTAACAAAAAAAAATTTTGTTTCCAAAATTGTGATGATGAAAAGTAGATATGTGGGAAATGTTATTTAGTAACTATTTTGTGTGACATATTTCTCTGTTTTAAGGGCATAAAAATTCAAAGTTTGAAAATTGCAAAATTTTCCAAATTCTCGCCATATTTCGATTTTTTTCATAAATAAACACAAGTTATATCAAAGAACTTTTACCACTGACATGAAGTACAATATGTCACAAGAAAACAGTCTCAGAATCGTCAAGATCCGTTGAAGCGTTCCAGAGTTATTACCTCATAAAGTGACAGTGGTCAGAGTTGCAAAAATTGGCCCGGTCATTAACATGCAAACAACCCTCGAGAGTAAAGGGGTTAAACCCTTTACCCCCTCCCCCAAGGTGGTTTGCACGTTAATGACCAAACCAATTTTTACAATTCTGACCACTGTCACTTTAAGTGGTAATGACTCTGGAACGCTTCACCGGATCCCACTGATTCTGACATATTGTACTTCATGATAGTGGTAAGATTTCTTCAATGTAACTTGCTTATTTATGAAAAAAACAGAAGTTTGATGAAAATTTGGAAAAGTTTTGCAATTTTCAAACTTTGAATTCTTATGCCCTTAAATCAGATAGATATGTCACACAAAATAATTAATAAATAACAAATTCCCATATGTCTACTTTAAATCAGCACAATTAAAAAGAAAATTTCATTAGGAAGTGAAGAGTTTTTTTCACAAAAAATTTACTGTAGACCACAATGTTTTGATTTTCACAAGGGTAAGAGGAAAACATGTACCGTAAAACTTTGTTATGCAATTTCTCCTGAGCATACCGATAACAGATATGTGGGGAAAAACACTCCTTGGGCACACGGCAGAGCTCGGCAGGGAAGGAGAGCCATTTGACTTTTTGGATGCAAAATTTGCTGAAACAATTAGCGGACAATGATCCTCCAGCCACTTCACAGAAGTTTATAGCGCTGAGCCATGAAAATAAAAAAATCAAATTTTCCCCGCAAAAAATGTTTTTTAGCCCCAAATTTTACATTTTCATAAGGGTAACAGGAGAAATTGCACAATACAATTTGTTGTGCAATTTCTCCAGAGTACGCTGATGCTTAAAATGTGGGAGGAAACTGTTTGGGCGCATAGCAGGGCTCGGAAGGGAAGGAGCATCATTTAACTTTTTAAATGTAAAATTTGCAAGAATTATTAGTGGACACAATGTCCCATTTGGAGAGCCCCTGATGTGCCTAAACAATGTACACCCCCCATTTTGGAAACTAGACCCCTCAAGGAACGTATTTAGATGTGTGTGAACACCTTGAACCCCGGTACTTCACAGAAGTTTATAAAGTTGAGTCGTGAAAATAACAATTTTGTGGATAAAATTGGATTTTTTGATTTTAGCACCAATCTTTTTTATTTTCACAACTGTAACAGGAAAAACTGCACCATTCTATTTGTTGTACAATTTCTTATGAGTACGCCAATACCCCATGTGTGGGGCACAGTTCAAATCTCAGAAGCGAAGAAGTGCCATATTGGAGTTCAGGTTTTGATGGAATAGTTTGAGGGTGCGATGTCACATTATCTCAGAGACCATGAGGTGCCAGAATAACACAAACCCCAACATATGTGAACTCATTTCATAAACTACACTCCTCAATTAATTTATCTAGGGTTGCAGTGATCATATTAACACCACTTGTGCCTCACAGAATTTCATACTATTGAGCAGTGAAGTGATGTTGTTTTGGCCCCAAGTTTTTAATTTTACTAAGGGCTAATAGGAATTTTTTTACAACAAACTGAGGTCCATTTTTTCCTGAGTTTGCCTAGATGCAATCGGGAAATATTTTTCAGGCACAGTACAAAGCTCAGAAGGGAAGGAGCGCCATACTATAGTGCAGATTTTATGGTAATGGTGTGCGGGTGCCATGACACACTGTGAGAGCCCTTGAGTTGTCAGGATAGCAGAAACCCCTATAAATTTAACAAAATACAGCTCTAAACGAATTCATCTAGGGGTGCAGTGATCAATACACCACGGGTGTGTCACAGAATTTTATACAATTGGGCAGTGAAGAAAAAATAATTACATTTTTGCCACCAAAATATTGTTTTAGCCCCAGATTTTACATTTTCACACAAGTGGGTAAAGTGGCACCATAATTTGCCCCACAATTTCTACTGAATGTGGCAATAGCCCATATGTGGCTGTGTAGTTCTGCTTAGCCATACGGAGAGACTCGGGAGGGACGGAGCGCTATTTGCCTTCTGGAGCGCAGATTTTTCTAGAATAGTTTTCGGACTCCATATAAAAAGCTCCTAAGTGCTAGAAGAGCAGAATCCCCCCCTAAAGTGACCTCATTTTGGAAATTATACCCTTTTGGGAATTTATCTACAGGTGTAGTGACAATTTTGACTCCATGGGTGTTTTCCAGAAACAGCAATGAATGTTGCTGAGTGAAAATTGCAAACTGCCGTTGTAGTGACCATTACATTGTAGTGACCACTACCATATAGTGAACTGTACGTTATTGTCACACACAGTGTAGGAAAGACTAAGTGTAACACAAAGGGATGAGGGGAAGGGAGCCCAACGCTAAGGAAGGGGGGAGTGGAGACCCCTAGGCAGATCTAATGTCACCCTGTCTGCCCTAAACGTCCCTATATAGGTTCTGCACCTATTGCCGAACACTAAAGAGGAAGATAGCCGACTGCTATGGCTCAAAGGCTCAACAGGGGGAAATGGAAATATCACTGGCAACTCCCAGCAACAGGCTGGGAGTCTATAAACACCAAGGTCCAGTTATGTCAATTAGAGCAGGAGAAAGGTTGCCAATGGGTCAAAGAGTCAGAAGGGTTAAGAAGGTGTCTGCAAGGCCAAACTCAGAGACCTTCTGCAGCTAGATGCAGGGCGACTGTCTGCAGCCTCTGACACACCCATGACAGTTATGCCCAGCTCATACTTCTGGAGACATGCACCCGTTAATTGGCGGGCTCTCATCACTTCAGAAATGCCAAACATGTGGATGCTATATGTGGTTTAGGTACACTGTGGGGAACAGGAGGGAAGGGGCCAATTGGATTTGGGAAAGCAGAATTTTCTGAATTTCTTTGAGCCATTTTGCTTTTCCAGAGCCTTTTTCCGGCACTCCACACTGAGCACTTACATCGGGATTTCCTTCTAAATCTCTGAGTGATGTGATTCAGATGCAAACCCCGCAGGATCCATTCACTATAATGAGGCAGCATAGTTACTCTGGACTTCGTCTGGCCTCTATTCAGTGGTGTCATTTTCAGAAGTGCACAAAACTGTGGACAACAGCATTTTTTTGCAATCCTAAAAAGATGGACAAAGCCAGATCACAGATCCTATGGCATCCACAGTTCTTCCATCTGCCTCATTATAGGGAAACTTCCAACGGAAGTTCCGTCTGAATCACGTATTTCAGAGATTTACACAAAAGCCCTGTGAAAGCGCTCAGCGCATAGCGCAATATAAATGTGTGCCGAGCCTTACTTCAATCTTTGTTAGGCAGAATGAACAAATTAACAGCAGGTGAAGAATTGTTTTATTTTTTTACGTCGTTTTCTTGTGTGGTATAAGTGATTAAGAGACTTTATTCTTTGGGTTGGCGCGATTACAGTGACACCAGATTTATATTGAGTTTTTATGTTTGGCAGCTGTCATGCACTAAAAACGCATTTTAGTGCAAAAGCTAGTTATTGCATCACCATATTTTGAGAGCTATAATTTTTCCATATTTTGGCCCACAGAGTGAGGGCTTTTGTTTTTTGTGGGACGAGTCAATGTTTTTTTTGGTACCATTTTATGGCACATTACATTTTTTGATCACTTTCTATTCAGATTTTTAGGAGGCAGAATAAACAAAAAACAGCAATTCAGGAATTTTTAGTTTTTTTTTATGTCGTTCCGCCTGTGGTAAAATTGATAAGGCAGTTTTATTCTTTGGGCCAGTATGATTACAGTATGATGATAAAGCATTGCTTTTGCCTTGTTTTTTATTATTTTTTTTTTTATGGTGTTCACTAGAGGGGTTAACTAGTAGGACAGTTTTATAGGTTGGGTTGTTCCAGAGGCGGAAAGACCAAATATGTATACTTTTATTGTTTATACAGGTGCTTCTCACAAAATTAGAATATCATTAAAAAATTAATTTGTTTCAGTTCTTCAATAAAAAAGTGAAACTTATATATTATATAGAATCATTACAGAGTGATCAATTTCAAGTGTTCATTTCTGTTACTGATGATTATGGCTTACAGAAAATGAAAACCCAAAAGTCATTATCTCAGTAAATTGGAATAATTAACAAAAACACCTGCAAAGGCTTCCTAAGCATTTAAAAAGGTCACTAAGTCTGTTTCAGTAGGCTCCATAATCATGGGGAAGACTGCTGACTTGACAGATGTCCAGAAGGCAGTCATCGACACACTCCACAAGGTAAGCCACAAAAGATCATTGCTTAAAGGGAATCTGTCACCCTAAATTGGCGGGATATTTAAATGATGGCAGTCAGGTCAGATGGGCGGTGTTTTGGGTACTTGTTGTTTGCCGCTGTCTCCATTATTTCTGGGAATTGTAGTCGTTGCCCTCCATAAAACGTGCCTGCGCATTGCAATCTGCGGGCAAAGCATACTGCGCGTGCGCAATTCAAGATTGCAATGCTCAGGCGCGTTATATGGAGGGCAACGACTACAATTCCCAGAAATAATGGAGACAGTGGCGAACAACATGTTAAGGCAAGTACCCAAAACACCGCCCATCTGACCTGACTGCCATCATTTAAATATCCCGCAATTTAGGGTGACAGATTCCCTTTAAAGAAGCTGGCTGTTCAGAGTTTTGATAAAATAAAGGGCAATTGGGAGCTTATATCCTTGAAATAGATCCAAATTACTCGTGTGGATAGTAAGTAAATCCAATCAGTACACAAAAGTCTGATTAAAAAACAGAAAAATATGCTTTATTTAAATATGTAGTTGTAGACACAATATTAACACCACATTTATAATAAATGGATAAAAATATCAGTAGAAAATGACATGACCATGGTGTGACAAATGCATACAGAAAATATAAATAACTAGATAATTAATCTGGGTCAAAATGTGTGCAAATTACTAATGACCTATTTGTCCAAAAGTGGGCAAAAAAGATGACAAGAAGGTCTTCTATACAGGATGAGAAAAACTCTCAAAAGTTACCACCCAGGTACCAAGAAAATAAAAGGTTAGCAAATCGCAGCCAATCAAAGTGATCAAACGGTACCAGGAAGATAAATAGTTATTAAGTATCCAACAGTTTTCGTCCTGTCAGAAATCCCTATGGGTCATTAACTGACCACAATACAAGAGAAAGGGACAGTCACAATCAATATGTAATAAGCACACATCATTGCTCACCCATGTTCGGCAGCCTGCACGTCTGTCACGCTGTATAGCAGATATATATATATATAATGTCAGTAATCTATCAAGTGGGACAACATTCTATATAACATATAAATAGGTAATATTAACATGTACATACAGCATAGTATTACCTGACATAATATCCTGTGGGTCAATACTGAATCCGTTTCACGCTGTCTCCGGCTAGAGGTGGACCGGGGTCTATGCTGACCCTAAACTGGGGTCCTGACTAGTCCCTCTACCTGGAGGTACTGTTAATGGTACAGAGGTCCAGGCTGCCAGCGTAAACCCTGTGTCATGGGTGCATCGCCACGAAGATCGTCGCGATTGCACATTCTGACTTCTCACAGCTGAGCTGCTGTTTCTTTGTTTTTTGGTAATGTGAGAGTTAATTTTTCCTAGCTCTTTGCTAAGGCTAGGTGCAGCCTCGCCCGGCTGCTTTTGATTGTGTTCTAATTAGTTTCCTTTATATTTCTGCCAGTCTGGGTGTTAGACGCCGGTGAAAGCATTCTTGTAGTTCAGCAGACTGGATCGGTTCTGAGAATATTTAAGCTAAGAGTTCATTAGTTGTTTTTACTCTTATAGCTTATAGATTATCTCTGAGACCTTAGGTGTTCCTACTGTGTGTGAGTGTTGTATGTAAGACTTTATTTACTTTATTCCTTCTCTTTCTTGTATGTCTTTCTGTTCATTATCCGTTACCTGTTCATTCCCTTTGGTGGTATTCAGGGTCCTTCTTAGGACTAGAATACAGTTGGCAGGGATTGATAGGAGACAGGGTTTACGCTGGTGGCCTGGACCTCTGTACCTTTAACAGTACCTCCAGGTTGAGGGATTAGTTGGGACCCCAGTTCAGGGTCAGCTTAGACCCCGATCACCCTCTAGCCGGAGACAGCGTATAGCGGATTCCGTTTTGACCCACTGGACATTCTATCAGGTAAATCCATGTTATAATATATCTATGCGCATGTTATATAGTATGTTGCCCTTTTGATATAGATTACTGACATCTCATATATATATCTGCTATACAGCGTGACATTTTCACCGGCCAAAAAAATTCTCCCCAGCTGTCATGGATCCAGTAGCCCAGCTGGCCCGACAGTTGCAGGGGTTGTCCATGGAATTTGCAGACATTAAGTCCAAGGTTTTGTCCCTCCCAGAGCAAACCAGATCTGAACCTAAGGTTGCTCTCCCGGACAGGTTCACTGGTGGGCGGGACAAATTTTTTACTTTCCGGGAGGCATGTAAATTGTACTTTCGGCTGCGGCCTCGGTCATCTGGGAGTGAGGAGCAGAGGGTGGGAATTGTTGTCTCGCTCTTGCAAGGGGACCCTCAATCTTGGGCGTTCTCTATTCCTCCAGGCTCCCCAGATCTCCAGTCAGTGGATCGATTTTTTACTGCCCTGGGTCTGGTATATGATGATCCGGATCGAGTTTCCCTTGCTGAAACAAAGTTACGTAAAATACGGCAGGGAAATCGTCCAGCGGAGGAATATTCTTCTGAGTTCCGTAGATGGGCAACAGATACTCAGTGGAATGACCCAGCTCTTAGGAGCCAGTTTTGTCAAGGGTTGTCTGACAAATTAAAAGATGTGTTGGCTCAGTATGATTCTCCTCCATCACTGGAGGCTGCTATGGCCCTTGCTATTCGCATTGATAGACGACTTCGGGGAAGACGCGAGGTAACTCCGCCCCCCATGATGACTCCACCTACTACTAAAGTCCCTTATACTGAGGTTCCCCTGGTCTGTTCTGAGGAACCCATGCAGTTGGGAGGGACATCATTTTGTAGGAGGGAATCGGCGGTGCGCCGCAAGGCTAGAAGGTGTTTCTTTTGCGGGAGAGAGGGACATTTTGTTGGGGGTTGTCCATCCCGGACCTCTTTGACCCAAGGAGTTAACCTGGGAGTCTGTATTTCGTCCCCAAATCCCTCTCAGTTTATCGTGCCTGCGGAGGTGGTGATTGGTACTAGAACTGAGAGGATTTCTGTTTTTCTTGATAGTGGGTCCGGGGCTAATCTTGTGGACGCTCGGTTTGCCCAGGTGCATGGTATGCAACTGAGTGTATTGGCCAAACCGGTCCCTATACTCTCTATTGATTCTAGACCTCTTGGTCAAGGTAGCTTGGTTCAAGCTGTTCATAACATAGATCTTCGCGTAGGGGCAATACATAAAGAGCAATTGTCTTGTTATGTGTTGGAGGGTCTACCTACTCCTATTGTGTTGGGACTTCCTTGGTTGGCTAAACATAACCCAGTGATTGATTGGCAATCCAGAAAGATAAGCCAGTGGGGTGAATTTTGCAAGAATAACTGCATGAGCACGGTCATCGGTGCGGTTGTGCCTAGGACTTTGCCTCCTTTTCTGGAGGACTTTGGGGAGATGTTCTCAGAGGAGGGGTGTAAAGAGTTACCTCCTCATCGCGCATATGACTGCTCAATAAAGTTGCTTCCTGATGCCTTATCTCGTACTTTCCCAGGGACCGGGAGGATGGATGATCCGGTTCCTATTCCTCAGGAGGGAGTTGTGGTGTCAGCTGTATGCTCTGAGCTTGAGGGGGAGGTATTGGGGGCTCAGGGGGACGCCCCTGTGGGACTTCCAGGGAGACTGATAGTGCCAGATCAGTTAAGACTGAAGGTTACGGAGAACCGTTACAAACGGATGGCTGATAGGGGGAGAGTTTCTGGTCGAGATCTGAAGGTGAATGATCTGGTGTGGTTGTCTACCAGGAATATTAAACTTAAAGTTCCCTCCTGGGGGTTGGGTCCCAGATTCATCGGGCCGTACAGGATCAGCTCCATAATTAATCCTGTGGCATTTCGTCTGGACCTCCCCCCTACGTTTAAAATTCATAATGTGTTTCACAAGTCATTACTTAAAAAGTATGTGGCACCAGTCATACCGTCACCTCTACCTCCTTCAGTGGTGGTCAATGATAACGTGGACGGACCTTTCACACAACTCACCCGGACAGACCTGGTCATGAGGGTCCGGAGGCCCCTCGTAGAAGGGGGGGTACTGTCATGGGTGCATCGCCACGAAGATCGTCGCGATTGCACATTCTGACTTCTCACAGCTGAGCTGCTGTTTCTTTGTTTTTGGTAATGTGAGAGTTAATTTTTCCTAGCTCTTTGCTAAGGCTAGGTGCAGCCTCGCCCGGCTGCTTTTGATTGTGTTCTAATTAGTTTCCTTTATATTTCTGCCAGTCTGGGTGTTAGACGCCGGTGAAAGCATTCATGTAGTTCAGCAGACTGGATCGGTTCTGAGAATATTTAAGCTAAGAGTTCATTAGTTGTTTTTACTCTTATAGCTTATAGATTATCTCTGAGACCTTAGGTGTTCCTACTGTGTGTGAGTGTTGTATGTAAGACTTTATTTACTTTATTCCTTCTCTTTCTTGTATGTCTTTCTGTTCATTATCCGTTACCTGTTCATTCCCTTTGGTGGTATTCAGGGTCCTTCTTAGGACTAGAATACAGTTGGCAGGGATTGATAGGAGACAGGGTTTACGCTGGTGGCCTGGACCTCTGTACCTTTAACAGTACCTCCAGGTTGAGGGATTAGTTGGGACCCCAGTTCAGGGTCAGCTTAGACCCGATCACCCTCTAGCCGGAGACAGCGTTATAGCGGATTCCGTTTTGACCCACTGGACATTCTATCAGGTAAATCCATGTTATAATATATCTATGCGCATGTTATATAGTATGTTGCCCTTTTGATATAGATTACTGACATCTCATATATATATCTGCTATACAGCGTGACACCCTGTCTCCTATAAATCCCTGACCACTGTAATCTAGTCCTTAGAAGGACCCTGATTACCACCACAGGGAATGGACAGGTAACGGTTAACAAACAGTAAAGACAAACGAGGAAGACAGGGGATAAAGTAAATACTGTCTTACATACAACACTCAAACACAGAGGGAACACAAAAGGTCTAGGAGATAAACTATAAGCAGGAAGAGGAGAAACCACAAAGGAGCTCTTAGCTTAAGTCTTCTCAGAACCGATCCAATCTGCTGGTCTGTATGAATGCTTTCACCGGCATCTAACAAGCAGACTGGCAGGTATATAAAGGAAGCTAATTAGTGCATAATCAAAAGCAGCCGGGCGAGGCTGGACCTAGTCTTAGCAAAGAGCTAGGTAAAATTAACTCCCTCACTACCAAACACAAAGCAACAGCAACTCAGCTGCGAGAAGTCAGAATGTGCAATCGCGACGATCTTCGTGGCGATACACCCATGACAGTACCCCCCTTCTACGAGGGGCCTCCGGACCCTCAGGGCCAGGTCTGCCCGGGTAAGTTGTGTGGAAGGTCCGAACCAATCGATCTGCGTTAATATCAGACGCAGGGACCCACGTCCTCTCCTCAGGACCATACCCCTTCCAATGAACCAAGTACTGAAGAGACCGGCGATTCAGACGTGAGTCAATGATCTTCGACACTTGAAATTCTAAGTTACCATTGACCACCACTGGAGGAGGAGGTAGAGGTGACGGTATAACTGGCGCCACGTACCTCTTAAGCAACGATTTGTGGAACACATTGTGGATTTTAAACGTAGGAGGGAGGTCCAGACGAAATGCCACAGGATTAATTATAGAACTGATCCTGTATGGACGATGAACCTGGGACCCAGTTTCCAGGAGGGAACCTTGAGTTTTATATTCTTGGTAGACAACCATACCAGATCGTTCACACAAAGGTCCGGACCAGACACTCTCCTCCTATCAGCCCTCTGTTTGTAACGGTTCCCCATAGCACTCAGATTATTCAGTACTCCTCTCCAAACTGAAGCAAGTGACGACGAGAATCGTTCCTCCTCAGGAACCCCAGAAGGGCCCCCCCCATTGAAAGTACAAAACTGGGGGTGAAAACCATATGCCCCAAAAAATGGGAACTTACCAGTGGACTCGCTCCGCCTATTGTTAAGAGCGAACTCTGCCAGAGGCAAGAAAGAAGACCAGTCCTCCTGGTTCTCTGAGACAAAACACCGAAGATATGTCTCTAGGCTCTGATTCAGACGCTCTGTCTGACCATTGGTCTGCGGATGAAAAGCCGAGGAAAATGACAATTGCATCCCCCGACGTGAACAAAATGCCCTCCAGAATTTGGACACAAACTGAGACCCCCTATCTGACACCACATCAGAAGGCAACCCATGAAGTCTCACAATCTCCCCAATGAACACCTGCGCCAGAGTTTTAGCATTAGGAAGAGCAGTAAGAGCAATGAAATGTGCCATCTTACTGAACCTGTCAACTACAACTAGAATGACAGTTTTCCCTGACGACGGAGGGAGGTCCGTAATGAGTCCATAGACAGATGAGTCCATGGACGCTCCGGAATTTTCAAAGGCAAGAGGGTCCCAGACGGACGGGTATGTGGGGTCTTAGAGCGAGCACAAACTCCACAGGACGCGACAAAAGTTATTACCTCTTTATTTAAGTTAGGCCACCAAAACCGGCGAGAAAGGAGATCCACAGTTGCTTTACTCCCTGGGTGTCCTGCTAAAGCAGAATTATGATGTGCCTCGATAACTTTTTGTCTTAACTGATTAGGAACAAACAGTTTCCCTGGAGGTCCTACAGGGGCGTCCCCCTGAGCCTCCAATACCTCCTCCTCAAGCTCAGAGCATACAGCCGACACTACCACTCCCTCCTGAAGGATAGGAACCGGGTCATCCGTCTTCCCGGCCCCTGGGAAACTACGAGATAAGGCATCAGCCTTAACATTTTTTGACCCAGGACGATAAGTGACGACAAAATTAAACCTGGTAAAAAACAACGACCATCTAGCTTGTCTAGAATTCAGACGCTTTGCAGATTCTAAATACAGCAGGTTCTTGTGATCAGTAATAACGGTGACCAGGTGGACTGCCCCCTCCAAAAAGTGACGCCACTCCTCAAAAGCCAACTTAATGGCCAAGAGTTCCCTATTGCCGACATCATAATTCCTCTCGGCGGGCGACAATTTCTTAGAGAAGAAAGCGCACGGATGCCATTTACCAGGGGACAGACCTTGGGATAATACTGCACCCACCCCTACGTCAGACGCGTCTACCTCCACAATGAACGGTTGTGATGCATCTGGTTGAATGAGTATGGGGGCCGAAGCAAAACATTTTTTCAAGGAGGAAAATGCTTGACAAGCTTTATCAGACCACCTAGAAAAATCCGTCCCTTTTTTAGTCATGTCAGTGAGAGGTTTGACAACAGATGAGAAATTACGAATAAATTTCCGGTAGTAGTTAGCAAACCCCAGGAAACGCTGCAGTGCCTTAAGATCCTCTGGCCGATCCCATTCAAGCACTGCTCTCACTTTCTCAGGGTCCATACGGAAACCGGAAGCTGACACCAGGAAACCCAAAAATTGAAGTTCCTGTACGGCGAATACACACTTTTCCCATTTGGCGAACAGCTTATTATCTCGCAAGATCTGCAACACCTGTCTCACATGCTCCTGATGAGACACAAGATCTGGCGAGTAAATTAAGATGTCATTTAAATAAACGACCACAAACTGCCCCACAAGGTGGCGAAAGATGTCATTAACAAAATGTTGAAACACCGCCGGGGCAGTAGTCAGACCAAAAGGCATGACAAGGTTCTCATAATGTCCCTCCGGAGTGTTAAACGCCGTCTTCCACTCATCCCCCTCCTTTATCCTAATCAGATTATACGCCCCCCTGAGATCCAACTTAGAGAACCATTTGGCGCCCACAATCTGATTGAAGAGATCAGGAATAAGTGGGAGCGGATACGGATCTCGGACAGTAATCCGATTAAGCTCACAGAAATCCAGGCAAGGGCGTAGGCCTCCATCTTTTTTCTTCACAAAGAAGAACCCCACGGCCACTGGGGAAGATGAAGGTCTAATATGCCCCTTGGCCAGACTTTCCGAAATATAATCCTTCATAGCCTGCCTCTCAGGACCAGAAAGGTTATATAACCTAGATTTAGGTAATTTAGCATCAGGAAGCAATTTTATTGAGCAGTCATACGCGCGATGAGGAGGTAACTCTTGACACCCTTCCTCTGAGAACACATCCTCAAAGTCCTCCAGAAAAGGAGGCAAGGTTCTAGGCACGACCGCACTGATGACCGTGTTCATGCAGTTATTCTTGCAAAATTCACCCCACTGGCTTATCTCTCTGGATTGCCAATTAATCACTGGGTTATGTTTAGCCAACCAAGGAAGTCCCAACACAATAGGAGTAGGAAGACCCTCCAACACATAACAAGACAATTGTTCTTTATGTATTGCCCCTACTCGAAGGTCTATGTTATGAACAGCTTGTACAAAGCTACCTTGACCGAGAGGTCTGGCGTCAATAGAGAATAGGGATCGGTTTGGCCAATACACTCAGTTGCATACCTTGCACCTGGGCAAACCGAGCGTCCACCAGATTAGCCCCAGACCCACTATCAAGAAGAACAGAAATCCTCTCAACTCTCGTACCAACCACCACCTCCGCAGGTACGAGAAATTGAGACGGACTTGGGGACGAAAT
Source organism: Oophaga sylvatica (assembly GCA_033576555.1). Classification (NCBI taxonomy): domain Eukaryota; kingdom Metazoa; phylum Chordata; class Amphibia; order Anura; family Dendrobatidae; genus Oophaga; species Oophaga sylvatica. Next base: position 154,399,342 of record JARQOD010000005.1, on the reverse strand, counting down.
ACATACTCCCAGGTTGTCGTCCACCACACAACCTGGGATTAACAGTTTTCCGGCGACTTTTTTGCTCAATGAGGCACGGGATGGACACCCCCAACAAAATGTCCCTCTTTCCCGCAGAAGAAACACCTTCTTGTCTTGCGGCGCACCGCCGATCCCCTCCTACGAAATGATGTCCCTCCCAACTGCATAGGTACCTCAGAACAGACCAGGGGAACCTCAATATAAGGGACTTTAGTAGTAGGTGGAGTCACAACAGGGGGCGGAGTCACCTCACACCTCTCCCGAAGCCGTCTATCAATACGAATAGCAAGGGCCATAGCAGCCTCCAGTGACGGAGGAGAATCATACTGAGCCAAAACATCTTTTAATTTGTCAGATAACCCTTGACAAAACAGGCTCCTAAGAGCTGGGTCATTCCACTGAGTATCTGTGGCCCATCTACGGAACTCAGAAGAAAATTCCTCCGCCGGACGATCTCCCTGCTGTATCTTACGTAACTTCGTTTCAGCAAGGGAGACCCGATCCGGGTCATCATATATCAGACCCAGGGCAGTAAAAAATCGATCTACTGACTGGAGGACCGGGGAGCCCGGAGGAAGAGAGAACGCCAGGATTGAGGGTCCCCTTGTAAGAGCGAAATGACAATTCCCACCCTCTGCTCTTCACTCCCTGATGACCGAGGCCGAAGCCGAAAATATAATTTACATGCCTCCCGGAAGGTAAAATATTTGTCCCGCCCACCAGTGAACCTGTCCGGGAGAGCAACTTTAGGTTCAGACCTGGTTTGCTCCGGGGGGGACAAAACCCTGGACTTAATGTCCGTCAGCTTCATGGATAAACTCTGGAACTGCAGGGCAAGCTGGGCAACTGGATCCATGGTAGCTGGGGAGAATCTTTTAGGGCCGGTGAAAATGTCACGCTGTATAGCAGATATATATATAATGTCAGTAATCTATCAAGTGGACAACATTCTATATAACATATAAATAGGTAATATTAACATGTACATATAGCATAGTATTACCTGACATAATATCCTGTGGGTCAATACTGAATCCGTTTCACGCTGTCTCCGGCTAGAGGTGGACCGGGGTCTATGCTGACCCTAAACTTGGGTCCTGACTAGTCCCTCTACCTGGAGGTACTGTTAATGGTACAGAGGTCCAGGCCGCCAGCGTAAACCCTGTCTCCTATAAATCCATGACCACTGTAATCTAGTCCTTAGAAGGACCCTGATTACCACCACAGGGAATGGACAGGTAACGGTTAACAAACAGTAAAGACAAACGAGGAAGACAGGGGATAAAGTAAATACTGTCTTACATACAACACTCAAACACAGAGGGAACACAAAAGGTCTAGGAGATAAACTATAAGCAGGAAGAGGAGAAACCACAAAGGAGCTCTTAGCTTAAGTCTTCTCAGAACCGATCCTATCTGCAGTCTGTATGAATGCTTTCACCGGCATCTAACAAGCAGACTGGCAGGTATATAAAGGAAGCTAATTAGTGCATAATCAAAAGCAGCCGGGCAAGGCTGGACCTAGTCTTAGCAAAGAGCTAGGTAAAATTAACTCCCTCACTACCAAACACAAAGCAACAGCAACTCAGCTGCGAGAAGTCAGAATGTGCAATCGCGACGATCTTCGTGGCGATACACCCATGACAACGTCACGCCGAGGCCCCGACACACGTTTCGGGTTTCCGCTTCCTCGGGGGGCAGTGTGTTAGCCTGCCGGGCGGGATCCTTAAATCTCCTGGCGTGTAAACAACGGACCAATCGTGCTGTAATAAAAGGAGGGACAAAGAACTGCACGTCAGTAATCGGCGCATGTGGGCGGAACATCCGGCACTACAATGTCACTTCCGGCGTCCCGGATGCGGTGCGTGTCAGGAACAAGTGTTCCTAGTGACGTCAATGAAATGCATCGCTCCGATGGATACCATAGGCGACAGGGGTACACAGGAGGGGCCGGCAACATGCGCTGTTCTAAAGGCGTGAGTCCACCCACAGGCTAATAATCTCCCATAACAAAGAAAATACCAGTAATAAGGAGTGAATGAATAATAAGAAAAATAAGAAAAAAAATAATAAAAATAAAACAAAAACGTGGGATACATAGTCTGAGCAAAGAACTAACAGTCATACATACAAAAACATGACAATGCACAATATATATAATATAACCAAATAGAACAAAGATACAGTCGGAATAAACAGACTGAGACAAAAATGCAGTGTCTATGAAACAGTACATGTGCAAATATCATGTGAAAATCATACACGTACAAATGCAACAAACAATGCATGGTAAGTACACATGTAGAAAAATACAATCTCAGACATCCAATGTAGATCCATAAAAAAAAAAAGCAAAAAGAAAAAAAAAGGGGGAGAAAATAGAAATGCCGTTGTGGTTCAAAATATGAGACATCTTCCTCCTAATATAGTACAGATGAAGTCCCACGCATCACGGACAAGAACCCAAGCAGCCCGAAAGAGGGAAAAAGAGTCATCCACTTTAACTAAAGACACCAAAACACACAATTAAAATCAGATACAATTCTGAGGAAGTCAACCCAGATCAAAAAACTGAAGAGCAATGATCCACTACAAAAAAGAGGAGAAACTCAACTGTTCACTGAGGCCATGGGGAGTCATGGTACCCAATTTAACTATCCATCTACATTCCAATTGGGACAATTTTCGCTTTAAATCGCCACCCCTAACTCCACCATGAACACGATCTATCCCTCGTACCCTTAATAAATCGGGATCACTAGCATGTTTAATCCTAAAGTGGCGGGGAATAGTCTTCAGAGAAGCCACATCAAGAGCAGTCACAGCTGACTGGATATTTCTAACATGTTCCCTCGTGCGCACCCTTAGCTCGCAGGATGTCAAGCCAATGTATATTAAGCCACAAGGGCATGTGGCATAATATATTACAAAATCACTTTTACAGGAGATGTACTCCTTGTTCAGAGTGTTGTATCAAAGAATATTAATGGAAAGTTGAGTGGAAGGAAAAAGTGTGGTAGAAAAAGGTGCACAAGCAACAGGGATAACTGCAGCCTTGAAAGGATTGTTAAGAAAAGGCCATTCAAAAATTTTGGGGAGATTCACAAGGAGTGGACTGCTGCTGGAGTCATTGCTTCAAGAGAAACCACACACAGACGTATCCAGGATATGGGCTACAAGTGTCGCATTCCTTGTGTCAAGCCACTCATGATCAATAGATAATGCTAGAAGCGTCTTACCTGGGCCAAGGAGAAAAAGATCTGGACTGTTGCTCAGTGGTTCAAGGTGTTGTTTTCAGATGAAAGTACATTTTGCATTTCATTTGGAAATCAAGGTCACAAAGTCAGGAGGAAGAGAGGCACACAATCCAAGCTGCTTGAAGGCTAGTGTGAAGTTTCCACAAGCAATGATGGTTTGGGGAGTCATTTTATCTGCTGGTGTAAATCAACTGCGTTTTATCAAGACCAAAGTCAGCGCAGCCATCTACTAGAAAATTTTAGAGCACTTCATGCTTCCCTCTGCTGACAAGCTTTTTGGAGATGGACATTTAATTCTCCAGCAGGATTTGGCACCTGTCCACACCGCCAAAAGTACCAATACCTGGTTTAAAAACAACAGTATTAGTGTGCTTGATTGGCCAGCAAACTCCCCTGACCTTAACCCCATAGAGAATCTATGGGGTATTGTCAAGATGAAGATGAGAGACACCAGACCCAACATTGCAGAGGACTTGAAGGCTGCTATCAAAGAAACCTGGGCTTCCATAACACCTCAGCAGTGCCACAAGCTGATCACCTCCATGTCACACTGCATTGATGCAGTAAAGGCACTGCCACACTTAGCGATCGCACCAGCGATCACGACAACGACACGACCTGGCGAGATCGCTAGTGCGATCGCTATGTGATCGCTAGTTAGATTCCAAACACAACTCATCAGCGATCTGTGATTCCAAACACATCTCCTCAGCAATCTGTATAACGACCTCTGCGGTCGTTGGGAAAACCTAGTCCCACCTGCGACGCTGGTGAAGTCGTTCATAAAGGGTGTCACACTCAGAGATTCAGGCTCACCAGCGGGACACCAACGACCAAAAAAACGTCTCAGAACGTTCATAAGCGATCAACGACATCTCAGCAGGGGCCACATCGCTGCTACATGTCACACACAGCTAAGTCGCTAACGAGATCGCTACTGCATCATAAATGGTGACGCAGTAGCGATCTCGCTAGCGATCTCGCTTAGTGTGGCATACCCTTAACTGATGCAAAAGGAGCTCCGACCAAGTATGGAGTGCATTTATAGAACAAACATTTCAGTAGGCCAACATTTCGGATTTTAAAATCATTTTTCAAGCTGGTGTTATAAAGTATTCTAATTTACTGAGATAATGATTTTGGGTTTTCATTGTGATATTGATGATATTCTAATTTTGTGAGAAGCACCTGTGTATATATATTTTTTTCAGAAAAAAATGTATTCATGGGTAAAATATATTTAAAGTTTTTATTTTTTTGAGCTTTTATTTTTTTAAATATATTTGCAATTTTTAAAACTTTTTTTAAATTTTTTTTTTACTTTGTCCCACTATGGGACTTTTATTTTTGCAGGCTGATCGCTTGTATAGCATAGAGTTGCAGGAGAATCCCTACGCTATGCAAACTGTCAGCTTTGCACTGACAGACAAAGTTGTTGATCATGATCTGAACCTGATCAAGCAACTTTGCTTGATGTCACGGAGGTCATCATGACAACATCGGGTCACCATGCCAACAATCGGGACCCTGTGATGACCGTGCGATTGGGCTGTTTTCCCTTTGCCTGCTCCCGAAATGCTGCAATTGAGTTCGATCGCATCATGCGATGACCCTGCGATCGGGCTGTCTTCCCTCTCCCTGCTCCCGAAATGCTGCAATCGAGTTTGATTGCATCATTATGGGGGTTAAAGTGCCGGGAGCTGTGCGGGACCACTCCTGGTGTGCTGGGTGTCAGCTGTCAGAATCGCTGGGACGTATCCATATGTCCCAGGTCAATAAGTCCCAGGTCACAAGGAAGTATGGATACATCTCAGGTGGGAAGGAGGTTAAAAATGTTTGTTATTGAGAAAGTAATCCACCTAGAGGAGGGAATAAAAAAAGATGCCTTCTGGTTAGAGAGGGATTCTGGATGTTCTCATTGAATGTAATTTATCCAAAAGGCATCACTGTTATTTCAATATTTTTCACTACCAACAATGTGGTTTCTTTGATTCTGATAAGAAAAAATGTTTTTTGTAAATATCTTCAATCAGAGTATTGATATGGTTAAGTTCACTCCTGCTTTAGATGTTAATCCATATGTAAGGCGGCCAGAGTGGTAGTCATGGCAACAGGCTGTTTGGTTCCCTCACCCTGGCGCCCCACAGATTAAACACAATGTCCCTTCTGCTGCATTTGCAGCGTGCGCAGCAGAACAATTAGGCCGGGGTCACACTTGCGAGTGCAATGCGAGAAACTCGCGCATCAATACCCGACACTGCTGCCGGCACAAGAACCGGAGTGTGCAGCTGCATAGAAATACATGCAGCCGCACACTCCGGTCCCGAGTGCTGGCGGCAGTGCCGGGTATTGATGCGAGAGACTCGCGCAAGTTTCTCGCTTTGCACTCGCAAGTGTGACCCCGGCCTTAAGGCCACTGTCAGAGTCCTTTCCAGTTCTGTCACTCCGGCTCCACAAAACATCACAGAGTCACAGTTCTTTTCCAACAGTTGACCTTTACTAAACAATAGGGCATCCATCACATTGGCAGCACAGGTTAAACACAGAAACGTCCTCTTATCTTTCCCTGCTGTCTGGGCAGACCTTAGCCTCTCTATCTACTTCCTTTTCCGTGCAATCCCTGCCATATCTCTGGATAGTCCGGGTCCCTACGTGTCTTCAACTTCATCAGCTCCCTGTCAGCCCGTTGTCCAGTTCCAATTGGAAAAGGTGCCGGAAACGCCATCTCAGCTGCTTCCGCCCCTGTTGTAGACCCCGGATTCTTCTCGAGGATGGTCCCGTAGAGCTGGTGCCCGACTGCACTATTCTCCACCTGGGGCCCCTTACTGCCATCACAGCTTTATTCCCATGGCTAGCAATCCGTCTGGACTCACTACTGCATGCACCCTGCCCTGGACAAGGCTACCCGGGCTTCTGCTCTAACTCATCCCCACTGAATATCCCCTTGCTGCCTATACCTAACTACCACTCTTATCTATCCCATTCTATTCTCTATGATGCCCCCCTTTTTTCTCTAATTCCCCTATGGTCCTATACTATCCCTAAACTTATACACAGTCCACAACAAATGCATCACATTACAGTACACACACAATTATAATAACATTAGTGCACAATGAGGTGCCGCATGTAACATGTGGACAGTGTCCAGGGGATAGGAGGCAATTGAGAGTCCCCCGCCACCTACTTGCACCTATATAATACACCCTGTCTTTGCTGACCTTTATGCCATGATTAGGGATGCTTGCTTACAATCAAAGCTAATTGTTTGTTTTGTTTTTTTTTTTACAATTTTTCCAATTGGATTGTGAAGTTATAATGATATCCATAAATATCATTATTTTAACTCTCTGTAGCTTGAACAATTTTTATGGATTAGCATTGCCCATTTGGATGTTTTGTTGTAAAGCAGTCCGTGCATAAGGGTTTTTGCTGCTGGGTGGAGAAGGTGAGCTGGTTGCCATTTTTATTTTTGCTTCACTAGGTTATCTGCATTTCGGGGCTCTCCATGAACAATCTAGCTATGCATGGATTTCGGTAGTGAGTGGATGAATAAGTCCACTACCACTCTTTCTACCATCTGTAAGGGCGAGATGGTTTTAGGCTGCAGCCATTTTTGCACCAGGTGTAAGAGGTCCAACATCTGGGAACTGTGTCCTTTTGGTAGTGCAAGAGGTGCACCCGTTGCGCCCAGACTGTCAGGGTTACACCCAAATGTATCACAATTACTGCCTTCAGCTTATCATTCTCCTTAACATCCTGCATGGGAAGGTAATAATATGCCTTCTGTGGTTCTCCGGTAAGATGCAGCATCAGGACCTCAACCCAATACTCTGGGGGCAGTTTTTCTCTGCCACCTTATCAAAGACAGTCAGAAAAGCCGCAACGTCATCGTCCAGAGTCACTTTCTGCAATGCCCCCCCGTAAGGTTAGCCTCACCCAGATACCGTCCCTTTGGATGGCGGAAAGTGCAGTCTTCCTGCCCTGGACAGTTTCAGCCATGAGAGACATCTGCTGCTGAACCTGCTGTAACTGCTGCTACTTCACATACTTTCTGACCGTGTTTGCAATGCTGACGCTGGACATACAGACTTTATCCTGCAATCACCTGTGCTTCTTGGGATTCTGTGCCCGCATCCAAAACTGGGATTTAACTTGTTGGTAGCATTCACACAGTCACGCAGTTTCTTGTCCAAGCAGAAAGGCTCATTAGCTCCATAAACTTACAGCAGAAATTAATAACAAAACAAAGAGTCCAAACAGCAGTATTAGAAACAGAGCAGTTTAGCTGCTCAATATTCAAAGCCCAATACTTGGCCTCTCAGACGCTAAGCAACTTACAGAGGTCCTCCAACTTGCATAGACAGACCCAAATACCAGGGGTGTTTGCACCTCTACTCCCAGACAAGGAAAAAGCAGCTCAACTACCCTTTTAAACCAGCTGCGTCCTTTGGAGGGTTGGAATGACTAGTTCTGCCCATCTCATCTAATCATTCCTAACAAAACTGGACCCATATATTGGTCCTATTATCCCTCTCAGTGCTTCCTATCCAGGATTCTGCCAGCTGGTTGTCTATAATGGGTACAATCTGTATGCAGTGAAGACAGACTTTCCCATTACTGAGATAGCAGATGACAGTTGCTTCTGATAAGATTCTATGTAAAGGGGAGGAGGAGGGAGGAGCGACAGGCAGAGGTCCTCCCCCTCCAGACTATGTAAGGAGGTCAAGGGTATTAACTCTTGAAATGTTACATTCTTTTGATGTGTGTAAATGTATGCCTTTTATATACTGTATGATGTCATCTTCTAGTGTTATGTCTGTTTAGTGGGGGTATAGATATAGATGGACAGTGCATTCTTGGGGACAATAGAGGAGGGCACTAGTAGTGTAGCATATATATATATATATATATATATATATATATGGGTTAGATATAGTTTTGCAAGGGATCACTAATGGGGGGCATGTTAGAGATTCAGTTAGTCAGTTATAAAATATGTCAATGCAATACTTGGGTAGGACTCTAGATGGGGGCATTGAGCACATCCAGTCGAGAAGGGACAAATGGTTAGGGACTTTTTGTCAGGGAAAGATTTCCTCGTAGCCGGAGTCTGTCAGGAAGATTTCCTCGTAGCGGAAGTCAGTCGGGGGTGGACCTTGCTAGAGTAAGGACGTCCACGTTCCTGGGCCCTGTAGCAGAGACAAGTAGTGTGAAGATATCAGCAGCCTCAGAGCAGCCTGTGAAGGATTCACCGTGGTAATGTGAGCCCAAAGTCTGTGGGCTGACGTAGCAGAAGTGCCAGTGAAGGATTCACTGTGGGAACGCTCAGCAGAAGAGTGCGTGCATGAGCGTAGTAGCGAGTGGGCCACCAGCAAGTATCCGGGCAGGATAACCAGAGAGAGGTGGATGACCTAGTAGATGTGTATTTCTATACTGGATTAAAGTGTCTCCAGGGAAAGAGATCGAAGTGCCGTTTTCACCGGGTTCCTTGTCCCGTCAATACTTTGTGGTCCATTGTGGTGTAGTAGAAGAGAAGAAGCGGAGTTGTGGAAAATATATTGTTGGCATCGTATAAGACGTGCTTATGGTGTCTTGGATGTGCTGTGTCCGGAGGAAAATAAAGCAGAACTGTTTGACGTGATATTGGGCTCTGACTCTAATTATTCTGTATACTCTGCCACGGAGGAAGAACACCCCAGGAGAATAGAGGTAACAGGAGTGAAGAATGCAGTTGCTCCCAGTAAGTTCCCCCCTCGGCCAACCCTTTACAAGTGGCGTAGTCGGCAGGATCTTACTGCTAGAGATGAGCGGTGTTCGAAGCGAACTGTTCGCCAATCTCAAATTCGAGCTGTTTTAGGCGGTGTTCGAGTCGTTCGACGAACCCTAACGATTTGGAAAAAATTTGGCTGTTCGAGGTTATGTTCGATAACTGTTCGTGCACCTAAATCGTCACTGGATTTTTTCACAGTTATGCTGGGAATCACTGTTAATACACATTTTGAGTGTCCAGCGTGGCGGGGGGAGGGGCATGGCATGGATCTCTGCAGAGATAATGATCTCCATTTTTTATCTCTTTCCCGCATTTCCAGTGGGCGGTGCAGTCTGTCAGCCTATCAGCAGCGCACACACGGAGCGAGGTGCTTTTTTTTCACACAAGCAAGGGCATGTGTCATTGGCTGTGTATGTCACATGTCCTTGCCCTATAAGACCCAGCCATTTCCCCCCTCGCCACCATTTTCTCACTGCTGCAGCTCAGTGTTAGACGGCACTGCTGCTGTTAGCGCTATATTGTGTGTGCATTGTGCAACAGCGACTTGCAAGCGAAATAGCTGAGAAATAGAGAAGAAGGTTTAGGGAGTAGGGACTAGTTCATAATTGCAGCCCTTTTGAGGGCTACGTTACATCAGTTCCTAGCAGTTTTAGCAGGCAGGTCTGTGCTCAGTGTTAAATAGATAGGTCAACTTGGGACAGTGACTATTTGTAATTGCAGCCCTTTTCAGGGCTAGGTTACAGCAGTTGCTATCACTTTTTGTCAGCTACATCAGCGTTCAAATCACTCCTAATTATTCGCTGCATCTAGCCTGTTCAATAATTGTGTGCATAGTAGCAGTGTGTGCTACTCATTCTATTAGGCCATCTAAACTAAGCTACACCAGAGTTTAAAAAAAAAAAAAAATTTATCTGCATTTTGCCTGGACAATAATTTGGGCATAGTAGCAGTGGTGGTACTCATTCTATTAGCCATCTTATACAAAGCCTAAGAGTTCAAAAAAGAATTTATCTGCATCTTGCCTGGACAATAATTTTGGGCATAGTAGCATGTGTGGTACTCATTCTATTAGGCCATCTCACAAAGCTCCACAAAGCCTTAAAAAAAAAAAAAAAAAAAAATATTATATTTTGCATCTTGCTAGACATAATTTTGGCACAGTAGCAGTCTGTGGTACTCATTCTATTAGGCCATCTATACAAAGCTCCACAAAGCCTTAAAAAAAAAATTCTATCTGCATCTTGCCTGGACAATAATTTTGGGCTTAGTAGCAGTCTGTGGTACTCATTCTATTAGGCCATCTATACAAAGCTCCACCAGCGTTGAAATACTCATTATTTTTGGCTGCATCTTGCCTGTAATATAATTGTGGGCATAGTAGCAGTCTGTGGTACTCATTGTATTAGGCCATCTATACAAAGCTCCACCAGCGTTGAAATACTCATAATTTTTGGCTGCATCTTGCCTGTAGAATAATTGTGGGCATAGTAGCAGTATGTGGTACTCATTGTATTAGGCCATCTATGCAAAACTCCACCAGCATTGAAATACTCATAATTTTTGGCTGCATCATGCCTGTAATATAATTGTGGGCATAGTAGCAGTCTGTGGTACTCATTGTATTAGGCCATCTATGCAAAGCTCCACCAGCGTTAAAAAAAAAAAAAATTATCTGCATCTCGCCTGGACAATAATTTTTGGCATAGTAGCAGTGTGTGGTACTCATTCTATTAGGCCATCTATACAAAGCTCCACCAGAGTTTAAAAAAAAAAGAATTTTTATCTGCATCTTGCCTGGACAATAATTTTGGGCATAGTAGCAGTGTGTGGTACTCATTCTATTAGGCCATCTATACAAAGCTCTACCAGAGTTTTCAAAAAAAGAATTTTTATCTGCATCTTGCCTGGACAATAATTTTGGGCATAGTAGCAGTGTGTGGTACTCATTCTATTAGGCCATCTCTACAAAGCTCCACAAAGCCTTAAAAAAAAAAAAAAAAAAAAAAAATTATTTCTGCATCTTGCCTAGACAATAATTTTGGGCACAGTAGCAGTCTGTGGTACTCATTCTATTAGGCCATCTATACAAAGCTCCACAAAGCCTTAAAAAAAAAATTCTATCTGCATCTTGCCTGGACAATAATTTTGGGCTTAGTAGCAGTCTGTGGTACTCATTCTATTAGGCCATCTATACAAAGCTCCACCAGCGTTGAAATACTCATTATTTTTGGCTGCATCTTGCCTGTAATATAATTGTGGGCATAGTAGCAGTCTGTGGTACTCATTGTATTAGGCCATCTATACAAAGCTCCACCAGCGTTGAAATACTCATAATTTTTGGCTGCATCTTGCCTGTAGAATAATTGTGGGCATAGTAGCAGTATGTGGTACTCATTGTATTAGGCCATCTATGCAAAACTCCACCAGCATTGAAATACTCATAATTTTTGGCTGCATCATGCCTGTAATATAATTGTGGGCAGAGTAGCAGTCTGTGGTACTCATTGTATTAGGCCATCTATGCAAAGCTCCACCAGCGTTAAAAAAAAAAAATTATCTGCATCTCGCCTGGACAATAATTTTTGGCATAGTAGCAGTGTGTGGTACTCATTCTATTAGGCCATCTATACAAAGCTCCACCAGAGTTTAAAAAAAAAGAATTTTTATCTGCTTCTTGCCTGGACAATAATTTTGGGCATAGTAGCAGTCTGTGGTACTCATTGTATTAGGCCATCTATACAAAGCTCTACCAGAGTTGAAATACTCATAATTTTTTGCTGCATCTTGCCTGAAGAATAATTGTGGGCAGAGTAGCAGTCTGTGGTACTCATTGTATTAGGCCATCAATGCAAAGCTCCACCAGCGTTTAAAAAAAAAAAAGAATTTCGAGGGGGCGTGGCTGGCCTATGGAGGGATAGGAAGCAGACCTTCTGAGCTCCTGCAATCCCTGCTATAAATCTGCATTCTTGAGCGTCCCTATGCATCGTCTACCGGCCATGGGCAGAAAGAAAGGCTCTCTGAGATCGGCTGTGACCGCTGCTGCCGCTGACGGCACTTTACACAAATACCTCCGGGACTCCGGGGATTCAGGTCTACGGGCCTCACAGAAGCCTGTGGAGAATCCAGACTGCCCTGAAGCAGAGAGCCCGAAGCTTCCTACAACGGGGGAGAAGGCGGGGGCTGAGAACAGACTCTCCATCTCAGTGATCCCAGCGGGGGAGGCCCTGCAGAAGTCTCCTGTGATGGAGCATTCCCACAGCGACAGCGACAAGCTCACAGGTGACTCCAGGCAGGATAGGAGTGTGGAGGCCCTGTCTGGACAGACCCCCCTGGAGTTTTTACTGCAGACCCCCTCCTCTCTTGAGCTACCGAAGCAGAGGGTCAGAAAGAATGCTCCTCAGTCCTGCTCATCGGCTGGCTCTGCTTCCCCTGACTCTGAGGGAGGCGAGGGATCAAGCTGGGACTGGCAGGCACACCTAAAAGCCCTACCTACCAATGCGGATCTGGACCGGAGCTTCCAGAAGCTGGAGCAATTATACACCCGCAATATGGCGGAGTTACAGAAGGATTTACATCATGTGGGCCAGAGGGTCTCGGAGGTGGAGGATGCGCATTCTTCATTGAGCTCCACTGTTGATACTCATGGCGGGGTGCTGCAGGCTCATGCTTTACAGATCTCTAACTTATGGTTCCATCTGGACGACGTGGAGAATCGTCATCGACGTAACAATGTCCGCATTAGGGGCCTGACAGAGGACATTGGCGCGGCTCAGCTGGACGGTTGGGCGCAATCGTTTTTTGGCTCTCTTCTTAACCAGGACCCTGCGACCGCCATTGAAATTGATCGCATCCATCGATCCCTGGGACCTAAACCCACTGACCCGTCTCGGCCCCGCGATGTCATCTGCAGGATCCATTTCTTCAAAATCAAGGACCGGATCCTTAATAAAGCCAGAGAGCAAGCCCAGTTACAGTTTCGTGATCGACCCATCCAGCTGCTTCCAGACCTGGCGAGACGTACGCTTCTTCAGCGCAAGGCGCTTCGGCCGTTGTTGGAGGCTCTCCGTTCCAAAGAGATCGTTTATCGCTGGGGCTATCCCTTTCAGCTCTTGGCCCGTAAGGATGGACGGTCGGCCACCTTTCGCTCTCTGGGCGATTTACCGAATTTCCTGAGCACCTTTGAACTGCCGATGATCTCTCTTCCGGATTGGCCTAAGGTGGAGTCTCCGTTGATTATGGCTCCGGGTGGCGACTGGTCGGTGGTTCGTCCGCTGGAGCACCGTGAGAGAAGAAATCGCAGGGATCCGGCTATATGATATGCATTACTGCTTATTTTCTTGAGTACTTTGTTTCCTCATGTTCAGCTTTGGAAACCTTTGGTTGGTGGATGTACATTAGGGGGGGCGGGCTGCTGGGCTCACACGGCCTTCTCCCTTGTTGATCTTTCGCTTTATTGCGGATTAATGTAAAACGCCTGAGAATATGCTCGGGTGGGGAGGGTCGTGGGGGCTTGGGGCCGGTTCTCCGGTAAATTTACAGTGTTACTGTTTGCCGGATTGCTTGGGAATGCGGGTTATGGGGGACTGCGCTACGCAGTGCCTCACAGTTATAAAGTTATATTTTTACATTGCGGGGAGGGGGTTTGGGACAGGTTCTGTCTGTTCTGGGTAGGTTATCATGCTTGCTCTTAGGGCGATCCGGCGGGGTTGGGGGCCTCGGTGGGACACCGCTTTCCTGGTGGCGCTCCGGGGTCCTGAATTTCGTGGGGTCATTGTTTCCCGATTGGGATTCAGCTTTAGTTTGAGGAATTTCGGTTCCTGTGTACATTGGGGGGGTATGGGTTTTGTTCATGTTCTGTTTTTCTGCTAGGTTCTTTTCTTCTTCTTCTTTCTGCTCTTTTTCTACTCTTTGTGTCCGGCCTTCCTCTCGTTGGTCCTCCCGCCCGGCTCCTAATTTGTTCCTCCTCTGCGTGGTCCCATGGCTGATCTCACTTTTTGTTCTTATAATGTCCGTGGCCTTAATAGTCCTGGAAAACGGGGACAGATCTTGTACCATTTGCATAAAAAAAGGGTAATGGTGGCCATGCTGCAGGAGACACATTTTAAGGCAGATCAGCTTCCCAGATGCTCAACCCGCTTCTATTCTTCATGGCACCACGCTCCGAATCTGGAGGCTAAAGTAGGTGGAGTGTCCATAGCCCTTCATAAAAGCTTCCAGCATTCGGTGGTGGAGGTAGAGGCGGGTTCAGATGGTCGCTACCTTTTTCTGAAATTGTTGATTGGAATGCATCGGTATACCTTCGGTAATCTGTATTTTCCTAACTCAGCTCAGGTGTCTTTTGGACTGGAGGTGATAGACAAGCTGACCAGGTTTGCCGAGGGTTCTACTGTTATCTTGGGGGGTGACTTTAACCTATTCTTCAATGCGGAGATGGATTCGTCAACAGGTAGGTCCTCTGTCTCTCTTGCAGCCTTGAGGCGTTTGAAGAAGGGTCTCATTGCCTTACGGGTGGTGGACTTATGGCGTACACTTCACCCTACTACAATGGATTATAGTTACCACTCATTGGCACATAATTCATATAGTAGACTGGACCACGTTTTTGTATCACACTCACTATTGGATGACAATCCCACGTGTTCCATGGGGGCGTTCTTGTGGTCTGATCATGCACCTGTTTATGGCTCATGTAGGCAGTCCTCGGCGTGTGAACGGGAGTTTTCCTGGCGCCTAAATGACAATTTATTGCAGGATGCTATGTGTGTTGCGGATGTGCGCAGGGCTGTTGAGGACTTTGTCAAGGTGCATGAGTCGGATGACACGGGCGCCCCTATACAATGGGAGTCCCTTAAGTGCGTATTGCGGGGCATATTTATCTCCCATGGTTCGCGTCTGAAAAGGGATAGGGTTAGTACGTTACGAGCTCTGCTGGCAGATCTGGGTGCTCTGGAGATGGCCAATAAAAGGAGACCCTCGGACGCACGACTGGCGGAACTCTCAAATGTTCGTCATAAGATCTTGAAAATTCTAGACCAAAAATCGCTGTGTTACCGCGATAAATGGCGCAAGAATTATTATGAGTATGGCAACAAGGCAGGCACTTTGCTCGCCAGAACCTTGCGTCCGAGGGCTCCCAACTCTTATTTATTTTCCATTAATGATCAGCGTGGCCGAACAGTTCATTCCAATGGAGAAATCTTGGAGGCCTTCCGGTCATATTATGAGACCTTGTACAATATTGACCCCTCTCGACTGGGGACCCGTTTCTGCCATCACAGCGTATTTTGGACTACTTAGAGACCTTTGCCCCGCGACGCTTAGACCCCGGGACGATTAATGCTTTGGAGGGTGACATGACGTTGGAGGAGGTGGCCCTAGTCATCAAGGACTTAAAGGTGGGCAAAAGCCCGGGACCTGACGGGTTCACGCCCAGATTCTATCGCACATTTGGGGACATTTTGGGGCCGGTAATGCTTCGGGCTTTTAATGCTGTGGCCAGGGGAGATCAGTTTCCTTCACAGACCCTACAAGCTGTCATAACGGTGTTGCCGAAGCCTGGGAAGGATCTTTCAAGTTGTGGTAACTTTCGCCCTATCTCGCTCATTAATGTAGACATGAAGGTCTACGCTAAGGTCATGGCGTGGCGGCTTCGCCCACACTTGCCTGGCCTCATACACAGGGATCAGGTGGGCTTTGTTCAGGGCAGGGAGGCGGGAGATAATACCCTAAAGACATTGGCTCTTATGGATCATGCACGAGCTTTGGGGTCACCTCTCTGCCTCCTTTCCATTGACGCTGAGAAGGCGTTTGACAGGGTGCATTGGGGCTTTTTGGCAGCAACTCTCTCACGGATTGGTCTGGGTCCCCGTATGCGCTCTTGGATTTTGGCTCTATATAGATCGCCTACGGCTAGGGTGAGAGTCAATGGGTCGCTTTCCATGCCTTTTCGTATCGGGAATGGAACGCGCCAGGGGTGCCCCCTATCACCGACCTTATATGTGCTGGTCATGGAGGCGTTGGCTAATGCCTTACGCAAGGATGCCACTCTCCAGGGGTTCTGTAGGGGTGGTTTTCATCAGAAAGTGTCCTTGTTTGCTGATGATCTCCTCATATATATGTCCTCACCACATATAGGGATTCCTACGGTGATGAAACATTTCCAAACCTTTGGCGAGCTTAGCAATTTTAAAGTTAACCATAAGAAATAGGAGCTGCTCAATGTGTCCCTGTCGGGAGAGGAGGCGGAGAGGATAAGGCTTAGTGGGGTTTTTGCGTGGCAGCCTTTAGCCATCACATATCTGGGGGTGAAAATAGCATCGGACGCTTCCAAATTATTTGACCTTAATTATGGTGCTCTGTTGCGTCAGATTGAGGAGGATCTCAAGAAGTGGAAAGTACTGCAATTGTCTTGGTTCGACAGAGTCAATGCTTTGAAGATGAATATCCTTCCCAGGCTTCTCTATCTGTTTCAGACCATACCTTTGGTTGTGCCTAGACCCTTTTTTGATAGATTACGGTGCGCAGCTTCGAGGTTCGTGTGGGGGTCCTCCCGTCCGCGCATACGGCATTCTATTTTGATCCGCCCAAAACTGAATGGGGGGTCGGATTACCGGACTTTCTGTTGTATTATAGAGCCACTGTTTGCAAGAAAGTCCTAGTGTCATGTGTGCATTGCCACGAAGATCGTCGCGGTTGCACATTTTGACTTCTCACAGCTGAGCTGCTGTTTCTTTGTGTTTGGCAGCTAGGGAGTTAATTCTGTCTGTGCTCGGTGCTGGGACTGGGTGCAGTTTCTCCCGGCTGCAATTGATTATTTGTTGATTGGTTTCCTTTAAATTCCTGGTTGTCTGCTTGGGGAGTTGCCAGTGAAACCTTCATGCAGACCACAGATAGGAATGAATCTGTATAGACTTTAGTTGTGAGCTCCTTAGTTGTTCTAAACTCAACTTGGTTAGAGTTTATTTCCCAGACCATTTATGTTCCTTTGGTGTTTGAGTGTGTATGCAAGCGAGTGTTATCCTGTCTGTCTTATATGTCTAATCTGTGTATTTAGCTGAGATCAGCCCATATCCCTTTGGTGGTAGTCAGGATCCTTCTTAGGACTGATTACAGGGTTCAGGGTCTGATAGGAGACAGGGTTAGGTTGGAGACTTGGACCTCTGAACCATTATCAGTACCTCCAAGGTGAGGGATTAGTTAGGACCCCAGTTTAGGGTCAGGTTAGATCCCGGTCCACCTCTTTCCTGTTTCAGCTCATCAAGTCCTCAAGATTAACCCTGAGTTCAGCAGATATCGTGTCAGGTATATCTATTCTATACTTACATGCTGATGTTGCTATACTAGTTGTTGTATAGAGTGTTGTTCCTGTATTAATAGTTTACTGACATTGTATACATATCATTAGACAGCGTGACATTTTCACTGGCCTTAAAAATTATCTCCAGTTACCATGGATCCAGTAGCCCAGCTGGCTCTGCAGTTGCAGGGATTATCCATGGAGCTGACGGACATTAAGTCCAAAGTTTTGTCTCCCCTGGAGCAAACCAGAGTTGAACCTAAAGTA
Source organism: Oophaga sylvatica (assembly GCA_033576555.1). NCBI lineage: Eukaryota > Metazoa > Chordata > Amphibia > Anura > Dendrobatidae > Oophaga > Oophaga sylvatica. The sequence continues at coordinate 154,381,728 of JARQOD010000005.1, read as the reverse complement.
GCTCTCCCGGACAGGTTCACTGGTGGGCGAGACAAATTTTTCACCTTCCGGGAGGCATGTAAATTGTATTTTTGGCTTCGGCCTCGATCATCAGGGAGTGAGGAGCAGAGAGTGGGAATTGTTATCTCACTTCTGCAAGGGGACCCTCAATCCTGGCATTTTCCCTTCCTCCGGGATCCCCGGCTCTACTGTCTGTAGATCAATTTTTTACTGCCCTGGGATTGGTATATGATGACCCAGATCGGGTCTCTCTTGCTGAGACAAAATTACGTAAGATACAGCAGGGAGATCGTCCGGCAGAGGAATTTGCTTCTGAGTTTCGTAGATGGGCCACAGATACTCAGTGGAATGACCCAGCTCTTAGGAGCCAGTTTTGTCATGGGCTTTCTGATAAATTAAAAGACATTTTGGCTCAGTATGAGTCTCCTCCTTCTCTGGAGGCTGCTATGGCCTTAGCTATCCGTACTGATAGACGGCTTCGGGAGAGGGGTGAGGTAACCCCACTCCCTGTTGTTTCTCCACCTACCACTAAAGTCCCTTATGTTGAGGTTCCCCTTGTCTGTTCGGATGAGCCTATGCAGTTGGGAGGGACATCATTTCGTAGGAGGGGATTGGCGGTACGCCGCAGGACTAGAAGATGTTTTTTCTGCGGGAAAGAGGGACATTTTGTTGGAGAATGTTCATCCCGTGCCTTGTTGAGCCAAAAGTCGCCGGAAAACTGTTAATCCCAGGTTGTGTGGTGGACGACAACCTGGGAGTATGTATTTCATCCGCCAGTTCTTCTCAGTTCCTTGTACCAGTGGAGGTGGTAGTGTCACGCGGTCTTATGATATGTGTACGATGTCAGTAAACTATTCTTAAAAGAACAACACTCTATACAACATATAGATTAGCAACATCAGCATGTAAATATAGAATAGATTTACCTGACACGATATCCGTTGAACTCAGGATTAATCTTGAGGACTTGATACACTGTCACAGGAAAGAAGAGGACCGGGGTCTAACCTGACCCTAAACTGGGGTCCTAACTAATCCCTCACCTTGGAGGTACTGATAATGGTTCAGAGGTCCAAGTCTCCAGCCTAACCCTGTCTCCTATCAGTCCCTGAACCCTGTAATCAGTCCTAAGAAGGATTCTGATTACCACCAAAGGGATATGGGCTGATCTCTGCTAAATACACAGATTAGAAATATAAGACAGACTGGAGAAAACACAGACTTGCATACACACTCAAACACAGAAGGAACATAAATGATCTGGGATATTAAACTCTAAGCAAGGTGAGCTTAAAACAACTAAGGAGCTCTTTAACTTAAGTCTATACAGATACAATCCTATCTGTGGTCTGCATAAAGAATTTCACTGGCAACTCCCAAACAGACAACCAGAGATTTAAAGGAAACCAATCAACAAATAATTAATTGCAGCCGGGAGAAACTGCACCCAGTCCCAGAACTGAGCACAGACAGAATTAACTCCCTAACTGCCAAACACAAAGAAACAGCAACTCAGCTGTGAGAAGTCAGAATGTGCAACCGCGACGATCTTCGTGGCGATGCACACATGACAGGTAGTTGGTACGAGAGTGGAGAGATTGTCTGTTCTTCTTGATAGTGGTTCCGGGGCTAATCTGGTTGACGCTCAGTTTGCTCAGGCTCAAGGTATGCATCTGAGTTTATTGGTCAAACCGATCCCTATATTCTCCATTGACGCCAGGCCTCTCGGCCAAGGTAGCTTTGTTCATGAGGTTCATAACATTGACCTTCGGGTAGGGGCAATACATAGGGAACAATTATCTTGTTATGTGTTGGAGGGTCTACCTACTCCCATTGTGTTGGGACTTCCTTGGTTGGTTAAACATAACCCTGTGATTAATTGGCAGTCCAGAGAAATAAGCCAATGGGGTGAGTTTTGCAAAAGCAACTGCATGAACACAGTCATCAGTGCGGTCGTGCCTAGTACATTGCCTCCTTTTTTGGAGGATTTTGGGGATGTTTTCTCTGAGGAGGGGTGTCAGGAGTTGCCTCCTCATCGCGTGTATGACTGCTCTATTAATCTCCTTCCTGATGCTAAGTTGCCTAAAGCTAGGTTGTATAATCTTTCTGATCCTGAGAGGCAGGCTATGAAAGATTATATTTCTGAAAGTCTGGCCAAAGGGCATATTAGACCTTCATCTTCCCCAGTAGCCGCGGGGTTCTTCTTTGTGAAGAAGAAAGATGGAGGCCTACGCCCTTGCTTGGATTTCCGCGAACTTAATCGGATTACTGTTCGAGATCCGTATCCACTCCCTCTTATTCCTGATCTCTTCAATCAAATTGTTGGCGCCAAATGGTTTTCTAAATTGGATCTCAGGGGGGCGTATAATCTGATTAGGATAAAAGAGGGGGATGAGTGGAAAACGGCGTTTAACACGCCGGAGGGACATTATGAGAACCTAGTCATGCCTTTTGGTCTGACTACTGCACCAGCAGTATTCCAACATTTTGTTAATGACATTTTTCGTCACCTTGTGGGGCTGTTTGTGGTTGTATATTTGGACGACATTTTAATTTACTCGCCAGATCTTGTGTCTCATCAGGAGCATGTGAGACAGGTGTTGCAGATCTTGCGAGACAATAAACTATACGCCAAACTGGAGAAGTGTGTATTTGCCGTACAGGAACTTCAGTTTTTGGGTTTTTTGGTGTCAGCCTCCGGTTTCCGTATGGACCCTGAAAAGGTGAGAGCAGTGCTTGAATGGGATCAGCCAGGGGATCTTAAGGCTCTGCAGCGTTTTTTGGGGTTTGCTAACTACTACCGGAAATTTATTTGTAATTTCTCATCTGTCGTCAAACCTCTCACTGACATGACAAGAAAAGGGACGGATTTTTCTAAATGGTCGGACAAAGCTTGCCAAGCCTTTTCCTCTTTGAAGAAATGTTTTGCTTCGGCACCCGTTCTCATCCAACCAGATGCATCTCAGCCGTTCATTGTGGAGGTGGATGCGTCTGACGTAGGGGTGGGTGCTATATTGTCCCAGGGTCCGTCCCCTGGTAAATGGCATCCGTGCGCTTTCTTTTCTAAGAAATTGTCGTCCGCCGAAAGGAATTATGATATCGGCAATAGGAACTTTTGGCCATTAAGTTAGCTTTTGAAGAATGGCGTCACTTTTTGGAGGGGGCAGTCCACCCGGTTACCGTTATTACTGATCACAAGAACCTGTTGTATTTGGAATCCGCTAAGCGTCTGAATTCCAGACAAGCTCGATGGTCGTTGTTTTTTACCAGGTTTAATTTTGTCGTCACTTATCGCCCGGGGTCTAAGAATGTAAAGGCTGATGCCTTGTCTCGCAGTTTCCCACGGGCCGGGAAAACGGATGACCCGAGTCCTATCCTTCAGGAGGGGGTGGTAGTGTCGGCTGTATTTTCTGAGCTTGAGGAGGAGGTGTTAGAGGCTCAGGGGGACGCCCCTGCAGGACCTCCAGGGAGACTGTTTGTCCCAAATCTGTTGAGACAAAAGGTTATTGAGGCACATCATAATTCTGCTCTAGCAGGACATCCAGGGAGTAAGGCTACTTTAGATCTCCTTTCTCGCCGGTTTTGGTGGCCTAATGCTAATAAAGATGTTATAACTTTTGTCGCGTCATGTGGGGTGTGTGCTCGCTCTAAAACCCCTCATACCCGTCCGTCTGGGACCCTTTTACCCTTGAAACTTCCGGAGCGTCCATGGACTCATTTATCTATGGACTTCATTACGGACCTTCCTCCGTCGTCAGGGAATACTGTCATACTGGTGGTTGTTGACAGGTTCAGTAAGATGGCACATTTCGTTGCTCTTCCTGCACTCCCTAATGCTAAAACTCTGGCGCAGGTGTTCATTAGGGAGATCGTTAGACTTCATGGGTTGCCTTCTGATGTGGTGTCAGATAGGGGGTCTCAGTTTGTGTCCAAATTTTGGAGGGCATTTTGTTTACGTTGGGGGATGCAATTGTCATTTTCCTCGGCTTTTCATCCGCAGACCAATGGTCAGACAGAGCGTCTGAATCAGAGCTTAGAGACATATCTCCGGTGTTTTGTCTCAGAGAACCAAGAGGACTGGTCTTCTTTCTTGCCTCTGGCAGAGTTCGCTCTTAACAACAGGCGGAGCGAGTCCACTGGTAAGTCCCCGTTTTTTGGGGCATATGGTTTCCATCCCCAGTTTTGTACTTTCAATGGGGGGGCCCTTCTGGGGTTCCTGAGGAGGAGCGTTTCTCGTCGTCACTTGCTTCTGTGTGGAGAGGTGTATTGAATAATCTGAGTGTGATGGGGAACCGTTACAAACGTATGGCTGATAGGAGGAGAGTTTCTGGTCCAGATCTGAATGTGAACGATCTGGTATGGTTGTCTACCAGGAATATAAAACTTAAAGTGCCCTCCTGGAAACTGGGTCCCAGATTCATCGGGCCGTACAGGATCAGTTCCATAATTAATCCTGTGGCATTTCGTCTGGACCTCCCTCCTACGTTTAAAATTCATAATGTGTTCCACAAGTCATTACTTAAAAGGTATGTGGCACCAGTCATACCGTCACCTCTACCTCCTCCTCCTGTGTTGGTCAATGGTAACTTGGAATTTCAAGTATCAAAGATCATTGACTCACGTCTGAATCGCCGGTCCCTTCAGTACTTGGTGCATTGGAAGGGGTATGGTCCAGAGGAGAGGACGTGGGTCCCTGCGTCTGATGTTTCCACAGAACTCACCCGGGCAGGCCTGGCCCTGAGGGTCCGGAGGCCCCTCGTAGAAGGGGGGGTACTGTCATGTGTGCATTGCCACGAAGATCGTCGCGGTTGCACATTTTGACTTCTCACAGCTGAGCTGCTGTTTCTTTGTGTTTGGCAGCTAGGGAGTTAATTCTGTCTGTGCTCGGTGCTGGGACTGGGTGCAGTTTCTCCCGGCTGCAATTGATTATTTGTTGATTGGTTTCCTTTAAATTCCTGGTTGTCTGCTTGGGGAGTTGCCAGTGAAACCTTCATGCAGACCACAGATAGGAATGAATCTGTATAGACTTTAGTTGTGAGCTCCTTAGTTGTTCTAAGCTCAACTTGGTTAGAGTTTATTTCCCAGACCATTTATGTTCCTTTGGTGTTTGAGTGTGTATGCAAGCGAGTGTTATCCTGTCTGTCTTATATGTCTAATCTGTGTATTTAGCTGAGATCAGCCCATATCCCCTTGGTGGTAGTCAGGATCCTTCTTAGGACTGATTACAGGGTTTAGGGTCTGATAGGAGACAGGGTTAGGTTGGAGACTTGGACCTCTGAACCATTATCAGTACCTCCAAGGTGAGGGATTAGTTAGGACCCCAGTTTAGGGTCAGGTTAGATCCCGGTCCACCTCTTTCCTGTTTCAGCTCATCAAGTCCTCAAGATTAACCCTGAGTTCAGCAGATATCGTGTCAGGTAAATCTATTCTATACTTACATGCTGATGTTGCTATACTAGTTGTTGTATAGAGTGTTGTTCCTGTATTAATAGTTTACTGACATTGTATACATATCATTAGACAGCGTGACACCTAGACCTGACTTACCAAGGGAAGGGAAAAACTATGGGTAGAAATAGAGAGACATAACGGCCCAGTAGCGGCACAGGGCATATTTTGGCTGCCAAAATTGGCACGCTATCGCAATGGGGACTTGTCCCTGATCTTGAGGACACTGCTGACTATATGGGACGGCTTCGCGCCCGGGGTCGGTATAGTGTCGGTTCCTGGTCCCCTGACGCCCCTTGTTGGTAATGCTGCCTGCCCATCTTTAACGAGGGGGCTCCCTGCTCTGCCGGTTTTTGACACCTGGGTTTTTTCCCTGCGCAATTTTTACACGCAATCAGGCTACGTTGGCCTTGGGGACATTCTGGGGACGGGAGCTGGTACAGCAGGCGCGTGGTTGATATACTTTCAGATGCGTAGTTATGCCTCCTCATTGGAGGCACTGGTCCGCCCACGTTTGCGACTTACAGACTTTGAACAGCTATGTACGGGTGGGACTGCTCCTGTCCATGATGTTTCTTTGGTGTATCGCCTCTTGGTTGCGGGAGAGACAGGGGACTCTTTGCCCCCATTTGTGAGTGGTTGGGAACGGGAGTTGGGTAGAACATTCTCGCCAGACTTATGGTTTAAAGCTTTCCACATGACTCACAAGGGCACGATAGCTGGCCGTGCTCAGGAGGCGAATTACAAACTGTTGTCTCGCTGGTACAGAACCCCTTCTAGACTGGCGAAGATGTACTCCACTTGTACTGATGAGTGCTGGCGCTGCGGCAGTGGCTATGGCTCCTTCGTCCACATTTGGTGGGAATGCCCCAAGATAGTCCCAATTTGGAGGGAGGTGGGGTTATTGTTTTCTAAATATAGTGGGAGATCCATCTCAATCACATTAGAAATGGCCCTTCTATCAATGATCCCGGGAAGGGTGCAGCTCATTAAAAAAGGGCTCCTGCATTTCTTTCTGCAGGCGGTCCGTCAATTGATCCCCAGGTGTTGGAGATCTATCCATCCACCCTCGAGAATCCAATGGGTGGAACTCATGGACGACATACGTTACATGGAGGAGCTTAGGGCAGCCGATGCAGGGAGGTCTGAGTCCTATCTGCGAATGTGGAGTGAGTGGGTGACATTTAGGGGCTCCCTGGAGTTCCGGGATTGGCTTTCTCGGGGCTGTTGAGGCTTCCAGGGGTAGAAGTGGGTGGCGGTGAATAGAATTTCTGATGGATATGGGCAATGAGTGGCTGGGTGGACAGGCGAGAGTCGGACCTTTCTCTATCTTTGTTCTTCTATTGTCTTTTCTTCCTCTTCTCTTCTTTTTCCTTTTCTTTGGCTTTTGCTTTTCTTTACTCTTTTCAGTTTCTTCTTATATTTTCCTTTTATGGTGGATGCTGCCTCTCTCATTCTGTTCTTGAAGTTTATTAAAGCAAAGTGCCTGGGTATTGTGAACAATGTTCCTATGAGTTTACCAGAGCCCGGAATACTACTGAATGCTATGTTTCTAAACATTACTGTATAATTCGGTGCTGGAGGTTGTCTTGTGTTCTAGATGTACTTGCTCTATTTCATTGCCGAGAGAGGCGCTGCACTATAACTGTTTACGCAACTTGTTTGTTGCCTTTTGTATTACATAAATGCTATAATAAAAACTATTTGAACCATAAAAAAAAAAGAATTTCTATCTGCATCTTGCCTGTAGAATAATTGTGGGCAGAGTAGCAGTCTGTGGTACTCATTGTATTAGGCCATCTATACAAAGCTCCACCAGCGTTAAAAAAAAAAATGTTATCTGCATCTCGCCTGGACAATAATTTTTGGCATAGTAGCAGTGTGTGGTACTCATTCTATTAGGCCATCTATACAAAGCTCCACCAGAGTTTAAAAAAAAAAGAATTTTTATCTGCTTCTTGCCTGGACAATAATTTTGGGCATAGTAGCAGTCTGTGGTACTCATTCTATTAGGCCATCTATACAAAGATCCACCAGAGTTGAAATACTCATAATTTTTTGCTGCATCTTGCCTGTAATATAATTGTGGGCATAGTAGCAGTCTGTGGTACTCATTGTATTAGGCCATCTATACAAAGCTCCACCACTCTTAAAAAAAAAAAGAATTTCTATCTGCATCTTGCCTGGACAATAATTTTGGGCATAGTAGCAGTCTGTGGTACTCATTGTATTAGGCCATATATACAAAGCTCCACCAGTAGAGTTGAGCGATACTTTCCGATATCCAAAAGTATCGGAATCGGAATGGTATCGCCGATACCCAAAAAATATCGGCGATACCCGATACCGATACCGGAAGTCCAATGTAAGTCTATGGGAACAAAATATCGAAATTAAAAAAAACCCATTCTTGCCTTGTAGGTTAATTGTACATGAAGGAAAACAACAAAGAGTAATGTGGAATGTATGGGGGAGGTTGAGGAGACATTAAAGGCATAGATGTTTAACCCAATCCAATGGAATAGCATTAATTTTTTTTTTTAGGAAATACGTTCGGATTGACGAAGAAATTGACAATGTTGTTAACCTTTTTTCTATTTTGGCAAATATGTATGTTTCACAACTTCCATGCTCTTCACCTTTTTAACTTTTGCCACACTTTCTCCTTCATAATCTTCAGCAGCATCATCTTTGTCATCAAATTATTCTTCATCTTCACCTTCTTTATCTTCTTCTAAAACTTCTTGCTTTTCATCTTTTTGTTAACATTACTCATATTGTTCTTTTTAAACTATTATTCTTCTTCATATTATAGTCCTTCATCTTCTTCATCATATTCTTATTTGTGACAGAGATTCCTGTACTTGTAATCTGTAAAAGTATGATTTTTTCATCGTTCCGTTCTTGCTGCCACAAAAGATTTAAATTACAACAGTATTTGTCCGTGTTCAGTTTAGCCTGCAGCATCAGTCATTTACCAGGGGCACCACGAGGAGGAACGGACTCACCCCCATACACTGCTTAGTCTTCTTCTGCTTATAATTTAGAGCATATATTTTGCTCTTCATTTTGGTCTTATACTTCATGTTCTTCTGCTTTTAGATCTTCTGCTTATTGTTCTTGTGTCTCTTGTTCTGTATCTTGTATTTGTAGCACAACCTTGTACCAGCTGATGTTACTGGGACACGGTTACTAAGCAGGAGGTACCTGTGCTCCAAAGCACTACCAAGGACCAGCAGACGTTGCAGGAACTCGGATACCGAGATGGAGGCACCTAGGCCAAAGGCACTACGGAGAACCAGTTGACGGTACTGGAACCCGGACGGGTAGCAGAAGGTACAAGAGCCAATGCAAGTAACGAGGACCAGCTCACTGTGCTGGAACCCGGAGGGCAGCAGAAGGAAAAGAGCCAATGGCACAACCGAGGACCAGCTGACGTTACTGGGACACGGTTACTAAGCAGGAGGTACCTGTGCTCCAAAGCACTACCAAGGACCAGCAGACGTTGCAGGAACTCGGATACCGAGATGGAGGCACCTAGGCCAAAGGCACTGCGGAGAACCAGTTGACGGTACTGGAACCCGGACGGGTAGCAGAAGGTACAAGAGCCAATGCAAGTAACGAGGACCAGCTGACTGTGCTGGAACCCGGAGGGGCAGCAGAAGGAAAAGAGCCAATGGCACAACCGAGGACCAGCTGACGTTACTGGGACACGGTTACTAAGCAGGAGGTACCTGTGCTCCAAAGCACTACCAAGGACCAGCAGACGTTGCAGGAACTCGGATACCGAGATGGAGGCACCTAGGCCAAAGGCACTGTGGAGAACCAGCTGACGGTACTGGAACTCGGACGGGTACCATAAGGCACCCATGAAAATGTAAGTTGACAGGCCGCAAGCCGTCTGCAGTTACCAAATCACACAGTCCTACAGTGGGTGCTTGTCCTATTTTCACAATGGAAAGAGCCTTTATTTACATATCCCACAGCACACATAGGAATCACCTAAACTGCAGGCACCATAGAGTCGGATAACCGGAATGCAACATGACAGGACAACTTATTGGAGGCTAATTTACGTTGACACTGCCAGGAAACAGCTGTCGTGCTGTAACCAGGGTGGGCATGAGTCAGTACCCGTGCCAATTACTTCCGAGCAACAACTGGCGGTGTTGGAGCGCAGGGATGAGAGGAGGACAGGATGGAGGCAGCATGACTTTTTGTCGTACACACAGCAGGGGAACAGCTGCCATTACTCAACCCCAGTAACACAGGAGCAAGTGTTGACTGTGTGTCATGTATAGTGTACAGTTCCTATAGCGTCTTGTGCTTGGGTGCGAGGAAAACACAGGAGACATAGGTTGAAATGAAATGACTTGTATTACTTCATACAAGCATGCTGAAAAGTTCACACAGTTTGCAGGAACAGCGACAGGAGACACAGCAGGCCAGAGTAACTTCAAGCACTACAATAACTCTCCAAAGCAGGTTCAGGATCTCTTCTCTGTACCGTAATTCCTCTGCAAACATGGATGCACCAAACAGCAGGTTTCCAGAGTCCAAAAGTGTTCCAAGGTTCCTCAGTAGGGAATAGCTGGAGTACAAGTCCAAGGCTTCCAGGAGTCAGGTCACAGACTGACTGAGGCTTGATTCAGGAGCACTGATTGTTCAGCTGAGGCTGCTTAAGAAGCAAGAGGGAAGAATCAGGGCGGGAACATGAAAACTGGAAACTCCATATTAACTGAGGGCAAGAGCTGCAGAAAGACAGAAAGCAAAATGGCCGACGGAAAACTGAGTTTCAAGGAACATGTCAACAGAGACAAAGAACCTTACATTACTCCCCCCTTAGGGACAACCTCCGGATGACCTCAGACCAGGCTTATCAGGGTACCTCTGATGAAACTGGCGGAGCAGGCGAGGAGCATTTACATTATTGACTGGTTCCCATGAGTTGTCCTCCACTGGGTAGCCCTGCCATTTAATCAAATATTGCAACTGATTTCTGTACAACCTGGAATCTAGAATCCTTTCCACCATAAATTCTTCCTGACCATCGACCAGCACTGGGTCAGGGCAAGGAGAAGAACGTCCAGGAAACGTATTGGGTGTTGCAGCCTTTAGTAGGGATACATGAAAGACAGGGTGGATTCTCATAGTTCTGGGCAGTTGAAGACGACAAGCAACAGCACTTATAATCTTATTGATCTTATAAGGTCCAATGTACTTATGTCCCAATTTAGACGATGGAATCTTTAATTTAAGATTTCTGGTTGACAGCCAGACCAAATTACGAAATTTATCTGCTGCTTTCTTGTACCTTTCCTGAGCCAATTCTAGATTTTCCTTTAGAAGATCCATATTCTTTTGTAAAGAAGTGATTCTTTCAGCCACTGCCGGCAAGGGCGTATCTATGGGAAATCGAGGAAGAATGTTAGGATGATAACCTAGATTGGAGTAAAAAGGAGACTGCTTAGTGGAGGCGCTCTGAGAGTTGTTATAAGAGAACTCAGCCAGTGGAAGTAGATCCACCCAATCATCCTGTAGGTGGCAGATAAAACAGCGGAGATACTGCTCCAGGGTCTGATTGGTTCGTTCTGTCTGTCCATTAGTCTGGGGATGAAAAGCAGAAGAAAGGTTTACTTTAATGTCCAATGCTGCACAGAAATTTTGCCAAAACCTTGAAGTGAATTGCACCCCTCGATCCGAAATGACCTCATCCGGTACTCCATGTAAGCGAAACACATTCTTAATCATCAAGTCTGATGTCTGTTTTGCAGTGGGTAAGCCGACACAAGGGATAAAATGAGCTGCCTTTGTTAGACGATCAACCACCACTAGAATGGTGTTCTTCCCTTGAGAGGTTGGTAACTCCACAATGAAGTCCATAGAAATGGATCCCCACGGGCGGGACAGGGTGGGAAGAGGTTGCAACAGACCAGTTGGTGAGGAGCGAGGTGTTTTGCATCTTGCACAGACTTCACATGAAGTGACATAGTTTAAGACATCTTTCCTGTAAGTGGGCCACCAAAAGAAACGAGAAAGAAATTCTTGTGTCTTTAGAATTCCCCTATGCCCGGCTATCTTGGAATCGTGGATGAGTTGCAATACTCTCAATCTGACTGTTTCAGGTATATACAGACGTTGTCCCTGAATCCACACACCATTCTTAAAGACAAGACTTACGTCCCTTGGGGGTTAAGCCAACAAAGAATCCGCATGGTATGCTTCCTTGATGTCCTTAAGTAGGTCTTGATTATGAATCACTCCCAGGAATCTAGAGTCAGGAAGAATAGTCTTAGGAGGAGTAAGTGGACGTGTCTCTGCTGAATGAATCCTAGAGAGTGCATCAGCCTTTCCATTGCGCGATCCTGGTCTATAAGAAATGACAAAATTAAATTGGTTTAGGAAAAGATTCCAGCGAGCCTGGCGAGGAGTCAGGCACTTAGCCGACCTGATAAATTCAAGGTTACGATGGTCTGTCAGGACGACTATTTGCTGTGCAGCTCCCTGAAGAAGGTGTCTCCATTCCTTGAAGGCGGCAATAATGGCCAACAATTCTCTATTGCCCACATCGTAGTTCCTCTCAGCCGAAGACAACTGCTGGGAAAAGAAGGCACAGGGATGCAAGACATTCTTCTCACCTGTTCTCTGAGGGAGTATAGCTCCAACGGCACAGTCTGAAGCATCCACCTTATTATGAAGGCAAGCTCGGGGTTGGGATGTACTAAGATAGGTGCGGTGGTAAATTTATCCTTTAAACAGGAAAATGCTTCCTGAGCTTGCGGGGTCCAGGAGAACCTAGACTGTTTCCGGGTAAGTTGGGTGATAGGTGACACTACCTCAGAAAAATTCTTAATGAAACGTCTATAGAAGTTGGCAAACCCGATGAAACGCTGCACCTCCTTCACATTTCTAGGAATTGGCCAATCCTTGATGGCTTGGGTCTTGCTTCCATCCATACTAATCCCTTGCGTAGATAGTACATACCCCAGAAATTGAATTTCGGTCCTATGGAATTCACATTTTTCAAGCTTGATGTAGAGATGGTTTTGTCTTAGGCGTTCTAAGACCATTCTCACATGTCCATGATGTTCCTCTGTGGAGTTAGAAAAAATTAGAATATCATCCAGATAAATCACCACAAATGTATCTAGGAGATCCCTGAAGATATCATTCACGAAGTGTTGGAAAGTGGCTGGGGCGGTACTCAGACCAAAAGGCATAACTAGATATTCAAAGTGTCCATAGCGTGACCTGAAAGCAGTCTTCCATTCATCCCCAGGTCTAATACGGACCAAGTTATAGGCCCCACGGAGATCCAGTTTAGAGAAAATTTTGGCATGCCGCACTCTCTCCAACAACTCAGGGATTAAAGGCAATGGATAACGGTTTCTAATAGTAACATTATTGAGTTCCCTATAGTCTATGCAGGGTCTCAGAGATCCATCTTTCTTCTTCACAAAGAAGATGGGCGCACCTACGGGAGATGAAGAGGGGCGTATGAAGCCCTTGGCTAAATTTTCGTCTATATAATCCTTCAAAGCTTTTAGCTCGGGCCCCGCTAGGGGGTAGATCTTACCAAAAGGTATCTCGGCTCCGGGCAATAATTCAATTGGACAATCATATGGACGGTGAGGAGGAAGCTGATCAGCGTTCTTTTGTCACATAAATCCACATAGTCCTGGTATACAGCTGGTAGTTCAGGGACTGACATGGTTCCTTTAGGAACAGAGCAAGCTGAAACTCCTTGACTCATCTGTTTCTCCGGAAAGTGTAATTCCTTGGTCTCCCAGTTAATCGTAGGATTCTGCGCCTGCAGCCATGGTAGCCCTAGAATGATGGGAAAGTGGGGAGAAGAGATAAGCAAAAAAGACATTTTCTCCTGATGATCTTTACCCATAAGGACCCTCAAAGGCTCTGTTTCTTGATCCACTGGTCCAGAAGTCAGTAGAGAGCCATCCACAGTCTCCATCTGTACTGGAGTAGCTTTCTTCACTGAACGTATCCCCTGTTTCAGAGCAAAGGAGATATCCATAAAATTTCCACTTGCTCCTGAGTCGATCATAGCAGAGCTAGACACCCAGACTGAGTCAACCCAGAGTTTGATGGAAAGGAAGCAATGAGAATTGTTTCTTTTACAACTCAGCTGGGACACCGCTGAGGAAACTTGAAAAATTGCAGCGTTTATACCGTCATCGTCCCCAGAACTAACAGAGTTTAAGTCCGAGAAATCAAGATCTCTTGCAGCAGATCTCTCTGAAGCCTGAGGCTCGGACATGACAGAGCTCCTCTCGCAACACTCACAGTGAATGACTGCTGCAGTAGTCTTACGAGAACGGCTGGGGCAGTTTATAATGAAGTGCCCTGACTTACCACAGTAGAAACATAGATTTTCCTTTATACGATGTTCTTTGCGTGCATCACTAACCCGTCTTTGTAAAGAGTCCACCTGCATGGGTTCAGGTTCTGGTTCCCTTGTGATCCTACTCAAAGGTTCCTTAGCTGAGGAGGGAGGTAGTAAAAGGTTAGTGCGATTATTTTCGAACCATCTCTCTTGTCTGCGTTCAGTCAGACGAGCATCAATACGGATACAATAGTTAATAAAGTCACCTAACGCAGTGGGAGGGTCGGCACGAGCAAGTTCATCCTTAATCAGTGGAGACAACCCTTTCCGAAAAATAGATTTTTTTAGCGGAAGTGTCCCAAGTGGTATCAAGAGCCCATCTCCTGAAATCCAGGGCATATTCGGCTACTGAACGCTTACCTTGGCGCAAAGTTAACATGGCTGCTTCAGCTGTTGCACCTCGATTGGGGTCATCAAACACCTGCCCCATGGCTGAAATAAAAGCATCAAGGTGATTCAAACAATCATCCTCAGTCTCAATCAGAGGGTTTGCCCACATCAAAGCCTTATTGGTAAGCAACATGATTATAGTAAGCACTTTGGATCGTTCAGTGGGAAATTGTGAAGCATGTGCAGAGAAAAAATAAATTGCATTGATTAATAAATCCCTGAATTTCTCATGTTCACCGCCAAAACGAAAAGGAGGTAATTTGGGGATCCCAGAACTTGGGGTTATGGCAGGAGTCTGGGCTCGTTCCTCTAGAGCCTCAATCCTGGCTCGCAATTCCTGGGTAGTCTGTCCAAACACTTGCAAATTATGATTAGTGAGGTCCTGTAGGCTTGCAAAACGGGTTTTTAAAGTCTGTACATCTGAAAGGATTGTATCAGTCACTCCGCAAAGTTCCTTTATGCGGGCCTCCATCTTCCAGATCTTTTAAGGCAGAGGTGCTGGAAGGAGAAGAGGAAAGGAAAAAAAAAAAACAATAGTGTTTACCTGTGGTAACACTCCAGAGTAAAATTTTAAGGGAATGCGCTCACCTGGAATGGTTGTGAGAAGTCACAACCACTGTCATCACATAAGGTATTAAACGGACATCTGATATCCACAGTCACAGCAGACACGGCTTTCCCAGACCCAGCAGACACTAAACATTGGCTCCTGAATCTTGTCATGTATAGTGTACAGTTCCTATAGCGTCTTGTGCTTGGGTGCGAGGAAAACACAGGAGACATAGGTTGAAATGAAATGACTTGTATTACTTCATACAAGCATGCTGAAAAGTTCACACAGTTTGCAGGAACAGCGACAGGAGACACAGCAGGCCAGAGTAACTTCAAGCACTACAATAACTCTCCAAAGCAGGTTCAGGATCTCTTCTCTGTACCGTAATTCCTCTGCAAACATGGATTCACCAAACAGCAGGTTTCCAGAGTCCAAAAGTGTTCCAAGGTTCCTCAGTAGGGAATAGCTGGAGTACAAGTCCAAGGCTTCCAGGAGTCAGGTCACAGACTGACTGAGGCTTGATTCAGGAGCACTGATTGTTCAGCTGAGGCTGCTTAAGAAGCAAGAGGGAAGAATCAGGGCGGGAACATGAAACTGGAAACTCCATATTAAACTGAGGGCAAGAGCTGCAGAAAGACAGAAAGCAAAATGGCCGACGGAAAACGAGTTTCAAGGAAACATGTCAACAGAGACAAAGAACCTTACACTGTGCTAACAGCACTTACAGGCAACAACTGGCGGTGTTGGAGCCCAGGGTCCAATGCATCGACTTCAATTGCTTGCCACCCCTCTCAGGACCACAGCACTGTTGAGCAACCAATCTGTCTCTTCACCGCCTCAGGACACAGAGTTGAGACCATCTGTCTCCATGCTTGCCAGTCAGAGAGTTCTGTACAGGAGCCAGCTGAGTCTCTGCTTCTGTTCTCAGAATCTGTTGGTTGCAAACAGGGGCCCAGCCAAGCAGCATTTGGAATGTGAAGAAGAGGGAGTATGCAGTGATGCGCAACAGCTGTGTCTCTCTGAATCTGAAGAGGCGGGTGAGACAGTCCGATGGTCAGCACACGCAGAACGCATCTGATGATGATGAGACTCAGGTGCCAGTTTCTGTTGAGCATGGTGGTGGCCAGACCACCCAACAGCAGCAGGTGTTGGAAGAGGTTAGTGGAGATGATGAGGTCCAAGACCCAACATGGCGTGAGGAACAGGAAGGTGGTGGGAGCAGCTCTGAGGAAGCGATTGCCCCAACGGTACAAACAGGAGGGAGAGTTAGGCTGCATACTCTGTTGCCTGTAGCCTCCATTTTGGCACCTGTTCAGATAATTTCTCTTCCAAAAGTCTAAACGGACGCTCCAGGACTTGCACTGCGTGGTCCTTTTTTCACACACTTGCAGATGATATTTGCTATGTCAAATGCAAGCTGTGTAATCAAAAAGTAAAAAGAGGTAAAGTGTCAGTAACCTCAATACCACAAATATGTGTAAACATGTGCGGAGAAAACACGTAGTTGAGTTACAAAGACACACTGAAGATGTACAGTCTATAGAGAATCACTGCACAAGTTTAACTGCATATGTCATGGTTAAATTGGAATTTTTTATTGCACACTTGATGTGAAAAAAGAAAATAGCTATGAGACGACTGACTGACGTTTGGGCAACGCAATGGCCTTTATCAAATAGTCGCTGGAAGAGATAGAAAAATTTACAGTCAATGACAATGTATAATATATACAATATATACAATATATACATAGGGTGAAGAATATATATCCATAGGAATTAGGCAACATGTTAAACATTTGGTTGATACTGTAGAACACGGAGAATTATCCCTCTAGGGTATGTGGGTGGATAATGTAGTTTTTTGTTGATTTTTGGGAGTGTGTAGAAAACAGGGGTGATGGGGTATTGAATAGGAATGTCATAGTCTTACAGTCTATGGTGATCAATTAAAGATGTTTTGTCAGGATACGATCAATTTTTTGACAGATGTAAAATGTAGGGTCACAATTGAGTTGTCTGTAGGTTAGGTTAACTGACAGTTGTCTATGAATTTCGGCAATAGATTGGGTCTTATTCATAATAACGATAGCACCCCCCTTATCTGCTGGTTTAATAATAATGTTGGGGTTATCTTTCAGAGATTTTATGGCTTGTTTATCTGTGGGTGTCAGGTTGTGGCGTATCGGGTGTAGGCCCAATCTCGGCAAACCATCCACGAGCACAGGCTCTGAATGCTGGCATTGCAAAACTCCTGTCCCTTGAAATGCTGTGTCAAGATCCCGTCTGGGTTGGAGCCGATGTTACTGCAAACACTAGGGGAAGCAGAGGCAGGTAGCGTAGTCAGATGGCAGCCGGAGGTCGGTACACAGGAAAGCAGTGTTTGTAGCAATGGATCAGGCGGATAACGTAGTCAGGTGGCAGCCGGAGGTCGGTACACAGGAGAGCAGTGTTTGTAGCAATGGATCAGGCGGAGAGCGTAGTCAGAAGGCAGGCCGAGGTCGGTTCACAGGAGAGCAGTGTTTGTAGCAATGGATCAGGCGGAGAGTGTAGTCAGAAGGCAGGCCGAGGTCGGTTCACAGGAGAGCAGTGTTTGTAGCAATGGATCAGGCGGAGAGCGTAGTCAGAAGGCAGGCCGAGGTCGGTTCACAGGAGAGCAGTGTTTGTAGCAATGGATCAGCAGGAAACGCTTGACTAAAGGCTTGGAGCTCAATAATCTCGCAATGACACACCCACAGGGCCAGGTTTATATAGGGTGTGTAATTGGCAATCAGAGGCCCAATCAAGAGAGCACTAGGTGTAGCCAATCAGGAAGAACAGTCAATGGTATCTGGGTTCAGCAAGGAACTTTGCAGCCAGCAGAATAGCTCAGATGGTAGAGCTGCTGGCCAGTGGACAAGAGGTACTGGGTTCGACTCCTGACAGTACTCCCATCCTTCCAGGATGGCCTCTGGACATCTCAGGAGCTGGCTTATCCGGGTACCTCTGATGAAAGGCTCTTGTTAGTCTAGGAGCATGGACGTTGTCCCTTGGTTCCCATGAATTTTCCTCTGGTCCGTAACCCTTCCACTGCACCAGATACTGCAGTTTACCTCTGAATTTTCGCGAGTCCAGAATCTTATCCACAATGTATTCTTCTTCACCACGGATCCTTTCTGGTGGAGGAGGTGGCTGAATTCTTCCTGGAAACGGGTTTTCACAGAAGGGTTTGAGCAAGGATATGTGAAACACTGGATGAATCTTTAGATTGTTGGGAAGTTTTAAACGAAAAGCAACCTGGTTAATTTTTGCAGAAATTTGAAAAGGTCCAATGAATTTCTGACCCAATTTGGAGGATGGCACATGTGTCTTAAGGTTTTTAGTGGACAGCCAAACTTTGTCTCCAACCTGAAGAGCAGGGGGCACTCTCCGATGTTTATCTGCTGCTTCCTTATATTCTTCCTGGGTCTTGAGCAATATCTCTGATAATTCCTTCTGGGATTCCTGTAATTTTGTAAGCCTGTCATTAACAGCAGGAATGGGAGTGTTCACTGGCAGATTAGGGATAAATACTGGATGTACTCCATAATTAGCAAAAAATGGGGTTTGAGATGTAGCGCTATGTATGGAGTTGTTGTAGGCAAACTCTGCTGTTGGTAAATAGTCCACCCAGTCATCCTGAAGATAGGAAATGAAGCAACGGAGGTATTGCTCCAAAGTCTGGTTCGTTCTCTCCGTCTGGCCATTGGACTGAGGATGGAAAGCGGTAGAAAGATTCACCGTGACTCCCAAGGCTGTACAGAAACTCTTCCAAAATTTTGACGTAAACTGAACGCCTCTGTCAGACACCACGCTGTCAGGAATTCCATGTAACCTGAATACTTCTTTGATCATCAGTTCTGCAGTTTTTTCAGCAGTAGGAATTCCTTCAGTTGGAATAAAGTGGGCCATTTTTGTGAGTCGGTCCACTATGACAAGGATGACGGTCATCTGTTTGGAAGGGGGTAGTTCCACAATAAAATCCATGGAAATAGATCCCCAAGGCCTGGATGGAACTGGGAGTGGTTGCAAGAGTCCTAGAGGAGACGATCGTGGGGTCTTGTTTCGTGCGCATGTTAAACAGGTTGAAACATATTTCCTCACGTCCTTCCTACAATTAGGCCACCAAAAGAAACGAAGTAGTAAGTCTTGTGTTTTTGCAACTCCAGGATGTCCTGCCAGTTTAGAATCATGGACACTTTTGAGGACTTCAAGGCGAGAAGATTCAGGTACATATATTTGGTGTTTCTGCATCCAAAACCCCTCTTTGAATGAAAGATCGACGTCTTCCGAAGGATGGTTAAGGAAAGAGTCCTCTTGATATCCATCTTTAATTCTATTACCTAGTCCTCTAGAGTGCAATATTCCCAAAAAATTTTTAGGGCCTAGAATTGTATCATCATTACTAGACCTCTCCTGAGGTTCCGAACACATCCTAGACAGGGCGTCAGCCTTGCCATTCCTTGAACCAGGCCGGTAAGAGATTATAAAATTGAATCTTGAGAAAAATAAGGCCCATCGTGCTTGTCTTGCAGACAATCTTTTTGCTGTACGGAGGAATTCAAGATTCTTGTGGTCCGTGAGGACAGTCACAGGGTGATTGGCACCTTCCAGAAGATGTCTCCACTCGGAGAAGGCAACTTTAATGGCTAACAGTTCTTTATTACCAATGTCGTAGTTCTTTTCTGCAGATGACATGGTGTGGGAAAGAAACGCACATGGGTGAAGTTGCATCTTGTCCCCAACTCGCTGAGACAGAATAGCTCCCACTGCAGAGTCCGAGGCGTCCACTTCGACAGTAAATGGCAATTCAGGATTTGGGTTGTACTAACAATGGAGCAGACGTAAAAAGAGTTTTCAACTTGTCAAAAGCCTCCTGTGCCTCTGGAGACCAGAAAAATGCTTTTGTCTTTTTTGTTAGTGTAGTAATTGGTAGTATGATCCGTGAAAAGTTCTTTATAAATTTTCGGTAAAAATTTGCAAATCCTATGAAACGCTGGACGTCTTTTAAATTTCTTGGAACAGGCCAGTCCACTACAGCATTGATTTTGCCGGGATCCATGCTCAGACCTTCTGGGGAGATGATATATCCCAGAAATTGGATACTGGTTTGTTCAAACTCACATTTTTCAAGTTTAATGTAGAGATGGTTCTCCTGTAGTCGTTCCAAGACTAACTGGACGTGCCTGCGATGCTCTTCCAAGGTGTCTGAAAATATAAGAATGTCATCGAGATAAGCCACAACGAATTGGTCCAAGAAATCTCGAAATACATCATTAATAAAATGTTGAAAGGTGGCTGGGGCATTGCTAAGGCCAAAGGTCATAACAAGAGATTCAAAATGTCCATATCTCGTTCTGAAGGCGGTCTTCCACTCATCTCCTGGGCGAATCCGTATGAGGTTGTAAGCCCCTCTAAGATCCAGCTTCGTAAAGATTTTCGCAGAACGGAGTCTCTCGAATAGTTCAGGAATCAAGGGTAGCGGGTAGCGATTCTTGACAGTGATATTATTCATCTCTCTGTAGTCAATACATGGCCGCAGAGTGGAGTCTTTCTTTTCAACAAAGAACAGGGGTGCCCCAGCTGGAGATGTGGAAGGTCGAATAAAGCCTTTCTCTAAATTTTCATCCAGGAACTTTCTTAATACCTTCAATTCAGGTTCGGAAAGATTGTAAATCCGTCCAAATGGAATGGTTGCTCCTGGCAGCAATTCAATGGGACAGTCATAAGGACGGTGAGGAGGTAATTGATCTGCTTTCTTCTTACTGCAGACATCAGAGAACTGCTGATATTGAGGTGGTAGTTTCTCTTCCTTCTCATGCGAAATCTCAGAGATTTGGACTTGTTGGAGAACAGGGGGTTCCTTATGACAATTATTCTTACAGTAGTCAGATGGAAAGGTGATGGTCCTTGATGCCCAGTTGATAGAAGGGTTATGGACTGAAAACCAGGGGATCCCTAGAATAACCGGAAATTTCGGAGATGAAATAAGGTGGAAACTGACAGCTTCATGATGATCCGGGTCGATACAAATCTCCAGTTCGATTGTCTCATGCGTGACAGGTCCAGAAGACAAAGGTGATCCATCCACAGTTTCCATTTCAATTGGTGTGGATTTGGTCCTACTGGAAATATCATTATCACGTGTAAATTTTAAGTCCATAAAATTTCCTCCTGCTCCCGAATCCAACAGGGCAGAGCATTGTATTTTTTGGGTGCCCATTACAACCTGAATGGGGATTACAAAATGAGATGATGTGGTATGTATTTTGTCTATTTCTGGCGTTACTGATGAGATAGTCTGCAAGATGGAATCCGACTGCTGAGAAAGGTCCGTATTGCTGGCAGACCTGTTGTTGGTAAAGGCTATAGTCCTTTTGTTAGGACAGTTGATGGCATAGTGTCCAGGGTCCCCACAATAGAGGCAGAGATGTTCTGCACGTCGCCTCTCCTTCTCCTGTGCAGAGAGTGGTCTTCGGATGACGTCGATCTGCATCGGTTCAGACACAACTTGCGTCTTTTCTTGGTGGTCTGATGCTGAAAATGAGAAGCCAGGGCTATTCCCAAGTGCTCGCAGTCTCTCCTTTTCCTTTCAGTAAGTCTCTGGTCAATCCGGATACATAGTTGAATAAAGTCCTCCAACTGGTCAGGGGTCTCAACCCTGGCAAGCTCGTCTTTCACTGGTTCTGATAACCCTCGTCGAAATTGACTTCTCTGGGCCGCTGGATTCCAGGTGGTGTCGGCCACCCAGCGACGGAACTCCGATGTATATTCCGCAACAGAGCGACGTCCTTGGCGCAAATTATGTAATTTGGTTTCTGCTGTGGCACAGCGGTTTGGGTCATCAAAAACTTGATTCATAGCTGCGATGAAAGCTTCCAGGTCATTAAGGAGGGCATAGTCCTTTTCTACATAAGGTGAAGCCCAAGCAAGAGCTTCATCCGTCAGGAGATTTATCATGAAAAAAACTTTCTTCCTCTCACTGGTAAAGGGAGCAGGTTGCATCTGGAAGTATATGCGGCATTGATTGAGGAATCCTCGGTACTGCTTGCGATCCCCACTGAACTTTGCAGGCAGCGGCAGCCGCGCATTTGATTCGGACCCTGAATTGCGCACGTCCAGTAGTTGTTTTTGTAGCTCAATTACTTCCTCTTGTATCGCCGTGAAATCAGTTTGTAACTTGGCATATTTTCCTTGAGAGTCCGTACAAAAACTTTGAAGCTCCGTAACTTGCCGTCTCAGGGTGTTCACAGCGGACTCCATTTTGGCGCGAGATTATTCTGTCAAGATCCCGTCTGGGTTGGAGCCGATGTTACTGCAAACACTAGGGGAAGCAGAGGCAGGTAGCGTAGTCAGATGGCAGCCGGAGGTCGGTACACAGGAAAGCAGTGTTTGTAGCAATGGATCAGGCGGATAACGTAGTCAGGTGGCAGCCGGAGGTCGGTACACAGGAGAGCAGTGTTTGTAGCAATGGATCAGGCGGAGAGCGTAGTCAGAAGGCAGGCCGAGGTCGGTTCACAGGAGAGCAGTGTTTGTAGCAATGGATCAGGCGGAGAGCGTAGTCAGAAGGCAGGCCGAGGTCGGTTCACAGGAGAGCAGTGTTTGTAGCAATGGATCAGGCGGAGAGCGTAGTCAGAAGGCAGGCCGAGGTCGGTTCACAGGAGAGCAGTGTTTGTAGCAATGGATCAGCAGGAAACGCTTGACTAAAGGCTTGGAGCTCAATAATCTCGCAATGACACACCCACAGGGCCAGGTTTATATAGGGTGTGTAATTGGCAATCAGAGGCCCAATCAAGAGAGCACTAGGTGTAGCCAATCAGGAAGAACAGTCAATGGTATCTGGGTTCAGCAAGGAACTTTGCAGCCAGCAGAATAGCTCAGATGGTAGAGCTGCTGGCCAGTGGACAAGAGGTACTGGGTTCGACTCCTGACATGCTGTCATTCAGGCTGGTGGAGACTGACAGTTTACAGAACTTAATGGCATTGGCAGTCCCACAATACAATGTACCAAGCTGATTTTATTTCAGCAGGCAAGCCGTCCCTGGTCTGCAAAAGCATGTTGTTGAGGTTAAAATTAAACATGCGCTACTAAACTCCGTCAGTAGCAATGTCCACTGACCATCGCTGCGTGGACCAGTACCCATGGCCAGGGACGATACCTTTCCCTCACTGCCCATTGGGTCAATGTTGTGGAGCCGGGTACAGATCTTGCGAGTGGCGCTGTACGTGTTCAGCCAACTACAAGGATTGCAGGAATCAAGTCTGTACACATTTGACTCCTCCTTCTCCAGTTCCTCAGAAACATTGTTGCAGGAGCCGTCACGGTCTACCTCCACATGGACCCGTGAACGCTTAATAAGAATCTTTAGTTATATAGCGGCAACAGATTACGCAGCGCTTTACAGTTTAACAGTTTCAGAACACAAGTCATAAGTAACGTTACCAATACAATAATTAAAGCAATATAATCCGCACATGCTCGTGAGAGCTTACAATTTACAAATATGTGGGGGAGATACAAAGTACAGGTGTTTATATACAATGGTGTATTTAGAATGATGGTCCAGCCATTTTGAGGGAGTGAGGGATGGATGGAGATAGTGAATGGGCTACACACACACACACATAGAATGACTTTGATTAGTGAATGTGATAGGCCGCTCTGAAGAAATGTGTTTTGAGTGAGCGCCCGAAAACATGCAAATTGTGGATAGTTCTAATTTCTTGGGGTACAGCATTCCACAGTATTGGCGCAGCGCGGGAGAAGTCTTGGATTCGGGAGAGATGTTCTTTAGGTGTAGGCGGCAATAGCGGGCAACAGATTGTATATGGGAGGTGAAGGAGAGATTGGTGTCAAACATAACACCCAGACAGCGAGCCTGTTGACCGATATGAGCACAGACGTGGCCAAACGTCAACAGGCCGTCCTGAAATTAATTTCCATGGGGAATCAAAGCCACACAGCGCTGGAGCTTTGGAATGCCATAAAGCAAGAGAGCGACATGTGTATTTTGCCAGCGAATCTCCAGCCAGGCTTGGTAGTGTGTGACAATGGCCGAAATCTGGTGGCAGGTCTGGGCCTAGGCAACGTCACTCACATACCATGTCTGGCACATGTGCTAAACTTGGTCGTCCAGAGTTTTTTGAGGGACTATCCGGATCTTGATGCACTGCTGCACAAGGTCCGCCTACAGTGCGCTAACTTGCGAGGTTCCACCATGACCAGATCGCGCATTGCAGCTCTGCAACGCAGATTTTGCCTTCCTGAACATCGCATCATATGTGACGTACCCACCAAGTGGAATTCCACGTTACATATGTTGGAGCGGTTGTGTGAGCAGCAGCCAGCAGTAATGGAGTATCAGCTGCATCAGTCGCAATCAACTCGCAATTTGCGCCGTTCACACTTCACCACTACTGAGTGGGCCTCTATAATAATAATAATAATCTTTATTTATATAGCGCCAACAGATTCCGCAGCGCTGTACAGTTTAACAGTTTCATAACACAAGTCATAAGTGACAACGTTAACAATACAATAATTCAAGCAATATAAGCCGCCCCTGCTCGTGAGAGCTTACAATCTACAATGAGGAGGGGGAGCTACAAAGTACAGTTGTTTATATACAATGGTGTATTTACAATGATGGTCCAGCCATTTTCAGGGAGTGAGGGATGGATGGAGATAGTGAATGGGCTACACACACACACAGTTACACATAGAATGACTTTGATTAGTGAATGTGATAGGCCGCTCTGAACAAATGTGTTTTGAGTGTGGAAGTAGGGCTGTTAATGGGGATGTTGAAGTCTCCAAGGATAAGGGTTGGTACTTCTGAGGACATGAAAGTGCGGCAGCCAGGCAGAGAAGTGGTCAAGGAACTGTGTGGGCGAGCCTGGGGTCCGATATATTACCGCTACTCTGAGGGAGAGGGGACGAAAGAGCCTGATGGTGTGGACCTCATAATTTGCAAAATCTTTATATAAAATTTACATGTTACATATTTACATCTAGTATAAAACATTTAACCATTAAGCCTACTTACAGAACAAGGAAGTGTAAAAAACCTTGTGCTTAAAAAAAAAAGTGCAAATAAAATGTGACAAGGGCAGTGTAACAAATAATTTAGGAAAAAGATAAACTAACATCAAGTGCTGTGTGCTGTGTAAGAGCCAGACACATTAACATGAAATCAGTCTGGAATAGCGGTGATTTTCTC
Source organism: Oophaga sylvatica (assembly GCA_033576555.1). Lineage (NCBI taxonomy): Eukaryota > Metazoa > Chordata > Amphibia > Anura > Dendrobatidae > Oophaga > Oophaga sylvatica. The sequence continues at coordinate 154,356,699 of JARQOD010000005.1, read as the reverse complement.
CCCATAACCCGAGTAACATTCTGGGGAGAGGGGTGTAGAGTCAACGATCAGCAACTAGCTACGGTAGATAAAATACCTGAAAAAAAAAAAAAGTTATTTAACATTCATAAGATACACTGTATTTAAAAAAAAAAAAAATTAATTAAAATTCATAAGATACATTGTATTTAAAAAAAAAAAAGTTATTTAACATTCATAAGATACATTGTATTTAAAAAAAAAAAACATAAAAACTGCAATACACAGCAGGATCTTTAGTAAAAACCAGACTTACCACTGTAACCTCTTAATCCTTGCAAGCTTCAACACAACGTTGACAAGGTACACAGCAGGGGTGGTCGGTCTCCTAGACAACGAGCAAACTCCTTCATGTTGAGAGAGGCCACCAGCTCCTTAGCTTTCTGGTACTTTTCTGTGGGAATGAGCTTGTCTCCAACCAGCCAGGAATATCCATTGAATGGCACACCATGGTTTGGTATTAGCACCCAGTACCAAAAGTGAAGCCAACCACAGTTCCCATTTCTCATGAACTTTATTTGATATACTGGCTGGCCAAACATTAGTTTCTCACAAAGGAGCTGAAGACCCTGAGTGGCAGTAGATGCAAGTCTCTCCAGCATGACCTGTTTGTTAGATATTTGCCGTCTACACCTAAAGAACATCTCTAGAATCCGCCCTTTTCTCACCATGGAAACAACAAAAACCCTCACTGTAGCATTGATCCACTCCCGCCTGGACTACTGCAACGCTCTATTACTTGTCCTCCCCATTACTCGACTATCCCCTCTCCAGTCCATCCTTAATGCAGCAGCCAGGGTCATCCATCTGGCTAATCGGTACTCGAACGCGTCCGCTCTTCGCCAGTCCTTACACTGGCTGCCCATTCATTATAGGATCCAAGTCAAAGTACTGGTTCTCACCCACAAAGCTCTCCACAGTGCAGCACCCCCCTACATCTCCTCCCTCATTTCTATCTATCGGCCTAACCGACTGCTGCGCTCTGCAAATGACTTTCAACTAACCTCTGCACTAATCCGTACCTCCCACTCCCGACTCCAAGACTTCTCCCGTGCTGCGCCAATCCTCTGGAATGCTCTACCCCAAGAAATTAGGACTATCCACAATTTGCATGGTTTCAGGCGCTCCCTCAAAACACATTTGTTCAGAGTGGCCTATCACATTCACTAACCAAAGTCGTTCTATGTTTAAGTGTGTATGTGGAGCCCATTCACTATCTCCATCCATGCCTCACTCCCTCAAGATGGCTGGACCATCATTGTAAATGCACCATTATATATACACACCTGTACTTTGTATCTCCCCCACCTCATTGTAGATTGTAAGCTCTCACGAGCAGGGTCGGCTTATTTTGCTTTAATTATTGTATTGTTAACGTTGTTACCTATGACTTGTGTTTTGAAACTGTTAAACTGTAAAGCGCTGCGGAATATGTTGGCGCTATATAAATAAAGATTATTATTATTATTATTATTATATTATTATTTATCAGAGGGAGAAGAGGATTGGGCCTTGCCAAGGTGCCCGATTGCATCTTAAGTCTTATTGAATGTTGGAGCCAGTCCACCGTATAAAAGCAGCCATAGAGTGTCCGGGTACCTGCTTGGATTTCGATCCAAATGAAGACTACTTTGATGTACATGTACACCAATTAGAGAAAAATGACAAGGATGAGGCAGTAAGACACGCTCAGCAGAGTACAAGCAGCATTGCTTGAAGAAGTAACTTGAGCGTGATCAAAATTCAATAAATTAAAATCTCAGACTACAGTGAACACAACTGTTAGCTGTGAAAGGGCTTTTTGTGTCCTTCTACATTGTTTTCAACCAATGTATTGGATACGGATGGAAGCACGTCACACTATAATTTCAATTGAATGGAGCAGCAAGAATTACACTAAAGAAAAAAAAAAAAAAAAGTGTGAGAGTGACATGTGCAGATGCCTACATACAGCGTTGTATGCCGAGCAAACTGCAGCGCGTCACCTGCACTCACACACACACCTTGCAGAGCTGTGAAAAAAACACTGCAAGGCAAAAGGAAGATGTACACAGCGGTTGGTAAAGTAGCCTGCCTAAAGCACAGTACACAAAATCGCAATCTCTAACTGTCCCTCAGAGTCAGCAGAGCAGCGTTCTGTCCCGAACTGAATTAACAGCACAGTGACGCTAAAATGGAGGCTTTATCCGGCAACAATACCTTCCTTGTGTCACAGTTAGGGTAGCGTGTGTCTATTATATGAGTGTCTCTAAAATGTAACGTTACGCAGCCTTATTCTGCCCTTGGGACGCAAAAAATAAGACAGCAGTAATCATTTACTGTATAAAACTCCACCTATGCGCAACAAAACAAGCACGTTCCCTCTTCCGGTTCCTGCGCTGACATGTGAGTAGGGAGTTTGGAGACGCTCCTGAATTTATCCCAGGTATCCAAGCATATCAGGCCGATAGGAGAGCATTAAAACCACCCACGGTGGTGACTTAAATATGGTGAATCGAACCAGTGAAGAACTGTAGGTCGATGCGAATGAATGTGCGATCACATGACACACGTTTATAATAACCCTTGCTCGACACGACTAACTTTGTAGACATTTGGACATACCTGAACCCAGATGGCAGTGAATATTCATTCTATTCGGCGCCACATGACTCTTGGTCCAGAATAGATTATATATTGCTATCACAGGAGCTATTAAGGGGAGTGGAAGAGGCAGATGTGCACAACGTAGCTATATATGACCACGCGCCCGTATCAGTGACCCTGCCAGATATGGTGCAGATGGGGCCAGACCAAACTTGGCGCTTCCGACCTATTTGTTAATGGATGAGAAGTTTCGACATCAGGTGAAGCAATGGTGTTTTTAATATGTAAGGGATAATGGAGATACTAGGGATAGGCCGGAACTTTTATGGGCAGCAGGGAAGGGAGTAATGCGCGGGAAACTAATAGGTTATCAGACAACGCTAAAAAAGAAGATAGCGACAAACTACTCGCAGGCTAGCAGGATATTATGCGATAGGTACACGGCAAACAAGACAAGTTCATCAACACAGGTTAAAAATAGATGTAAGCAGGCTAAGGCTGACTTACACGTATGGTATATCGACGAGAGAGAAGCAGTAATAACAATTATAGAGCCGATGTATATCGTTATGGTAGCAAATGAGGGAGACTATTAGCACGACTAGCGAAAGGAAATCACATTCGTCATCAACATATTACAGCGTTAACGAATAAACATGGGATCATGAACACAGACCCTCGAAGCATAAACACCATTCTACAAGAATACTACTCAGACTTATATAAGGTGGAACATACGGATAGTGCGGAGGGTAACACCTTTGTAGATGGAATACGGTTACCATCCATCACAAACTATCAGCTTCTCCTTTTAAAAAAACAAATTGAGGTGACGGAAGTGACAGCGGCGATAAGTTACTTGAAATACGGGAAAGCACCAGGACCTGACGGGTTTACAGCCAAATTATTAAAATTATTAAGTGAGGATATCCCGTCCACATTGGTACGCACCTTCAATCATATATTGGAGACAGGAGGGTTGCCCAGCCATTCAAACATGTCACACATGAAGTTGCTACTAAAACCAAACAAACCTTCACATCTGCCTGGATCCTATCGTACATTCTCACTCATTGACCATGATATCAAGATTTTGTCCAGGATCATGGCAGATCGTTTGAGTAGCATTGTTCCTACGCTGATAGGGCGATCACAAGTGGCCTTTGTTAGCTACTTTGTTGGCTACTATCAGTCTCACTATGCATAACACATGTGTGCAGTGGGCAGTATTACCTTTGCCTTCGGTGGAGTAGGAAAACACCTCTCCTATCGAAGTGTTAGTTGGGGAGATGGAAGATTTGCCACCGGGACCTGAATTGTAATACTTAAATGTGACAGGTGACAAATTTGGTAAGGCGCAACTCCGCGGCCCCTACGTTGAGTCTAGCCCGTGAAAATTTACTGGTTGTCAATGGGGAACCCAACACCCCGGGCAGCTACAGTATTTCAACAATTAGAGCTGAACCAAGATTTGCTGTATCAGGTTTATAAACTACATGTGGAAATTTTTTAGCAATTGCTGCTACCGCAGTCATATCGGAGGTTGGTAATGGACTTAGCGCATGCGCATGTACTAGGGTGACATTTGTGCCAAAAGAAAACCCTACACAGAATTATACAACGGTTTTACTGGCTGGGGGTCTATCAAGAAGTTAAACGGTATTGAAACTCTTGTCGCATGCGCCAGGTACACAGTCCTCAGCCTCATTTTGTGAGTCCCTTGGTGCCATTAAAAATTTTAGAGGTCCAGTTTGAGAGAATACCCATGGATCTGGTGGGGCCGGTTAATAAATCAGCAAGGGGTCATCAACAGGGGCAATAAAAGGGGCACTGTGTGGGTCACCAGTTTTGAGCACACCCGAGTTCAAAAGAGAATTCATTGTCCAGACTGATGCGTCAGAGGTAGGTCTGGGTGCCGTGTTGTCTCAGGACTGGAGCTTAACGGGGAGGAGCATCCCATTAGTTTCCTGAGTCTAAAACTTACTCCATCAAAAAACAGAGACAGCATTGTAGAGAGAGAGTGCCTGGCGATAAAGTGGGCACTGGAGTCGTTGCGCTACTATTTGTTGGGGATAACATTTTGTTTTGTAACTGATCATTCCCCTCTGACTGGCAGTGTTGTAGCCCAAGGAGTAGAGTTCAGGTGGTAGAAAGATGAACATAACAGGAGACTTGGAAAACGTTGGCAAACAGTTATTTAATCTGAAAACGGACAGGCAAATTCAGGTGAGATCCATGCCTTGTTCATTTTCAGAAAAATAAGCCGGTCTACATTGTCTGAGGATAGTCGCATGCGACGGTCTGTTAGTACACCACCTGCAGCACTAAAGACGCGCTCAGATAATACACTGGCAGCAGGGCAAGCCAGCACCTCCAAGGCATACTGGCTAAGCTCTGGCCATGTATCCAGCTTAGAGACCCAAAACTTGAAAGGGGAAGAGGCATCTGGGAGTACACTGAGAGGGAAAGACATGTAGTCTGTCACCATCTTACGGAAACGTTGCTTCCTGGTGAATGGAGCCGTCTCGGATGGTGTAGTAGTGATGGGTAGTTCGTGAGTGAGTAGTTCAAAATGAACTAATCTTCAGAGTGAACTAGTTCATCTAGTTCACCATCCTGACACAATTAGTTCATTGTGAACTAAACAGTAAGTGGGAGGAGACAGAGAGTGATCCAGGTTCATACAGCTCCAGGAAGCTCCCTGCTCTGTCTCACACTGGCTCTTTACAGCTCTTGATGCTGGAAAACAAGGTAGTAAAACACTATACCACACATCAAATACAAATATAATAGTAATAATAATATTATTAATAAAAACTGAAATTGCACACACAGTACACAGACACAGCTCATATGTGTGTATGAGAGAGTGTTTCTGTGTGTAGTTCATGCCTCTAGCCTAGAAGATCAGTCTTGCTAAAATCTTTAACACTGACCCCTGTTCTGTTCTTAAAATGGTGGATGCTGAACTGCTTCTCAGCCCCTCATACACAATCATTATGTGGCACTGCTGGGCTCAGTGAGAGGCATCAGATTGAACTAGGCTGTCCTGAGTCATTCTCAATAGAACATTTTGTTCAGCAGTTCATCTAGTTCATTTAGTTCAGAGGTCACATGATGCATTTCCTATCAGCTCCTCACAGGATAGGGTGGAGAAAAACTGAACTAAATGAACTAATCTTTTGAACTAATCTTTTCAGTGAACTAGTTCATGGTGAACTAATCACCAAAATTAACTAGATTTCCGATCACTATGGTGTAGACCTTGGTGGCGCTGTCACAAAACTTCGCCACATTTGTAACATACAGCTCTTGCCCTGTGCAGAGGCGCTGCTTGTGCTCCCTCTTGTTGCAGAGGTGTCTACAATGCCTCGACGCACAGAGCTGCTTTGTAAAGCAGTAGCAGCAGCAGCGCTCTCGGCTGGAATGGAGAACATTATGGATTTCAACAGTGTGTCTTGGTCCTCCAGCATTTTACGGTCCCGGTTCAACGGTGTGATGAGGCTTTGTAAGTTGTCCCGGTAGCGAAGGTCTAGGAGGGTGTAAACCCAATAATCTGACGTGGTGAGAATGTGGGCGATGCGGCGGTCGTTTCTCAGGCAGTGCAGCATGAAATCAACCATGTGCTGCAGACTCCCAACTGGCCAACAAACGCTGTCCTCTGGAAGAGCGTCACACTAATAGATTTTTGTAAATTTAAAATAGAATAAAGCAGCACCAATTTTTGAAAAATGACAAGGATGAGGCAGTGACAGACACTCAGCAGAGTACACGCAGCGGTGGTTGAAGTAAGTGGAGCGGGATCTACACTCCTCCAAAAAATTTAAACCTCAGACTAGAGTGAACACTGAAACACAACTGTTCACTTGCTGTGAAAGGCCTTTTTGTGGACTTCTATTATGTTTGCAAGCAATGTATTGTATTTTGATGGAAGAGCGTCACACTAATAGATTTTTGTAAATTTAAAATAGAATAAAGCAGCACCAATTTTTGAAAAATGACAAGGATGAGGCAGTGACAGACACTCAGCAGAGTACACACAGCGGTGGTTGAAGTAAGTGGAGCGGGATCTACACTCCTACCAAAAAATTAAACCTCAGACTAGAGTGAACACTGAAACACAACTGTTCACTTGCTGTGAAAGGCCTTTTTGTGGACTTCTATTATGTTTGCAAGCAATGTATTGTATTTTGATGGAAGAGCGTCACACTAATAGATTTTTGTAAATTTAAAATAGAATAAAGCAGCACCAATTTTTGAAAAATGACAAGGATGAGGCAGTGACAGACACTCAGCAGAGTACACGCAGCAGTGGTTGAAGTAAGTGGAGCGGGATGTACACTCCTCCAAAAAATTTAAACCTCAGACTAGAGTGAACACTGAAACACAACTGTTCACTTGCTGTGAAAGGCCTTTTTGTGGACTTCTATTATGTTTGCAAGCAATGTATTGTATTTTGATGGAAGAGCGTCACACTAATAGATTTTTGTAAATTTAAAATAGAATAAAGCAGCACCAATTTTGAAAAATGACAAGGATGAGGCAGTGACAGACACTCAGCAGAGTACACGCAGCGGTGGTTGAAGTAAGTGGAGCGGGATCTACACTCCTACAAAAAAATTAAACCTCAGACTAGAGTGAACACTGAAACACAACTGTTCACTTGCTGTGAAAGGCCTTTTTGTGGACTTCTATTATGTTGCAAGCAATGTATTGTATTTTGATGGAAGAGCGTCACACTAATAGATTTTTGTAAATTTAAAATAGAATAAAGCAGCACAAATTTTTGAAAAATGACAAGGATGAGGCAGTGACAGACACTCAGCAGAGTACACGCAGCGGTGGTTGAAGTAAGTGGAGGGGATCTACACTCCTACAAAAAATTTAAACCTCAGACTAGAGTGAACACTGAAACACAACTATTCACTTGCTGTGAAAGGCCTTTTTGTGGGACTTCTATTATGTTTGCAAGCAATGTATTGTATTTTGATGGAAGAGCGTCACACTAATAGATTTTTTTAATTTAAAATAGAATAAAGCAGCACCAATTTTGAAAAATGACAAGGATGAGGCAGTGACAGACACTCAGCAGAGTACACGCAGCGGTGGTTGAAGTAAGTGGAGCGGGATCTACACTCCTCCAAAAAATTTAAACCTCAGACTAGAGTGAACACTGAAACACAACTGTTCACTTGCTGTGAAAGGCCTTTTTGTGGACTTCTATTATGTTTGCAAGCAATGTATTGTATTTTGATGGAAGAGCGTCACACTAATAGATTTTTGTAAATTTAAAATAGAATAAAGCAGCACCAATTTTTGAAAAATGACAAGGATGAGGCAGTGACAGACACTCAGCAGAGTACACGCAGCGGTGGTTGAAGTAAGTGGAGCGGAATCTACACTCCTACCAAAAAATTAAACCTCAGACTAGAGTGAACACTGAAACACAACTGTTCACTTGCTGTGAAAGGCCTTTTTGTGGACTTCTATTATGTTTGCAAGCAATGTATTGTATTTTGATGGAAGAGCGTCACACTAATAGATTTTTGTAAATTTAAAATAGAATAAAGCAGCACAAATTTTTGAAAAATGACAAGGATGAGGCAGTGACAGACAATCAGCAGAGTACACGCAGCGGTGGTTGAAGTAAGTGGAGCGGGATCTACACTCCTCCAAAAAATTTAAACCTCAGACTAGAGTGAACACTGAAACACAACTGTTCACTTGCTGTGAAAGGCCTTTTTGTGGACTTCTATTATGTTTGCAAGCAATGTATTGTATTTTGATGGAAGAGCGTCACACTAATAGATTTTTGTAAATTTAAAATAGAATAAAGCAGCAGCAATTTTTGAAAAATTACAAGGATGAGCCAGTGACAGACGCTCAGCAGAGTACACGCAGCATTAGTTGAAGTAACTGGAGCATGATCTGCACTCAAAAAAAAAAAAAAACCTCACAGACTGCAGTGAACACTGAAACACAACTGTTCACTATCTGTGAAAGGCACCTTTGTGGACTTCTATATTGTTTGCAACCAAGGTATTGTATACGGATGGAAGCACGTCACACTATTATTTCAATTGCATGGAGCAGCAAGAATTACACTGAAGAAAAAAAAGAGTCTGTCAGTGACACGTGCCTAAAGCACAGTACACTAAATCGCAATCTCTAACTGTCCCTCAGAGTCAGCAGAGCAGCGTTCTTTCCCTAACTGAGTTCACAGCACAGTGACGCTAAAATGGCGGCGGCGCCTTTTATAGTGCATTCTGACATCATTTCAGCATCCAATCACGGCCATGCCATTAGTTAACATGACCGCAGCAGTACAGGATGTGCCCACACTTCTTAGGATTCCTCATTGGCTGACTAAAATCACATTGCCTCTCAAAGAATTATGGGAACTTCCGATTCCGGTATACGATATATGGAAAATATCGGAACTAAGTATCGGAATTCCGATACAGCGAATATCGGCCGATACCCGATACTTGCGGTATCGGAATGCTCAACACTATCCACCAGCGTTGAAATACTCATGATTTTTAGCTGCATCTTGCCTGTAATATAATTGTGGGCATAGTAGCAGTCTGTGGTACTCATTGTATTAGGCCATCTATACAAAGCTCCACCAGAGTTGAAATACTCATAATTTTTTGCTGCATCTTGCCTGTAATATAATTTGGGCATAGTAGCAGTCTGTGGTACTCATTGTATTAGGCGATCTATACAAAGCTCCACCAGCGTTGAAATACTCATAATTTTTTGTTGCATCTTGCTTGTAGAATAATTGTGGGCATAGTAGCAGTCTGTGGTACTCATTGTATTAGGCCATCTATACAAAGCTCCACCAGAGTTTAAAAAAAAAGAATTTCTATCTGCATCTTGCCTGTAGAATAATTGTGGGCAGAGTAGCAGTCTGTGGTACTCATTGTATTAGGCCATCTATACAAAGCTCCACCAGAGTTGAAATACTCATAATTTTTTGCTGCATCTTGCCTGAAGAATAATTGTGGGCATAGTAGCAGTCTGTGGTACTCATTGTATTAGGCCATCTATACAAAGCTCCACCAGCGTTTAAAAAAAAAAGAATTTCTATCTGCATCTTGCCTGTAGAATAATTGTGGGCAGAGTAGCAGTCTGTGGTACTCATTGTATTAGGCCATCTATACAAAGCTCCACCAGCGTTTAAAGAAAAAAAGAATTTCTATCTGCATCTTGCCTGTAGAATAATTGTGGGCAGAGTAGCAGTCTGTGGTACTCATTGTATTAGGCCATCTATACAAAGCTCCACCAGCGTTCAAATACTAAGAATTTTTTGCAGCCATCGTTTTTTGTGCAAGCAACTCCACAGTTGTCAATTAAGTAACCACCAAAATGAGTGGCAAAAGGCCTGCTGCTGGTGGAAAGGGGAATAGGTGTGTTGTGAAGGGAAAAAATGTTGTGTCTGTGGGGTAGGTGTTAAAGCAACAGTAACATCTGCAGAAGAAAGACCATCTTCCAGCCAAACTAAGATGTCTACTTCTTTTAGTGGACAATGTGGTACGATCCCTTTCTTACGGGCACGCCCATCGCTACAAATTCCAGATGAGGCACAAAAAAAAAAAGATGCTTCAACAGATATCAAGTGCTCCTTTAAGTCAGCTCTCCACCTCAACTTCAACAACACAAAAACTCCAGTCCTCAGAGGTGTCACCCCAATCGCACTTGCTTCCTCACAGCTCCCAAGTCTCCAACTGCCCGTCTGAGTATGGGGTAGAACAGATGGTTGAGTCTGCAGAGCTGTTTACTCATACTATAGCCTGGGAATCAGAGGTCGTCTCCACAGCTTCTGTGAATCCAGACGAGGAAATGATCTGCACTGATGCCCAGAATGTTTATGAGTCAGATCCAGGACCAGATGAAGAAGGTTCTGAGCATAATGTAGACCCTCGTTCCCAAACTGTAACTCCTGTTGGTGGAGACAATGAGGAAGACGATGATGAGACTCAAATACCTGATGTGAGCGACAACTTGAGTTTTGTGTCAGGGCAGGAAAAGGTTGGCTCTGAGGACGACGGGGGTGGGAACACACAGGGTGATGATGACGAGGTTGTAGATCCCACTTACTGTCAACCCACAGTCAGACAATCGATGAGGTCAGCAGAGGAGGTGAAGGAGCATTCGAGTGACGACGAGGTCAGGGTGCACCTTCCTGGACAGAGAGTAGTACTGGAAGCACGTCACCAACTGCAGCCTCAACCACAACTCTGCCTCTGAGCACAAGTCAAGGTGGCTCTTCAGGTCGCATGGGTTCTAAGCCTTGCATAGCCTGGGCATTTTTTAACATCGATAAGGATGACCCAACTCGTGTTATCTGTAACATTTGTGACCAAAAGCTAAGTAGAGGCAAAAAAATCCATAGTTTGAGTACTTCATGCATGAACCGACACATGGATATGAAGCATAAGTTGCAGTGGCAAGCTCACTGTGCTACAATGCGGCCTAGCGGGCCGGCCCAATCACCGTCTGCCCCATATTGTGCATCCGCGACCGCAGCCTCTTCATCCTCTGTGACTGGGGGGACAGCAGTCAGACCTGTTTTGAGACTCAGACCTGGCACCTCTTTACCAGCAACAGCCAGTCAGATTGGCAGGTCATCAGTTCATTTGGAAGTGGAAACACCAGCTGGTGTTGAGCGCTCTCCGACATCGAGAGCACCACCTTTGGATCAAGACAACCTAACTTTTGCGCCTGTATCTTCCTTACAGACCGTCAGTTGTCCGAGGACACCCTACTCAACCCCATCTACGCACAACAGCCAGCCCTCAGTCCCTCAGATGTGGACAAGTAAAAGACCATTTCCTCCTAGCCATGAGAAAGCTAAGAGGTTGAATTTCACCATCTGCAAGTTCTTGGCTACAGAAATGCTGCCTTTCCGCCTTGTGGACACAGAGGATTTTCGAGACCTTATGTCCGTCACAGTGCCCCAGTACCAAATGCCCAGTCGGAACTACTTCTCAAAGAAAGGTGTGCCTGCGCTCCACCAGCATGTCCCACACAACATCACCGCTTCTTTGAGAAACTCAGTGTGTGACAGGGTGCATTTCATCACAGACACTTGGACGAGTAGGCATGGACAGGGGCGTTACATGTCACTGACTGGGCACTGGGTAACTATGGTGACAGCAGGACAAGGGGCTGCTGTCCAAGTCTTGCCGTCCCCACGAGATGTGCGTCAATCCTCTTTATCTCAAAGTTCCTCCAATGCTTCTGCCTCCTCAACCTCCTCTCGGTCCTCCACCTGCACCCAAAATTGCTAATAATTTGTAGCTGCATCTAGGCCGGAAAATAATTTTGGGCCTGTAGCAGTGTTACTCATTCTAATAGGCCATCTATACTAAGCTCCACCAGCTTTCAAATTAATAATAATTTTTAGCTGCATCTTGCCTGTAGAATAATTTTGGGCCTGTAGCAGTGTGTGGCACTCATTCTAATAGGCCATCTATACTAAACTCCACCAGCTTTCAAATTAATAATAATTTTTAGCTGCATCTTGCCTGTAGAATAATTTTGGGCCTGTAGCAGTGTGTGGTACTCATTGTATTAGGCCATCTATACTAAGCTCCACCAGCTTTTCAAGTTAACAATAATTTTTGTTCTCTCTGAATGTGTGTTCAGCGCTGCTGGTGGTGTGCTGAGTCTGACAGATAAGCGCACGCGGCTATCCACTGAGAATATAGACAGACTCACGTTCATAAAGATAAACAAATCCGCAAGGACTTTTCTACCCCTGTGTCATCCTGGGGAGAGTAAAAGCTTGAGGATTTGTTCAAATCACCTCACCAACCGTTTTAAGCAACTCTGGAGCAATTGATGCTACTTAAGTGGTGTCTGTGCCCCAAATTTTTGGAAAAAATGGAGACTCTTTTTGGAGTTCCCTTGCTGTGTTTTACGTGACGTTGGCATCGTCAATTACAGGTGGGTTTGGTCTTTCCCAACCCCCTTTTAACCGTAAGAAACTACATACACTATGGCTTGGGGTAACACAGATGGTTGAGTGTGAAGACTAGAGCTGTTTACTCATACTATAGCCTGGGAATCAGAGGTCTGCTACAAAGCTTGAGTGTCTGCTAGGCAGCGGAGTAGCCACCGGCTGTAGATCTAATTACAAATTTTTAACTGCATCTAGCCCAGACAATAATTTTGCAACCAAATTCAGATAGACGGCTTCAAAGGAGCGCCAGGCTGGCGATAAAGGCAGATGAGATTAAGGTTGTCCGCTGCAGCTCCGGCCAGGTACCTCAAGAGAGGATCAGACATAAATGATGATAAAGCAATCCGGTCATAAGGAGCGCGAGGGACGCAATTCAGCTGATATTAAAAAGTCTTCATTTATTGATATCCACAACGCGTTTCAACGGAATAGCTCCGTCTTCCTCAGGTGGCAGTTATACATAGAATGGAGGAGGAAAGCTATATAAAGGTGGAGCAGCAAATGAAAATTAAAAGGCAATTAATCAGAACACCCACATGATTAAAAATGCAAATATGACTGCAAAAAAAAAAACAGATAAATTGAATAAAACCAACCTAAAAACGACATAAAAACAATGTACACAAGGAAAAATAAATGAAAAGAAATGAATAAATCTCAAAATGCATATATTACGTGACTTTTTCAATAGTGAGGTTTAACCCCTCAGGGGCCAGTGTACCAAGTTTAAAAATCCAGAAACTCTCCCTTCTTATTAGATTATTATACCGATCAGGCATATCATGTGGTATCTGGTCAATAACAGTGAGTTTTAACAAATTCAAATTCTTTTGGTGCACTAGGGAGAAATGTTTTGAGAGACTGTGTAGCATGAACCCATTTCAAATATTTTGACAGTGCTTGTTGAGCCTTGCATGCATCGTCTGTATCGTCCGACCGATGTACTGCAACCCACAACCACACTCAATTAAATAAATAATGTAGCACGATTCGCAATTGACATGACAGTTGATTTTAAAACTGGTGCCTGTGGTACTACATGCAAAACAACCCGGATTAGAATTTATCCGGGTTGCAGATGAAGATAAGGACTTGAGAGTTGTGTTGCTGGGGGCAACTAGATTTCGAAGAGTTTGGTTTTTCCGAAAAATCTACAATAATTTTGGGAATAGTAGCAGTGTCTGCTAGTCAGCGGATTAACCCAGCTGTTAAGCAAGCTACACCACCTGTACTTTGGACACTTAATTTTTTCAAAGGAAATGCTTCGGGCCCCCGGGACAATCAGTGAAGAGCATCGGGGAGGCAACCCAAGGCACAGGGGCTGTGAGTGGCGGTAGGACGCCTTGCGGTGGACCGCAAAGCTTGATCCTTATAAAAGCTTTTTAACTGCAGCAGCTTTACTGGACGCTACTGGACCTGGCATTACCGCGGCTGCTGGCATGAGACTTGCCCTCCAATAGATCCTTGTAAAAGGATTTAAAGTGTACTCATTCAAATTAGAGAGACAATTTAAATAAAAAAGATTAGACCTGCCTCCACCGCAGGGGGGCTCGCTCGACCCACCAGCGGACAGGCACCAGTATAGGGAGAGGGGGACTGGCCGTCAGGGTCCACCGCAGCTCTGGCACAAACCCGGCGACACGCAGGTCGCACGGGCAGGAACTGACTGGCCGTGTCGGCTTGGCACTTTTTTGGTTTTAGAAGGGCATGACATGCCTATATCTGTATCAAAAAACTGACCGGAACATCCAAACATAGATCCAGTGTGAACAGGTGCTAAACCCAGAGTCACCAACTCATGCACATACAAGAAAAAAAAAGGTAGCACACTGTAGCGCTATAGCTTGCAAACACGAAATATGAAAAATGAATTGCATCACTGCCTTAGAAATATGAAAAATTGAGAAGTCTTAGCGCATAAGATGGCCAAATTATGTGTGCCTGATAGCCACGTCAAGGCTCTTCTCGTATATCAGGTCCTAACTAATGCCAATCCTCGCTTAGAAAAGTCTGTCTGCATGGGAACATATGAATCCTCTCTTAAGACTAAAATCTACATCTCTGTGGAGGGGTAATGAACCTGGTGTAATTAAAAAGCCTGTGACCAACAGGTGGAGTGCTCAGGTAGAAGGTAAATGAATACATATCAAAAAACTGACTGGCACATCCAAACATAGATCCAGTGTGAACAGGTGCTAAACCCAGAGTCACCAACTCATCCGGTAGTGCAGAGTAGAGGTAAGCGATCAATGCTGTTTCAACCTCTGTCACTCTCTTCTTTCTTCCACTTGCCTTTCGTCCTACTATAACCTTTAACATAAGCACAAGTAACAGTAGATGGCAGTTTCTTCCACACTTCTCTACTAACAAACCAGCAGCTAGCCCACTCTCAGCTAGACTGCCTGACAAGATCTCTCTCTCTCTGACAAGATCTCACTCCAACTGCTCTCTCACTCTAAACTCATCTCACTGCTATCGTCTCCACTACCCTTATATATCTCTTGATACTCTCCAAGGGCTCCCTCTGGTGGCACCAGGGAAATGTGAAGTGTGAATGCATATCGGGTTTGTTTTGTGGGTTTACCTTTTGTACATCCTCCAGGGTAACATGTGGCACCAAGCGCAGCTGGGCTACAGAACCCCGAGATGAGGTGTCACTCCCTCCCCAGGAGTAGTCAGCAGCCTTGTACATTGAACCTTCAGTACGGCAGATGGAAGAACTCCCGTACACCCCTGAGTCCAGCACTGAGGATAAAGTAGAGGCCGTGGAGTCAACTGACGAGGAGTTGAGAGATAACCCGGGTGGAACGACGGAACCGAGCGGGGTGAGTGTTACTTCATCTGAGTCGGTGGAGGATCCTGCGGTTTCCCGTCGTCTCCTTGCAGTGACGCGAGGCCCAAGGTCCCCGCAGTCGAACACCCATGCCCCCGCTCGGCTTCTACTGAATCTGTCTCTTCCCTGTCTGCCACCTAACAGTCTGTTTGGATCGCTGACATCATCGAGGAAAAAAAAGCCAGGGAACGGGAAATCTGGTCTCTCCTGCATCAGAAGGGAGAAGCAGCAATGCCAGTACCCGCACTTACAGTCAATTGGTGTAAATTAACACCGAGCGGGGATATGTGTTCATAAAAGAGGAGGGCACCCGAAATAAGATTTATGTGAATGCTTCCTCTATTAAACATGGACGAGCCCTGAAGGAAGGAGACTGGGTGTCGTTCTACAATACTGCCCTCGCAGCTACTTTGCAGTGGCTGTTCTCCTGTGTCCCAACGAGGGTGAAACATACAACGGAGCCGCGGGGCGAAAAGCATCTCACTGAACTTCTATGACAAACCCCCGCTAAGCCCCTGCTGGACTCTTTGCGTGTCCTTGTATTAACATGCAGTTTAATGCTAGTTACACAAAAAAGATACGGGAGACTGTTCTGTGCCTCCTGAGTGTGAAAAACTTTACCAAGTTATTCTTGGAGCACTGAAAAGCGGGACCCTGTGTTTTCCTGAAGTTTTTGGGGTTTTTTTTGGGAGCAGTGTTTTCCTCAAAGGAAGAGGGAGACAAGGACATTTTGTTTTTTATTTTTTTATTCTTCACTACAGCATTAAAAAATTTGTGTTTAACGTTTAATATATGTGTCAGTGAATAATAATGTGCATATGGTAGTGCCCTTATTGCCAGGGATGGCAATAGTTAAAGGAAGGGGGAATGTAAGGAGGTCAAGGGTATTAACCCTTGAAATGTTTCATTCTTTTGATGTGTGTAAATGTATGCCTTTTATATACTGTATGATGTCATCTTCCAGTGTTATGTCTGTTTACTGGGGGTATAGATATAGATGGACAGTGCATCCTTGGGGACAATAGAGGAGGGCACTAGTAGTGTAGTATATATATATATATACAGTACAGACCAAAAGTTTGGACACACCTTCTCATTCAAAGATTCTTCTGTATTTTCATGACTATGAAAACTGTAGAATCACACTGAAGGCATTAAAACTATGAATTAACACATGTGGAATTATACATTACACTTTACAAAAAAGTGTGAAACAACTGAAAATATGTCTTATATTCTAGGTTCTTCAAAGTAGCCACCTTTTGCTTTGATTACTGCTTTGCACGCAGAAAAGGTGAACAGCTGGACTCTACATGCCTAGTTCCCACCGTGAAGCATGGAGGAGGTGGTGTGATGGTGTGGGGGTGCTTTGCTGGTGACACTGTTGAGGATTATTCAAAATTGAAGCGGTGAGCGGTCCAGCTCACCCCAAACCATAATATATATTTTTTTTATGTTTTGCTGCTTTTACTCAATAAAAACAATTTTATAGAAAAATATTGTTTTTGCATTGCTATAGCTTTTTATTTTTTTGCTGAATCTGGGGAGATTTGTTTTTTACACTATTCAAGAAAAGATTCCAGCCGGAATAAATCATATATATGTGTGTACATGTATTCCCTTTAAAAGTACAATTTTTTATTATGATACCTTAAAATACACCAAACCCAGTGAAGGTATAACTTATCGTATATACCGATAAAAACTATACTGTCAGATACCCTATAATAGTCCCTATCTGCAACCTACCTTGCCGTGGAGGTTGGCACCCTAAAAGTTGCGATATGGCGCCCCCACTCAACGTAGGCTCTCCCTAACTCCCCTATTTGTCCCTCCAATAAAGGTGGGAAAACAATTAACTATAGTCAGAAATGAAGGGAGTCTTGGAACTATACAGTGTCTGGCAGAAAAACAGATAATACAATGCCCATATCATGCACAATAAATCCACATAAATATATTATACTCATGCACAGGAATATTGTCTATTGGATCATTTATCAGAAAAAATCTGTCACAGTGCAAGTGTAATTATGCCAAAAAACCACCTTAATATGTCAATATAACAGATATGGCAGAATAATAGCCTATAGTTTCATTAAAGAGTATAAAGTTGGGACTTAGCATGTGTCACGCTGTATCACAGATATATATATATATATAATGTCAGTAATCAATACCAAGAGGGACAACATACAATATAACATATGAATAGGTAATATCAACATGTACATAAAGTATAGTATTACCTGACATAATATCTGTTGTACTGTGGGTGAATCCTGAAGACGTATTACGCTGTCACAGGCTGGAGGTGGACCGGGGTCTATGCTGACCCTAAACTGGGGTCCTGACTAGTCCCTCTACCTGGAGGTACTGTTAATGGTACAGAGGTCCAGGCCGCCAACGTAACCCTGTCTCCTATAAGTCCCTGACCACTGTAACCTAGTCCTCAGAAGGACCCTGATTACCACACAGGGAATAGGCAGGTCACTGCTTAACAAACAGTAAAGACAAACGAGACAGACAGGGGATAAAGTAAATACTGTCTTGCATACAACACTTAAACACAGAGGGAACACAAATGGTCTAGGAGATAAACTATAAGCGAGGAGAGGAGAAACCACAAAGGAACTCTTAGCTTAAGTCTTCTCATAACCTGATCCAATCTGCTGGTCTGCATGTAAGCTTTCACCGGCAACTCCTAAGCAGACTGGCAGGTATATAAAGGAAGCTAATTAGTGCATAATCAAAAGCAGCCGGGCGAGGCTGGACCTAGTCTTAGCAAAGAGCTAGGTAAAATTAACTCCCTCACTACCAAACACAAAGTAACAGCAACTCAGCTGCGAGAAGTCAGAATGTGCAATTGCGACGATCTTCGTGGCGATGCACCCATGACAGTACCCCCCCTTCTACGAGGGGCCTCCGGACCCTCAGGGCCAGGTCTGCCCGGGTAAGTTGTGTGGAAGGTCCGAACCAATCGATCTGCGTTAATATCAGACGCAGGGACCGACGTCCTCTCCTCAGGACCATACCCCTTCCAATGAACCAAGTACTGAAGGGACCGGCGATTCAGACGTGAGTCAATGATCTTCGACACTTGAAATTCTAAGTTACCATTGACCACCACTGGAGGAGGAGGTAGAGGTGACGGTATAACTGGCGCCACGTACCTCTGAAGCAACGATTTGTGGAACACATTGTGGATTTTAAACGTAGGAGGGAGGTCCAGACGAAATGCCACAGGATTAATTATAGAACTGATCCTGTATGGACCGATGAACCTGGGACCCAGTTTCCAGGAGGGAACCTTGAGTTTTATATTCTTGGTAGACAACCATACCAGATCGTTCACACAAAGGTCCGGACCAGACCCTCTCCTCCTATCAGCCATACGTTTGTAACGGTTGCCCATAGCACTCAGATTATTCAGTACTCCTCTCCAAACTGAAGCAAGTGACGACGAGAATCGTTCCTCCTCAGGAACCCCAGAAGGGCCCCCCCCATTGAAAGTACAAAACTGGGGATGAAAACCATATGCCCCAAAAAATGGGGACTTACCAGTGGACTCGCTCTGCCTATTGTTAAGAGCGAACTCTGCCAGAGGCAAGTAAGAAGACCAGTCCTCCTGGTTCTCTGAGACAAAACACCGAAGATATGTCTCTAGGCTCTGATTCAGACGCTCTGTCTGACCATTGGTCTGCGGATGAAAAGCCGAGGAAAAAGACAATGGCATCCCCCGACGTGAACAAAATGCCCTCCAGAATTTGGACACAAACTGAGACCCCCTATCTGACACCACATCAGAAGGCAACCCGTGAAGTCTCACAATCTCCCCAATGAACACCTGCGCCAGAGCAGGAAGAGCAATGAAATGTGCCATCTTACTGAACCTGTCAACTACAACTAGTATGACAGTTTTCCCTGACGACGGAGGGAGGTCCGTAATGAAGTCCATAGACAGATGAGTCCATGGACGCTCCGGAATTTTCAAAGGCAAGAGGGTCCCAGACAGACGGGTATGTGGGGTCTTAAAGCGAGCACAAACCCCACAGGACGCGACAAAAGTTATTACCTCTTTATTTAAGTTAGGCCACCAAAACCGGCGAGAAAGGAGATCCACAGTTGCTTTACTCCCTGGGTGTCCTGCTAAAGCAGAATTATGATGTGCCTCGATAACTTTTTGTCTTAACTGATTTGGAACAAACAGTTTCCCTGGAGGTCCTACAGGGGCGTCCCCCTGAGCCTCCAATACCTCCTCCTCAAGCTCAGAGCATACAGCCGACACTACAACTCCCTCCTGAAGGATAGGAACCGGGTCATCCGTCTTCCCGGCCCCTGGGAGACTACGAGATAAGGCATCAGCCTTAACATTTTTTGACCCAGGACGATATGTGACGACAAAATTAAACCTGGTAAAAAACAACGACCATCTAGCTTGTCTGGAATTCAGACGCTTTGCAGATTCTAAATACAGCAGGTTCTTGTGATCAGTAATAACGGTGACCGGGTGGACTGCCCCCTCCAAAAAGTGACGCCATTCCTCAAAAGCCAACTTAATGGCCAAGAGTTCCCTATTGCCGACATCATAATTCCTCTCGGCGGACGACAATTTCTTAGAGAAGAAAGCGCACGGATGCCATTTACCAGGGGACGGACCTTGGGATAATACTGCACCCACCCCTATGTCAGACGCGTCCACCTCCACAATGAACGGTTGTGATGCATCTGGTTGAATGAGTATGGGGGCCGAAGCAAAACATTTTTTCAAGGAGGAAAATGCCTGACAAGCTTTGTCAGACCACCTAGAAAAATCCGTCCCTTTTTTAGTCATGTCAGTGAGAGGTTTGACAACAGATGAGAAATTACGAATAAATTTCCGGTAGTAGTTAGCAAACCCCAGGAAACGCTGCAGTGCCTTAAGATCCTCTGGCCGATCCCATTCAAGCACTGCTCTCACTTTCTCAGGGTCCATACGGAAACCGGAAGCTGACACCAGGAAACCCAAAAACTGAAGTTCCTGTACGGCGAATACACACTTTTCCCATTTGGCGTACAGCTTATTGTCTCGCAAGATCTGCAACACCTGTCTCACATGCTCCTGATGAGACACAAGATCTGGCGAGTAAATTAAGATGTCATCTAAATAAACGACCACAAACTGCCCCACAAGGTGGCGAAAGATGTCATTAACAAAATGTTGAAACACCGCCGGGGCAGTAGTCAGACCAAAAGGCATGACAAGGTTCTCATAATGTCCCTCCGGAGTGTTAAACGCCGTCTTCCACTCATCCCCCTCCTTTATCCTAATCAGATTATACGCCCCTCTGAGATCCAACTTAGAGAACCATTTGGCGCCCACAATCTGATTGAAGAGATCAGGAATAAGTGGGAGCGGATACGGATCTCGGACAGTAATCCGATTAAGCTCACGGAAATCCAAACAAGGGCGTAGGCCTCCATCTTTTTTCTTCACAAAGAAGAACCCCGCGGCCACTGGGGAAGATGAAGGTCTAATATGCCCTTGGCCAGACTTTCCGAAATATAATCCTTCATAGCCTGCCTCTCAGGACCAGAAAGGTTATATAACCTAGATTTAGGTAATTTAGCATCAGGAAGCAATTTTATTGAGCAGTCATACGCGCGATGAGGAGGTAACTCTTGACACCCTTCCTCTGAGAACACATCCTCAAAGTCCTCCAGAAAAGGAGGCAAGGTTCTAGGCACGACCGCACTGATGACCGTGTTCATGCAGTTACTCTTGCAAAATTCACCCAACTGGCTTATCTCTCTGGATTGCCAATTAATCACTGGGTTATGTTTAACCAACCAAGGAAGTCCCAACACAATAGGAGTAGGAAGACCCTCCAACACATAACAAGACAATTGTTCTTTATGTATTGCCCCTACTCGAAGGTCTATGTTATGAACAGCTTGTACAAAGCTACCTTGACCGAGAGGCCTGGCGTCAATAGAGAATATAGGGATCGGTTTGGCCAATACACTCAGTTGCATACCTTGCACCTGGGCAAACCGAGCGTCCACCAGATTAGCCCCGGACCCACTATCAAGAAGAACAGAAATCCTCTCAACTCTCGTACCAACCACCACCTCCGCAGGTACGAGAAATTGAGACGGACTTGGGGACGAAATACATACTCCCAGGTTGTCGTCCACCACACAACCTGGGATTAACAGTTTTCCGGCGACTTTTTGCTCAATGAGGCACGGGATGGACACCCCTCAACAAAATGCCCCTCTCTCTACCGCAGAAGAAACACCTTCTTGTCTTGCGGCGCACCGCCGATCCCCTCCTACAAAATGATGTCCCTCCCAACTGCATAGGTTCCTCAGAACAGACCAGGGGAACCTCAATATAAGGGACTTTAGTAGTAGGTGGAGTCATAACAGGGGGCGGAGTTACCTCGCACCTCTCCCGAAGCCGTCTATCAATACGAATAGCAAGGGCCATAGCAGCCTCCAGTGACGGAGGAGAATCATACTGAGCCAAAACATCTTTTAATTTGTCAGATAACCCTTGACAAAACTGGCTCCTAAGAGCTGGGTCATTCCACTGAGTATCTGTGGCCCATCTACGGAACTCAGAAGAAAATTCCTCCGCCGGACGATCTCCCTGCTGTATCTTACGTAACTTCGTTTCAGCAAGGGAGACCCGATCTGGGTCATCGTATACCAGACCCAGGGCAGTAAAAAATCGATCTACTGACTGGAGGGCCGGGGAGCCCGGAGGAAGAGAGAACGCCCAGGATTGAGGGTCCCCTTGTAAGAGCGAGAAGACAATTCCCACCCTCTGCTCTTCACTCCCCGATGACCGAGGCCAAAGCCGAAAATATAATTTACATGCCTCCCGGAAGGTAAAAAATTTGTCCCGCCCACCAGTGAACCTGTCCGGGAGAGCAACTTTAGGTTCAGATCTGGTTTGCTCCGGAGGGGACAAAACCTTGGACTTAATGTCCGTCAGCTCCATGGATAAACTCTGCAACTGCAGGGCAAGCTGGGCAACTGGATCCATGGTAGCTGGGGAGAATCTTTTTTGGGCCGGTGAAAATGTCACGCTGTATCACAGATATATATATAATGTCAGTAATCAATACCAAGAGGGACAACATACAATATAACATATGAATAGGTAATATCAACATGTACATAAAGTATAGTATTACCTGACATAATATCCGTTGTACTGTGGGTGAATCCTGAAGACGTTTTACGCTGTCACAGGCTGGAGGTGGACCGGGGTCTATGCTGACCCTAAACTGGGGTCCTGACTAGTCCCTCTACCTGGAGGTACTGTTAATGGTACAGAGGTCCAGGCCGCCAACGTAACCCTGTCTCCTATAAGTCCCTGACCACTGTAACCTAGTCCTCAGAAGGACCCTGATTACCACATAGGGAATAGGCAGGTCACTGCTTAACAAACAGTAAAGACAAACGAGACAGACAGGGGATAAAGTAAATACTGTCTTGCATACAACACTTAAACACAGAGGGAACACAAATGGTCTAGGAGATAAACTATAAGCGAGGAGAGGAGAAACCACAAAGGAACTCTTAGCTTAAGTCTTCTCATAACCTGATCCAATCTGCTGGTCTGCATGTAAGCTTTCACCGGCAACTCCTAAGCAGACTGGCAGGTATATAAAGGAAGCTAATTAGTGCATAATCAAAAGCAGCCGGGCGAGGCTGGACCTAGTCTTAGCAAAGAGCTAGATAAAATTAACTCCCTCACTACCAAACACAAAGTAACAGCAACTCAGCTGCGAGAAGTCAGAATGTGCAATCGCGACGATCTTCGTGGCGATGCACCCATGACAGCATGAGATGGGTGACCCCGACGCGTTTCCCCGTTAATAGAACGGTTCCTCAGGAGGTATGCATGATGTCTGATGCCATAGGGATGATGACATACAGGGCACCATAAAGCATGGACTTAAATAACCACCGCTGATAAGCGCCTTAAGATAGGCTCCACCCCTTTCAATCAGGGCAGATTCATGACCGGGTGAGAATGCCGCTAGTAGTGATAATATATTACCTCATAGATAACGCTGAAAACGGCGTGTTCCCCTTCATCTTTCCCGCTATACCGGAAGTGCCCATAATGCATTGCGGGATGACAACTTCCGCCCTTCCGTTCAGAGGTCATGTGTGCGTTCCAGATCATGGAACGCACATAAATGGGAAAGGAAGTAAATGCCATTTGATTCTTATTTTATGAGCGCTTCAAAAAACGCATGAATAAAAGCGAATCAAGGTGCAACATTATTTATTTTACTATACAAAACGAATTTTAGTGCTTTTATATTATTGACTGCGCTACTGGATAATACAGCGATGGTATAAGATAGACCAGTAGCCTGTCATAAAAACATACTTAAGTACATGTCCGCAATATTATTATTATTCATATTAGAGGTAAATTAGCAGCATCAAAAAATGAGAAAAAGAGACAAAAAAATATATAGAAGCAAATATCGCTTCTTAAATATCCTAATATTTGCGCCCACCAATGGGGTCATGCAGATTATGCACCTCGTGGAATGACCACAAAAATCAACTACCGTATTTTTTGGACCATAAGACGCACTTTTTACCCCAAAAATTTTGGGGGAAAATGGGGGTGCGTCTTATGGTCCCAACATACCGGAAAGTTCAGTGGCGGCGGCGCTCCCAAAGCAGCTTGGCTGCGATGCGGTGGTGGTGTCCGGGCAGCAGCGGGCCTCTGGGCTGCGTGGGGGGCTCCGCCGGCATCTCGTCCCAGCCGGAAAGCCCCCCCCGCAGCTGCGACGCGATGCCGGTGCCTCCGGTGGCGGTCCCGATCCAAGGTGCGATGGTGGTGTTAAGGCAGCAAGCGGGCCTCTGGGCTGCGTGGGGGGCTCCGCCAGCATCTCGTCCCAGCCGGAAAGCCCCCCCGCAGCTGCAACGTGGTGCCGGCATGAGGAATGGCCACCTGGGGCCTCCGGCAAGATGGCCGCCGCATACTCTCGTTCAAATCTCGGCAACGAGATCTTGTCCTCGGGAAGAGATCTCGTTGCCGAGATTTGAACGAGAGTATGCGGCGGCCATCTTGCCGGAGGCCCCAGGCGGCCATTCCTCATGCCGGCACCGCGTCGCAGCTGCGGGGGGCTTTCCGGCTGGGACGAGATGCCGGCGGAGCCCCCCACGCAGCCCAGAGGCCCGCTTGCTGCTCGAACACCACCACCGCACCTTGGATCAGGACCGCCACCGGAGGCACCGCGTCGCAGCTGCGGGGGGCTTTCCGGCTGGGACGAGATGCCGGCGGAGCCCCCCACGCAGCCCAGAGGCCCGCTGCTGCCCGGACACCACCACCGCATCGCAGCCAAGCTGCATTGGGAGCGCCACCGCCACCACCGGATTTGTGAGTATATGGCCACCCTGGCCACCCACAGAACACAGCCACCCCATAACACAGCCACCCCACATAACACAGCCACCCCACATAACACAGCCACCCCACAACACAGCCACCCCACATAACACAGCCACCCCACAGTGCCCAACCACCCCACACAGTGGTAAGCTAAATTCGGACTGTAAGACGGACCCCCATTTGACACATTATTTTTTTTCCCAATTTTCCTTCTCAAAATTTGGGGTGCGTCTTATAGTCCGAAAAATACGGTATAACCACAAAAAAGTAACAGAAACATGACTCAATAGGCTTAATCAGATAAATGGAACATATGATAGGGCCTCATTCAACCCCCTCGGACTAAGGGATTGCAATCTAAATATCCACTCAGCCTCACGAGGGGGTTGAATGAGGCCCTATCATATGTTCCATTTATCTGATTAAGCCTATTGCGTCATGTTTCTGTTACTTTTTTGTGGTTATAGTTGATTTTTGTGGTCATTCCACGAGGTGCATAATCTGCATGACCCCATTGGTGGGCGCAAATATTAGGATATTTAAGAAGCGATATTTGCTTCTATATATTTTTTTCTCTCTTTTTCTCATTTTTTGATGCTGCTAATTTACCTCTAATATGAATAATAATAATATTGCGGACATGTACTTAAGTATGTTTTTATGACAGGCTACTGGTCTATCTTATACCATCGCTGTATTATCCAGTAGCGCAGTCAATAATATAAAAGCACTAAAATTCGTTTTGTATAGTAAAATAAATAATGTTGCACCTTGATTCGCTTTTATTCATGCGTTTTTTGAAGCGCTCATAAAATAAGAATCAAATGGCATTTACTTCCTTTCCCATTTATGTGCGTTCCATGATCTGGAACGCACACATGACCTCTGAACGGAAGGGCGGAAGTTGTCATCCCGCAATGCATTATGGGCACTTCCGGTATAGCGGGAAAGATGAAGGGGAACACGCCGTTTTCAGCGTTATCTATGAGGTAATATATTATCACTACTAGCGGCATTCTCACCCGGTCATGAATCTGCCCTGATTGCAAGGGGTGGAGCCTATCTTAAGGCGCTTATCAGCGGTGGTTATTTAAGTCCATGCTTTATGGTGCCCTGTATGTCATCATCCCTATGGCATCAGACATCATGCATACCTCCTGAGGAACCGTTCTATTAACGGGGAAACGCGTCGGGGTCACCCATCTCATGCTAAGTCCCAACTTTATACTCTTTAATGAAACTATAGGCTATTATTCTGCCATATCTGTTATATTGACATATTAAGGTGGTTTTTTGGCATAATTACACTTGCACTGTGACAGATTTTTTCTGATAAATGAGCCAATAGACAATATTCCTGTGCATGAGTATAATATATTTATGTGGATTTATTGATGCATGATATGGGCATTGTATTATCTGTTTTTCTGCCAGACACTGTATAGTTCCAAGACTCCCTTCATTTCTGACTATAGTTAATTGTTTTCCCAGCTTTATTGGAGGGACAAATAGGGGAGTTAGGGAGAGCCTACGTTGAGTGGGGGCGCCATATCGCAACTTTTAGGGTGCCAACCTCCACGGCAAGGTAGGTTGCAGATAGGGACTATTATAGGGTATCTGACAGTATAGTTTTTATCGGTATATACGATAAGTTATACCTTCACTGGGTTTGGTGTATTTTAAGGTATCATAATAAAAAATTGTACTTTTAAAGGGAATACACGTACACACATATATATGATTTATTCCGGCTGGAATCTTTTCTTGAATAGTGTTGACTACTAATGTGGTATGGCTGGTTTTTTGTCAACTCCCATTAATGTTGATCTCTGGGCACAGGACGCAAATCAGGTTTTTTCTACCAGCCAAACCTCTTCCACTAATAGTGATAATCCTCCCCTTAAGAATCTTTTTAAGGAACTTTACCTTTGTTATAAGGAGAACATTAAGTCCTGGTGGGAGGTGAAGGGTTTAGAAAATTATATTAAAAATAAGATTGTGCCAAAAGGTTTGCGTATTAACATATATCCTTCATCTCGTACGGCCAACCCCCAATTCCTCACTCTTTGGACAAAAGAATCAATTGATTCCTCTCTGAGGTTTATGCAGCTTCTATTGAGTGAGGAACAGAGGTTGTTTCAAGAATGTAGCAAAAAATTAAACAACCTTATTGAAAGGATTCAAAAATGTAAAACTGACCCTGACTTTGTGAAACGTGAAAATATATTGCAAACCTCTGTTGAAAAATTTCAAACAAATCTGAAAGATCGTAAGCACTCTCAATTCTTGAGGGATCTGAATGACTTCAAAGAGAATAAGGCATATGAATACCAGAGTGGGGTGTTAACAGAAGTTTCATCATCTGATATAGACACGTCAGATACTGAACGTGCAGACGTTTTCACCAGTTTCCAAGCCAGGGGTAAAACACCACGGGGGAGATGGCGGACATCCAGGGGCCATCACAACAGACAGAGGGGAGGAGGAAGAGGTGCCCAGATGAGTTCAGGTTCTTATCCTGGTCCTTCTACATCTGGGTCATTGCAACCATCTTTTTTGGACAGAGGCCCCCCGATGGGGTACGATTTGAGGAGGAGACCTCAATAGATCAGGGTCAGATTATCAATCTCTCTTCGTATATACCCTCGGGTGATGATTATTCAGTATTAAGAAAAGGCCTAAATTTTGTACCCACAAATCCTTTTAATTGTTTTAGTTGGGTAAAGGACCTGAACTTGTTTGGGCGTAACCTCAAATGGAAATTATTCTTTCACAGACATGATGTTGAGCAGTGTAAAAGATTTGGCTTATCAGAGGAAGACCTAGAGAGCTTCCAGGTATTAACGAGTCTCCTTACTGAGGATAATCAACAAGGAGGGAAGGGCCCCTTTACGGATCTCAAAAGAAAAAGTACTAGAATGCCACCTATTACTGAGATCACAAGTGTGGATATCTTTATGAAATTGGTCGAGACGGACCTTTGTAAAATCCCACTTATAAACCAATGGAGTCAATCTAATCTTTCTTACGGTGAAAAACAGGCCCTGGAACGACTGGAGAAAAACAGGGACCTTATTATAAAAACATCTGATAAAGGTGGTAATCTTGTTCTTATGGATCATTCTAAATATTTACGCATGTGTCATCAATTATTATATGATTCAAACACCTATGAGATCCTTCAGGGGGACCCGACCCAAGTGTATAGTGAGAAATTGAGAAAAAAATCTTAAGCCAGGCACGGGAAAAGGGCTTGATATCTGAGAACGAATTTAAATTTATGGTACCAGTCAATCCATTTATACCAACTTTTTATGCCCTCCCAAAAGTGCACAAGGGCTTGGACCCTTTAAAGGGCCGCCCTATAGTGGCAGGCATTGACTCACTAACACAAAACTCGGGGGTCTATATAGATCGAATTTTAAGACCTTTTGTAATATCTCTGCCTTCATATGTACGGGATACCTCTCATCTTTTGGGTATTCTGGAGGGAATAACTGTGGAGACTAATACACTCGTTGCTTCAATAGATGTTGAAGCATTATATAGTAGTATCCCTCACAACTTTGGCATCACGGCTGTGACTCATTTCCTTAGGACAAGATCAGTGAACTGTTGGGAACATAATGACTTTGTGGAGGAACTCCTCTCATTCACTCTTACCCACAATTACTTCCTCTTTGATAGTAAGTACTTCCACCAGCTCAGAGGGACCGCAATGGGTAGCCCATGTGCGCCCACCTATGCAAAAGTCTTCCTGGGCTGGTGGGAGGAAACCCATATTTTTGGGGGTGAGGAGGAGATATGGTGGAGTCAATATATTTCCCTCTGGGCCAGATATATCGATGATATTCTGGTATTTTGGTCTGGCCCAGAGGAGGACTTTACCCGCTTTGTTGAATGCATTAACAGGAATAAAATTGGTCTCAGGTTTACATCTGAATGCCATGCACGGAGTATTAATTTTTTGGATTTGACGATATCAAAAGAGGAGGATGGTAAAATCTGTACTAGCACATATAGAAAGCCCACAGCAACAAATAGCCTCCTTAGATGGACAAGTCATCATCCGGTACCCCTTAAAAGAGGAATACCAAAAGGGCAGTTTCTACGTATCAGAAGAAACTGTTCGGATTTAAGTACATATAACAGACAATCAAAGGATTTATATTCCAGATTTAGGAATAGGGGATATCCGGATAATGTCCTCAATGGACCTATGAATCATGCTCGCTCCCTAAATAGGGAGACTTTGCTTACTAAGAAAACGCCTCTAAATGACAATTCATCAAATGTGGTTAGATTGATCGGAACATTTGATGCACAATCTGAAAGGGTTTATGAGATCGTTAAAAAGCATTGGGACATCCTTTTGGCGGACCCAGAGGTTAGAAAAGTGATTCCTCCAAAGCCAAGTATAACATACAGGAGGGGACGATCCATTGGGGACCGTTTGGTCCATAGTCTATATCAGAGGCCGACCAGGGCAGGAACCTGGCTTGATAGAAGACCGGTGGGTTTTTATAGATGGTAATTGTTCGAGGTGTAATATGATGACTCCAGGAAAATCATTCTCCAGCGCAGCTAGTGGTAGGATTTACCATATTAGGGATTTCGGTAATTGTAGATCCTCAGGTTTGGTATATAAAGCTACATGTACCTGTGCCTTGGACTATATTGGAAAAACCAAAAGAGAGCTTAGGGTAAGGGTTGGCGAGCACCGCAATGATATCAAGAATAATAGGGATACTCCATTAGCTCGCCATATGAATGAGATTCATGGGGGTAGAATAACGGAAATTACCTTCACAATGATTGAATTAATAAAGCCCAAAATTAGGGGGGAGATCTGGATAAACTAATCCTCAGACGTGAGGCTGAGTGGATATTTAGATTGCAATCCCTTAGTCCGAGGGGGTTGAATGAGGCCCTATCATATGTTCCATTTATCTGATTAAGCCTATTGCGTCATGTTTCTGTTACTTTTTTGTGGTTATAGTTGATTTTTGTGGTCATTCCACGAGGTGCATAATCTGCATGACCCCATTGGTGGGCGCAAATATTAGGATATTTAACCCCTCTCTGCCATCAAACGTACTATTCCGTCCATGTGACCCTGGACCTAATTCCCATGGACGGAATAGTACGTCATGGGCGATCAGCTGCGCTCCTGGGGGGAGCGTAGCTGATCGCCGCCGGGTGTCAGCTGTATATCACAGCTGACACCCAGCACTATGTGTCAGGAGCGGTCACGGACCGCTCCCGGCACATTAACCCCTGGCACACCGCGATCAAACATGATCGCGGTGTGCCCAGGGCACAGGGGAGAATCGCACAGGGTGGGGGCTCCCTGTGCGCTCCCCTGAGACCCTCAGAGCAGCGCGATGTGTCGCGCTGTTCCGAGGGTCCGTCCTCCCTCCAGGTCCCCGGATCCAAGATGGCGCCGGGGTCCTGCAGGGAGGCGGCTTCCTCAGTGCCTGCTGAGAGCAGGGACTGAGAAGCCTGCAGCACTGCCAGAGCGATCGCTGGTGTGACAGAGTGCTGTGCACACTGTCACACCAGCGATCTGCTAAAATACAGTGATGTCCCACCCTGGGACAAAGTAAAAAAGTAAAAAAAATAAAAATAAAAAGTGGTTAAAAAAATCATAAAAAAAAAAAAAATATTCCCCAATAAATTCATTCTTCCTGTAAATAAAAAAAAACAAAACAATAAAAGTACACATATTTGGTATCGCCACGTCCGTAACGACCCCCCCTATAAAACTGTCCCACTAGTTAACCCCTTTAGTGAACCCCTTAAAAAAAAAAAAAAAACTAAGCAAAAAATCAATGCTTTATCATCATACCGCAGAGCAAAAAGTGGAATAACACGCAATCAAAAAGACCGATATAAATAAACATGGTACCGCTGAAAACGTCATCTTGTCCCGCAAAAAATGAGCCATAATACAGCATCATCAGCGAAAAAATAAAAAAGTTATAGCTCGCAGAATAAAGCGATGCAAAAATAATGATTTTTTGTATAAAATTGTTTTTATTCTATAAAAGCGCCAAAACATAAAAAAATGATATAAATGAGGTATCGCCGTAATCGTACTGACCCGAAGAATATAAACTGCTTTATCAATTTTACTACACGCGGAACGGTACAAACGCCTCCCCCAAAAGAAATTCATGAATTGCTGATTTTTGTTCATTCTAACCTCCCAAAAATCGAAATAAAAAGCGAACAAAAAATGTCACATGCTCAAAAATGGTACCAATAAAAATGTCACCTCGTCCCGCAAAAAATAAGACCTCACATGACTCTGTGGGCCAAAATATGCAAAAATTATAGCTCTCAAAATGTGGTGATGCAAAAAACTACTTTTTGCAATAAAAAGCGTCTTTTAGCGTGACAGCTGCCAATCACAAAAACCCGCTATAAATAGTAAATCAAACCCCCCTTTATCACCCCCTTAGTTAGGTAAAAATAATAAAATTAAAAAAATGTATTTGTTTCCATTTTCCCATTAGGGTTAGGGTTGCGGCTAAAGTTAGGATTAGGGTTAGGGTTGGGATTAGGGTTAGGGGTGTGTTAGGGTTAGGTTTGTGGTTAGGGTTGGGACTAGGGTTAGGGGTGTGTTGGGGTTAGGGTTGGAGTTAGAATTGGGGGGTTTCTGCTGTTTAGGCACATCAGGGGCTCTCCAAATGTGACACGGCGTCTGATCTCAATTCCAGCCAATTCTGCGTTGAAAAAGTCAAACGGTGCTCCTTCACTTCTGAGCTCTGCCATGCGCCCAAACAGTAGTTTACCCCCGCATATGGGGTATCAGCGTACTCTGGACCACAAGAGTTATTGTGCAATTTGTCCTATTTCTTCTGTTACCCTTGGGAAAATAAAAAACTGGGGGCGACAAAATCATTTTTGTAAAAAAAAAATGATTTTTTTGTTTTTACAGCTGTATGTTATAAATTTTCTGTGAAGCACTTGGGGCTTCATAGCGCTCACCACACTTCTAGATAAGTTCCTTTCGGGTCTATTTTCCAAAGTTGGGTCACTTGTGGGGGGTTTCCACTGTTTAGGCGCATCAGGGGCTCTCCAAATGCGACATGACGCCCCCAGACCATTCCATCAAAGTCTGCAATCCAAAACGTCACTACTTCCCTTCCGAGCCCAGAAGTGCACCCATACAGTCGTTTTCTCACACATGTTGGGTATCAGCGTACTCAGGACAAATTGGACAACAACTTTTGGGGTCCAATTTCTCCTGTTACCCTTGTGAAAATAAAATGTTGGGGCAAAAAAATCATTTTTGTAAAAAAAAAAAAGATTTTTTATTTTACGGCTGTACGTTATAAACTTCTGTGAAGCACTTTGGGGTTCAAAGTGCTCACCATACATCTAGATAAGTTCCTTGAGGGGTCTAGTTTCCAAAATGGTGTCATTTGTGTGGGGTTTCCACTGTTTAGGCAGATCAGGAGCTCTCCAAACACGACATGGCATCCAGCCAATTCTGCGTTGAAAAAGTCAAACGGCGCTCCTTCCCTTCCAAACTCTGCCATGCACCCAAACAGTGGTTTACCCCCACATATGGGGTATCAGCGTACTCAGGACAAATTGCACAATAACTTTTGGAGTCTTGTTACCCTTGGGAAAATAAAAATTGGGGTAAAAAGATCAATTTTGTGGAAAAAATATGATTTTTAAATTTTACGGCTCTACGTTATAAACTTGTGTGAAGCACTTGGGGGTTCAATTTGCTCACCAAAGATCTAGATAAGTTCCTTAGGGGGTCTAGTTTCCCAAATGGGGTCACTTGTGGGGGGTTTCCACTGTTTAGGCACATCAGGGACTCTCCAAATGCAAGATGGCGTCCAATCTCAATTCCAGCCAATTTTGGTTGGAAACAGTCAAATGGTGCTCCTTCCATTCCGAGCTCTGCCGTGCGCCCAAACAGTGGTTCCCCCCCACATATGGGGTATCAGCGTACTCAGGACAAATTGGACAACAACTTTTGAGGTCCAATTTCTCCTGTTACCTGTGGGAAAATAAAAAATTAGTGACTAAGAGATAATTTTTGTGGGAAAAAAATAGGATTTTTTATTTTCATGCCCGGGCATTATAAACTTGTGTGAAGCACTTGGGGGTTCAATTTGCTCACCAAAGATCTAGATAAGTTCCTTAGGGGGTCTAGCTTCTAAAATGGGGTCACTTGTGGGGGTTTCCACTGTTTAGGCTCATCTGGGGCAGTACAAACGAAACATGACCCCCATCAACGTCTGCATTCCAAAACATTACTGCTTCCTTTTCAAGCCCTGCCGTGCGCCCAAACAGTTCCCCCCCCCACATATGGGGTATCAGCGTACTCAGGACAAATTGGACAACAACTTTTGGGGTCCAATTTCCTTGGGAAAAATCAAAAATTTGGGACTAAAAAATCATTTTTGTGGAAAATTGTTTTTTTCTTTTTTCACACCCAGGCATTATAAACTTTTGTGAAACACTTTGGGGTGCAAAGTGCTCACAACAGATCTAGATAAGTTCCTTAGGGGGTCTAGTTTCCAAAATGGTGTCACTTGTGGGGGGTTTCCACTGTTTAGGCGCATCAGTGGCTCTCCAAACACGACATGGCGTCCAATCTCAACTCCAGCCAATTTTAGTTTGAAAAAGTCAAACGGCGCTCCTTTCCTTACGAGCTCTGCCGTGTGCCCAAACATTGGTTTTCCCTCCACATAAAGGGTATTGGCGTACTCAGGAGAAATTGCACAACAACTTTATCTGCCCATTTTCTTCTTTTACCCTTGTCAAAATAAAAAATTTTTGTAAAAGATCATTTTTGTGGCTAAAAAGTTAAATATTAATTTTTTCCTTCCACGTTGCTTCAGCTCCTGTGAAGCACCTGAAGGTTTTAAACTTCTTGAATGTGGTTTTGAGTACCTTGAGGGTGCAGTTTTTTGAATGGTGTCACTTTTTGGTATTTTCTGCTATATAGATCCGTCAAGTGACTTCAAATGTGAGGTGGTCCCTAAAAAAAATGGCTTGTAAATTTGTTGTTAAAAATGAGAAATCACTGGTCAACTTTTAACCCTTATAATTTCCTAACAAAAATAAATTTTGGTTCCAAAATTGTGCTGATGTAAAGTAGACATGTGGGAAATTTTATTTCTTATCTATTTTGTGTGACATATTTCTTTGTTTTAAAGGAAAAAAAATTCAAAGTTTGAAAATTGCAAAATTTTCAAAATTTTCGCCATATTTGTGTTTTTTTCAAAAATAAACGCAAGTTATATCGAAGAAATTATACTTCTAACGTGAAGTACAATATGTCACGAGAAAACATTCTCAGAATCGCGAAGATCCGTTGAAGAGTTCCAGAGTTATAACCTCATAAAGAGACAGTGGTCAGAATTGTAAAAATTGGCCCGGTCATTAACGTGCAAACCACCCTTGGGGGTGAAGGGGTTAAGAAGCGATATTTACTTCTATATATTTTTTCTCTCTTTTTCTCATTTTTTTGATGCTGCTAATTTACCTCTAATATGAATAATAATAATATTGCGGACATGTACTTAAGTATGTTTTTATGACAGGCTACTGGTCTAATACCATCGCTGTATTATCCAGTAGCGCAGTCAATAATATAAAAGCACTAAAATTCGTTTTGTATAGTAAAATAAATAATGTTGCACCTTGATTCGCTTTTATTCATGCGTTTTTTGAAGCGCTCATAAAATAAGAATCAAATGGCATTTACTTCCTTTCCCATTTATGTGCGTTCCATGATCTGGAACGCACACATGACCTCTGAACGGAAGGGCGGAAGTTGTCATCCCGCAATGCATTATGGGCACTTCCGGTATAGCGGGAAAGATGAAGGGGAACACGCCGTTTTCAGCGTTTTCTATGAGGTAATATATTATCACTACTAGCGGCATTCTCACCCGGTCATGAATCTGCCCTGATTGCAAGGGGTGGAGCCTATCTTAAGGCGCTTATCAGCGGTGGTTATTTAAGTCCATGCTTTATGGTGCCCTGTATGTCATCATCCCTATGGCATCAGACATCATGCATACCTCCTGAGGAACCGTTCTATTAACGGGGAAACGCGTCGGGGTCACCCATCTCATGCTAAGTCCCAACTTTATACTCTTTAATGAAACTATAGGCTATTATTCTGCCATATCTGTTATATTGACATATTAAGGTGGTTTTTTGGCATAATTACACTTGCACTGTGACAGATTTTTTCTGATAAATGATCCAATAGACAATATTCCTGTGCATGAGTATAATATATTTATGTGGATTTATTGATGCATGATATGGGCATTGTATTATCTGTTTTTCTGCCAGACACTGTATAGTTCCAAGACTCCCTTCATTTCTGACTATAGTTAATTGTTTTCCCACCTTTATTGGAGGGACAAATAGGGGAGTTAGGGAGAGCCTACGTTGAGTGGGGGCGCCATATCGCAACTTTTAGGGTGCCAACCTCCACGGCAAGGTAGGTTGCAGATAGGGACTATTATAGGGTATCTGACAGTATAGTTTTTATCGGTATATACGATAAGTTATACCTTCACTGGGTTTGGTGTATTTTAAGGTATCATAATAAAAAATTGTACTTTTAAAGGGAATACATGTACACACAGAGATTTGTTTTTTGCTGGACAAGATAATGATTTCAATGATACCATTTTTATTTACATTCATCTTTTTGATCGTGTTTTATTCCACTTTTTTCGGTGGCATAATGAAAAAGCAGTCTTTTTGCCAGGTTTTTTACTTACTTTTCTTACGGTTTTCACTGTAGAGGTTAAATAGTGTAACAGTTTTATAGATCAGGTCGTTCTAGACATGGCGATAACAAATGTACTTTTTTTGTTTTTATACAAATATACTTATTTATTGGTATAATTTTTTTTTCATTCTTTTGCTCTATATTTTGTGGTATTTAAAAAATGTTTTTACCTAGTCACTCTATGGGACTTTAACTTTTATTAGTCTCATCACTGGAATAATACATTGCAATACATTTTACCTGTCAGTTTTAGGGAAAAATCAGAAGGCTGTATAACTTGGACGAGGATCACAATGCAACACAGCTGCATAGAAATATATCTTGTCATGCTCAGGTCGGGAGAGCCGGCAGCCAGTCCGAACACTGCGTTGCCACCCTTGTCCAAGTCATATGGCTGTCTGACTCTTACGTTACACTGACAAAATGCCTTTCAAACCATGGTCATGGCTTTGTCTAACAGGCCACCATAGCTTTCAGACTTATTTAACCTCCTAAAGTCCTGGCAACCATCAGGCCCCCTGTGATAACGTGACGTGGGTGCCAATCAGTTGGGACCCTCCTACCTTTCCTAACCTGCGACTGTTATTGAGAATTTTAAAAAGCCAGTGGGTTGTGCAAGCACCATTCTTGTCTGCGATAGCCAGAGCTCAGCTATTACTTAAGCCAAGCTCCCAGCGGCGATCATTCGAGCACAGCTCGTACCAGTATGTCATATGTTCACAATTGGTGGCAAAATATGATGTATTTGCAGTCTAAATATGAAAGAAAAAAAGCTTTGAGATACCTGAAACCTCACACCTAAATATGCTGTGAGATATACTGTATCACAGCTATAATAACTATACTATAACTGTAATAGTCAAGGGAACTGATAAGGGAAGGTTGACAGAATTCCTGTAACTTAGTGTTGAGTAAGCCATAAAAACCTGCAATCTCCTGTTGAGTCAGTAACCTATTCTTTGGCGTGGATTGTAGTGAAAGAAGTATCTACGGTAAATACTGTAATTAATTCTTGTTTTCCTCAGGCATATGTTTGGTGTATACATGTTTAGACAATCCCTTGTAATACACTACTCAACATTGAAATTGAAAAGACAAGAAGGAAAAGTCATGGAATGATGAAAGTGATGTGATTGATAGACATGCGAATGATGAAAAAATGGAAAAAAAAATTCAAAACATTTTCATTTATTAGTCATCAGGCATTACCGCCATGTACAGAAATACAGACACACCTTCATGGTTATCAATGGATGTCTGAGGAATGGTCTGCCACGCTAAATCCACTTGGGCAAATCAGCAAGGTCAATTGTTAGCAGATCCCTTTTCAATTGCCGACCAATTACATCACAGATGTGCAAATTGGGAGACAAGTCTGGAGACCCTACAGGCCATGTTAGCACATTCAGGCAACACAGGACTGGTAAATCTATTCCAAAATGATCTGCATTTATTTATGTTTGTTATGTTTGTGAAAAAATTGGAAATTTGATGAAAATTTAGAAAAATTCACTATTTTTGAACTTTTAACTTTTATGCCATTTAAAACAGATTTTCATACCACTAAAAATAATTAAGAAATAACATTTTCCACATGACTACTTTACATAAGCATCATTTTTTAAACATATTTTTTGGTTAGAAATGTAGAAGGTTTAAAGTTTAGCAGCAATTTTTCATTTTTCCAACAAAATTTACAAAATCTATTTAATTAGAGACTACTTCACATTTGAATTGACTTTTAAGGGCCTATATATCAAAAAAACAACCACTAGTGATCCTGTTTTCATAACTGCACCCTTCAAGGTATTCAAAATTACATTTAGGAAATTTGCTAACTCTTCAGGTTCTCCAAAGTAATTAAAAGAAAGTGGAAACAATAAACGAAAAATTAATTATTTTCCACAAAAATGTTGCTTAAGCCCCAAATGTATCATTTTCATAAGGATAATAGTAGAAAATGGACCATACAACTTCTTGTGCAATTTATATTGAGTGTGCTAATACCATTTATGTGTATATGTGGTCGTGACTCGTAAACAGCTATTTGGGTACACGGCAAGGCATGGAAGGGAAGGTGAGCTTTTGGAATTTTGGAGCATTATTTAGCCAGGAATAAATTGTGGATTCCATGTCCCATTTGAAGAGCGCCTGGCATGACAAAACAGCAGAAACTCTCTATAAGGGACCCTATTTTTTAAACCTCACACCTGAAACAAATCATCTAGGGGTGTAGTGAGCACCTAGGTCTCACAGGTAGCTCACAGTCATAATTGGGCCACACAAATGGTTGCTCAATTTGGAGGTCATAGGAGGTCGCAAACTACTATTTGGGCACATGGCAGGACTAGGAAGGGAAGAAGCGCTACTTTAATTTTGGAGCACCATTTTGTCTGGAATAGATTGCGGATGCCATGTCACATTTGAAAAGCCCCTGACATGCCAAGGAAGCAGAAACCCCCACAAGTGACTCCATTTTGGAAGCTCAACCTTTGAGAAATTAATCTAGGGGTGTACTAAGCATTTTTAAACATCAGGCGATTCATAGAATTGTATAATATTTCGCTTTGTACATGAAAAATTACAATTTTGTTCCACTAAAATGTTGCTTTTGCCTCATGTTTTCAATTTTCAAGACGGCTACGGCAATAGAGTAAGCCAATACCCCATATGTGGTTGAAAATTAATTTTGATGCACAGTGCAAAGCTCAGGAGGGAAGGACCACCATATATAGGGTGCCATGTAACATTTTCAGAGCCCCTAAGTGCTAGACCTATACATTAGTGACACCATTTGACAAACTAAACTCCTCAATGAATTCATTTAGAGGTGCAGTCAGCATATTGACAACACAGGCGTGTCACAGAATTTTATACCATTGAGCATTGAAGAAAGAATAATTACATTTTTACCACTAAAATATTGTTTTACCCTCAAGTTTTTAACTTTTATAAGGGCTAATAGGAAAAAAATGAACCTCACAGATTGCATTTCTCCTGAGTGCACTGATACCCTGCACATAATCTGGGACTACTTTTCAAGCACAGTGCAAAGCTCAGAAGGGAAGGAGCACCATATTGTAGTGCAGATTTTGCTGATATGGTTTGCAGGGTGCTATGTCAAATTGGCAGAACCCCCATAAGTGACCCCATTTTACAAACTACACCTCTCAATGAAATCATGTAAGGATATAGTGATTATATTGACAACAAGGGTGTGTAACAAAATTTCATACCATTAGATGGTGAAAAAAAACTCTTACATTTTTACTACAAAAATGTTGTTTTAGCCCCAGATATTACTTTTTCATATGAAGAAAAGGGTAAAATGGCACCAAAAATTATCACACAATTTCTGCTGAAAGTGGCAAAATCCCATACGTGTCTGCAGTACTGCTTAGCCACACGGTGAGACTCGGGAGGGACGAAGCTCTATTTGACTTTGAAGCATAGATTTTACTAGAATAGTTTGCAGACTCCATATACAGAGCCCCTATGTGCTGGAGAGCAGAATCCACCCCTACTGGCCCTGGTGTAGCTGCAACGGCGGTATGCCCGCCCCTGGTGGTTAACCCTTAAACTTCCGCTAACCAATGACTGACATGAGTGGGGACTTATTTTTTGTGGATTGAGTTGAAGCTTTTATGGGGAACATTTTGCATAAAATTTTGGATTACATTTATTCTCTGCTCTACCCTGAGCACTTACATTGGGGTTTCCATTTAAATCTGCGAATGACATGATTCAGATGAAACTCCAGATGGATTCATTCACTATTATGAGGCTGCAGAGATGCTCAAACTGTGGTCAACCACGCTTTTGTGCATGCCTAAAAAGATGGATACAGCTGGATCATAGGCCAAACGGTCCAAAGTGTCTCCATCTGCCTCATTATAGGGAATCTTCTCTTGTGGGGGGTTCTGCCTGAATCACCTATTTCAGAGATGTGAACTCTGATATAAGCGCTCAGCGTAGAGCGAAGGATAAATGTGCGTCAAGCCTTACTGCGATCTTTGGAAGCAGAATGAACAAATCAACAACAGGTCAAGAATGGGTTTTATTTTTTTTCCACCTTTCCTCGTACTGTAAAAGTGATTGGATGACTTTATTCTTCGGCATGATACAACGCTTTGAACAGTTAAGATCTTTATCAAGCAGTTTTATCTTTTTTCACCTGGACTGGATGCTGTTCCTATTTTTTTTTATTACTGTGCTTTTCCAAGTGGGTTCCTTGGACTGAGAACGTGCATCTATACATAGTGAGTGCTGTCAGCTTCTTGTCATGTATAGTGTACAGTTCCTATAGCGTCTTGTGCTTGGGTGCGAGGAAAACACAGGAGACACAGGTTGATATGAAATGACTTGTATTATTTCATACAAGCATGCTGAAAAGTTCACACAGTTTGCAGGAACAGCGACAGGAGACACAGCAGGCCAGAGTAACTTCAAGCACTACAATAAATCTCCAAAGCAGGTTCAGGATCTCTTCTCTGTACCGTAATTCCTCTGCAAACATGGATTCACCAAACAGCAGGTTTCCAGAGTCCAAAAGTGTTCCAAGGTTCCTCAGTAGGGAATAGCTGGAGTACAAGTCCAAGGTTTCAGAAGTCAGGTCACAGACTGACTGAGGCTTGATTCAGGAGCACTGATTGTTCAGCTGAGGCTGCTTAAGAAGCAAGAGGGAAGAATCAGGGCGGAACATGAAAACTGGAAACTCCATATTAACTGAGGGCAAGAGCTGCAGAAAGACAGAAAGCAAAATGGCCGACGGAAAACTGAGTTTCAAGGAACATGTCAACAGAGACAAAGAACCTTACATTACTCCCCCCTTAGGGACAACCTCCGGATGACCTCAGACCAGGCTTGTCAGGGTACCTCTGATGAAACTGGCGGAGCAGGCGAGGAGCATTTACATTATTGACTGGTTCCCATGAGTTGTCCTCCACTGGGTAGCCCTGCCATTTAATCAAATATTGCAACTGATTTCTGTACAACCTGGAATCTAGAATCCTTTCCACCATAAATTCTTCCTGACCATCGACCAGCACTGGGTCAGGGCAAGGAGAAGAACGTCCAGGAAACGTATTGGGTGTTGCAGCCTTTAGTAGGGATACATGAAAGACAGGATGGATTCTCATAGTTCTGGGCAGTTGAAGACGACAAGCAACAGCACTTATAATCTTATTGATCTTATAAGGTACAATGTACTTATGTCCCAATTTAGACGATGGAATCTTTAATTTAAGATTTCTGGTTGACAGCCAGACCAAATCTCCTACCTTGAAAGCTGGTGCAGGTTTACGAAATTTATCTGCTGCTTTCTTGTACCTTTCCTGAGCCAATTCTAGATTTTCCTTTAGAAGATCCATATTCTTTTGTAAAGAAGTGATTCTTTCAGCCACTGCCGGCAAGGGCGTATCTATGGGAAATCGAGGAAGAATGTTAGGATGATAACCTAGATTGGAGTAAAAAGGAGACTGCTTAGTGGAGGCGCTCTGAGAGTTGTTATAAGAGAACTCAGCCAGTGGAAGTAGATCCACCCAATCATCCTGTAGGTGGCAGATAAAACAGCGGAGATACTGCTCCAGGGTCTGATTGGTTCGTTCTGTCTGTCCATTAGTCTGGGGATGAAAAGCAGAAGAAAGGTTTACTTTAATATCCAATGCTGCACAGAAATTTTGCCAAAACCTTGAAGTGAATTGCACCCCTCGATCCGAAATGACCTCATCCGGTACTCCATGAAAGCGAAACACATTCTTAATCATCAAGTCTGATGTCTGTTTTGCAGTGGGTAAGCCGACACAAGGGATAAAATGAGCTGCCTTTGTTAGACGGTCAACCACCACTAGAATGGTGTTCTTCCCTTGAGAGGTTGGTAACTCCACAATGAAGTCCATAGAAATGGATCCCCACGGGCGGGACGGGGTGGGAAGAGGTTGCAACAGACCAGTTGGTGAGGAGCGAGGTGTTTTGCATCTTGCACAGACTTCACATGAAGTGACATAGTTTAAGACATCTTTCCTGTAAGTGGGCCACCAAAAGAAACGAGAAAGAAATTCTTGTGTCTTTAGAATTCCCCTATGCCCGGCTATCTTGGAATCGTGGATGAGTTGCAATACTCTCAATCTGACTGTTTCAGGTATATACAGACGTTGTCCCTGAATCCACACACCATTCTTAAAGACAAGACTTACGTCCCTTGGGGGTTGAGCCAACAAAGAATCCGCATGGTATGCTTCCTTGATGTCCTTAAGTAGGTCTTGATTATGAATCACTCCCAGGAATCTAGAGTCAGGAAGAATAGTCTTAGGAGGAGTAAGTGGACGTGTCTCTGCTGAATGAATCCTAGAGAGTGCATCAGCCTTTCCATTGCGCGATCCTGGTCTATAAGAAATGACAAAATTAAATTGGTTTAGGAAAAGATTCCAGCGAGCCTGGCGAGGAGTCAGGCACTTAGCCGACCTGATAAATTCAAGGTTACGATGGTCTGTCAGGACGACTATTTGCTGTGCAGCTCCCTGAAGAAGGTGTCTCCATTCCTTGAAGGCGGCAATAATGGCCAACAATTCTCTATTGCCCACATCGTAGTTCCTCTCAGCCGAAGAAAACTGCTGGGAAAAGAAGGCACAGGGATGCAAGACATTCTTCTCACCTGTTCTCTGAGAGAGTATAGCTCCAACGGCACAGTCTGAAGCATCCACCTCTATTATGAAGGCAAGCTCGGGGTTGGGATGTACTAAGATAGGTGCGGTGGTAAATTTATCCTTTAAACAGGAAAATGCTTCCTGAGCTTGCGGGGTCCAGGAGAACCTAGACTGTTTCCGGGTAAGTTGGGTGATAGGTGACACTATCTCAGAAAAATTCTTAATGAAACGTCTATAGAAGTTGGCAAACCCGATGAAACG
This sequence comes from Oophaga sylvatica, assembly GCA_033576555.1. Lineage (NCBI taxonomy): Eukaryota > Metazoa > Chordata > Amphibia > Anura > Dendrobatidae > Oophaga > Oophaga sylvatica. Next base: position 154,314,186 of record JARQOD010000005.1, on the reverse strand, counting down.
CTGCACCTCCTTCACATTTCTAGGAATTGGCCAATCCTTGATGGCTTGGGTCTTGCTTCCATCCATACTAATCCCTTGCGTAGATAGTACATACCCCAGAAATTGAATTTCGGTCCTATGGAATTCACATTTTTCAAGTTTGATGTAGAGATGGTTTTGTCTTAGGCATTCTAAGACCATTCTCACATGTCCATGATGTTCCTCTGTGGAGTTAGAAAAAATTAGAATATCATCCAGATAAATCACCACAAATGTATCTAGGAGATCCCTGAAGATATCATTCACGAAGTGTTGGAAAGTGGCTGGGGCGGTACTCAGACCAAAAGGCATAACTAGATATTCAAAGTGTCCATAGCGTGACCTGAAAGCAGTCTTCCATTCATCCCCAGGTCTAATACGGACCAAGTTATAGGCCCCACGGAGATCCAGTTTAGAGAAAATTTTGGCATGCCGCACTCTCTCCAACAACTCAGGGATTAAAGGCAATGGATAACGGTTTCTAATAGTAACCTTATTGAGTTCCCTATAGTCTATGCAGGGTCTCAGAGATCCATCTTTCTTCTTCACAAAGAAGATGGGTGCACCAGCGGGAGATGAAGAGGGGCGTATGAAGCCCTTTGCTAAATTTTCGTCTATATAATCCTTCAAAGCTTTTAGCTCGGGCCCCGCTAGGGGGTAGATCTTACCAAAAGGTATCTCGGCTCCAGGCAATAATTCAATTGGACAATCATATGGACGGTGAGGAGGAAGCTGATCAGCGTTCTTCTTGTCACATAAATCCACATAGTCCTGGTATACAGCTGGTAGTTCAGGGACTGACATGGTTCCTTTAGGAACAGAGCAAGCTGAAACTCCTTGACTCATCTGTTTCTCTCCGGAAAGTGTAATTCCTTGGTCTCCCAGTTAATCGTAGGATTCTGCGCCTGCAGCCATGGTAGCCCTAGAATAATGGGAAAGTGGGGAGAAGAGATAAGCAAAAAAGACATTTTCTCCTGATGATCTTTACCCATAAGGACCCTCAAAGGCTCTGTTTCTTGATCCACTGGTCCAGAAGTCAGTAGAGAGCCATCCACAGTCTCCATCTGTACTGGAGTAGCCTTCTTCACTGAACGTATCCCCTGTTTCAGAGCAAAGGAGATATCCATAAAATTTCCACTTGCTCCTGAGTCGATCATAGCAGAGCTAGACACCCAGACTGAGTCAACCCAGAGTTTGATGGAAAGGAAGCAATGAGAACTTTTTCTTTTATAACTCAGCTGGGACACCGCTGAGGAAACTTGAAAAATTGCAGCGTTTATACTGTCATCGTCCCCAGAACTAACAGAGTTTAAGTCCGAGAAATCAAGATCTCTTGCAGCAGATCTCTCTGGAGCTGAGGCTCGGACATGACAGAGCTCCTCTCGCAACACTCACAGTGAATGACTGCTGCAGTAGTCTTACGAGAAAATAAAAAAAGACAAATGTAAATACAAATTGTATAGCTGAAAATGGCATCTTGACCCACAAAAAAAAAGTCCCCATACAGCTGCATCAGTGGTATCGCTGTAACCATACTGACCCGAAGAAAAAAAGCTTTCAATCAATTTTACCAAATGGTTATTGCTATAAAAAAAGCTCAAAAAACAATGCCTGAGTTGCTGGTTTTTACTCTGCCTCCCAAAAATAATAATAATAATAATCTTTATTTTTATATAGCGCTAACATATTCCGCAGCGCTTTACAGTTTGCACACATTATCGTCGCTGTCCCCGATGGGGCTCACAATCTAGATTCCCTATCAGTATGTTTTTGGAGTGAATAGCAAGCGATCAAAACATGTCATGTGTCCGAAAATGTTACTAATAAAAACATCAACTTATCCTACAAAAAACAATCCGTCACATGACTCTGTTTTGCAGAAATATGGAAAAACTATAACTCTCAAAATATGAAGATGCAAAAACTTGTTTTTTTTTAAAAAAGGTATTTTTTAGTGTCTGAGAGAAGCCAAGCATAAAAAACTATATAACTCTGAAGTTGGAGTAATGACACTGACTCGAAGAATAAAGTCCAAGCATGAAAAGAGAGAAGTGTAAGGTTCTTTGTCTCTGTTGACATGTTCCTTGAAACTCAGTTTTCCGTCGGCCATTTCGCTTTCTGTCTTTCTGCAGCTCTTGCCCTCAGTTAATATGGAGTTTCCAGTTTTCATGTTCCCGCCCTGATTCTTCCCTCTTGCTTCTTAAGCAGCCTCAGCTGAACAATCAGTGCTCCTGAATCAAGCCTCAGTCAGCCTGTGACCTGACTCCTGGAAGCCTTGGACTTGTACTCCAGCTATTCCCTACTGAGGAACCTTGGAACACTTTTGGACTCTGGAAACCTGCTGTTTGGTGAATCCATGTTTGCAGAGGAATTACGGTACAGAGAAGAGATCCTGAACCTGCTTTGGAGATTTATTGTAGTGCTTGAAGTTACTCTGGCCTGCTGTGTCTCCTGTCGCTGTTCCTGCAAACTGTGTGAACTTTTCAGCATGCTTGTATGAAGTAATACAAGTCATTTCATATCAACCTGTGTCTCCTGTGTTTTCCTCGCACCCAAGCACAAGACGCTATAGGAACTGTACACTATACTTGACAAGATTCAGGAGCCAATGTTTAGTGTCTGCTGGGTCTGGGAAAGCCGTGTCTGCTGTGACTGTGGATATCAGATGTCCGTTTAATACCTTATGTGATGACAGTGGTTGTGACTTCTCACAACCATTCCAGGTGAGCGCATTCCCTTAAAATTTTACTCTGGAGTGTTACCACAGGTAAACACTATTGTTTTTTTTTTTTTTTCCTTTCCTCTTCTCCTTCCAGCACTTCTGCCTTAAAAAATCTGGAAGATGGAGGCTCGCATAAAGGAACTTTGCGGAGTGACTGATACAATCCTTTCAGATGTACAGACTTTAAAAACCCATTTTGCAAGCCTACAGGACCTCACTAATCATAATTTGCAAGTGTTTGGACAGACTACCCAGGAATTGCGAGCCAGGATTGAGGCTCTAGAGGAACGAGCCCAGGCTCCTGCCATAACCCCGAGTTCTGGGATCCCCAAATTACCTCCTTTTCGTTTTGGCGGTGAACGTGAGAAATTCAGGGGATTTATTAATCAATGCAATTTATTTTTCTCTGCACATGCTTCACAATTTCCCACTGAACGATCCAAAGTGCTTACTATAATCATGTTGCTTACCAATAAGGCTTTGATGTGGGCAAACCCTCTGATTGAGACTGAGGATGATTGTTTGAATCACCTTGATGCTTTTATTTCAGCCATGGGGCAGGTGTTTGATGACCCCAATCGAGGTGCAACAGCTGAAGCAGCCATGTTAACTTTGCGCCAAGGTAAGCGTTCAGTAGCCGAATATGCCTGGATTTCAGGAGATGGGCTCTTGATACCACTTGGGACACTTCCGCTAAAAAAATCTATTTTTCGGAAAGGGTTGTCTCCACTGATTAAGGATGAACTTGCTCGTGCCGACCCTCCCACTGAGTTAGGTGACTTTATTAACTATTGTATCCGTATTGATGCTCGTCTGACTGAACGCAGACAAGAGAGATGGTTCGAAAATAATCGCACTAACCTTTTACTACCTCCCTCCTCAGCTAAGGAACCTTTGAGTAGGATCACAAGGGAACCAGAACCTGAACCCATGCAGGTGGACTCTTTACAAAGACGGGTTAGTGATGCACGCAAAGAACATCGTATAAAGGAAAATCTATGTTTCTACTGTGGTAAGTCAGGGCACTTCATTATAAACTGCCCCAGCCGTTCTCGTAAGACTACTGCAGCAGTCATTCACTGTGAGTGTTGCGAGAGGAGCTCTGTCATGTCCGAGCCTCAGGCTCCAGAGAGATCTGCTGCAAGAGATCTTGATTTCTCGGATTTTAACTCTGTTAGTTCTGGGGACGATGACGGTATAAACGCTGCAATTTTTCAAGTTTCCTCAGCGGTGTCCCAGCTGAGTTGTAAAAGAAACAGTTCTCATTGCTTCCTTTCCATCAAACTCTGGGTTGACTCAGTCTGGGTGTCTAGCTCTGCTATGATCGACTCAGGAGCAAGTGGAAATTTTATGGATATCTCCTTTG
>JARQOD010000005.1:154166172-154309980 GCA_033576555.1 Oophaga sylvatica | reverse complement strand
TTAGATCCATGGCGGAAATAATTGGGCTGGTAATGGGCCTGATCTTGCGGAGACTCTAATGAATTTTTACCCAAGGATTGCCTGAACACATGATTGTATAGGGCCCCCAGTGCGGCCACCTGAACCTTGAGGGTATTGTAGCCAGGCCTCTTTCCCAACCACTTTTGTGGAAACTCCAGGATTGCTGTAACTGGGACCCATCTGGACTCAAACCCAAAGAAGTAGATAGGTTCTTTCCAGGTTTTACGTAGGTTTGGTTGACGTTTTTTTTCTACTATGAAGTAGGGTGGAAACCAAGTTTGGGGGAAAAATCTCTGTCCTCAAAAGTGCTCTTTCAAATTCCATGCTTTAAGTGTAAATTTGTCCCTGAGGGTTGATATACCAGTCCCTGAGAGAGAAGGTCCGGAACTTCGGTAGTACTCAAGGGTTGTTGGGGCATCACCTCAGCCGAAGAACCAAGCTCTTTTTGACCGGGAAAAGCGCTATCGATCACTCTTCCCCTGTCCTCCTTGATCTTCCTTAGAAAGCTGGGATGGGATGACCGGGGAAAAAGGCATAGGCCAGGCCCTATCCCACGGATCATAAAGACACTAGAGATGAGGGTTCTTATGTTCGGAGTGAGGAGTGCAGGAAAAAAAAGGCAATACACCGAGCGTTGAACTAGAGATTGCGTACCCTGATAAACACCACAAATAGAGGCAGCCGTGGAGCGTTCCTACGTTGGCCTAGAGCCTCGTCACAGCCTGAGAAACTAACACACCTAAAGAAGAATAGGAAAGCTATCTGCCCGGAGCAGAACCCCAAAGAAACAGAAAGCCCCCAAAAATGTAATGGGGGGTTAGAAAAGAGGAAATACTGACACAGAAAGAAAATTTTGAGCAAACGCTGGGGCCCAAACTATCTAATAGAAAAGGTAGGGAAGGGACTTATGCAATCCCAGAAAACCCTGAAAAGCCCCAACTCTACTAATTTCAAAATCACCTGAGATCCACGACCTCTACCACCTAAATTAGTTCTCTGGTGTAACAAATAAAAACAGCAGCCACTGAAAAAACTGGAAAAAGCAAAAGAACAAAACTCAGTGGCTGAACTAAACTGAGAGGGCAGAAGCCCCGGAGGGGGACCTGAAGGCCCCCAAAGAAGTGCAGGACAAAATGCAAAAAATATAGCACAAACACAAAAGAAGCAAAAGTCTTATCTGTAAGCAGGAGATGCGACACGACACAGCAGGCTACAAGGGAAACTGGAATGAAGGATTCAGACCAGAACAATTGATCACCGGCAACCCTGATGGGAAAATGACTCCCTTATATAAGACCAGTCAGTAACACCTGATTCCCAGTCCTCACAATCTTCACTAGCACCGCTTGTAACCACAGAGGGAGCCTCTGCTCAGAACTCATCTCAACCCATTCACAACAGTACCCCCCCTTGAGGAGGGGTCACCGAACCCTCATTTGAGCAACCAGGTCGGTCAGGATGAGTTCTATGATACGCACGGATAAGTCTCCTAGCATGGATGTCCGAAGCAAACACCCAAGAATTGTCTTCCTGACCATAACCTCCCATTTAACCAAATACTGGAGTTTCCCGTCTAGAAAAACGAGAATCCAATATTTTCTAAACCCACATACTCCAGATTGCCCTCAACCAAAACGGGTCAGGAGGCACAGCAGCAGGAACCACTGGCTCAACAAACTCTTCAACAGGACTTGGGGAAAAACACGTTATGGATCTTAAATGTCCCTGGAAGAAGCAAACGAAAAGGAAACAGGATTAATATCTCCATGATCTTTTAAGGTCCAATGAACCTAGGCTTAAATTTAGGAGATGCTACTCTCATAGGAATATTCTTTGAGGACAACCAGACAAGTCCCCCACTTTAAAACCGAGGACCATCAGTCCTATGCCGGTTAGCAAACCGCTGGGCCTTCTCCTGAGAGAGGGACAACCTCTCCACTACCTGGTCCAAATCTGTTGCATACGCTCCACAACAGAGTCAACACCCGGACAGACAGAAGCCTCCGTCTGTCCTGAAGAAAAATCGAGGGTGAAACCCAGAATTACAGAAAAACGGAGACATCAAAGTGGCAGAGCTAGCCCTATTATTAAGAGCAAAACTCAGCCAAAGGCAAAAAGAGACCCCGTCCATCCTGATCAGCAGACACAAAGCATCTTAGATAAGTCTCCAAGTCTGGTTTGTTCTCTCAGTTTGACCATTGGTCTGAGGATGAAATGCGAGGGAAAGACAATTGAACACCCAGTTTAGAAAAAAAGTCCTCCAAAATCTGGAAACAAACTGGACTCCCCTGTCAGACACAATGTTCTCAGGAATGCCGTGTAAACGAACCACGTGCTGAAGGAAACAACGGCACCAATTCAGAGGAGGAAGGCAACTTAGGTAATGGCACAAGATGTATCATTTTGGAAAAAACCCATCACAAATTACCCAGATGGTGGTCATTCTCTGAGAAACAGGAAGATCGGAATGAAATCCATAGAGATATTTGGGGCCATGGTCTCTTGGGCACAGGCAATGGCATCAACAAACCACTAGAGCGAGAGCAAGGCTTGGAGCGAGAGCAAGTCCCGCAGGACTGCACAAATTCCCTGACATCACGAGACAAGGTAGGCCCCAAAAGGACCGACTAACAAGTCTCTGGTACCAAAAAATTCCGGGATGCCCGCCAATGCGGAACAATGAATCTCAGACATCACACTCTTTTTCCATTGGTCGGGACAAACAATTTTCCAACAGGGCAGCGCTCGGGCCTATCCTCCTGCCACCCCTCCAGAGCAAGTCTCAAAATTGGGCGAGATGGCGGAAAGAACTACACCCTCTTTCAAAATAACAGAAGGATCAGATAAAATCAGGAGAGTCCGCAAGGAAATCCTCGAGAGGGCATCCGCCTTAACATTCTTAGTGCCAGGAAGAAAGGAAACCACAAAATTAAACGTGTGAAAACAAGGCCCACCTGGCCTGTCTAGGATTGAGTCGCCTGGCAGATTCCAGATAGACCAGATTCTTATGGTCCGTAAGGACCACCACCTGATGTTTGGCTCCCTCAGCCAATGTCTTCCACTCTTCAAAAGCCCACTTCATGGCCCAATAACTCCCGATTACCTACGTCATAATTACGTTCAGTAGGAGAAAATTTTCGAGATAAAAGGCACAAGGGTTACTTTTAGAGGTCTTGGTCTTTTTGGGACAAAAACGGCACCTGCCCAATTTCAGAGGCATCAACCTCCACCTGAAAGGGCAGAGAAACATCAGGCTGCCGTAGAACAGGAGCAGAAGTGAATCTCTGTTTTAAGTTCCTGAATGCAGAGACTGCCTCAGGAGGCCAATTCACCACATCAGAACCCTTTCTGGTCAATCAGTTAATGGTTTAACAATAACGAGAAATTACCAATAAATTTACGAAAAAAAATTGGCAAAAACCAAAATCTTGAAGAGCCTTTAACCCCCTCTGACATTAGACGTATATCCCGTCCATAAACCGTGCCTTCTGACCATGGACGGGTTAGTACGTCATAGGCGATTAGCTGCGCCCCCCGAGGGAGCGCAGTTTAACGCCGCCGGGTGTAGCTGATTATCACAGCTGCCCACCCGTGACTGTGTGTCAGGAGCGGTCACGGACGCTCCCGGCACTTTAAAACCCCTTGCACACCGCGATCAAACATGATCGCGGTTGTACTGGGGGCACAGGGGAGGATCGCGCAGTGTGGGGGCTCCCTGCGCGCCCCCTGAGACCCTCAGACCAGCGCGATGTGATCGCGCTGCTCTGAGGGCTTCCTCCTCCCAGGACCCGGATCCAAGATGGCGCTGGGGTCTGGAGGGGGCGGTTTCCCTCAGTGCCTGCCGAGAGCAGGCACTGAGAAGCCTGCTGCACTGCCTGAGCGTTCGCTGGTGTGACAGAGTGCTGTGCACACTGTCACACCAGCGATCTGATGAAATACAGTGATGTCCCCCCCTGGGACAAAGTAAAAAAAGTAAAAAAAGTAAAAATAAACATGTGTAAAAAAAAATCCAAAAAAAAATAAAAAAAAAAAAAAAATATTCCCAATAAATTCATTACTTATTGTAAAAAAAAAAATAAAACAATAAAAGTACACATATATGGTATCGCGCGTCGTAACGCCCCCCCCTATAAAAATGTCCCAATAGTTAACCCCTTTTGTGAACCCCTTAAAAAATAAAAAATAAAAACGAAGCAAAAAATCAGTGCTTTATCATCATACGCTGAACAAAAAGTGGATAACCGCGATCAAAAAGACCGATATAAAAACATGGTACGCTGAAAACGTCATCTTGTCCCGCAAAAAAGAGCCGTCAACAGCTCATCAGCAAAAAAAAAAAAGTTATAGCTGCAGAATAAAGCGATGCAAAAATAATTATTTTTTATATAAAATTGTTTTTATTCTTATAAAAGCGCGAAACCATAAAAAAATGATATAATGAGGTTCGCCATAATCGTACTGACCCGAAGAATAAAATGCTTTATCAATTTTCCACACGCGGAAAAAATAAAAACGCCTCACCCCAAAGAAATTCTGAATTGCTGATTTTTGTTCATTCTAACCTCCCAAAAATCGAAATAAAAAGCGATCAAAAAATGTCACGTGCTCAAAATGGTACCAATAAAAGCGTCACCTCGTCCCGCAAAAATTAAGACCTCACATGACTTGTGGGCCAAAATATGCAAAAATTATAGCTCTCAAAATGTGGCGATGCAAAAAACTACTTTTTGCAATAAAAAGCGTTTTTAGCGTGACAGTGCCAATCATAAAAAACCGCTATAAATTTGTAAATCAACCCCCCTTTATCACCCCTTAGTTAGGGAAAAATAATAAAATAAAAAAAATGTATTTATTTCCATTTTCCATTAGGGTTAGGGTTAGGGTTTCGGCTAAAGTTAGGGTTAGGGTTGGCGCTAAAGTTAGGATTAGGGTTTAGAGTTTGGATTAGGGTTAGGGTTGGGATTAGGGTTGGACTAGGGTTAGGGGTGTGTTGGGGTTAGGGTTGGAGTTAGAATTGGGGGGTTTCCGCTGTTTAGGCACATCAGGGGCTCTCCAAAAGTGACATGGCGTCTGATCTCCCTTCCAGCCAATTTGCTTTGAAAAAGTCAACGGTGTTCCTTCACTTCTGAGCTCTGCCATGGTCCAAACAGTAGTTTATCCCCACATATGGGGTAACAGCGTACTCTGGACCCCAAGAGTTATTGTGAAATTTGTCCTATTTCTTCTGTTACCCTTGGGAAAATAAAAAATGGGGGCGAAAATATTATTTTTGTAAAAAAAAAGATTTTTTTGTTTTTACGGCTGTACATTATAAACTTCTGTGAAGCACTTGGGGCTTCATAGCGCTCCACACATCTAAAATTTAAATTCCTTGTGGGGTCTATTTTCCAAATGGGGTCACTTGTTGGGGATTTCCACTGTTTAGGCGCATCAGGGGCTCTCCAAATGCGACATGACGCCCCCGACCATTCCATCAAGTCTGCAATCCAAAACGTCACTATTCCCTTTCGAGCCCTGACATGCGCCCATACAGTAGTTTTCTCCCCCATATTGGGTATCAGCGTACTCAGGACAAATTGGACAACAACTTTTGGGGTCCATTTCTCCTGTTTACCTTGTGAAAAAAAAATATTGGGGGCGAAAAATCATTTTTGTAAAAAAAAAAAGGATTTTTTATTTTTACGGCTGTGCGTTATAAAACTTCTGTGAAGCACTTCGGGGTTCAAAGTGTCACCACACATCTAGGTAAGTTCCTAGTGGGGTCTATTTTCCAAAATGGGGTCACTTGTGGGGGGTTTCCACTGTTTAGGCGCATCAGGGGCTCTCCAAATGCGACATGACGCCCCAGACCATTCCATCAAAGTCTGCAATCCAAAACGTCACTATTTCCCCTTTCCGAGCCCTGACATGCGCCCATACAGTAGTTTTTCCCACATATTGGTATCGCGTACTCAGGACAAATTGGACAACAACTTTTGGGGTCCAATTTTCCTGTTACCCTTGTGAAAATAAAATATTGGGGGCGAAAAAATCATTTTTGTAAAAAAAAAGGATTTTTTATTTTTACGGCTGTGCGTTTATAACTTCTGTGAAGAAACTTCGGGGTTCAAAGTGCTCACCACACATCTAGATAAGTTCCTTGTGGGGTCTATTTTCAAAATGGGGTCACTTGTGGGGGGTTTCCACTGTTTAGGCGTATCAGGGGCTCTCCAATGCGACATGACGCCCCCAGACCATTCATCAAAGTCTGCAATCCAAAACGTCACTACTTCCCTTCCGAGCCCTGCGTGCACCCATACAGTAGTTTTCTCCTAATTATTGGGTATCAGCGTACTCAGGACAATTGGACAAAAACTTTTGGGTTCCAATTTTTCTTCTGTTACCTTGCGAAAATAAAATTTATTGGGGGCGAAAAAAATCATTTTTGTAAAAAAAAAAAAGGATTTTTTATTTTAAGGCTGTACGTTATAAAACTTTAGTGAAAACACCTGGGGGTTCAAAGTTCTCCCCACACATCTAGATAAGTTCCTTGAGGGGTTAGTTTCCAAAATGGTGTCATTTGTGGGGGGTTTCCACTGTTTAGGCAGATCAGGAGCTCTCCAAACACGACATGGCGTCCAGCCAATTCTGGTTGAAAAGTGAGACGGCGCTCCTTCCCTTCCAAACTCTGCCATGCACCCAAACAGTGGTATCCCCCCACATATGGGGTATCAGTGTACTCAGGACAAATTGCACAATAACTTTTGGAGTCTTGTTCCCTTGGAAAAATAAAATTCGGTGAAAAGATCTTTTTGTGGAAAAAATATGATTTTTAAATTTTACGGCTCTACGTTATAAACTTGTGTGAAGCACTTGAGGGTTCAAATTGCTCACCAAAGATCTAGATAAGTTCCTTAGGGGGTCTAGTTTCCCAAATGGGGTCATTTGTGGGGGGTTTCCACTGTTTAGGCACATCAGGGGCTCTCCAAATGCAACATGGCATCCAATCTCAATTCCAGCAATTTTGGTTGGAAAAAGTCAAATGGTGCTCCTTCCCTTCGAGCTCTGCCGTGCGCCAAACAGTGGTTCCCCCCATATGGGGCATCAGCGTACTCAGGGACAAATTGGACAACAACTTATGTGGTCCAATTTCTCCTGATACCCTTGGGAAAATAAAAATTAGTGACTAAAAGATAATTTTTGTGGGAAAAAAAATAGGATTTTTTATTTTCATGCCCGGGCATTATAAACTTGTGTGAAGACTTGGGGGTTCAAAGTGCTCACCAAAGATCTAGATAAGTTCCTTAGGGGTCTAGTTTCCAAAATGGGGTCACTTGTGGGGGATTTCCACTGTTTAGGCTCATCTGGGGCACTGCAAACGGAACATGACCCCCATCAACGTCTGCATTCCAAAACGTTACTACTTCCTTTCCAAGCCCTGCCGTGCGCCACAAACAGTTTTCCACCCCCACATATGGGGTATCAGCGTACTCAGGACAAATTGGACAAACAACTTTTGGGGTCCAATTTCCTTGGGAAAATTCAAAAATTTAGGACTAAAAAATCATTTTTGTGGAAATTTTTTTTTTTTTTTTTCACACCCACGGCATTATAAACTTTTGTGAAACACTTGGGGGTTCAAAGTGCTCACAACAGATCTAGATAAGTACCTTAGGGGGTCTTAGTTTCCAAAATGGTGTCACTTGTGGGGGGTTTCCACTGTTTAGGCGCATCAGAGGTTCTCCAAGCGCGACATGGCGTCCAATCTCAACTCCAGCCATTTTAGTTTGAAAAAGTCAAACGGCGGCTCCTTCCCTTACGAGCTCTGCCGTGTGCCCAAACAGTGGTTTTCCCCCACATATGGGGTATTGGCGTACTCAGGAGAAATTGCTAACAACCTTATCTGTCCATTTTCTCCTTTTACCCTTGTGAAAATAAAAAAAAGTTTGTAAAAGATCATTTTTGTGGCTAAAAGTTAAATATTCATTTTTTCCTTCCACGTTGCTTTAGTTCCTGTGAAGCACCTGAAGGGTTAATAAACTTCTTGAATGTGGTTTTGAGTACCTTGAGGGGTGCAGTTTTTAGAATGGTGTCACTTTTGGGTATTTTCTGTCATGTAGACCCCTCAAAGTGACTTCAATGAGAGGTGGTCCCTAAAAAAAATGGCTTTGTAAATTTTGTTGTAAAAATGAGAAATCGCTGGTCAACTTTTAACCCTTATAACTTCCTAACAAAAAAAAAATTTTGATTCCAAAATTGTGCTGATGTAAAGTAGACATGTGGGAAATGTTATTTCTTAACTATTTTGTGTGACATATTTCTCTGTTTTAAGGGAATAAAAATTCAAAGTTTGAAAATTGCTAAATTTTCAAAATTTTCGCCTATTTGCGTTTTTTTCAAAAATAAACGCAAGTTATATGGAAGAAATTTTACACTAACATGAAGTACAATATGTCACGGAGAAAACAATCTCAGAATCGCGAAGATCCGTTGAAGCGTTCCGGAGTTATAACCTCATAAAGGACAGTGGTCAGAATTGTAAAAATTGTCCCGGTCATTAACGTGCAAACACCCTTGGGGGTGAAGGGGTTAATGAAGTAGGTTGGACCCAATCACAGATGGCCTGAACCTTGACCGGGTCCATTTCAATAACAGATGGGGACAAAATGAATCCCAGAAATGAGATCCTCTGTACGCCAAAAAGACACTTTGATCCCTTCACATACAGAGCATTCTCTCTCAAAATCTGGAATACAGTTCGAACATGTTTCACATGAGAGTCCCAGTCATTAGAAAAAATCAAGATATCATCCAAATAAACAATCAGAAATTTGTCCACAAAATCCCTGAAAATGTCATTCATGAAGGACTGGAAGACGGAAGGAGCATTAGTGAGCCCAAAGGGCATCACTAGGTACTCAAAATGCCCTTCAGGGGTATTGAATGCCGTCTTCCATTCATCCCCTTGCTTAATGCGAATAAGGTTATACGCCCCCTGAGGTCAAGCTTGGTAAACCAAGTAGTGTTTTTCACCCTGGAAAACAGGTCAGAAATCAAGGGTAACGGGTATTGATATTTCACAGTAATATTGTTCAAGAGACGATAATCAATACACGGCCTTAATGAACCATCTTTTTTGGCCACAAAGAAAAAACCGGCACCTAAGGGTGAAGAGGATGGTCTGATATGACCCTTCTCCAATGATTCCTTGATATAAGACCGCATAGCGTCATGTTCAGGTACAGACAAGTTAAAAAGGCGACCTTTAGGGAATTTACTACCCGGCACTAATTCAATAGCGCAGTCATAGCTCCTATGGGGAGGCAAGGATGCAGATTTACTTTCGCTAAACACATCAGAAAAATCAAACAAAAAGTCAGGAACATCCTGAGCCTGGGGGGAGGCAGAAAAAACAGGAGTGTTGGTATTAACACATTGGCAGCCCCAACTGGTTACAGACACAGATTTCCAATCCAAAACAGGATTATGAGACTGTAACCAAGGGAAACCCAGCACGATAATGTCATGCAGATTATATAGAACCAAAAATTTGCAGCACTCCTGGTGATCAGGTTCAACCCTCATTATCACCTGAGTAGAAAACTGGGGTTTATTCTCAGCCAAAGGGGTAGAATCGATCCCCAGTAGGGGAATAGACTTCTGTAGGGGTATCAAGGGAAACCCACAACGTTTAGCAAAATCATAATCCATCAGGTTAATAGCTGCTCCAGAATCAACGAAAGCCTGAGCAGAAAATGAGGACAGAGAGCATATCAGAGTGACAGTTAATAAAAACTTAGTCTGAACACTACCCAAGACAACTGAGCGTGCAAAACGTCTTCCCCGCTTAGGGCAGACTGAAATAGCATGAGAGGCATCACCACAGTAGAAACATAACCCATTGCGCATTCGAAACTCATGACGCTGTGCCCCAGACACCACTCTATCACACTGCATGGGTTCAGAAGCTGGTTCACAAAGGCAACACCATTCCACGCATACTTCTCCGCTCACGCAAACGTCTGTCAATTTGAATCGCTAATGACATAGAATCATTGAGACCAGAGGGGACAGGGAATCCCACCATAACATCCTTTACATTATCTGACAGACCCTTCCGGAAAAGGGCCGCCAAAGCGTCGTCATTCCATTTGGTCAGGACTGCCCACCTACGGAATCTCTGACAGTATAACTCAGCGTCATCAAGCCCCTGATTTAATGCCAACAAGGTTTTTTCAGCTTGATCAGTGACATTAGGCTCATCGTACAATAACCCCAAAGCCTGAAAAAACGCATCAACATCACTCAAAACAGGATCCCCAGGTATCAGGGAAAAAGCCCAATCCTGAGGATCGCCGCGCAGGAGAGAGATGATAATTTGAACCTGCTGCGCTGCATTTCCTGAGGACTTAGATTTTAAGGCAAAAAACAATTTACAATTATTTTTGAAATTCTGAAACTTAGCTCGATCCCCTAAAAACAAATCTGGCATGGGGATCCTAGGTTCCACAACAGGCAACCTAGCAAGATATGCAGCAATACTCTGAACCTCAGTGGCAAGCTGATCCACACGGCCAGACAACTGTGCAAACTCCATTGGGAGAAAAGATCCTCCCCAGCACCCAGAGATACAGAGGAAAAAAAAAAAAAAAATGCAACAAACAGAAAAATATCTCTGACAACTCTGACAACTTTTTTTTTTTCACAATATTTTTTTTCCTTCTGTGAGTACCATACAATTTCAATTTTTAGGCCGGTGATACTGTTATGTCTCGGTAGCTGAGGAGTGCAGGTAAAAAAGGCAATACACCAGAGCAGTTGGAATCTATGAGATTGCAGTACCCTGACTAACCACCACAACTAGAGGCAGCCGTGGAGCGTTCCTACGTTGGTCCTAGACGCCTCGTCACAGCCTGAGAAACTAACTACACCTAAAGATAGAAATAGGAAAGCTATCTGCCCCGGAGCAGAACCCCAAAGATAACAGAAAGCCCCCAAACATGTAATGGCGGTTAGACAAGAGGAAATACTGACACAGAAAGAAAATAGTATGAGCAAACGCTGGGGCCCAAACTATCTAAATAGAAAAGGATAGGAAGGGTACTTACTGCAATCCCAGAAAACCCTGAAAAGCACCAACTCTACTAATTTCAAAATCACCTGAGATCACACGACCTCTACCACCTAAATTAGTTCTCTAGTGTAACAAAATAAAAACAGCAGCCACTGAAAAAACTGGAAAAAGCAAAAGAACAAAACTCAGTGGCTGAACTAAACTGAGAGGGCAGAAGCCCCCGGAGGGGACCCTGAAGGCCCCCAAAGAAGTGCAGGACAAAATGCAAAAATATAGCACAAACACAAAAGAAGCAAAAGTCTTATCTGTAAGCAGGAGATGCAGACACGACACAGCAGGCTACAAGGGAAACTGGAATGAAGGATTCAGACCAGAACAATTGATCACCGGCAACCCTGATGGGAAAATGACTCCCTTATATAAGACCAGTCAGTAACACCTGATTCCCAGTCCTCACAATCTTCACTAGCACCGCTTGTAACCACCAGAGGGAGCCTCTGCTCAGAACTCATCTCAAACCCATTCACAACAGGGTTCCCTCTGGGATCTTTGGAGCAAAAGGAGTCTACCTTTATGTTTTCGATGCTGGCGAAGAGATCTATGACCGGGAGACCCCACATTTCCACAATTGGTTTAAAATGGACTCTTTTAGCATCAACTCACCCTGTTTTAACTGGGTGCTGCTCAGAAAGTCTGCCTTGTGGTTTTCCATCCAGAACAACAGCTGGAGACCTCGTCGCCAGTTGCTGCAGCAGTCCCTGTAATTCCGGAAAGACCTAAGATGTGCAATCAAGCTACCCAAACCTCGGTGTTGGGTCGTGAACTCTTCCTATTAGTAGTACCAGAACCAGAACTACCTCGACCAGGAGGTTGCAGGCCAGAGGACCTGCCCTGGAAACAGAAGAAGTAAACAAGAAAAGTGATAAAGCATGACTGTAAATAGTTGAGTTACCTGGTTAGGTTTTGTTGCATTAAGGACAATGTGTTCATGTTGAATTAAAGGGACAGTGTGGTCATGGACAGTGAATGGCCAGAACTTTCCATTGTAAATAGTTAGCACTTAATGTGCTCTTTATTGGTTTTACAGTGACCATCTGAGAGTGTGCTTGAGGCACTCTATGTTCTACCGCAGTCTACAGAACAAAAACCGTCTGACGTGGCTGCGCCTACGTTGGAGGTTTGAGATGGGTCCCCCATATTGCACTTAGGAAAAGAAGAATACCCCGGTTCGGGATTTTACTGAACTCTGTTGCACTTGAAAAGAAAAGTTTTATTGATAGTAAAGTTATATTTCATGTTTAGATAGTTTCTATTTATAGAGAAGAGCTATATTTCATATTATAGTTTTTGTTGATGGTAAAGCTATATTTCATATTTATAGAAAGTTGGTAATTATATTAAAGTAATATTTATATAGTGGTTATATGCAACGTTTAAGTGAAGGGTACCTCCCATAAAGGGAAGAAACGTGACAGTGACTGTTACTGTTATACTTGTTGTGATGCATCACAGAAAAATTTTGCATGTTGTAACAATTGTTTGCTCTGTTCCAACCCGAGGACATGCTGTGTTTAACAGGGGGGGATGTGGTGCCCCTGAGGTCCAGTCACCACAGAGAGTACTGCATCTCAGTCGGAGGTGTGGTGCTCCGCTCTTGGGTAAGGAGGGGACATCACACAGAAGCCACACACTTACATCCAACACCAGACCTCTTAGAACCGGTGAGGTGCTAGGTAGAGGGTGTGGATGGAGAAAGAAGAAGAGGAGGAGCTTAGTGAGTGGTCTGAGAGACCACAGGCAGTGTGACAGTTGGAGCTCAGGAGAGAAGCTGAATGGAGTTGAAGGGAGTGACGGTTGGAGGAGGAGTAGGCAGTTGGTGCTGGGGACTTGAGCAGAGAGGAGCTCGTCCCTGGACCAGAGGACAGTAGAGAGAGAAGAAAGACAGAAGAGACAGAAAGATAAGCTTGAGAGAGAGAGGAAGAAGAGGTACTAGGAGAATGGGAATTGAGGAATCCACTCGTGGCACCCAAATCCACGCTGACTGTAGTCGGGTGGAGGGACCAGGTCACAGTAGGGGATCGGCCCCAGGCTAGTGGAGAAACTAAGGACTCAGCTAGCAAACCAGAGGCTGTGGTAACTGCATGTACTACTGCCACATTCGCACACATTCACTGAAAAGACAGCCAGATAGGACCATGGGCACCCAGAGCACGTCGCCCGACAAGATCCGAGGCTGCTGGCTTGGGACACTGTGTGTGAGGTGCAGGGCAGTAGAGGCGGGAGCCAGCGCAGGGAGACGGCCCGAGAAAGGAACATAAGAAGGAGGTCCTGGCAAAGTGTACCCCAAACTACCAGAGAGCTGTCTGGACCACCTACCCGGGGGACACAGCACCCCGCCACCACAACCACCACCATCATCTTTAACACCATAACTGCCCTGGGGCTTAGCTCTACCCATGGTGAGCCGTAACAACTTTGCTGCGTCACCAACTGCCCAGTGGAACTGAACTGCAGCGTCGGCCATCTTATTGCCGAATACCACTGGTGGCGTCACAAACTTATTTCCCCTCAAACTACTCCATCATCATCTTTATTCCCTTTTACTTCATCCTTTACATATTCAAAAATTTTATTGGACGCCCAGGGCCACGGACCGGGTCACTTCTGCCGTGACACTTTCCCTTTAAGAACCTTCGGCCCGATACCGAGTACCCCGCAGCACTGGTGGGGCGCTCCATTTACACTTGCCAGGGTAAGTCAATGGCCCATGAAAAAACAAAGGATAGAATACGTATGTCATCCTTGTATTGTCTGTATTTTACGATTCAATGGGAAGAAGCTAGGGAAGGTTTTTCTTCATATGAGAAAAAAACAATTAAACAAAGATTTTAAAAACTGACACATGGACCAAAAAAAAATAGAAAAAACGTCAATGTAAAAAAAAACGCTATTATCCTGCAGATATGGGGTTAATCTGTAGATTAATAGCAATCTGAAGCAATCACTGAAGGCCGGAAGGAAATTAACTTTAGCTGTCAGTCAGTACCAGGGCCCCCAACATGACTGAAAGCCCAAGGCTGTCAGAAGGCATAAAGTTCATTTCATTGCACCAGTGGAGCTTTCAGTGCGTGTACCGAGCATCTTCATAACACTATCAACCTGCAGATTAATCCCATCTTTGCAGGTTAATAGCGTTTTTTTTACATGACAGGTTCTCTCTAAGAAATACTGATCATTTGTCACATATGAGGGAATAAAACCTGACATGTAGAACAGCACAGGCTTTATAGTTTGCGCTCTGTTGTCGCTTTGTAGTAATATTGGGCATGTATCTAACAGCGCATTGATCATATCTGCTATGCGCTGCATTTTGCACCAAATCTTCTGTATGTGAGACTCGCAAGGATTTTGCTAGTAGGAGTAACCTTAGCACAGGCCTTCTCTAGGCAAAACATCAATTGACAAGAATCCAGGTAAACAAGTCAAGAGAACAGAAAAACATGACCAAAGTACACTTACACTCTTCATGTACAAAGACTGTGCACAGGGAGATAGTGGACATGAGATAAATGTTTTAAGGGAACCTGTCAGCAGGGTTAGGCATAGTACCCTACACACAGTATCAGATCGGCGCCGTTATACTGAATAAAACGATACCTTGGTTGATGAAATCCGTCTTGTGACTGTTTCTTAATCTTTATTTTCAGTTTTGTGTTATGATATGCTCGTGTCCTTAGGCGGGCGGGTATGTGGTGCTCTGATTAGGTATTCATAATGCAGACTGCTGACATTTCACTGATCCCTCACTGACCCCATCCCATCTTAGGGCAGATGGGAGAATCTCATTAACACAAAACTGAAAATAAAGATTAAGAAACAGCCACAAGACGGATTTCATCAACCAAGGTATCATTTTATTCAGTGTAACGGCGCCGCCTGACAGTGTATGTAGGGTACTATGCCTAACCCTGCTGACAGGTTCCCTCCAGCAGGTTCCCTTTAAAGAGCTAAGTATTGCAATGAATTGTCTCAGATTGCAGCACAACTCCTTTGTCAGTACCAGGTACATCACCAAGTGCTGTTTCTGGAAACAAAAATCAGAATTTTTTTCACATACAATTTACACTCCCCGAGACTCCTAATCTAAATTAAACCATGATGTGATTGGACTGAGCAAAGAGCCTGATGGGATGCGTCACCTAGCTAAATTTGTGGCGCATCTAATATGCAGATGGTGCCTTCTGGCAGATGCTGAGAATATGATTTGTCCCAACACTTTCAGATATTTCTCTGAAACTTTCAACCCCATTTACTTCAATGGGGAAGTGCTGCAATACCAAACACAATCCATAGATAAGGGAGGCACTATTTCTAAAGGAAAGCAGCCACATTTTTCTTATCCTAGATAAACCATCATCCCCATTATCTGAATGCAAGGAAGAGTGTGAACTTGTGATAATTATGCAGTAACACGTTGTCATCTCTGCTCCGTCCTGTCTTCCAGCACAAGATTAAAAATGCTCCGACTCGATTTCCAGCTTCATTGTTTGATCATTGATACTGGATCCTGATTCCCAAGAGAATACCACCAACCCAATATTGTGAAAGAAACGCACAAAACACTTTTATTCGAAGTTGCTGTCTCTTTTATCACTTAAATGTAACTCTCATCATTCTCCCCTGCTCATGCTGATCGCCGGCAGAGCAGGGGAGAATGATGAGAGCTGTGTTCAGCACACGGCGCCGGGGAACAGAGCTTACTGTAACACTTCTTCCCCGGCGCTGATGCATTTCACATGGATGACATCAATGTGTGTGCACATGTGCAGGACGTTTTGTGGCCCATGTTCACATTAAAAAACAACATGTCAGCATGCTTTGCCCATGGACACACGGTCCGTGGAAACACACTGACATGTGCACAGACCCATTCACTTGAATAGGCAAATAGCGCTCTGTTCCTCCAGAGTCTCTCCGTATAGCTAAGTAGTACTGTAGAGCCACGTATGGGGTATTGCAATGTTCAGTAGAAATTGTGGGACATATTTGGTACGATTTTTACTCACTTCTTGTGTGAAAATTTACAATCTTGGCTAAAACAACATTTTGGTGGTAAACATGTAGTTATTTTGCCTTCAATACCCAATGGTATAAAATTCTGTGACACACCCGTGGTGTCAATATGATCACTGCACCCCTAGATGAATTCATTGAGAGGTGTAGTTTGTAAAGTGGGGTCACTTATGGGGGGTTCTGCTTTTCTAGCACCTCATGGGCTCTCCCAGTGGGTCATGGCACCTGCAAACCATAACAGTAAAATCTGGCACTCCTTGCCTTCTGAGCTTTGCTTTGTGCCTGAAAAATATTTCCCTATTACATGTAGGGTATTGGCGCACTCAGGATAAAAATGGACCTCAGATTGTTGTAAAAAAAATTCCTATTAGCCCTTAGAAAAGTTAAAAACTTGGGGCTAAAACAACATTTTAGTGGTAAAAATGTAATTTACTTTCTTCACCGCTCAGTGGTATAAAATGTTGTGAGGCACATGTGGTGTTAATATGATCACTGCACCCCTAGATGAATTCATTGGGGAGTGTAGTTTGCAAAATGAGTTCAAATATAGGGGTTTCTGTTGTTCTGGCACCTCAGGGGCTCTGCCAATGTGACATGGCACCCTCAAACCATTCCAGCAAAATCTGAACTCCAATTTGGCGCCTTTCCTTCTAAGCTTTGCACAGCGCCTCAAAAGTAATATTCCCCTACATATGGGGTATCGAAATATTCAAGAGAAATTGCACAAGTTTTGAGGTCCAATTTCTCCTGTTACCCTTGGTAAAATAAAAAATTGGGGGCAAAAATATTTTGTGGAAAAAATATTTTTTATTTTTACGGCTCTACGTTATAAACTTCTGTGAAGCACTTGGGGTTCAAAGTGCTCATCACACATCTAGACAAGTTCCTTGGGGGGTCTAGTTTCCAAAATGGTGTCACTTATGGGAGGTTTCCACTGTTTAGGCACATCAGGGGCTTTCCAAACCGACATGGCGTCTGATCTCAATTCCAGCCAATTTTGCTTTGAAAAACTCGAACTGTGCTCCGTCCCTTCCGAGCTCTGCCATGCGTCCAAACAGTGGTTTACCCCCACATATGGGGTATCAGTGTACTCAGGACACATTGAGCAACTTTTGAGGTCCAATTTCTCCTGTTACTCTTGGTAAAATAAAAAATTTGGGATCTGAAGTAAATTTTTTGTGAAAAGAAATTAAACGCATTCCAAACCTGGAAGCACCTGAAGGGTTAATAAACTTCTTGAATGTGGTTTTGAGCACTTCGAGGGGTGCAGTTTTTAGAATGGTGTCACTTTTGTTAGAGCAATTGGTTTTCTTTTGCACACAAAATTACCAAACTGCTAAACACTCAGGCCCCGAGTAATCAAGATTATTATTCTTTATTATTATAGCGCCATTTATTCCATGGCGCTTTACATGTGAGGTGGGCTATACATAATAAATACAAGTACAGTAATCTTAGACAATACAAGTTACGACTGCTACAGGAGAGAGGATACTGCCCGTGATGGCTCACAATCTTCAAGGGATGGGTGAGGATACACTAGGCGAGGCTAGAGCTGGTCGTGCAGCGGTTTGGTGGATCGTTGGTTACTGCAGGTTGTAGGCTTGTCAGAAGAGGTAGGTCTTCAGGTTCTTTTTGAAGGTTTCCATGGTAGGTGAGTCTGATATGTTGTGGTAGAGTTCCAGAGTAGGGGGGATGCGCGGGAGAAATCTTGTATGCGATTGTGGGAAGAGGAGATAAGAGGGGAGAGGAGATCTTGTGAGGATCGGAGGTTGCGTGCAGGTAAGTAACGGGAGACGAGGTCACAGATGTATGGAGGAGACAGGTTGTGGATAGCTTTGTATGTCATGATTAGGGTTTTGAACTGGAGTCTTTGTGTAATGGGGAGCCAGTGCAGGGATTGACAGAGGGGAGAGGCCGGGGAGTAGTGGGGGGACAGGTGGATTAGTCGGGCAGCAGAGTTTAGAATAGATTGGAGGGGTGCGAGAGTGTTAGAGGGGAGGCCACAGAGCAGGAGGTTGCAGTAGTCGAGGCGGGAGATGATGAGGGCATGGACTAGGGTTTTTGCAGATTCTTGGTTGAGGAATGTACGGATCCGTGAGATATTTTTGAGTTGAAATCGGCAGGAGGTGGAGAGGGCTGGGATATGTGGTTTAAAAGAGAGATCAGTGTCAAGGATAACCCTGAGGCAGTGAGCTTGTGAGACTGGAGAGAGTGGGCAGTCGTTTACATTAATTGATAGGTCCACTGGAGGGGTTGTGTGAGATGGGGGAAAGATGATGAATTCTGTTTTGTCCATATTAAGTTTTAGGAATCTAGCGGAGAAGGATGAAATAGCGGACAGACATTGAGGGATTCTGATTAGTAGGGAGGTGATATCTGGTCCAGAGATGTAGATCTGTGTGTCATCAGCATAGAGGTGATCTTCAAAGCCATGAGATTCTATGAGCTGTCCGAGGCTGAAGGTGTAAATGGAGAAGAGCAGGGGCCCTAGGACTGGTAGGGGGCGTGGTGAGGAGGTGGTGTGCAAGTGGGAGATGCTGAATGTCCGGTCTGATAGGTATGCCGCGATCCAAGATAGGGCCAAGTCTGTGATACCAAGAGATGAGAGGGGCTGTAGTAATATGGAATGGTCCACTGTGTCAAAGGCAGAGGATATGTCCAGTAGGAGGACAGAGTAGTGTCACTTGGCCTTGGCAGTTAATAGGTCATTGGTGACCTTAGTTAGGGCAGTTTCAGTGGAGTGGTGTGGCCGGAAGCTAGATTGTAAGTGGTCGAGGAGGGAGCAAGAAGAGAGGTGGGAGGACGGTTCAAGTTGTTTGAGGCATAGGGGAGAAGTGATATAGGGCGATAGCTAGATACAGAGGATGGGTCAAGAGAGGGCTTTTTGAGGATAGGTGTGATTGAGGCATGTTTAAAGGTTGGGGGAAAACACCAGTTGTTAGTGATAGGTTGAAGAGATGGGTTAGGGTTGGGATGAAGACTGTGGTGAGGTTTGGGATGAAGTGGGATGGGATTGGGTCAAGTGCACAGGTAGTGAGATTTGTCTTGAAAGTAGAGTGGAGAAGTCGATCTTCTGTAATGGTGAAGTTGGTTTTGGAGGAGGAGGGCCAGGGCAGTTAGGAGGAAGGGCTGTGGGGGGTGTTGACCAAAACTGAGTCTGATGTTATCAATCTTCTCTTGAAAAATGAGGCAAAGTCTTCAGCTGATATGGTCCACTGTGTCAAAGGCAGAGGATATGTCCAGTAGGAGGACAGAGTAGTGTCACTTGGCCTTGGCAGTTAATAGGTCATTGGTGACCTTAGTTAGGGCAGTTTCAGTGGAGTGGTGTGGCCGGAAGCTAGATTGTAAGTGGTCGAGGAGGGAGCAAGAAGAGAGGTGGGAGGACGGTTCAAGTTGTTTGAGGCATAGGGGAGAAGTGATATAGGGCGATAGCTAGATACAGAGGATGGGTCAAGAGAGGGCTTTTTGAGGATAGGTGTGATTGAGGCATGTTTAAAGGTTGAGGGGAAAACACCAGTTGTTAGTGATAGGTTGAAGAGATGGGTTAGGGTTGGGATGAAGACTGTGGTGAGGTTTGGGATGAAGTGGGATGGGATTGGGTCAAGTGCACAGGTAGTGAGATTTGATCTTGAAAGTAGAGTGGAGAGTCGATCTTCTGTAAATGGTGAAGTTGGTTTTGGAGGAGGAGGGCAGGGCAGTTAGGAGGAAGGGCTCTGGGGGTTGTTGACCAAAACTGAGTCTGATGTTATCAATCTTCTCTTTGAAAAATGAGGCAAAGTCTTCAGCTGAGATGAGGGGGGAGGGAGGAGGTGCTGGGGGGCGGAGGAGAGAATTGAAGGTGTTGAATAACTGTTTAGGGGTTGTGAGACAGGGAGGATATGAGATGAGAAGTAGGTTTGTTTTGCTGCGAGTGTGGTCTTGAAAGTAGTGAGGGACTGTTTGAATGTGATGAAGTCCTCTTTGGAGTGGGATCTTTTCCATCTTCGCTCAGCAGCCCTAGAAGCTCGCCTCAGTTCTTTGGTCAGGCTGGTGTGCCAGGGCTGTCTGTTGATTTTGCGAGCTTTGGTATGTGTGAGAGGAACGACAGATTCCAGAGCTGCAGCTATTGTGTTATATAGAGCGGCAGCGGTATCCGCATTGTGTAGGGAACTTATGTCTGTAAGAGGGAGGAGGGATTCATACAGTGAGTGTAGACCGAGATGTTTAAAATTTCTGCGAGGGTGTGCAAGTTTGTGGGGTGGGGATTGTGGACCTGGAGAGGAGAGGGAAGAGAATGTAAGTAGGTTGTGGTCAGTAAGAGGAAGAGGTGGGTTAGAAAGGTTAGATAGGGAGCAGAGGCGGGTGAAGATGAGGTCTAGTGTGTGGCCATTTTGTGAGTGGCTGCAGAAGACCATTGAGTGTGGCTGAAGGAGGAAGTGAGAGATAGAAGTTTAGTGGCAGCTGAGAGGGAAGTGTCAATGGGGATGTTGAAGTCGCCCAATATGATAATGGTATGTCAGTGGAAAGGAAATGAAGTTGCCAGGTGGTGAAGTGGTCGAAGAAGGTGGTGGCTGGTCCTGGGGGCGGTAAATGACAGCTAGTTGAAGGTTGGAGGGGGAGTAGATGCGCACAGAGTGCACCCCAAAGGAAGGGAGGGTAAGAGGGTGGCAGTGGGATTGGGGTGAAGGAACAGTTATCTGACAGGAGAAAACCAACTCCTCCGTCCATGCTTGCTGCTGGGGCGGGGGTGTGTGGGAAAGGTGGAATCCACCATATGAGAGTGCAGGAGAGGCTGTGTCAGAGGGGGTGAGCCAGGTTTCAGTGATGGCGAGGAAAGAAAGTTTGTTAATAACAAAAAGAGCATGGATGAAGGAAAGTTTGTTGCAGACAGAGCGAGCGTTCCACAGAGCTCCTGTTAGTGGGACTGGGGAAGCTGGGGCCGGACGAATGGATATAAGGTTGGAGAGGTTACGGAAATTTGTGATAGAGCGTGGATGGGAGGTAGAAATGACTGTGGGGATGAGGTGAGGAGGACCAGGATTTGGAGAGAGATCACCGGCAGGGAGGAGTAGAGAGAGTGTTAGCAGGAGAGGGCATGGGGGGCAGTCTGTGTTTGGAGACAGAGGATTGTATGTTGAGAAACAGATCTGAGGAAGAGGTGAGATGGATTGGGAAGATTGAAGAAGAGATGAACAGTTCTTTACTTGGTGTAGGGATTAGGGGGGTTAGCAGAAAGTGAAGGATTATAGGGGTCAGAGTGAAAGTGAACAGAAACATTGTTTACAGTGACTGTATCCAGTTACCTTCAGTTCCCTTCTGGTTCAGTTCTGGCTTAATTCATATCTCACACTTATGAAATACATACTGCATGTTGACAACATTATTGATGAGATGTGCTGGAGTTAGATGCACCCGATCCATTAATAGGCGTACACGTCACTTAATCAGTCAGGATCGCCGAATGAGTGCTGTGCACCTTGCCACAAATCCTACTCCTGTCCCTGCTGGAGTAAAGATTTGTGGCACAGTGAATACTACCGCTCGTCAAAATTTGTTGAGCGGCGGTTATCACGCCCCTATTCTGCCACGGATCTGCCCTCTTTGTTGAAGCTGGGCGAAAATGGCGTGAGAACGCGAAAAGTCGCAATATTTTAGAGCAGCCTCGTGTTTCACTAAAGGTTGTAAGTCTTCTAATAATTTTTACATCAGAATATTGGCGTAAAAGCGTTAATGAATCTGGCCCAACGACTCCTAAGGTCACACAGACTTTTACAGAAGACAGTTCTCCCCATGCGTGTCCTTGTGGTGCTCCATGACTCTTTTTAAGTGTCATTTAAGAACACACTGCAAATAGCATACTAAACCTAGGTCTTGTAGTCAGTATCTCTAATTAGTTCAGTGTCTGACATGAGAGCAGCTTTAAAAAAAAAAAAGACACCTGGCACTTTTTTTTTATTATTTATTGAGCTGAGTAAACAATCTACCTGATGAATGGTTGCCATCTTCTGGTAGAGATTAGTACTACACATACTAAATGTAAGGCAAGCTGGCTGCATGATCAGAACTCTGCTCGCCAAGACAAGATTGTGCACCCAAAGGCAGAGTTTTGGTCGTCCGACTAGTTGTAACGTATGGCGATATCATTTAAGGGGTACAAGTATATCCTTATGAAAAAAGGCAGATATTTTGTATACAGCACTTAGAAATATGTCAAACAAAATTATCAGCAGATGAGCCCAGTAAACTGCTGACGGGCCACATAGGTGCATAATACTTGGCGCTATATGAACGAGAAAAATAAAGTATAAAACTAAAAAAAAAAATAAAAAACGAGAAAAACAAAAGAACGCAAATGAAATATGGATGAAACAGTCAAGAACGAAAATATGTCTTCATTGTGTTATCTTTTTACATGGACCCCAACAGACGTTAACGGCCGAGTCTGACCCACAAAATGGATGAGAATAAGCCGTGTTGTTAATAGTCCCAAGAACTGGAGACACGGATACATTTTTAATATGGACATGTATATGGATCGATGAAATAACGGATCAGTGTGTGGTCTGTGGGAAAGAAAAAGGACATGTCATACGGATGTGTGAATATAGTCTAATACATATCTATGAACACTAATATGTAAGAAAATACAGAAAACTCACATAACATAATTCTGAAATATTTTCACATTAAATTTTATTATTTTTGATAAATATTCTTAAAAGGTACGCTGACAAAGTTGTGAGAAGTACAACAAGGCAATTCTGAAAAAAATAAGGTATTAATGACTTTTCTAAGATTAGCCGTGGATCAATACATAAGTTAATACAGAATTATCTGCCATACACGACATTGTGGAAAATATGCCGCCATGTTACTACTGTAAGGAGTGGCTTATGGCGTCACCTACACGGTAAGAGGCGAGAACAGCACTTTTGGAGTGAGCCAATTCCTCATCACTTCACATTGAACTGTGACATCATTTGCTTCCGTGGCAGACAGTGAATTAGTAGGAGATCCTGCCACGTACGCGGTTCAGGCCACAGGACAGGCGTCAGTAGCTTGTGTAGGTGACCTGTGCAGTCCCGGCAAAATATATTCTACACATACTGGTGCCATAAAAACATACACACAAACACACATTAGGAAGATTACATTTTTAAAGCCAAAATTAGGAAAGGGTATTTAAAAAAAAATCTCTTGAAATAATATAAAAAGAAAGCTTAAGTGCACATTAAAGGGAATCTGTCAGTAGGATCAGCCATAGCAAGCCGTCTATATGAGCATGCAGGTCACAGGAAGCCAAATAAAATACCTTGGTATCTGTAATGTTTTATTCCAGAGAAATCCACGGTTTTCTTATATGTAAATGATCTGTTCCAGGCTACGGGCCGGACATAGATCTCCCTGAGAATCTGCCTCCAGAGCTTAGTGTGAATGAAAGGGGACATTACCAGTGTTTTGTAATGGCTCTCAGTGTGATATGTTGTGGCCGCTCTATGCTCTCCTGATCTCACTGCAGAGCTGTGTGTGATTATAAGGCAGGGGTCACACCAGTGTATATTCTCTCATCCGAAAGAACAGAGCAGATTATGCTAATCGCACTCTGATCAAACTGAGCACAGTGTGATCCAATTCTATTGAATGAGGAGAAGATGGGGAAAAAATTCTTCATCTTCTCCATTCTGTTAGTCTTTGAAAATTAGACTGCACTTAGATGTCATCCGAGTGCAGTCAGATGGTTTCCATAGACTCATTCACTTGTAAAGCTGAGTGCGATCTGAATATCGGATCAAACTCAGCAATGCTACGATTTTTTGTCCGATGAAAAAAACGGACCCATAGATTAACACTGTCAGATCGCACTCGGATCGAAAATACGGTCATGTGCACAAGCCCTTAAACATCTGCACATGTCCTCTCAGCGCTTCAGCTTCCATCTCGCAAGCAGCTATTTTTGCAATATTGTTGCAATACAGCAGAGCTGTGAGAGCTGCAGCTGCTAATGTGTTTGTAAGGAGGCAAAGTTCAGTCCTACTGTCCTGTTTTGGTTACATGTCTCACACTGGTAATTTTCCCCTTTCATGTATATAATCTCTGGAGGCAGATTCACATGCAGATCATTGACCGGCCCATAGATCTTAACAGTTCATTTACATATTAAGAAAATATGGATTTCTCTGGAAATTGGCAACATCAGATTGCAGATATCAAGGAGGTATCATTTTATTCAGCTCCCTATGACCTACGTGCCCTTTAACAAGCTCCTATAGTTAATGCAGCAGCAGGGCACATGTGTAACAGGCCGCTCTATTCTGCTTCTCCAAGTGTTCTTCACATTGCTCTTTCTTGCAGTGTATTTTTCATCTGGATTGTCAGGATGGAAAATCTGCACTATGGTATAAACGTGGTGGATGATATATTAACTAATCTCATACACACCCTGCAGAAACACTGTGGTGCTGATATGCACCACAGATATCTCCCTTTATAATACAAACAGTAGAGTCGGCAGTATATCTGCAGTACTACGCAGTGGAAACCATTGTGAGAACTGGAACATTTACTGTTGATTCTGCCATCACAAATTTGTGGATGTTCCACAAAAATATGTCCGTGTGGAAGTACCTGAACACACAGATGGGGCAAATCTGCAACAGAGAAAGCTTCTGCAAACTGGATCTTCTGCATGAAAAAAGTAAATGTACGCATGGGGCAGCACGGTGGCTCAGTGGTTAGCACTGTTGCTTTGCAGTGCTGGGGTCCTGGGTTCGTATCCAACCAAGGACAACATCTGCAAGGAGTTTGTATGTTCTCCCCATGTTTGCATCGGGTTCCCCTCGTTTCCTCCCTCACTCCAAAGACACACTGATAGGGAATCTAGATTGTGAGCCCCGATGGGGACAGTGGTTATTGTGTCTGTAAAGCGCTGCGGAATTAATGGTGCTATGTAAGTGAGCAAAATATAAACTGAATGTGCTTCAAGTTGTACATCGGGTATTGACATGAATACACTAATGCTGCTTCTTTGCAGGACAGGATCCAGTTTTCAATGTGGCAAACTTCACACCAATACTACTGAAAGCGAACATATAACTGCGGTGATTTCCTTTCCTGGAGGGAACAACCTTTCCATTTAGCTTTAAACAACAACAACACAAACACACAACTCCTAAGTCATCCACATATAAAAGCTGTAAGTCAGTAGAGCGCACACAGGCGCTGGACAGGGGCCAGACAGGACAATGAGGGTCAGTAGAGGTTAGTGCAAAGTATCTGCAATGTTTTTCAGCAAACTCATTACAGCATATATTTCTACAGTCAAAGTCTGTTACAGGCAAAGCTGCAGAGGGTAAAATTAAGCTTCCAAGTGATTAACGAAAATTCCTTGCATTCTATCCCCTGGTGTGCTTTGGCAAGGAGCGTTGGAGTGTTTGTCAATTCACTTACACTTTCTGAGCAGAAAAAAACGATAACACTGCTCCATGAACAACATGAGCAATATTGCAGAGCCCACCTTCTATTTTAAAGACTGATTCACGTGTGTGAACTTTGGTCTGTAAGACAATGGAGTACTGATCACAGGCAGTATTGCTCTATAGTGGCCGTGTATAATACACAATATGGAAACAGTCTGCAGGGGAATATGGAGAGCTACATTTCATCTGATAGAACATGTATGATGATCTGTGCAAGACATCCAAGGTGTCAACGCTGCAACTGCTCAATACGTGCAGTGCACAGTCAACACACAATGGTGATTGAGGCCTCTAGCAGAAATGTATTTCAAGTGTTATAACAAGATGGCGTTCCGGCACCTGTTCGATGGCACCATCGGGACTTGCATGTGTACCCCCAGCAAAAAGGTTTCGTATGTATGCTCCAACGGGGCCAATGACTATAATGGTGCCATCGGCGCATAAGTCGGAATCACATTTGTGGGGGGGTAAGACGCAAGCCCCGACAGGGCCACTGAACGGGTGCCGGAACGCAATGTGAAAGCACCCTAACTAATACACAGTGGTGAAGCATGTAACAGACTATACTACAATTCCAGTTCTCCTGTGGTTATCCTATTACATACTTTAAACAAATACAGAGAAGCCATTTATTTTTAGGTAAAGAAGTACTCCAGCATTTTTGCAGATATGATGCTTAGTCATCAGCAATATTCTCAAAATGAAATTTATTTTACCCTACTATAGTTGCTCCCATACATTTTATACCTCCCATTCATGGCAGCTGTAACAGGTGATCTCCACTCTGACCACCAGTTCAGTACGTTCTCGCCAGTGTACACAGGAGTCTCTTTCTGACCTCAGAACTACATGGTGACATCACCCGTTAAAATCACCCATGAGCGCTCACATACTCCACCTAGCTTTAACCTCCCTCACCACTCAAGATATCATTTATGCTTTATATAAAAGCAATGATATAGTAGACATGTTCATACAATGACTAGCTGCAGTTGTAAAACTGTACTGAGGCACACTGTCTATATGATCTACGAATGTTGTGTGAATCTTGTAAAAGGTGACAGTGAGAAACCTATCACAAGAAGAAGTCAGAGGAGACAGGCCAATGCTGTATCATAGAGAAAACACTGTAGTGTGAGTAAGTAGTTCTATGCCCCTCATCTATCACAGCTGCTGTGAGAAAGAACTCGGGGCTAGCACAATATGATGAGACTCTGCCCCCTGGGAAGCGTAGGCTGCATCTCAGGGAAAAAAAGAATAAAGATGGCACATCAACTAACACTGTTTAACACAAAGAATACAGAGGCTCTTGTCTATGCCTCTATAGCCTATGTTGAACTAAACAAAATTGCTGGAGCACTTCTTAAATTAAAAAACAGGAAGATCCTTCAAATCTAAAATGAAAGTCTTGCATTGTTTTTCCCAGAGTAGACTTCATAGTCCCTGTAAATTTGGTAAGTCATGTTTATTAAAGGTTCTCACTAAGCCATTTGATATAACCATCTCTTGTTCTGGCACCAGCTGAGAAATAAGTTGGCCAGGTAGCAAAGAGCATGCAGCCATGGAAGCCATCTTCATAATGATCGTGAGTAACGTCAACACCAGCTTCTTCCAGCCGCTTCGCATACATGGTCCCGTCATCCCTCAAGACATCATGTTCACAGGTTAAGATATAGGTTTTTGGAAGCTTCTGAAGGGTCTCCTTGGGTGCAATCAATGGAGAAGCTCGGGTATCAAATAAAGCAGGTACGTCTTGAACAATCCTGGGGTTCCCTATAGTTTGCATCAGAGGCATGTAGTTCTTTTTAAAGCTCAAAGGCAGCAATGAATTCCAGTTCAAAAGTTTCCGAAGTGCAACGGCTTCAAGTACGTCTAAAGAAGTGTGATTGTTAACCAGCATGGCCGGGGCAAAAGTGTGGCTCCCATTTAGATAGTCCAGCCAGAACTTAATCATGACGTAGCGGGAAAGGATTGGCATATCCATATTTTGCTGGTAGGAGGGTGTGTTAAAATCTAATATTTGCAGTACTGGATAAATCAAAGCTTGAAGTTTTACTTTGGTTGTTACATTCTCATCTTGTGTAAGCTATATAGAAGCAAACAGAAAGAACATAAGTATTATATGGTATTAATAACCTAAACTTCGTGTAACAAAAACGATGGCGCGTTAAGAGATTTAGAACTCAGCCTTATGTTGTACCTGTTAGTCATCCTGGCAATGTATGAGAAAAATAAAAGACAACTTGGCGTTACCATCGCTTTTGTCAATATGTAAATAGTTGTAGTAGGTTAATGGCCCCTGTACACATTGCACCAATATCGAGCTGAATCCACAGATATCAACACGTTTGGCTGACACTCAAGGCATGGAAAAGAGGTCGGTCAGGTTGAATTGTGAACTGCTGACAGCTTTGTTCTCCTGGAGATAAGAAGCCATCTGAGAAATCGGTCGGTGGTTTTATAATAGAGAACACAAGGAGAACTTGGCTCAGTGAGCACTCATGTGTATGGGAGAGTCGGCTGAGATGGCAGTTGACCAAACAAAGCATCGCTTGGCCAACAGTCATTTATTAATGTGTATGGTTGGCCTAATTCTGGAAACCCAGGCAGGTACAGCAGGCTAAGCAGAGGTTGTACAGTCCCAGGTCAAATGCAAAATAGCAATACTAGGGTTAAACAACCAGGTCAGAAATAGAGACACGAAGTCCACGTTCACATGTTCAGTATTTTACTTTAGTATGTGTACGCCAAATCCAGGAGTGGAACAATCAGAGGAAAAGTGTAATAGAAACACGTCACCACTTCTGGATTTATCACCTACTCCTGGTTTTGGCTTACAAATACTGAGGTAAAATACTGACCAAACACTGAATGTGTGAACGTGGCCTTCGTGTATCTATTTCTGACCTGGTTTTTCTCACTAACCAAAATACTGACCAAATACTGAGCGTGTGACTATACCTTATAGTGGTATACAACATCCTAACTGGTAGGGCCTACGTGAACTTCCTATGCATAAACAGGGTGTAAGGCACCCCAAGTGGCCACCAAGCTTCACCCTGTAATTAGTTTCCTACACTGGCCAGTCAGCAACCCTGACATATAATCAGCGATCACGCTGCCGAGCAGGAGAGAGTACAGCAGGGCGAGGTTTGAGTGGGCGAGGAGTGGTCACCTAGGTCAGACATGACAGTAGTGCCAAGAGTCAGTACCCAACAGTGGAGGCAGAGAGTGAAGAAATGGGGCTAGGAGAGATTGTCACAACGGCAGCCACAAACCCTAACGAAGGAAATGGTAAATCCCACTTGTCAATTTATTCATTGCCAGGAGAAATGACAGAGGACCGGACTTCCAGAACATGTATCAGAATAGATTAGTTTTTGAGGAGAGATGTCAGGTCCCCAGTAAAAGATATTTATACAAAGTACCTTATAAACTTTTATAAAAGTAAATACACATGCTACATAATAAAGTGATTTCTTTTTAATAATATGAGAATAGTCTTCTCTCAATGACTGTCAAAGTCTAAATCAGATTAAAGTTGATTTGAGCATATGAAAGGGATGAAGAGCGGATTCAAATGGAAGTATGGGAAAAATTTTTAAGAAAATCATTTTTCTGTCCTGACCGATAGACTCACAGCACAAGTACGCAGTTATGTTAGGTGTATGATAAAGGGGGCTACTCATCATCCGGGGTAACTGTACAATTTGCAGATAAACAGTGCCACTTAGTGGACAGCAGAGGTATTGCTGCTTGTAACTTGTAAAAGTCTATTTGGGAGTTTTCATTATTTTGGAAAAAAAATGTTTTAAACTTTAGTTTTACAATCTTTATGCCACAATTAAAAGTTATAATTGTTTCATGCAGATATTTTTATACCTCCCAATGAGCATTCAGCATTTCCATGCATGTTTGACCACTGCCATATACAAATTATTGATGGACTGGTAAGGACAAGGTACCAGGGTCCCACTAGTGATCAGTGAAGTACTCACTGACATGGTCTCTAGCGAGATATGCAGAAAGCCTTTCTTGGGGTGGTCAATAAACATTTATCACCCATCCACAGTACAGATCGTAAATGCATGATCACTGGAGACTTGGCTATCGAGACCCTCACTGATCCTGAGAATGGAGGGTCCTAAAGCAACCAGTGTTTCTGATTATGTCTGTTCTTTCCCTTTAAAGAGTTATTCATAGATGGCTTTTGTTGGATAGTGCTTAAAAAACAAGAACTTTTATTATTTCCACTTTATTAAAATTTGCAGGCGTTCTCGAAATTAAAATACGCCTTTTGCTTAGCTCGCTGCCTAGGAGACCGACCACCACTAGTGTGCAGCAGTGGTGGCCAAACACGTACAGTGCGCACAAGCACTTTTCTATTGATCTTGTAAGCGCTGCCCTGAAGCTGACCAGGATTGCTAAAAGGCACCGTTCGCTCCCAATCCTGGCCAGATTCAGCGCAGCGCTTACAAGCTAGACAGCGAGTACAGAAATGTTAAAATTTGCAGTCTTTCTTGAGATATAATAAACAGTAAATTGCAAAAGTGCTTAAATTATATGACAATACCATATGAGGATATGGGAATGCCCTCTAATCAGTAACAATTCTTCAAAACTTATGCTTGGGAAAATCAAATCACATTATGGTGAATATCTTAAAATGTATGCTTTCCCAAAAGAGGAAATATCGGCTTTAAGCAATGACAACAACATTGGTATCAGTAAGACAAGCTGATGAATTAATCCACCAACCCATTCCCTATTCTATGCATGGCGTCACATGCAACAGATTTTGGTGCAGATTTTTTGGCCACTGTCCGGTTATCTTGCAGAAGGTCATATGTTTGTCATTGAAGTAACCCTTTTCAGATGAATAGAATGGACTGTGAGTCCCAAAAATGTAAATCCTCTAAAAATGTATGAAGAAAGAAGATAACTACTAAATCTACACGTGTTACCTGCTGACATACTGCTGCTGCCAGGTTTCCTCCAGCACTGTCTCCAGAAAGCGCAATCCTGTGCGGATCTATAGAATATTTGGCGAGGACCTCTGGTTGCAAGAAATATTTAGAGGCTGCGTATACGTCATTTATTTGCTCTGGAAAATGCACATTTGGAACAAGTCTGTACCTACAAACAAAACAAAATATAGATTAATACATACATCTGTACATGTGCAGTGAAAGCCAGGTGTGCTGATTGAGCTCAGGACGGAACCTCCGCACCCCCCCGAAAAATAATCTTGAGACAAGCGACATTAAAGTAGCACTGCACATATCATCTAGTGCCAATAAAGCCAATTCACGAGCAATATTCGAGAAGTGTAACTTGTTTCAGTTACACCCATACATACAATAAAACGAGTTGTGCCAGGATATCAATTTATCACAGCCATCAGCCATCTCCATTA
Source organism: Oophaga sylvatica (assembly GCA_033576555.1). NCBI lineage: Eukaryota > Metazoa > Chordata > Amphibia > Anura > Dendrobatidae > Oophaga > Oophaga sylvatica. The sequence continues at coordinate 154,278,959 of JARQOD010000005.1, read as the reverse complement.
CTCCCATATGCAATGAGAGGAATAGCAGTAGACTTGTTCGACCATTCTGCCATTCAGATAAGATCCAGGGACCCTTGTTCTTGTGATTGGTGAGTGTTCCAGTAATGGAACCCAAGCAATTAGTAAGTTATCACCTATGGTTTTTCTCAAGGTGCTAGCAAAGATCTTACCGAGGTCACCGCAGTTCAGCCCGGCTTGGAACGCAGCCACAGTGACCGGAGGTAAACTTGATGATGTCACCGCTAGTCACTGAGCCTGCGTTCGCAGCAGCTCATTCACCAGTGGTTCTCAGCCTGAATGGTCGAATCTTGGCACCGTCCAGGTTGAAAACGGTTTATCCCCTAGACATGGATTACGGCGTGGGACAGAACGATGGGACAGGTGAGGGATATTTTTTTTTTATTTTTGCTTTATTACAAAAGAAGAGGGCTTCGGTGGAATAGGTGATAGGTGAGTATAACTGTGTTTGTTATTTTTAAATAAAAATTAGTAAAAGTGTGTTTTGTTTTATTTCAAATAAAAGACTTTATTCTGGCTGTGTATTTATTTGCCATACAACTAAAGGATTAATAATGGATAGGTGACTTATAGACGCCTCTCCATTAGTAATAGATGTGCCTTTTCTGGGCGGCTGCGAGCTGCTGTTTTTAGGCTGGGGGGGCCAATATCCATGGCCCCTTACAAGCCTGAGAATACCAGCCCCCAGCTGTGAGCTTTAGCAAGGCTGGTTGTCAAAAATTGGGGGAACCCACACCGTTTTTTGTTTTTTTAAATTTATTTAAATGATTACAAAATACGGCGTGGGGACCCCTCTATTCTTGATAACCAGACTTGATGAAACTGACAGCTGAGGGTTGCAGCCCCCAGCTGTGAGTTTTGACTGGCTGGTTATCAAAAATACAGAGGAACCCACGCCGTTTTTTTTTTCTTTATTTATTTACAGCGCAGGAGCGGCTAATGAATACTCACATCAACCGCTCCTACTCTCGCTGTTATTAGAGGCAGCAGGCGTCGGATGATGGGAGCAGTAGTCTCATCATCTGACACCAGTGACCGGAGGTAAACTTTGTACCTCCGATCACAGCTGAGCGCTCGGGCTGTCTTTTACCAGAGTGGGAACTACGGCTCTCTGACCGGCGGGGATGATTTCACCAACGATCAGAAGCGGTGTTTGTCGCGCTGTCATGAACATGACAGCGCGGCAAACACTGGATGTTCGGGTCCCCCATTCAAGTGCAGACTTAGTGGTTTTGACAGGACAAACCCTTTAAGGAAGACCTTGTATATGTCAGCAAGACAATGGTAAACCACATACTGCATTCAGAACAATAGCGTCACATACAGTGGGGGAAAAAAAAAAGTACAGTATATACTCATGTATAAGCCGACCCGTGTATAAGCCGACCCCCCTAATTTTGCCAGAAAAAAATTGGAAAACTTATTGACTCGCGTATAAGCCGGGTGTATAAGTTGCAGTCCTGCTCTGTGCTCCCCCATCCAGCTCTGTGCGCCCCCATTCTCCTCTGTGCTCCCCTCCTCCTGCTCCATTATCCTGTCCTGCTCCGTGCTTTCCATCCTCCCCCGTCCTGCTCCGTGCTCCCCATCCAGCTCTGCACTCCCCCATTCTCCTCTGTGCCCACCCCATCCTGCTCCGTGCTCTCCGTCCTCCCCCCGTTCTGCTCCGTGCTCTCCGTCCTCCCCCCGTTCTGCTCCGTGCTCTCCGTCCTCCCCCCCGTCCTGCTCCGTGCTCTCCGTCCTCCCCCGTTCTGCTCCGTGCTCTCCGTCCTCCCCCCCGTCCTGCTCCGTGCTCCTTGTTCCTCCTCTCTCATCATACTCACCCTCCCCGTGCCATCGCTGAACGTCCCTGCAATCCTGCATTCTCCCGGCTTCCTGCAGCTCTCCAGCGCTGAGCGGTGACGTAATACCGCTCATTAAGGCCATGAATATGGAGGCCACGCCCATGGGAGTGGCATCGCATCCACATTACATGACCTTAATGAGCGGGTATTACGTCACCGCTCAGCGCTGGAGAGCGGCAGGAAGCCGGGGAGAATGCAGGATTGCAGGGACGTTCAGCGATGGCACGGGGAGAGTGAGTATGATGTCCCAGCCACCGGCTCCTGCCGCCGCATCCCCTCCCCCGCTGGTTTCTGCCCTATGACTCGTGTATAAGCCGAGGGGGCATTTTCAGCACAAAAAAAGGTGCTGAAAATCTCGGCTTATACACGAGTATATACGGAACTTATTTACCACCATCATTTGCAAAATAAATCTTGCCAAATCAGACAAGGTGATTTTCTACATTTGTTTTCTCATTTTGACTCTCATAGTTGTGGTCTACACCTATGATGCCAATTACAGGCCTCTCTCAGCTTTTAAAGTTGGAGAACTTGCACAATTGGCGGCTGCCTAAATACTTTTTTCCCCTCACTGTAAGAAGAGTTTGATGATGAACCGACCGCCTGCAGTCCAGACCTTTCATCATTAGAAAACAATTGGCTCATTATAAAACTAAAAATTTGTAAACGACAACCCATAACTATTGCGCAGCGAGAATCTTACATCAGACAAGAATGGGACAAACTTCCTCTTCCAAAACACCAGCAATTGGTCTCCTCACTTCCCAGATGTTCCCAGCCTGTAGTCTACTCCAACTTCTTTTGATATGTGTTGCTGCCATCAATTTCTAAAGGAGTTTTATTTTTTTCAAAGCAAATGAAAAACATGTAACGCTCACCTTCTGATATTTGCCCTATGTTCTGAATACAATATGACTATAAGATTTCTAATCATTGCATTCTTGTTGGCTTTACATTTACACACCATCGTAACTTTCTTTAAATTGGGACAGCAGTTTTATAATGACACACTTTTTTTTTTTAGAATGGGTGACGAGTAGCTATATAAAAATGTTCTATTATGACATACAGAGATACACAATTCAACCTGGGTGGATCTGGTGTAGTGATTCACATCTCTGGCCTACTGAGCTAATTACACAGAGCAATTAGCAGAATAACTAGCACAGAGAATACACAGCATATACAAACTCAAAAAGTTGTTCCACAAAATGCCAGCCCTACACATGTGCTCAAAATTGTTGGTGCCCCTCGTTTAATGACAGAAAAACCCACAATGGTGACAGAAATAACTTGAATGTGACAAAATAATAAATCAAAAATCTATGAAAATGAACAAATGAAAGTCAGACATTGCTTTTCAACCATGCTTCCACAGAATTTTTCAAAAAAATAAAACTCATGAAATAGGCCTGGACAGAAATGATGGTACCCCTGAAAATGTGACAAAAGGGACATGTTAAAACAAGGTGTGTCCACTAATTAGCATCACAGGTGTCTACAATCTTGGAATCAGTGAGTGGGACTGTATAAAGGGCTACAGATACTCACTGTGTTGTTTGGTGACATGGTGTGTATCACACTCAACATGGACCAAAGGAAGCGAAGGAAAGAGTTGTCTCAGGCGATTAGAAAGAAAATTATAGACAAACATGTTAAAGGTAAAAGTTATAAGACCATCTCCAAGCAGCTTGATGTTCCTGTGACTACAGTTGCACATATTATTCAGAAATTTAAGACCCATGGGACTGTAAGCCAAACTCCCTGGACGTGGCCACAGGAGGAAAATTGATGACAAATCAAAGAGACGGATAATACGAATGGTAACAAAAGAGTCCAGAAAAACTTCTAAACAGATTAAAGGTGAACTTCAAGCTCAAGGAACATCAGTGTCAGATTGCACCATCCGTCGCTGTATGAGCCAAAGTGGAGTTCATGGGAGACAACCAAGGAGGACACCATTGTTGGAAAAAAAAATAAAAAATCTTAAAAAAGCCAGACTGGAATTTGCCAAACTACATGTTGACAAGCCACAAAGCTTCTGGGAGAATGTCTAATGGACAGATGAGACAAAAATGGAACTTTTGGGCAAGGCACATCAGCTCTATGTTCACAGATGGAAAAATGAAGCATATCAAGAAAAGAACACTGTTCCTACTGTGAAACATGGAGGAGGCTCTTATGTTCTGGGGCTGCATTGCTGCTTCTGGCACAGCGTGTCTAGAATCTGTGCAGGGTACAATGAAATCTCAAGACTATCAAGGGATTCTAGAGAGAAATGTGCTGCCTAGTGTCAGAAAGCTTGGTCTCGGTCTCAGGTCATGGGTCTAGCAACAGGATAATGATCCAAAACACACAGCTAAAAACACACAAGAATGGCTAAGAGGAAAACATTGGACTTTTCTGAAGTGGCCTTCTATGAGCCCTGACCTAAATCCTATTGAGCATCTTTGGAAAGAGCTGAAACATGCCGTCTGGAAAAGGCAACCTTCAAACACGAGACAACTGGAGCAGTTTGCTCTTTAGGAGTTTGCCAAAATACCTGTTGAGAGGTGCAGAAGTCTCATTGACAGTTACAGGAATTGTTTGATTGCAGCGATTGCCTCAAAAGGTTGTGCAACAAAATATTAAGTTAAGGGTACCATCATTTCTGTTCAGGCCTATTTCATGAGTTTTATTTTTTTTAAACTCTGTGGAAGCATGGTTGAAAAGCAATGTCTGACTTTCATGTGTTCATTTTCATAGATTTTTTTGATTTATTACTACTTGCCAGATTAAAAGTTATTTCTGTCACCAAACGAGGGGTACCAACAATTTTGACCACGTGTGTATGTGCATCAAATACTTCACATATGCAAATACACAGACTCACAAAAACATTAAAGACAAAAAACAGGAAGAAACACAAAAACAGAGACATAAGTGGAATTCAAATATTATTCTTAATCAACCAGTAAAAATGAGTCTGATATGTTGAAAAAGTGAATATAGCAAATTTACATATGGAGGACTACCAAGCTGTAAACCTGGAGCAACAGACAACCAGCCCGCGTTACGTACAATGACCTGACCTATTAAGGGATCAATCAGGATAATATACAGGGTGGTCCAAAAGTAGGTGGACAGAAAATAACATTTATTTTGATTTATATATAAAATTATATTTACTAACACAAGCATAACATTGACAATTAAATTTTATTCTGAACAATAATACAAAAGCCATTAAATTTTATCAGCGCAGGTGCTCTAACCGTTTTCCATCACAATTTGCACAGCTTTGAAGTCTGCCTCTTGCGCTTCGACAAACATTTTTGCACAAGTCTCTTTGGGTATTAATTTCTTGAAATGCATCTCTTATGTAATTTTTTAAATCACTGACACTTTTTGTTTTTTGACTATAAACTTTGTCCTTGAGTACTCCCCAAAAGAAAAAATCCATTGGGGTCAAGTCTGGTGAACGTGCCGGCCAATCAAGTGGGCCTCTTCGGCCAATCCATTTATTAGGAAATGTTTCATCAAAATACTCGCGGACTACTCTTGAATAATGTGGAGGGGCCCCATCTTGTTGGAAATAAAGGTCATTTGAATTAGGCTGTTGCTGTAACTGGGGAACAACTTGATTCATTAGAATTTCGAGATACTTAACTCCTGTGACTGTTCCATCAAAAAAAAAAAAAAAAATGGCCCAAAAACACCAAAACTTGAAATACCACCCCAAACATTGACACCAGGCTCATTTAGTTGTTGCTCTAATGTTAAATGCATGTTCTCATTATACCAGTAAATACAATTATGTCCGTTAATATGGCCAGATAATTGGAAAGAAGCTTCATCACTCCACATAATGTTATCTAAAATTACTGGATTTTCTTCAATTTCATTAAGCATAATCTCACTAAATTGCAGCCCCTGTCTGGATCATCCTCCAATAAACCATGAATTAGACGTGGACGATAAGCTTTCCACCCAATAGATTTCAGGATTCGCATGATGGAAGCTCGTGAAATTCCCAATTCTAAAGAGACTCTTCTGGTGACTTTTTTGGATTCTGAACAAATGTTTCAGCAACAAGTTGTTTATTATTTTCTGTACAGGCTGTTTTGGGTCGACCAGTTTTTGGAGCATTAAGGATTGAGCCAGTGGCATCGAATTTGTCATGAATGCGGTAAATGGTTTGTCTCTTTGGGGCTTGAGTACCAAATGTTTCAACCCAATTTGCTCTGTTTCAGCATTTTGAGATTTCCAATATTTTTTTAAAATCCATTTTCTTTGATCTGTATTTAAATTATTTGCCATTTTGGGGGAGATTTATCTGTGAAAACTGGATCTGTGAAACTGACTCAGTTGCCCTTAGCAACCAATCAGATTCCACCTTTCATTTTCCAAAGAGTCTGTGAAGAATGAAAAGTGGAAAAGTCAATTTCACTTTACACCATGTTTGATAAAGCTCACCCTTCATAACGCTATTACACATACTGTCCATCTACTTTTGGACCACCCTGTATATATATATATATATACATACACATTACTTTTATACAGAATGCTTATTGGAAGAAGCAGATCAGGTGATGTGTATTTGTGTAATGCGGGGGGTGGGGTGTAACGATAGAACACCTTTTATCAAGGTTTGTAGAATTATTAGGCAGCTTGTTTTCCTCAGGAAAAATGGGGCAAAACATTTTTATGAGATCTCACTAACTCTGCAAAGTAAAAAAAATTCTTAAGCGGCTGTGCCACAACCCATCTTGGCTGTTAAAAGCTCCTAAACAGATATAACTGTTCATAGAAAATGTTTAGAGTGGATAACTTGAAAAAGCAGCAGCCTCATCTTCACTGGCTCCGCGCCCACATCGCTGCCTTTATGGTCTCCTTCCCTACTGCAGTGGTCAAATAGTCCCTTACCACATTCCAGCTTGACATAAATCGGGGGGAGGCCGGAAGGTGAGAATATCAATATTTATTTTAATTCTATTTTTTACAGGAATAGTTTCCTCTCCTCCAGACCCTGGGTACCAAGCGCACATGAAGCGCTCACTTCACGCATGGTGGGCATAGCCACATGCGTGAAGTGAGCGTTTCAATGCATTTCTATGGCGGCGTATTCGCCGCAATTACGCAAAAAGAATGAACATGCTGCTTATTTTTGCCCAAAGCAATTACGCTCCCCAAAAATATGCAGCATATGCACAGCAATGCGTAATACCATAGGATTGCATGGGATGCGTTTTCTAAGAGTTTTTAAAGTGATTACGCCGCGTAAAAACACGGCAAAAACTCTGAAAAAACGCTACGCGTGCACATAGCCTTAGGATAGTGTTTTTGGGGGTAATGCACATTTCTTTTTGGCTTCCAAACATGTATGTATCATGGCATTCAAAGAGTTCAATTTTGGTCTCCTCTGACCAGACTATTTTCTCCCAGTATTTCACAGACTTGTCTAAATGTTGTTGAGCAAACGTTAAACGAGCTTGAACATGCTTTTTGCTCAGCAATGGAATCTTGTGTGGTGAAAGTGCATACAGGCTACGTGTTCCATTTCCACCAGAACCTGAGACTTCTGCTTCTGTCGCCGTCATATTCACTCTGCGAGCAGTGCTGGTGATACAGATGCAAGAACCACAAGCTCTGGATGGCAGTCTGGCAGTATGGGTGTGTGTGCTGTCCAGTTGAAGTTATCAGCTCCCTGCTCCAGCCAGTTGGAGAGCACAACACCCTGCTAAGGCTTCCAACTTGCTGCTGGAAGCTGCCAGATACAGCTTAATGTTTCCCTAGCTAGGTATGCGACTTCTGCTCCAGTTTGGTTTAATGTATTCCTCCTGATCGGACCCCGGGTTGTTTCTGCCTAATTTTACAGATCACAGTTTTGTCCTTGAAGTGCCTTCTCAGCTCTGACACGGCTTGGCGACCATTACTATCTCTGGACGGCAGCCCTTCCATGGTGGCATTCCAATGGGTCATATTGTAAAACCAAATCCCTGTACAAGGGTTAAAAGATATTGGGATTTCTCTAGAGTGGCTTGTGCTAAGTCTCTCAGAGGCAGCTTTTTGAGCTTTTGGCCTCAGGAGACGTTACACTATGTAGTTGACTGCAAGACTTAGTGTTTTCTTTGAAAGAAAAAAAAAATTGTACCAGCCAATTCTAGTTCTTTCTGTAGCTCTCCACAGGTGGTCCTTAAAGGGAACCTGTTGCCTTATATTGACGCTATAAGATGCAGCCACTGCCTTTCGGGGCTTATCTGCAGCATTCTGTAATGCTGTAGATAAGTCCCCGGTCCGACCTGAAAGATAAGAAAAAGAGGTTTTATTATACTCACCCGGGGGGTGGGGGGGCGGTCTGATGTGGTCTGGTCCGATGGGTGTCGTAGGTCCGGGTCCAGCGCCTCCCATCTTTATGCGATGTTGTCATCTTCTTTGCTTTGTGTTGCACTCCTGCGCGGGCGTACTGATCTGCCCTGTTGAGGACAGAGCAAAATACTGCAGTGTGCAGGCGCTGGGCCTCTCTGACCTTTCCCGGCACCTGCGCACTGCAGTACTTTGCACTGCCCTCAACAGGGCAGATCAGTATGCCTGCGCAGGAGTGCAACACTAAGGCTGCTTTCACACATCAGTCTTTTGACGTCAGGCACGATCCGGCGTGTTTTTAAAAAAAACGCATCCGTTACCAGATGCGTTTTTTACCATTGACTTTCATTAGCGCCGGCTAGCGCCTGATGTCACTGCGTTGCATCAGTTTTTGGCCGGATCCGTCGGAAATGTACATTCCGGCGGCCGGACAAGACGCTGGCTGCAACGTTTTTTTTTTTTTTTTCCCAGAGCCGCCTGATAGTGCCTGAATCGGCGCTTCAGGCAGCCGGAAACAATGCAAATCTATGGAACCGGACCAGTCTTTTGACAAATCCGTCAGAAAACTGATTCTCTCTCTCTCTCCTGCATTTTCCACATAGAAATTTTATCTTTCCGGGTTGAAAATGTCAGGACGGATCCAGCAACAAAACTGATCAGTTGCATCAGTTTTTTTAAAATCAGCGCCGTTTCGGGTTGAAAACGTCAGGACGGATCCAGCAACAAAACTGATCATTTGCATCAGTTTTTTTAGAATCAGCGCCGGATCCGTCCTATCAGGCATAGGACGGATTATGCCTGACACAAAAAGACTGATGTGTGAAAGCAGCCTAAGCAAGCAGGATAACGACATCGCATGAAGATGGGAGGCGCCGGACCTGGACCTACGACACCCATCGGACCGGACAGCATCGGACCGCCCCCCGGGTGAGTATAATAAAACCTGAATGCTGTAGATAAGCCCCGAACGGCAGTGGCCACATCTTGTAGCGGCAAAACGAGGCGACAGGTTCCCTTTAACTCTTGGTCAGCTTTTCTGATAATTCTTGAAAAAGGCCACAATATGGCCGAAACGTTGTTATTGTATCTGGCAGAATATAGATTTTTTGTATTCTTCACCTGGATGGATGCTGCTCCCTTTTCTTTTTTTCTGATAATTCTTGTCACTCCTGTCTGAAATCTTGCGGGGAGCAACTGGTCATGGCGGTTATTGGTCAAATTTAGTGATGATCGAGTATGTTTGTTGCTCGGGTGATCTCCGAGTATTTGGAAGTGCTCGGAGATTTAGTTTCTGTCGCAGCAGCTGCATGACTTGCGGCTACTAGACAGCCTGGATACATGTGGGGATTGCCTGTTTGTTAGGGAATCCCCACATGTATTCAGGCTGTCCAGCAGTCGCAAATCATGCAGCTGCTGCGACAAACTATATCTCCGAGCACTTCCAAATACTCGGAGACCACCCGAGCATGCTCGGGAAAACCAGAGCAACGAGCATATTAGCTCATCACTGGTGAAATTATGTTCTTTCCACTTCTGGATTATTGCCCCAACAGTCCTGACTGGAATCTTCAGTAGTTTAGAAATTATTCTGAAACAAATGCCATCAGTATGTTTTGCAACAATAAGGTTGAGAAGTGTGGCACCTTTTTAACAAGTCACCTTTTTATAGGCCATCAGTTTCACCAGCTGATATTTTTCACTAAGTGGCAGGATTGCTTTCTAATTACTAATAGATTTCAGGTGGTGTCATGATTTTTCATGGCTTTTTGCACCTCTCTTTCTTCAGGTGTTCAATACATTTTCCCTGTGTCATTTCTCATAATTACACATAACTCATTTCACCCGCTGTATACTATATATTGCATAGGCTTGTCTTCATAGAAGCACCGTCATGACAGGCACAGGGGTTTTTAGCAGACCCTGACTGTCTTGGCACTTATAAGTGACCCGTGATCTTGTCAATGGACATTGCGCATTAAATGCCACTCTCGGAGATGAACAGTGCCATTTAAGGAGTTAACGGCAGCTGGTGTAACTCACTGCTGAGTTACAATTTCCCCCTTTCATCATTTATGCAGTGTTCAGTGGCGAGAGGCGACAGGAGGTCCGGGCAGCATCGGTGAGAAGCAGATCAGGCAGCCTGACATTGTACTAATAATACCAGGCTACCAACCTGTCCTCATCGCTGGAAGACGATGTTAGGGTCTGCGGAACGCACCTAATAGATATTGTAGAGAGGTGCGTTCGCAGCCCGGGGTCCACCGTGCAGGCGAAGCCCGCTGCTAGTAAGATGGCGAAAGTAGCGAACTCTGTTATCCCGCAGAGTCGCTAAAATAAACGCCGTAGCGCGCTGTGGCAGTAAGTGCGAACTCTGTTAATCCCCAGAGCCGCTAACGGGAATGCCACAGCGCTATATGGCGACAAGTGCGAACTCACTTAGCTTCAGAGAGCCGCAAAGTAAAACGCTAGGGCGCTGAACCAGAGTTATAAAGCGAACCCTGTTGCGTCACAGAGCCGCTGAGAAAAAGACTGTGTCCTGTTAACACCACAGGGATACACAGATAACTGCTGTGCGGATAGCAGTCCGTGATCATGCAGACAGCAACGCAATCAAGCAATCTCCTCACCGGAGAAGCCGGTATTCTAGGGGTTTATTTCAGCCAAGCCCTAACCACTTGCACCCAAATCTCCTCACCAGAGGTGCCGGTATTCTTGGGGTTTATTTCAGCCGAGCCCTAACCACATGCGTACATGATCACACTGGGCATAGCACATAATGCAATTGATATTAGCGCATGGCGGCCCAGCCATGCCATCCTTTTATAGTAACAGCTACAGGACCTGCCAGAAACAAGGACCAATGAAACTGTTCCAGAATACCAGTAGTCACAGGACCTTCCTGGCAGACCAATAGGAGCTGCTGCAATACCTGAGCATGTGACCCCTGATCTCCAATGAGAGATCTCACCCTGGGCATGCTCAGAAGGGGAAAACAAAGACTTTGTCCTAAAGACGTCTGCTCGCCACTAACCAGTACTGGCCACAATAGCAAAGCCTGGAGAGGCAGCAGTAATCCTCAGCACATTGTTAGACTGGGCGAGACGCTGGTACCGACGTCTAAGCTGAGCAGGATCCACTGCGGACGGAGATGGATGGGGGACCGCAGCGGGACTGGTTCGAGACTCCCCTTGTGCAGCAGCGGGAACTCGAACCCTAACATTACCCCCCCTTCTCTGGGCCTCGCTGCGCTCAAAGGCAGCGATGAGCTGAGGAGCGTGAACATGCTCGGCAGGCTCCCAAGACCTATCCTCAGGCCCATAGCCCCTCCAGTCCACCAAATAAAACTTTTTGCCCCGTACCACCTTACACCCTACGATGGCGTTCACCTCATGGTCATCCGTAGACGAACCCGATGTCCCGGCAGATGACTCGGAAAACCGGGACATGAGCACGGGTTTCAGGAGGGATACGTGAAAGGTGTCGGAGATATCCAGGCGTGGTGGAAGAGCCAAACGGTATACCACAGGGTTAACCTGCTCGAGGACCTTGAAAGGACCCAGGTAGCGGGGTGCGAACTTAGTGGACTCAACTCGCAGCCTAATGTTACGGGCGGAGAGCCACACCAAGTCCCCAGGAGCAAATGTTGTGCGAAGGACCTCATCCTCACCTTGGACGCCTGAATGGCATCCTGGGTACGGTCCCAAATGTCCCGTGCCTCCACAGCCCAGTCTGCCACCCTGGAGTCGGCGGAAGACACGGGCATGGGCACCGGAACCCGCGGATGCTGACCGTAGTTTAGGAGGAATGGAGTCAGTCCGGTGGAGTCAGCCACAGCATTGTTTAGTGCAAACTCAGCCCACGGTAGCAAGGATGCCCAGTCATCCTGCCTGGCTGAGACAAAATGTCATAGATAGGTGACCAAGGTCTGGTTGGCCCTCTCTACCAACCCATTCGTCTCAGGATGGTACGCTGAAGAGAGATTTAACTCAATACTGAGTAGACGACAGAACCGAGACGCAAACTGGGGACCTCGGTCACTGACAATTTTGTCCGGCATGCAATGTAGACGGAAGATGTGCCTAATGAACAACGCTGCCAGAGCCCGTGCAGAAGGTAACCGTGGTAGCGGCACCAGATGCACCATTTTGGAAAAATGGTCGGTGATTACCCAAATGATGGTGCAACCCCGAGACTTGGGCAAGCCCACCACAAAGTCCATCCCAACCATCTCCCAGGGCCTGTCTGCTACCGGCAAAAGGGTAAAGTAACCCAGCTGACCGTTGTCGTGGAGACTTATTCTTGGCGCAGGAGACACACGCCCGAACATAGTCCCCAACGTCATGGACCATATGCGGCCACCAGTATGTCCTCGCCAGCAATTCAGATGTTCTCTTTGCCCCAAAGTGTCCACCCACCCTGGACGAATGTGCCCAAGAGAGTACCTCCGGTCGCAAATTGGTAGGCACAAAAGTCTTGCCCGGGGGCACAGACTCTAGCGAAACCGGGGCCACTGTTCTCAGGCTCTCTGTGGGGACAATAAGCCGAGGCTCCTCCACCTCCTCCTCAGAGGACACCACAGAGCGAGAGAGAGTGTCGGCACGAATGTTCTTCTCTCCCGAGAGGAAATGGAGTGTGAAATGAAACCGGGAGAAGAACAAGGACCATCTGGCCTGGCGAGAATTAAGTCGCTGGGCTGTCTGAAGATATACCAAATTCTTGTGGTCGGTGAAGACTTGTAAGGGAAAGCGAGCCCCCTCCAACAGATGTCTCCACTCAGAGAAAGCCAATTTCATTGCTAGCAACTCCCTGTCCCCGATGGAATAATTCCTCTCCGCTGGTGTGAAGGTCTTGGGGAAGAAGAAGCAAGGATGCTTTCGACCTTGAGCATCCTTTTGAAAGAGGACTGCTCCAGCACCAACGGATGAGGCATCCACATCTAATATGAATGGCTTATCAACATCAGGGCGGCGTAGAATGGGAGCCCTAGCAAACTGAGACTTAATTGAGATGAAAGCCTTGGAGACTTCCTCAGACCACAATTTGGGATTTGCTCCCTTCTTGGTGAGGGCTACCAAGGGAGCTACCAAAGTTGAGAAACGGGGAATGAACTGGAGATAATAATTAATGAACCCCATAAAGCGCTGCACCGCTTTAAGGGAATGGGGTTTTTGCCTGTCCATCACAGCTTGTAATTTGGCAGGATCCATAGCCAATCCCTGGGCGGAGATGATATAGCCCAGGAATGGTAAAGACTCCTGCTGAAACACGCATTTCTCCAACTTTGCATAAAGGGAATTTGCCCACAAGAGGTCGAAGACTCTGCAGACATCTTTCCGGTGGGAGTCAACATCTGGAGAGAAGATGAGAATATCATCCAGATAGACCACGACCGAGGTGGAAAGCATATCCCGGAAGATGTCATTAACAAAATCTTGGAATACGGCTGGGGCACTACAGAGCCCGAAGGGCATCACCAGATATTCATAATGCCCATCCCTGGTATTAAAAGCCGTCTTCCACTCGTCCCCCTCGCGGATGCGAATCAGGTTGTAAGCACCCCGCAGGTCTAATTTGGTAAATATCCTTGCTCCCCGGAGCCTATCAAAGAGCTCAAAAATTAAAGGCAGCGGGTATTTATTCTTAACGGTAATGGCGTTAAGACCCCTGTAATCTATGCAGGGACGTAATTCTCCGTTCTTCTTTTGCACAAAGAAGAACCCTGCCCCAGCAGGTGACACTGACTTCCTAATGAACCCTCTTGCCAGATTTTCCTGAATATATTGGGACATAGCCTCCGTCTCCGGGAGAGAGGATAGACTCTTCCCCGGGGAGGTTCTGCTCCAGGCAAGAGGTCAATAGGACAGTCATAGGGGCGGTGAGGTGGAAGCGTCTCCGCAGCCTTTTTGGAGAACACGTCTACATAGGACCAATAGCACTTGGGCAGGGAAGTGAGATCTGCGGGTATCCCTGTAGTAGCAACCTGAACACACTCCCTCACACATCTACCTCTACAAGACTCACTCCAACCCCGTATCTTCCCAGAGGACCACTCAATATGTGGGGAGTGAAGACGAAGCCAGGCTACTCCCAGCAGAGCCTCATCTATACCCTCAGGAAGGACAAGGAAAGAAATAATCTCCTGATGGGAAGGAGACATAGCTAATGTGAGAGGGATTGTCTGATGTGTGATCTGTGAGGGCAGTATGGAGGCATTCACCACTCGAACAGTCACCGGTTTGGCGAGCATCACCTGAGGTATTGTGTGACGGAGAGCAAAAGCAGAGGACATAAAGTTCCTCTCTGCTCCAGAATCCACACCAAGCTCAACTGTTAGAGTGGATGGACCAAAAGAGATTGTCCCTTTAAAGGACAGCTTGGAGGCAAATGCTGCTGACTCTAGTGAACCTCCTCCCATGGTCACTAGACGCGAACGTGTTCCCGATCGCTGGGGACATCTATTGGCATAATGTCCTAACTGCTGACAATTGTTACAAACCACTGGCCGAGTCTTAGGTCCCGTTCGAACAACCTCCATGACCTCCGGGGAGTCGGGCGCTTGAATGGGAGATTCTAGAGGTATGGCAAAGGTAGGAGCTAGCCAAAACCTCCGTCTACACTGGGCCCGCTCCAACCTTCGCTCATGAAAGCGAAGGTCGATGCGGGTAGATATGGAGATAAGCTTCTCCAGAGAGGTAGGAATCTCCCTGGTGGCCAAGGCGTCCTTTACATGGTCAGCCAGACCTCTCCAGTATACCGGTATAAGGACCTTATCCGGCCACTCTAACTCGGAGGCCAGAGTTCGAAATTGGACTGAAAACTGACTGACCAAGCTCGAACCTTGTGACATTGCCAGCAGTCGCAGCGCTGAATCGTGGGTGACCTGAGGGCCTAAAAAGACCTTAAGAGCCTCCAGAAACCGAGGAGCACTCCGCACCACGCAATCGTCACGCTCCCACAGCGGCGTTGCCCATTCCAAAGCTCTGCCCGACAGAAGTGACACTATGAAACCCACTTGTGACCGCTCTGTGGGAAAACGTGCGGCCAGAAGCTCGAGTTGTATAGAGCACTGACTCACGAATCCCCGACAATGTTTGCCATCGCCAGAAAACTTGTCTGGAAGCGGAAGATGGGACAAGGTCGGAGCAGAGGTGTTGGAGGACAAACTGGCTGCCGCTGTGCTAGCAGCCTGAACAGCGACTGCGGTCACATCCACAGCTGAGGTTGTGCGCTCGAGAGCCGCCAACCTACCCTCCAGCTGCTGGATGAACTGCCGTAGGCGCTGGTCGTCCGCCATTTTACTAGCCAGACCCTGGCGCTAATATTATGTTAGGGTCTGCGGAACGCACCTAATAGATATTGTAGAGAGGTGCGTTCGCAGCCTGGGGTCCACCGTGCAGGCGAAGCCCGCTGCTAGTAAGATGGCAAAAGTAGCGAACTCTGTTATCCCGCAGAGTCACTAAAATAAACGCCGTAGCACGCTGTGGCAGTAAGTGCGAACTCTGTTAATCCCCAGAGTCGCTAACGGGTATGCCACAGCGCTATATGGCGATAAGTGCGAACTCACTTAGCTTCAGTGAGCCACAAAGTAAAACGCTAGGGCGCTGAACCAGCGTTATAAAGCGAACCCTGTTGCGTCACAGAGCCGCTGAGAAAAAGACTGTGTCCTGTTAACACCACAGGGATACACAGATAACTGCTGTGCGGATAGCAGTCCGTGATCATGTAGACAGCAACGCAATCAAGCAATCTCCTCACCGGAGAAGCCGGTATTCTAGGGCTTATTTCAGCCAAGCCCTAACCACTTGCACCCAAATCTCCTCACCGGAGGTGCCGGTGTTCTAGGGGCTTATTTCAGCAAAGCCCTAACCACATGCGTACATGATCACACTGGCGCATAGCACATAATGCAATTGATATTAGCGCATGGCGGCCCAGCCATGCCACCCTTTTATAGTAACAGCTACAGGACCTGCCAGAAACAAGGACCCTAACAGATGATACCTTTGCAGTGACGTTTTGAGCAGGATTGAGGCGGTAACTTCTTCCAGCGATGCGGACATGTCGGTAGCTGAGTATTAGTAATACATCAGACTGCCAGAACTGTACTCACCGTCGCTGTCACTGCAGTATTCAGTGCACAGCAATAAACTCATCATGCTGCTGAGCTCTGCACACTGACTCAGTTCTGTCAGTGTAAAGCCATATTCACAAGTTTGTGATGCAGGCATGTCTCAATGAGGCTTCTCTACAAAACCGTACCAGGTCCAGGCACCAGCTCTGCGAGGAGAACATCATCCAGCACAGAGTATGTCACTAACCAAAATCACTGCCACAGCCCAGACCTGCGCTTACTGATTATTACTGTGCCCAGAGCACAGCAACTGCAATGACTTTGATGGCTCTGGCCAGATCACAGTAATTTTCCACTGAACTGTACATTTGATCCAGTGTGTGCATCTAATCCCATTGTGTGATGCAGTCCATGCATCTAATCCAATCATGTGAGATAAAATCCGTTCATCTAATCCTACTGTGAGTGATGCTGTCCATATATTTAATACTATCATGTGTAGTACATGTCTGCAGAGCCGTGTATCTAACCTTGTCATGTGTGCTATTGACTAAGGACAAAATTTATATTGGCTCTAGGTTAGTGCAAAGAAGAGGACGGCAAGCTGAAGCTCCTTAGCCACTGTGTAACTTTACACCCATCCCGGCTGTCAGAGGAGGATTCCCAAGAGCTTGAGAGCCATAGATTGCTCATTTAATCGGTCATGTTGGTCTTGATGAGGGGTGCGCTGGAGTCAGATGCTCCTGATTCATGGAGAGGTGCGTGCTCCTGCATGAACCTGGAGCGACTGACGAGTGTTGTGAGCCTTCATGTGCTGCGCCAAAAATGTCACTCCAGTCAGGTACTGGAGTACAGAAGGCCACAGCTCATCAAGAATTAGATTAGCTATGGTGTCCCCTACCCTTCCCCCCTACCCTTCCCCGTGCCCCTGTTCTCCTAATTTTGTTAGAGTTGGGAGTAAGCAGCGTAAAAAATGCCAAAACACGCAGAATTTAGGTGCAACTCTGCTTTTACACCAGAATTCTGACGTGACAGCTTTGAAGAATCATTCCCAATGTCTGTAATCTCTAGGTCTATGCTCCTCTTCACCTATAACAGTAAGAGCCATTGGATAAATATAAAAGGGACTGGTCCCACCATGCTCAGATTGCAGGGTTTACTTCACCTTTTCACGAGTCACTAACCAAACATTTGATTCATTTAACACTGAACTAACAAGAGGTGACAGAGCTGAAGACATTTTAACACTGGGCGTGAGAAGAAAAATGCAAATAGTATTCTTATCTGGTTGCAATTAGAATTCAGGTCACTAATTCCAGTAAATGTGCGCTGAAGAATGAAACCAGAAGGTCACTGTTCATACTCACTCAATAGATACGACAACTGCATTCACATCTTCGGAAATTTTTCGGCACAGGCTGTCATAGGACCTCATTCCTAAAACGAGCATGATAAGGAATGCAATCAGTATGGGGAGGGGTAACAGTGTGCTAGGTAATGCTGAGCCCTGCTGAAATGAGAATACTTTCCATCAGAAATCATTACAGATTGTAATACACTGTGCCAGGAAAAGGTAATCATCAGCAAGATCAACTTCCCCAAACCATTTATATAGACATTTAGGTAAGTGAAAAATAAACACATTGGTTCCAGTATATATACTATCTGCAGCCTGAGTCAAAAAAAAGTCCCTATTTGTGCAATATGCAAATTAGGCATTAAGTGCTTTGTCCCACCGAGAGCACTTAATAAAACCTGCCTCCTGAGATAATTTGCATCCTTAGCACCTATATTTCTCTGTTGAGGGTTAGCGCAATGTGTCTGATGTCAGGCATCAGCCAGGAAATTAACTCCTGGGTAGATCACCGGACTCCTCACTTCTGTGCACTAATGTGCTCTGCCAAGTGCTCCGGATTCTGCATTCCACTCAAAATGCGTCGACCAACCATGCTGAGCGCCTCCTCCTTGCTCTTCTTCAGGGTCTACAGAGTGTCTGGGCAGCGCATGTCAGTGCACTTATATTACTGAAGGAGAGCAGTAATCTACACAGGCGCTAGAGCGAGCCATCACTCAAGAGAGAGGGCACACTAAGGGTGAATATAAAGAAACTCTGCCCCCTGAGGTTAAGTGCTATGGGTGTGAAAGAATTTAAGGCCTCATAAGCATACTGCAAAAATTTTGTATTTCTCCCAATTTAGACAATGGATAGCATATATAAAAAGGTACCAGTGAGTTTTGCTTTCACTGATCTACATGCCCATGTAAACCATTTAGGGGGGGGGATGGTCATACTGACAGATTCCTTGTAAAGAAGAAAATAAATCCACATTTTTATTTCAGAAGCGAGTATATGAACACTGAAAATTACTTTTTGGATGTAATAGTATATGCCGCCGCTGCACCTTTAGGCTAAGTGCACACGTTCAGGATTATTTGAGTTTTTTTCGCGGGAAAAAACACGTCAAAAACGCATGAATTAAGCATCCTATCATTTAGAATGAATTCCGCAATTTTTGTGCACATGGTGCGTTTTTTTTTCCGCGAAAAAAACGCATCGCGGAGAAAGAAGCAACATGTTCATTAATTTTGTGGAATTCTAGCGTTTTTTCCCGCTATATTATTGACCTAGAAAGTTCAGGAAAAAAATTGCAGTAAAAACGCATCAAATCCGTGCAAAAAAACGCGCGTTTTGCCGCGAAAAAAGTCCGGTTTTGCTCAGGAATATTCTGCAAACATTCCTGAACGTGTGCACTTAGCCTCAAAGAGAGAGTCTACCAGCACAAAATAACTGTTCAAACCAAGCAGTTGAACGCATTTTCACACCTACTCGTTTTCCACCTCTCTCTTCTACTACACTGTAAAGCCCAAACTGTCAATCAAGGAAGAGGAGAGTGGAGATAGACAGAAAACAAGTAGGAGGGAAGGTGCACTGAACTGCTTGGTCTCACTGCTTAGGAGTGCTTGTGTCACGGATTTATCATGACAGAGAGAGGCCAGAAGACCGCAGTGTCTGATTTCACACACTCCTTGCCTAATTAGAAGCACTTCTCCTTCATATTAAACAGTGCGGGTTTCTGCTAGTAGTGCAAGGGTTAATCTGTTCAGTTGAGAGCTTTCCTGCTGATGGTCTCAGCTGTTCAGTGTTAGCAACTCCCCTCTGCTATATATACTGGCCTCTGGTAATCAGGGATTGCCAGTGCTAGTTTCATTCTGCCTGGTTCTGGAGTTGAATGAGTTGGTTGTTGGAGGCGTTTGGAGTGTTGTTCAGGAGACTGTTGCTTGATGATTTGTTGTGTGCATATCCAAATCCTCTCCGATTTGGTTTTTCCTCCCTTTACTTCCCGGTGTTTCATTCTGTTGTTTGAGAGTGCATATTTGTATGAATGAAAAATATTTAGAGTTGAGAGTCCTCAGTGGTTGATACCTTTTAATGGCTAACTGAATTTCTATCTACTGGCTAACACAATGATATACATCTTTACTGTATTTGTATGAATGGCATTTTCATTTATCTCTGTATAACTCGTTAGTTGGGTTTGTGTATTCTTATACTACAACTCCGCACTTCCCTGGGTGGGGGAGGGGGCAGATAAGGGCTGATTTAGGCCTCTTTCACACATCAGTTTTTTGCCATGAGTCGCAATCCGTCGTTTTTATAAAAAAACGGATCCAGCAACTGTTGACGCTGGATCCGTTTTTTTTTCTCATAGACTTGTATTAGCGACGGATGGCATCACGTTTGGTCCGTCGTTCACTGGATCCGTCGGAAATTTGGTGTCCGTCGGGCTGAGACAACGGACAAAGTAACGCTTTTTGTCTCCGTCGAAAAGTCGGACAGCGACGGATCCAGCGCCGTCCGTCATTGCCTATAATGGAAGCCTATGGGCGCCGGATCCTTCGCTGTCCGTCAAATGACGGAATCCAGCGACTGATTCCGTTTTTTTAAACTGAGCATGCTCAGTTTTTCACAATCTGCGATGGATCCGTTTTTTTTCCAAAACTGCTGGATTGCGACTGACGCCAAAAAACTGATGTGTGAAAGAGGCCTTAGGAGCTCAGCAAGGCACGTGGCCCTGGCGTTTCACCATCAGAAGTAATCTGGGGATCAGGCATAGATAGGGCTCTCCTAGCTATAGGGATAGGGAAGGAGCCCCTAGTCCCGGGATATCCTGTAACAGTGCCTTGACAGCCTGTGCTTAGGTTGAACAGTCATTTTGTGCTGACAGACTCCCTATAAAGAAAGTGTCAGCATAAAATGACTGTTCATACTAATTACTTTGACAGCCCTGGCTTTATAGAGCCAGAGAAGGGCAGAGATAGATACTGTAGAAAACAGGTGGGAAAGGGGCACTGAACTGCTCGGGAGCGAATATGCTGGGTTTGAACAGTCATTTTGTACTGACATACTCTCTCTCTTTAACTCACCTTCCTATGAAATGCACGTTAATCAAATCCCAGAACACAAACGTACTTGCACTTCCAAGTGCCCATCCTCCTCCATGGACATAGATGATGCAGCGTTGCAATGAACCATGTAGCTCATTCTTGGGTTCAAAGATTCTGACCTCCACTCCATCAAACACAGTGTCCGTGACTGTTAAATGAGCAGACGATGTTGGATCCAACTTGTCAAAGTAGCTGGACACAAAATTTAGGACTCGCAAGTGGTGTCCAAGACCCACATAGTGGGCAAAGTTGCACTACAAAAATCAAAACAAGAAATTATATGAAAAGGCTTAAATTTAAAACAATAATGGACATTACATATTAAAGAGGTTGTCCACTACGAGGACAACCCTTTCTTAAACTAAATGTTGGGCCCCGATAACATATTAAAGCCTATACTCGCCTCCTGTGCTGGTTCTGTTCCCGCGGTGCCGACACTCGCTCTCCCCAGGGCTGTGATGCGGTGTTGTGACTCGTGATGCCGGCGCCAGATCAACGCTGGTGTCACAGTCATCGCCTTCGGACAAACTGAACATGAAGAGGAAGCCAGGGATCATCTACAGCCCGGACTTCCTCCTCATGTTCAGTTTGTCCGAGGCGTTAGTATAGGCTTTATTATTTTATTGGGGCCGAACATGTAGGTTAAGAAGGGGATGTCCTAACAGTGGACTGTGCAGCCATGCTGATATCGGCACCATACTAGTTAGGTAGGATGGTCACTACAAAGAAGGTAATTTACTAACTATTGCCCTCCTTATTAAAAAGGCAAGCCTTCAGAGTGATTGTGTGCGACAGTATCAGCATGGCCGCAGTGCTGCCACCATTCATCGATTATCTTGTGGCTGCAGCTTCCCCATGGGAACACAGAACCCACTGGTTAAGAAATAAATCTCAGACACAAAACATTGTGGAATACAATGGCTGTGGTGTTTTTATTCAGGATAACTTCACAGGTTCTTCTTGAATAAAGATAGATTAAAAATACAAATACCAATAAATATATATAAACCAACCAATCCACCCAGATATCTGGGCGATTTTCCCAACTGCCATGACTCAATGAGTCGTGGCCCCCCAAAACACCGCAGCCATTGTTCAATCATGGATTGAAGATCCAGAATGAAAATATCCAAACCGATTTCTGATAAGTGTACTAAATCATTGATATATAAACCTGGGGTAAAGCCCTGTAAGTCCACATGTCTGAATGAGAAACCTTGAACCAAAAACATAAAGCGCTCCATTCTTTTATTTACTCTTCTTCTAATCCTGTCTAGAAAAATTAGATTTGGGGTTGTCCAAAGAAGTCTAGGAATGATCTCAGAGAAAACAAAAGAGGTGCCAGCGAATTTGAGTTAAAAGTAAGCGATATCATTTTGCATTACTGCCAAAAGATCTAAGGTTTTGTTTTTACCTAGATCATTGCAGCCTAAGCAAATTATTATCAAATCAGGTGAAGGAAGTTTAAATGAAAGTTTAACCAATTCATTAACTAGGTCTTTCCATTTCATGCCTCTGACACTGTGCCAAAATATTCTGAGGTGAGAAGAACTAAATGATAAATTTTCTGAATAAGACCATTGACAGGCTCTCTTCCGAGCCCAAAATACCCCACAGCCAATTTTTTCGTATAAGAAAGAATTGTATGAGAGAATCTGATTATGTAGCTCAGTCTAAAATTATAAAAAGAAAATTTAAGGAAAAAGTTCCCCCAAAAATGTGATAAATGGTACATGTAGGGATAACAAAATAAAAACAGGAATGTTTAAAAGGAAAAAACAGGAAGGGGGATAATTTGACTATTGGTAAAGAAATTGAATTTTGTGACAACATTCAATAGGGGAAATAAAGTCCTAAGAACTGTGCTTTCAAAATATTGGCATATCTTGAAGCGTGACCCTGTTTTGGGAAAACATCTCCATGATAAACCAGGGATTACATATAGAAGGGGGAAAACTTTGAAAACTGGGTGGCCCCCAGTAAATTAAAAAAAAAACAGTTGGATTCAAAAGGAAAAAACATTAAAAAAAAAAAAAAAAAAAAAAAAAATACGGATCAAATTTTAAGTGGTGTTTTTCAAGGAACCGGAGTTTTTAAATGCACCTCCAAAAAATGTTGTACCTGTGGGATCCTAGATCACGGGGCTAAAACTATCAAATGTAATAATACTGGTGAGTTCTTTGAGATTTCACAAAGACTCACCTGTAGCAGTGATTATGTTGTATATGTCATCACATGTAGTTACGGTTTTCAATATGTGGGACGCACTGTGCAGACACTGTGGTCCCGCATTAATGGTCACAAAAATAGAGCAAAAAACGGCTTTTTAAAACAGTCTCTCTAGGCATCTGCTAATAAAACATAACAAAATTTTAACATAAAAGTAACTCCGGTGGAGCAGATACTCTCTGGTGTTGCAAATACGAATGCTCTTTTAAACCGGAAAGAAACGTTTTGGATACGCGTTGTATCTCCTCTATTTTAGCTCATCAAATAAAAAAATATGAAATATCATCTTTGGATGTGAGTCCTGGGAAGCGCTGCCATTCATGGGCTGGATGTGCCTTTCTTGATTTAAATCATTGCTATGTAAACCTGGGGTAAAGCCCTGTAAGCCCACAAGTCTGAATGAGAAACCTTGAACCAAAAACATAAAGCGCTCCATTCTTTTATTTACTCTTCTTCTAATCCTGTCTAGAAAAATTAGATTTGGGGTTGTCCAAAGAAGTCTAGGAATGATCTCGGAGAAAACAAAAGAGGTGCCAGCGAATTTGAGTTAAAAGTAAGCGATATCATTTTGCATTACTGCCAAAAGATCTAAGGTTTTGTTTTTACCTAGATCATTGCAGCCTAAGTGAATTATTATCAAATCAGGTGAAGGAAGTTTAAATGAAAGTTTAACCAATTCATTAACTAGGTCTTTCCATTTCATGCCTCTGACACTGTGCCAAAATATTCTGAGGTGAGAAGAACTAAATGATAAATTTTCGGAACAAGACCTTTGACAGGCTCTCTTCCGAGCCCAAAATATGAACGAATGTCCAATAATCCAAACAGACAAAGGAAAGAATGCAATAATTTAATAATGATAAAGACCTTGACGAACATACAACCTAAACCGTCTAGAATCCCATCTACCCAACTGCATAATCCTACCATCCTTAAAGCCTGACCTAGCTGCTTCTGTTGCAGAGCCAATTCTAAATGAGTGGGAAGTGATTTTTAAATAGCCTTTACCTAACTTTACCACACATTTTTTAAGTAATGAATTAAATTGGAAAACGGTTGCAGGTTCCCCATTAGAGTGGATAAAAAAAACGGACCAGGATGAACAAGCCTTACTCGCAACCAATTCATTGTATTGGCAACCGGGCAGATAATAACATCAGAAATGGAATTTAAACGAATATTACCGTAGCTCCTTTACCCAACTGATCCATTTTAGAATTTCTTACAAATAAAATTATGCGGGAATCCTCAATTAACACATCTGAAAACATCAGACCTGATGGATCTGACTTTTTTGCCGATACAATTTCACTGACACACATTGCAGCAAAAAATGCATGACAGAAAGCTGCATTAAAAAGACAAGATTCAAAGTAATCCGTGCAAATTGACTTCAGAGTACGGCACAAGTCCTTAAGCTGAAACTAAAATTGGTCGTCCCATCATTTTTAAAAGTTCCTTTCTTAAGGCCTTTCAAAAATTGTTTGACGGGGAAAAAGCTTGAAAGCGGATTATTACCAGCTAATTTTAAAAAAGAAAGAAACCCCTGAAATTGACTTAGAGCCGAATATGACAGCCCATTTTTAAATAAATATTCGGCGAATTTCACAGCTGACGATGCAGAAGATTCTGTAAAGGAGAGATTGTATAAAACACAAGAATTAACCCATTGGTTCCATGCAGCTAAATAATCAGCCCATGTTTTGTTGGCTAGTCAGTTTTTAATAAATAGAGAGGATAACCTCGAATAATGTCCCAAAGAATCGGGGGGCAATGCGTTGGTTCCTTGTCTGCGTCCGGGACCAATTGACGGAATACTGATCACTGACTGTGACAAATGGAATTACAAATTAATAAATTATCATATATGCCTAGAAAAATATTTAGACTTGAGAGTCCTCAGTGGTTGATACCTTTTAATGGCTAACTGAAAAGATGGTAACAAATTGCAAGCTTTCGAGACTACGCAGGTCTCTTCATCAGGCAAAGACTAAAACAAAAGCTGAAGAATCACATATTTATACAGAACAGGACACAGGAATAATGCAATAGGTAAGACAAGTGACGTGGAGCAGAACTGTCATTATGTTCATCCCTCTGCCATAATGACAGTTCTGCTTCACGTCACTTGTCTTACCTATTGCATTATTCCTGTGTCCTGTTGTGTATAAATATGTGATTCTTCAGCTTTTGTTTTAGTCTTTGCCTGATGAAGAGACCTGCGTAGTCTCGAAAGCTTGCAATTTGTTACCATCTTTTCAGTTAGCCATTAAAAGGTATCAACCACTGAGGACTCTCAAGTCTAAATATTTTTCTATCTACTGGCTAACACGGTACGAAGATACACATCTTTCCTATATCATATATGCCTAGCATAGATTTCAACCAAATATTATACTTTAAACAATGAAGGACTAAAGATCTGAGGATCCTAGCAGCAAAAATATTCTTGGAAGAAAGAGTATTAATATAAAAAAACTACACTCTGGTGATTAGAAAGAATTAAAAAGAATTAAAAGTCTCCTATCTTTTCAAAGATGTCCCCATTAAAAAAATGCATACGAATAACGAAAAAAGGTTCAACACCATCCCATCTTTCAAAAGATGTCCCCATTAAAAAAATGCATACGAATAACGAAAAAAGGTTCAACACCATCCCATTGTCAATTAATTTATGGCTTGCCCAAAGGGAAAAGCACATAACACCAAAACCAGAAAAAACAAAAAGACAAAAAAATCTGTCCGTAGAAAAAAGTGAAGGAATGGAATTAGAATCCACAAAAGAATTCTGTCAGTAAGATATACCAATGAAGTTGGAGAGAAATTCGAGCCATATTTTAACGTCCTCTCTAAGGCTAGTTTCACATTTGCGGTTGAGTCCACAGCGTATCGTCCGCATGCAAACGATAGGCAAGTGCTATTTTCCCAGCGAAAAAGGGCGTGTCTTATTTAAATTCTTGCTTATGCAAACGCAAAGGGTCGCATGTGCTTGCGTACGCATGCGTTCTCAGACTGTAATGCATTGTTTCTACGCATTCCTTCCGCAAAACAACCGCATATGTTTCTAGGCGGCAAATTGACGCCTCCATAATTGCAACATGTTATGTACCGGCGTCCCCAATGTTAAAGATAGGAAAACAGGACGCATGCAGAAGTATGCGGCATAAACGCTACAGACACAACTGCAAATGTGAAACCAGCCTAATTTCAGCATTTACCTTGACATGAGAGCCAGGAGACTTAATGCCCTTTGTGGCGTCGCAAAGGCGCCTAGAAAACACCCTCCCCATGGGAAGCACTCGTAATGCAAAATTCAATGATCCATGCAGGGATTGAAGTTCTTTCAAAGTGACTTTATCTTTAGTAAGAATAAGAAAAAGGGAATTCTGTAGTTTAACAATTTTTTCTGTGGGTAACCTACACTCCATTTTAGATGAATCTATAATAATGCCTAAGAATTCCAGAGACTTGGTGGGTGGTACTGTTTTTTCAAAAGTGATAGGGATCCCAAATTCAGAACAAACAGAGCAAAACGAATCAAGTAGTCTCTGACAGATATTAGAATTGGGGGGGGGGAACCTACAAATAGGAAATCATCTAAATAATGAAGAATTCCCCCCTCTAAAAATTTAGACTGTGCAACCCACTGCAAAAAGAGAACGCTTCGAAGTAAAAACAAGAAAGGGAAAAGCTCATCGATAAACACTTGTCAAAAAAGAATTTATTATCAATATAAAAACCTAACGAATTAAAACCTGATAGGTTCACTCGGAGTAAGCGAAAAACAGATTGAATATACGATTTGGATAAAAGAGAGTCCTTACTAAATACCCTCAAATTATCCAAAGCAGTGTCAAATTAAGTATAGTGAACTGAAACCAAAGAATTATCCACTTCATCATTCAAAGACGCACCATGAGGGTAAGAAAGATGGTGAATAAGTCTAAAGGAGCCAGGTTCCTTCTTAGGAACAATACCAAGGGGGTAAATGCGAAAATTAACAAATGGAGGGTCATCGAAAGCACCTGCAACTTGACCAAGCTGAAGTTCCATATTGATTTTGGATCTAGCCACATCAGGAAATTCATTTAATGAAGGTAAATTCTTTACCAGAATACAGCCTGAACCTTTAAATGGAGGTATAAAAAAACCTAAGGAAAAACCTTTGTAAAGTAGATCCCTAATCATTAGATCTGGGTAATTGTTTAGCCATGGTAAGATTTTTTCCCAAATCACTGGGGTCGGGGCTTTTAAGAAAATTCTCCTTGTTGGGGCCCTGTTGGGAAATAATCGCTTGCTTCTTGAAGCATTTGATCAAAGGGTGAGACCCACCGCAAAAAGAACATTCATGTCTAAAACGGCAATTATGCAGCCATTTACAAGATGCTCCGTTGAAAGTGAAGCAAATGCTTTTTTTGACTGAGGGAACTAAAGGCTGCTTAGAATACAAATGTCTTTGCGGGAGCATCAAATTTAACCAAAGGCCTACATTTTTTAAACCCCAAAAAACACTTGAGTGTACGGCTAAATGTTGCCGAAAAGCCTCGTCGTAACTAAGCCAGGCCATGCAGCCAAAGTTCCGATAGGCTTCAAGGATGACATCTATGAGTTGAAACAAACCACAACAAAAGGTGAGGACATTTTTCTCCAAGGACAGCAGCGTAAATTAAAAAAGCCTGGAGCCAGTTGTTAAATGATTTCATAACAGGCTTCCTGTCATCGCTTAACAATTTTTCCTTTTTCCTATCTAATTTACCATGTTGTTCCTTTTGAAGGGGCAAAAGAGAAAATAAATCTACATAACCCCTGCTCCAGATAATCTATTTGACGGAGGCACTCAGATGGAATCCTAATAGGGAAAGTTCGCAAGTGAGAGCCTCCTTCAAAAGAGACTGAGGCACACCAGGATGGGTAGTGTTAAAATCCTCTGAAAGCTGATGTTTTGCAGTGCCACCAGCTTTAGCAGATTCATATAAGGCCTCAGCTAAAAGGGAGCTAATATGGGACACGGAATGTCTCACCCCTTCCGGAAAATGCTGCGTCTTGCTCTTGTGAGGGGCTCCTGCTCAAGCCCAAGGAGGGGGGCGAGCGGAGCTGCGCTGAAACTTGACGCGCCGGCAATTCATCCTCATCCAGATCTGAGTCAGACGACCTCCAAGCTTGAGAGGGAGCTGCGGCTGCTGGAGATTCCTGTTGCCAAGCTCTGGAGTGGCTGTCATATGGCTCCGCAGTGACGCTAGATATTTCACCGGCATGACCTGTCGATGCAGGCGATGCCGACCGATGAGGTTGACAGGAATCCCGCATTGGGCTACGAGACTTCCGGCTAACCGGCAGTGATGTCTTCGCGCGAACATCCCATGCACTGCTTCCTGACATCTGCGGCTCAATGGACGGTGAGTAAGGAATCCTCGGATGCCGCTTCCTCCTGGTACAGTTGTACTGGACTCAAGAGAGGGTAAAACCGCCGGAAGGCTAGGGAGCGTTGGGATAGGAACCGGTGCAAAGACATTGCCCGCTGCTTGGGCAGGTTTTAAAGCTAAGCAGCTCTGCATCCACTCCACTCTACCCTCTTTGCGACCCTTTGCATAATCTTCTGAAGCTGTCCATTTTCAATCTTCTTGCTGTCAATTTCTTTCTTCTTTAATGAATGAGTGAAATGACCCGATAACAGGTATATACACTGCTCAAAAAAATAAAGGGAACACTCAAATAACACATCCTAGATCTGAATGAATAAAATATTCTCATTGAATACTTTGTTCTGTACAAAGTTGAATGTGCTGACAACAAAAATCACACAAAAATCAGCAATGGAAATCAAATTTATTAACCAATGGAGGCCTGGATTTGGAGTCACACACAAAATTAAAGTAGAATGTAATGTCTCTACATATAAAGATAATTTGGAGTGTTCAAGAAGAAAATCATATGTAAAGAACCCCAAGAGAATTAATGAAAATCAAATAAAATATAACTTTTATTGACTAAATATTAAAAAGGGACACACAACACATCACACATAATTTAAAAAGTGCACACTGAAATGACCCTGAGATTCAACCCTGCACTGTATGCTGCCTTGCCGCGGAGGTTGGCACCCTAAGATAGCCCACACGAGATTGGCGCCCCCGCTCAACGTAGGCTGACCCTAAGGTCCTACAATTGCCCTACCATAAAGTGAGTCTTATATCTCTCACAACAGATGAAAATACACCCATTATAGGTGGGAAAAGTGGCAGAATATACCTGTTTGTATCAGGTTCAGGGAAATCAGGTTGATATTATATATATAATGCCTTTTGATTGTATAACTGAGATCCCTCAATAACAAAATCCTAACGGCTGATCCCTGCATAACAGCACGTTATTTTGATGTTAGTACACATCGATGGTGTCCTTTGCTCCTAATATGGAAAAAAGTGTCCTAGATCTATGCGTGTGATATATCACTGAATACCAGTTAATAGTAGTCTAAATAGACCTGCCAATTGGTGTTCACTATAATCTTAATATACTGGTCGATGTATATGACCCTCTGTGAGGTCGGGACCGCCACCATTTTGTATAGGGCCTGTACCAGCCTCCATTTTGTCAGTTCACACAGCCACAGACTTTTAACTACACAGGGCCTATTAGCATATTCAGTACGACCAGCTTTGATGTCCACTATGAATCAATAGGCCTTTACATGCTAATTGGTTTAGGCCAGGGTCTGAATAAGATGGTCAGTCGTATGGTAAATAGCTCAAGCTCAAGCCATTGTTTCCTGCTCCATATGAATTGCAGGCCAGTTAATATGCGTGCTTCAAAGCAAAAGGGGAAGGGCCTAGCAGGGTTGAGAGCTGTAGCCAGGTACCCCTGTATTCATTCCATTCCACACACAGAAGCACAAGGGACAGACTTGCCAAATGGAGCTGCAGCACATGCATTGGGGACTGTCCAGCAACTGAAGACTTTCACCTGGGGAACGCAGAGCTCCATGCCTCCCCATGACCATACAACCCGGTAATATTGATCTATAGCTTATACCTTTTAGCCTTGTACATTATCGTTGTATTTTATTCTGACTGCAAATCCAGTGTAATTACGTTGTATAGCTTTACTGTATATTTCTGTAATTATCTAGTGCGCCCTTAAGGCAAATTAAACCATAAAATTAATCTTGGGCTGATGCTTTTACTCTGATCACGAATCTTAGAATACCCAGTGGGTAACAGGACAACCTCCCCGGCGGCCATTTGCTCTAGGTGCAGTTCCCTTACTGACCTGAGAGACAAAGGGGGCGCCGGAGAGCTGTACCTGTGGAGTTACGTCACATTGGTGACGTGGGAGGAAAGGGGATCGTCCGTCATATTTGGTAGCGGCGGTGGTATCAGAAGCTGTGATACCCGGGCTACCGTGTGGCGGTCGGCTTAGTTCCTCACAATTGGTGGCAGCAGTGGGATCAGAGTAATAGTGTGCGTGGGACCCCTACTCCCAGACACTAGAGACTACCAGCGGTACTTTCACTGCTGGGGTCTTAAGGGCAGCCCAGCACTAGACGGTCAGAGTGTAAATCATAGAATCATAGAATGGTAGAGTTGGAAGGGACCTCCTGGGCCTTCTGGTCCAACCCCCTGCTCAAAGCAGGATTCTCTAAATCATCCCATATAAATATAACAAGTTGTGTGCAAGGTCAGGGTTGCAGCTCTGTCAGTAACCAAAGGTTCCCAAGATGGCGGAAGGCACCAGGAGTAGGGAAAAGGGGGAGGCCAATTCTGTGGCCTATGAGGGGTTCGATACCGATGAGGGGGAGCTCAGCCAGGGCTCCCCAAGGAGCCCGACCCCCGTGCTCAGTCCCGCAGTGGACTGTCCACCCCCTGCCCGTCCCAGTGTGTACAGATCGGAGGCCCTCTTCCAAGCGGCTATGGCATAGCTCGAGGCTGGTAATGACGCCGCCTATGACAGACTCCTGGTGGCGGCAGAGAAAGCAGCAGAGAGTGAGCAAGCAGCCGCGGAGAAAGCAGCAGAGCGTGAGCAAGCAGCCGCGGAGAAAGCAGCAGAGCGGGAGCAAGCAGAACGTCGTGAAGCTGCGGAGCGGGAGCATACAGAACGCCGTGAAGCTGCGGAGCACCGGCACCGACTGGAGATGGCTCAGCACGGGCCCCCGCTGGACGCACTAGGCCCACCGGAGACAAGGGCCTCCAAGGTCCGGGCGGAGGACTTGCCCTTACTTGAAAAGGATGGAGACCTGGATTCCTTTCTGCTGGCTTTTGAGAGGACATGCCTCCAACATCATCTGGCCCTGGATCAGTGGGCAAGGTACCCGACTCCCCGTTTGAG
This sequence comes from Oophaga sylvatica, assembly GCA_033576555.1. Lineage (NCBI taxonomy): Eukaryota > Metazoa > Chordata > Amphibia > Anura > Dendrobatidae > Oophaga > Oophaga sylvatica. The sequence goes on along the minus strand of JARQOD010000005.1, from coordinate 154,247,681 downwards.
GGGTAAGTCCCTGGAAGTTTTGGGGGACTTACCTGCCGGGGAGGAGCAGGACTACAACAGCATCAAGCGGGCCCTGATCCAGCACTACAACCTCACCCCGGAGTCGTACCGCAGGAAGTTCAGGAGCCTGCAGCGGGGCTCAAAGGACACCTGGACCGAACACATGCGGGCCCTGCTGAGAGCTGCGGAGCACTGGACCTCGGGTCTAGAGCTCACTACCCGCCAGGAGGTCCAGGAACTGTTTGTCGTGGAGCAATTCTTGTGGAACTGCCCAGAGGACCTCCAGCAGTTCCTCCGTGACCGGAAACCAAAGGGGGCTTCTGCTACAGCCGCCCTGGCAGACGAGTATGCCAACAACAGGGCGCCGGAGCCAAAGAAGCCTGCCAGCAGCACCTGGAGAGGGGGTAAGCCCAATCCTGGCCCAGCCCCATATCCAGCCCCCAGAGTGCAAGGGGTGTACCCCCCGGCTACCCTCTCCAGGCCAGGAACAGAACCCAGACGTTGTCATAATTGCAACCAGCCAGGACACTTTAAGGCTGCGTGTCCCCAGCGCCAGAAGGCCCCATCCCTGTCCCAGAAACCGACCACTGTTTTGTGTGTGGGAGAGGGTGGTGGGAGGTCCCTAGACAATTACCAACCCGTCACCATCGGCCGCTCAGCGGTCATGGGACTGCGGGACACAGGCGCTGAACGAACCCTGGTACGCCCTGAGGTGGTGTCCCCTCAAGACTTGGTACCTGATAAAACACTTTCCGTCTCCGGAATTGGAGGCGTTGAACCGGCGCTGCCCGTTGCCAAGGTGTATTTGGATTGGGGCGCCAGGAGGGGGATGCGGGAGGTGGGAGTAACGCCAAATATTCCTGCAAATGTGTTGCTTGGGACCGATTTGGGGCGGCTAGTGTCCCAGTATGTGGCCACTGAACCCCCAAGTTCGGCTCCCCAAGAATGTCATGACTCTACTGTGAATGCTAATGTTAATGTATTGAATGTGCCTCCAACAGTGGAGGAGGGAGTGAAACCTGATGGTAAGCCATGCACTGACACTACACACACAGGGCTCACAGTGAGGACAGGTGAGGAGGCTGCACGGGAGAGCTCAGAGGTGGGGGGAGGGGCTGCTATGGGCAGTGTAGGGCCCCTAAGTGAACCCAGCCTGCTGAGTCTAGGGCCCCTGCAGGAAGAGGAACAGGCCATGGGGGGAGGGGGTGTCCCGGGAGAGGAGCCACCAGGTAGGACCCCAGGTCAGGAGTTCCCCACATCCGGGATGTCAGGAAGTCAGGGAAGTCTGCCTGACCCGGCGACTTGGTCAGGGGACGAGGGAAAGCAGGCGCTACCCGTGGTCTCAGCGGTCGTGGCCGCTGTTACCAGGAGTGGGAGCGCTGAAGCCCAAGGAGCCTCGCGGAGGTCCGACGGTTTCCCCCTCTCCGACCAAGTGGCTGCCGAGTCAGACAGTAGCCAGGAGACAGATCCCGGGGAACTGACAGAGGACATGGCAGTTTCCTCAATTCTTGCCACATCAAGTCAGGGATTTCAGGCAGCGTTGGAAGCTGACCCTAGCCTGAAGACTCTCAAGGAACAGGCGGCACAGCCTCCCCTGGAGTCCGACCGCGAGCGAGTGGTCTGGGACCAGGGACGGCTGTACCGGGTAACGGTCCAGTAGGGTTCACCGGAGGCGTGGCCCAGGGACCGACAGTTAGTGGTGCCCCATCCGTTCAGGGCGGAATTGTTGCGGATCGCACACGAGATTCCAATGGCCGGACACTTAGGGATCACTAAAACCAGGGCCAGGCTAGCTCAGCATTTCTACTGGCCTGGAATGAGGACCGAGGTGATAGCCTACTGCCGTTCGTGTGACACCTGTCAGAGGGTGGGGAAGGCGGGGCCGCGCCCCAAAGCCCCTCTGGTAACTCTGCCCATCATCGAAGAGCCTTTCTCGAGGGTGGCTGTGGATCTCATTGGACCTCTGTCCACTCCCAGCCGCTCCGGGAAATGCTTCATACTAACGGTAGTGGACTATGCCACCCGGTACCCGGAGGCGGTAGCTTTGTCGTCCATTCGGGCCGACAAAGTGGCCACTGCCTTACTGGAGATTTTCTCCAGAGTGGGGTTTCCCAAGGAAATGCTCACCGACCGAGGGACCCAGTTCATGTCGCAGCTGATGGAGTCTCTCTGTAAGCAGGTACAGGTGCAACATCTGGTGGCCAGCCCGTATCACCCACAGACCAATGGCTTGTGTGAGCGGTTCAATGGCACCTTAAAGCAGATGCTGAAGATGTTGGTCGACTCCCACGGGAGAGACTGGGAGCGGTATCTCCCACACCTGCTGTTTGCCTACCGGGAGGTTCCACAGGCCTCAACGGGGTTCTCCCCCTTTGAGCTCCTGTACGGGCGAGTGTAGGGGGCCCCTTGCTCTGGTGAAGGAAGCATGGGAAGGGGATTTAGCCACCCCTGGAGTGTCGGTCATTGAGTATGTCGTGCGCTTCCGGGACCGAATGATGGCCTTGACGCGGCTGGTGCATGACAATATGGCCCAAGCTCAGGCTGACCAGAAGCGATGGTACGACCAGAATGCTTGTGAGCGGACCTACCAGGTGGGTCAAAAGGTGTGGGTACTGGTCCCCGTACCCCAAAACAAGCTTCAGGCGGCCTGGGAGGGTCCATACCTCGTGCACGAGCAGCTCAACGCCGTCACCTACCTGGTCACCCTGGACCACGCCCGTGGTAGGAGGAAGGCCTTCCATGTGAACATGATGAAGGCCCATCATGAGCGGGAGGCTTATGTCCACCCAGTGTGCAACCTTCCAGAGGAAGGAGAGGCAGAAACCCTCCTCGATCTGCTCACCCAAGCCAAGGCGGGTGGATCCATCGAGGATGTGGGGGTTGGCCACCAGCTCTCGGAGGACCAACGTTCCCAGCTGGGGGCCACCCTGCACCCCTTTCGGGAGCTGTTCAGCAGCCTGCCCGGAAGGACTGAGGCAGCAGTCCATGACGTGGACACTGGCAACCACCCCCCAATCCGGCGTTCAGCATATCGGGTCTCTCTTGAGGTGCAGCAGCAGATGCGCCAAGAGATAGACGAGATGCTGAGGCTGGGGGTGATCCAAGCGTCCAACAGCGCGTGGGCTTCGCCTGTAGTCCTCGTTCCTAAAAAGGACCGAACTACGCGGTTCTGCGTGGACTACAGGGGGCTCAACGCTGTGACGGTCACCGATGCGTTCCCAATGCCCGCATCGATGACCTGCTCGACCAGCTGGCCGGGGCCAAGTACCTGACCATCATGGATCTGAGCAGGGGGTATTAGCAGATTCCCCTGACCCCTGGGGCACGGGAACGCTCTGCCTTTATCACCCCATTCGGACTGTACGAGTCCACGGTGATGCCATTCGGCATGAAGAATGCCCCTGCCACTTTTCAGCGGATGGTCAACACGCTGCTCGAGGGACTGGAAGGGTATGCGACCGCGTACCTGGATGACATTGCCATCTTCAGTCCCACCTGGGAGGATCACCTAGAGCACCTGGCGCAGGTGCTCGGGCGGATCCAGCGAGCAAGCTTGACCATTAAGCCGGAAAAATGCCAGCTGGGTATGAGTGAGGTCCACTACCTGGGACACCGGGTAGGTGGGGGAGCTCTGAAGCTTCAGAGCCCGGGAAGGTGGATGCCATCGCATCCTGGCCCACCCCCAGGACCAAGAAGCAGGTGATGTCCTTTTTGGGTACTGCTGGTTACTATAGGAGGTTTGTTCCACACTATAGTGCCCTGGCCAAGCCCCTGACGGACCTCACCAAGAAAAGGCTGCCCGTCGCAGTCGACTGGACAGTCGCCTGCGAGACAGCTTTCCAGGCGCTCAAGACCGCCCTCTCTAGTTCTCCTGTTCTACAGGCAGCCGACTTCACGCGGCCATTCTTAGTGCAGACCAACGCCAGCGACTTCGGCCTCGGTGCTGTGCTCAGCCAGGTTGACACTACGGGCCATGAACACCCCATTTTGTACCTGAGCAGGAAGCTCCTGCAGAGGGAAGTGGCCTATTCCACGATGGAGAAGGAATGTCTGGCAATTGTGTGGGCCCTGCAGCCACACTTGTACGGACGCCAATTCACCGTGGAAACAGACCACAACCCCCTCAGCTGGTTACACACGGTCTCTGGGACGAATGGGAGGTTGCTACGCTGGAGCCTCGCTCTCCAACAGTACCATTTCACCATTCGCCACAAAAGAGGCAGGGACCATGGTAACGCGGATGGGTTGTCCCGGCAAGGAGAGGGTGCGGTAGGGCGCACAGGGGAACACAGGAATGTGATACCCCCTAGCGCCCTCAAAAGCAGGGAGGTGTGAGGTCGGGACCGCCACCATTTTGTATAGGGCCTGTACCAGCCTCCATTTTGTCAGTTCACACAGCCACAGACTTTTAACTACACAGGGCCTATTAGCATATTCAGTACGACCAGCTTTGATGTCCACTATGAATCAATAGGCCTTTACATGCTAATTGGTTTAGGCCAGGGTCTGAATAAGATGGTCAGTCGTATGGTAAATAGCTCAAGCTCAAGCCATTGTTTCCTGCTCCATATGAATTGCAGGCCAGTTAATATGCGTGCTTCAAAGCAAAAGGGGAAGGGCCTAGCAGGGTTGAGAGCTGTAGCCAGGTACCCCTGTATTCATTCCATTCCACACACAGAAGCACAAGGGACAGACTTGCCAAATGGAGCTGCAGCACATGCATTGGGGACTGTCCAGCAACTGAAGACTTTCACCTGGGGAACGCAGAGCTCCATGCCTCCCCATGACCATACAACCCGGTAATATTGATCTATAGCTTATACCTTTTAGCCTTGTACATTATCGTTGTATTTTATTCTGACTGCAAATCCAGTGTAATTACGTTGTACAGCTTTACTGTATATTTCTGTAATTATCTAGTGCGCCCTTAAGGCAAATTAAACCATAAAATTAATCTTGGGCTGATGCTTTTACTCTGATCACGAATCTTAGAATACCCAGTGGGTAACAGGACAACCTCCCCGGTGGTCATTTGCTCTAGGTGCAGTTCCCTTACTGACCTGAGAGACAAAGGGGGCGCCGGAGAGCTGTACCTGTGGAGTTACGTCACATTGGTGACGTGGGAGGAAAGGGGATCGTCCGTCATATTTGGTAGCGGCGGTGGTATCAGAAGCTGTGATACTCGGGCTACCGTGTGGCGGTCGGCTTAGTTCCTCACACCCTCACACACACATCATAGGGACATCAATCTCATAGTAATAGAATGGTCACAATAGACCTCATGATTCACCCATATATATAATAAGGAGCCTCAAGACTGAGGGATACTCATCTATTTAGTAGTTGAATTAGCCTCTACGCGTTTCGCCAACATGGCTCATCAGGAGGTCAGACAGGTTGATATTGCATGATGTCTACAGCATCTTGTGAAATAAATAGACTCTGGCAATTCAAAAACCCCGCCTACATGCGTTTGATAATAGGCTATAAAGCCCGGTATATTAGATGTCTCTATAATGCGCTCATGATGCATCAGTATCTGATGGATCAGTATTTTGTGGCTACTTAAAGATGGCCCCCTTCGCACTCACGCTCTGCAATCATGCCGACAAATGTACTGCGTTCATCTACTATCCGGCGCATGCGCATCAGACCGGGCCGCATCATTGATTTCCGGGTCTGACATCAGCGACCTCGTGTAGTTCGCGTGCGTTCCACAATGGAACGCAAACCATTTCCAGCGCATGCGCACTAAATCGAGCCACCTGATTAATTCTGAGATCTGATGACAGGAAGCTCGTATAGGTCACGTGCGTTCCACAATGGGACGCAACCCAATTTCAGCGCATGCGTTCAAAACCGAGCCACATAATTTATTTCAGGTGCGATGCCAGAGAGCTCGTAAAATTTATGTGCGTTCCACAGTGGGACGCAACCAACTTCCGGGATTGAAAAAACTCCATATCAAAATATCTTTACCACAAAATAACGTGTGTAATTAGAAACAAGTTTTTCTCTATCATCCCATCAACACGGGAGTAGAAGATTATCATCATTATATAGCAGAACTGACCAAGTGTTATAATAGTACATGTTATATGCTGTTATGGAGATAGAAAGTTTTTTTCACAAAATGCTTGAAAAACATTATGGTCCACAACTAATGAAAACTAATGATAGAAAAATGTAAACCTTGATACTACATAATATGTCACCCAAATAGGTGATAGGTCCCATAGAAAAACAGGGACACACACAAAAAGACATGGCCGTATTATACCCCATATAGACAAACTGTCCACACAGGTTGGTTAGACTACAAAAAACAGGCATATGAAACATGTTCGTTCAATCCCAGTGGAGCACGAGACTTCATACGAAATATCCATTCACATTTTCTTTGTAGCAGTACTCTATCATAGTCACCCCCCTAGGGTTTGGTTTAACAACCTCCAAAAACTGAAAGAAATTTGATTTAAATTACCATGATGAACCCTATTCATGATGTAGCCATATGTTCCTACCCTTTAGACTACATAGTAAAAACCAAGAGAGAGATAAGAAGAAGGGTGGGAGAACATATTGGAGACGTTAGGAACAAACGAGACACTCCCCTAGCAGTACATATGAATAGGGTTCATCATGGTAATTTAAATCAAATTGTTTTTTGTAGTCTAACCAACCTGTGTGGACAGTTTGTCTATATGGGGTATAATACGGCCATGTCTTTTTGTGTGTGTCCCTGTTTTTCTATGGGACCTATCACCTATTTGGGTGACATATTATGTAGTATCAAGGTTTACATTTTTCTATCATTAGTTTTCATTAGTTGTGGACCATAATGTTTTTCAAGCATTTTGTGAAAAAAACTTTCTATCTCCATAACAGCATATAACATGTACTATTATAACACTTGGTCAGTTCTGCTATATAACGATGATAATCTTCTACTCCCGTGTTGATGGGATGATAGAGAAAAACTTGTTTCTAATTACACGTTATTTTGTGGTAAAGATATTTTGATATGGAGTTTTTTCAATCCCGGAAGTTGGTTGCGTCCCACTGTGGAACGCACATAAATTTTACGAGCTCTCTGGCATCGCACCTGAAATAAATTATGTGGCTCGGTTTTGAACGCATGCGCTGAAATTGGGTTGCGTCCCATTGTGGAACGCACGTGACCTATACGAGCTTCCTGTCATCAGATCTCAGAATTAATCAGGTGGCTCGATTTAGTGCGCATGCGCTGGAAATGGTTTGCGTTCCATTGTGGAACGCACGCGAACTACACGAGGTCGCTGACGTCAGACCCGGAAATCAATGATGCGGCCCGGTCTGATGCGCCGGATAGTAGATGAACGCAGTACATTTGTCGGCATGATTGCAGAGCGTGAGTGCGAAGGGGGCCATCTTTAAGTAGCCACAAAATACTGACCCATCAGATACTGATGCATCATGAGCGCATTATAGAGACATCTAATATACCGGGCTTTATAGCCTATTATCAAAAGCATGTAGGCGGGGTTTTTGAATTGCCAGAGTCTATTTATTTCACAAGATGCTGTAGACATCATGCAATATCAACCTATCTGACCTCCTGATGAGCCATGTTGGCGAAACGCGTAGAGGCTAATTCAACTACTAAATAGATGAGTATCCCTCAGTCTTGAGGCTCCTTATTATATATATGGGTGAATCATGAGGTCTATTGTGACCATTCTATTACTATGAGATTGATGTCCCTATGATGTGTGTGTGAGGGTCATATACATCGACCAGTATATTAAGATTATAGTGAACACCAATTGGCAGGTCTATTTAGACTACTATTGACTGGTATTCAGTGATATATCACACGCATAGATCTAGGACACTTTTTTCCATATTAGGAGCAAAGGACACCATCGATGTGTACTAACATTAAAATAACGTGCTGTTATGCAGGGATCAGCCGTTAGGATTTTGTTATTGAGGGATCTCAGTTATACAATCAAAAGGCATTATATATATAATATCAACCTGATTTCCCTGAACCTGATACAAACAGGTATATTCTGCCACTTTTCCCACCTATAATGGGTGTATTTTCATCTGTTGTGAGAGATATAAGACTCACTTTATGGTAGGGCAATTGTAGGACCTTAGGGTCAGCCTATGTTGAGCGGGGGCGCCAATCTCGTGTGGGCTATCTTAGGGTGCCAACCTCCACGGCAAGGCAGCATACAGTGCAGGGTTGAATCTCAGGGTCATTTCAGTGTGCACTTTTTAAATTATGCGTGATGTGTTGTGTGTCCCTTTTTAATATTTAGTCAATAAAAGTTATATTTTATTTGATTTTCATTAATTCTCTTGGGGTTCTTTACATATGATTTTCTTCTAGAATGTAATGTTCTTAAAATAAGTCAAAATGATGCTCTGTAGTGTGTGTGGCCTCCACGTGCCTATATGACCTCCCTACAACACCTGGGAATGCTCCTAGCGAGGCGGCGGATGGTCTCCTGAGGCATCTCCTCCCAAACCTGGACTAAAGCATCCAACTCCTGGACAGTCTGTGGTGCAACGTGAAGTTGGTGGATGGAGCGAGACATGATGTACCAGATGTGCTCAATCGGATTCAGGTCTGGGGATTGGGCGGGCCAGTGCATAACTTCAATGCCTTCATCTTGCAGGAACTGCTGACACACTGTGCAGCCCTCCAAAGAAATGCCACCCCACACCATTACTGACCCACTGCCAAACTGGTCATGCTGAAGGATGTTGCAGGCAGCAGATCGCTCTCCACGGCGTCTCCAGACTCTGTCACATGTGCTCAGTGTGAACCTGCTTTTATCTGTGAAGAGCACAGGGCGCCAGTGGCGAATTTTCCAATCCTGGTGTTCTGTGGCAAATGCCAAGCGTCCTGCACAGTGTTAGGCTGTGAGCACAACCCCCATCTGTGGACGTCAGGCACTCAGACCATCCTCATGGAGTCGGTTTCTAACAGTTTGTGCAGACACATGCACATTTGTGGCCTGCTTGAGGTCATTTTGCAGGGCTCTGGCAGTGCTCCTCCTGTTCCTCCTTGCACAAAGGCGGAGGTAGCAGTCCTGCTGCTGGGTTGTTGCCCTCCTACAGCCCCCTCCACGTCTCCTGGTGTACTGGCCTGTCTCCTGGTGTACTGGCCTGTCTCCTGGTAGTGCCTCCTGCCTCTGGACACTATGCTGACACCGCAAACTTTCTTGCCACAGCTTGCATTGATGTGCCATCCTGGAAGATCTGCACTACCTGAGACACTTATGTGGGTTGTAGAGTCAGTTTCATGCTACCACGAGTGTGAAAGCACAACTAACATTCAAAAGTGACCAAAACATCTGTCAGAAAGCATTGGTACTGGGATGTGGTCTGTGGTCCCCATCGGCAGAACCACTCCTTTACTGAGTGTGTCTTGATAATTGCCAATAATTTCCATCTGTTGTCTATTACATTTGCATAACAGCATGTGAAATTGATTGTCAATCAGTGTTGCTTCCTAAGTGGACAGTTTGATTTCACAGAAGTTTGATTTACTTGGAGTTATATTCTGTTGTTTAAGTGTTCCCTTTATTTTTTTTGAGCAGTGTATATACAATAAATATTCCCGGTCGTTTTGAAATTGGCCAATCAGATTTAAAAGAAAAGGCGCCAATACAACTGGAAAAATCCAGTATAAACCGGCTCATGCCCTCACAGCTTACCACAGGAGACCTTTTGACCTTAAAGCAAAAACAACTGACCGCCATTTTAAAACTGAGCATGACTGAAAAATAAAAATATGAATAAACAGGCAGTGTCCGTGTTCCCATGAGACCTCTCCTACATATGATTCGGGGGAGGGCTACCATTCTTTTAGTGCAACATACAGATGATATTCGGCACCATCTTGGTTCCCAGGCCGCATCATCTCACACTTATGTGCGGCCGCGCTAAGATGGATCAGCAGGATCACTAGCTAGGACTGACTCTACGATGGAGAACATGACTCAGCCTCCTTTCCACAGAAAATACTGGCTGGGGACAGTTAATAGCAAATGAGTACGATCTTGTCACAGCATGGGATCCAAAATTTTGCTGAGTCCTATCTGTTTTTGAAGAGTGTGACACAGCAGCAAGTCCAGGGCTAACAGTGTGGCCCGGCTGATATCAAAGATTGCATATCCTATAACAGTATCAAACTTTACTAGGAAAAGATGGAAGAAGTCTTCTGGTAGGGTATTATCAAGCGTCTTGAGTTATGTGCCTGCTCATGCGCTGCACTGGACCACCAGATGCCAGAGTAAAGGAATACTGGCAGAAGCGATTACGGGACATTGATTGCTGCTCCTACAATAAGACGTATGGTCCATAACTCAGGGTACAACCAGCCATTCTGCGTGTGACCTCCTACTCCGGCGTCCTTCTGTCCTGTGACCATGTTCACAGCTCCGTGTGTGAGCTATGTGGTGAGCGTGCCAGAAGTAGGGGAAAGGTCACGTGTACATGGATCAGGCGCTGTAAACCAGCCAGGCGTTCGTCCGCAGGGAGGACTCATCCTATCTATAGTCCGGGCTAGATTCAGGAGGATTACAGAGGGACTGGCACCATTTCCTCCACAATATGCCATTCTATTTTGTAATAGGGATTGCAAAACCCAACACAACCCTCAACCACAGCTGGCTGACAGATGAAGAAATTCCCTTCTGACAGGCCGGTGTGTGCAGAGTGCACCCAGAGTCAGGTCAATGACCCTCCGGACCCCCTGCCGCAGGCTGGCCGACCCTAATAGCACAATTTCTCTTTATGTTTCCAGACACTGAGGTCAGTACAGAGATACAAGAAATCTGCACTTATTACAATGCATTCCAGATACACGCTGAGCAGACTGTATATGGGACACGTGTACCATGAGCCTGTGGACACGGGGTGAACATGTCACTGGTGTCGCCTTATGCAAAAAAAAGTCTTATGTGCTTAAAACAAACAGCGCCACTCTTGCTTATAGGGTGTGACTGGTATTGCAGTTTCTTTCTAAACTATATTCAGGATACTTATCTGTACATTTTTTAATAGCCCATTTTTTCCTCTGCCTATTAGCTGACAAAACCTGATCTTATGCACACAATAGAGATGCCTGGGCTACGAGCACACGTAATAATGCCACAGCCGTTAGCTAACAGGATTGTGTGTCTGGATCAGAGTGACATAGCCGCAGGCTACACTGCTTCCATGCAGCCATGAAATACTGTGTGCCAGGGTGAAAAACTAAACACCATTCATTTGGAGATCTAGCTGGTATATGGAAACTTAAAAGGGAAACTGTCACCACCGTGGGACGCTTTTAAGCTCTTACTATGGGCATACAGGTAATAGAAATGTTAATCTATTCTTACCTGTATGTCTCATAGTTGCAGTCTAGTTGTGGAGAAATTTAGTTTTAATATTTTATGTTAATGATTTCTTCCATGCTCGAGGGCGTGCGGTGTCTGGAAGAAATCCCTGCCCCCTGGCTTCATTATCATACCACCCTCCTCCCATCAGCATCACACTGACCGGTGACGTACAACTGTGCCGTCTAATCCCGCATCGGCACCCTACACCTGCGCCATTTATCAGTACCTTATCTGCCCTTCTTCCTTCTTCTGCGCAGGCGCCATCGAGTCACTGCTACTGCGCAGGGCAGTGTGACGTGTATGGCAGGGGTGCTGTGATAATGAAGACAGGAGGCAGGGATTTCTTCAATATGTTTTTGCATTGCCATATTCTGAGAGCTGTAACTTTTTTTATTTGTTTCCCCAATAAGCCATATTAGAGCTTGATTTTTGCGGAACATTTTGGCGTTTTAATTTCTACCTTTTTTTTTTACATATGTCTTTTTAATCGCTTTTTCTGCAAATTGTTGTGTGTCATTATGATATAAAAGCGTCTTTTATTTTTCTTAAATTTTATGGAATAAATAACATGCCGGTTTTATAGATCAGGTCGTTTCGCAGTGATATCAATTAGGTGTACTTTTTTGTTTATAAGCAAACGCTGCGGCTTTAGTGGCGAAACGACTTTATGAATTGTATGTGCTTTTTTTTTATTTTATGTAATACATGTTTAATTTTTTGCTTAGTTCCATTGTGGGACAAGAAATAATTTTTACTTTGATCGTTGGGTCTCATGCATTGCAGTACTCGTGCACTGCAGTGCATGAGAAGGTCAGTGTCTCACTAACACAGCCTGTTAGACCTTGCTTGTAGCAGGATCTCACCGGCCACCAAACCATGTTGTCATCAGATGACCTCAGAGTACCATGCCAATGATCAGCACCCGAGATTATGATCACGGGGAAATCGATCCTGCCATAGGGGGTATTTATTTTGAACCTTCCTTTTAACCAATTAGATACCGCTATTGATAGCAGTATTTAAGGGGTTAGTAGGTCCCGATCAGTTCCAAAACCGGCCAGGGCCGATACTAAAGAGTGTCAGCTGTGCTGTACAGTGGTCACCAGAAGATATTGCGCCCGTGGGAGGCGCTATTAACTTATTCCTGACCGCCGGTTTAAAACGGCAATCAGGAATAAAGCCCCCGTCACACTAAGTGAGATCGCTAGCGAGATCACTGAAGCGTCACCGATTTTGTGATGCAACAGCGACCTAGCCAGTGATCTTGCTTAGTGTGACACACAGCGACGACCAACCCCCCTGATGGGTATCTCTGATCGTCGCTGAATGTCCTGGACCATTTTATCATCGCTGGTCTCCCGCTGGCCAGCGCGCATCGCTGCGTGTGACAGCAGGAGACCAATGATCAGCGAGCTGGTATCCAATGTACATATCGGGTAACTAAGCACCGCGCGGCACCTAGTTACCCGACATGTACCCTGGTGTACCGGCTCCCAGCTTCTGCTGTAGAGCGCTGAGAGCCGGTATCTAGGTTACATATCGGGTAACTAGGTGCCGCGTGGTGCTTAGTTACCCAATGTGTACAATGGATACCAGCGTGCTCGCTGGTCCTGATCGCTGGTGAGTCTGCCTATGTGACAGCTCACCAGCGGTCAGCTAACGATGTCCCAGCGATCCCATCCACGTCGTATCGTAGGTGGAATCGCTGGGACATTGAAGAGTGTGACGGGACCCTAAGGCCCCTTAACAGTCGCTACTTTAACGAGTATTGGAGGTTGTTAAGTTGTAACGTTAAGTCCCATCTCTCCGTGCTTCACAGCGGGGTCCATCATTTAAAGGGAACCCGTCAGCTGTTTTGGCCGCTATAAGATGTGGCCACTGCCTTTCAGGGCTTATCTACAGCATTCTATAATGCTGTAGATAAGCCCCCGATCCCACTTGCAAGATAAGAAAAATAACTTTTATTATACTCACCCGGGGGGTCGGTTCGGTCCGATGGGTGTCGCAGGTTCGGGTCCGGCACTTCCTATCTTCTTGCGATGCCGCCCTCCTGCTTGCTTCATGGCTCCCCAGCATCACGCTTCTGTGCAGGCGCACTTCTCTACCCTGTTGAGGGCAGAGCAAATTCCTGCAGTGCGCAGGCGCTGGGCCTCTCTGTCCTTTCCTGGCGCCTGCGCACTGCAGTACTTTGCTCTGCCCTCAGCAGGGCAGATAAGTACGCCTGCACAGAAGCGCGATGCCTGGGAGCCATGAAGCAAGCAGGAGGGCGGCATCGCAAGAAGATAGGAGGTGCCGGACCCGAACCTGCGACGTCCATCGGACTGGACCGCCCCCCCCGGGTGAGTATAATAAAACGGATTTTTCTTCTCTTGCAGGTCGGATTGGGGACTTATATACAGCATTATAGAATGCTGTATATCAGCCCTGAAAGGCGCCTTCCCATCTGCTTGTTTATATTTAATCCACAACCTGCCCCTCTTCTTTGGTTGACAGCTCTGGCCTCATAGAGCCAGAGGATGGTGGAGATAGATGGAAAGCAAGCAGGTGGGAAGGTGTATATAGAGGATTGGCCCCGACGTGAAGCACCGAGCGCCTGTACTTGGGTTGAGCAGTCATTATGTATTGACAGGGTTCGTTTAAAGAACAAAAGGATCAGACCTGCTGGATCTTCACCTCCCATGACATCATATGTATGTGTGTGTCCCCATACTATTAGACTGTTGGCTGAACCCGTCACTGTTTGCAGTGCATGGGGGCTTTACTCAAGGCCCTTTTAGAGGGACTGATAATTGCAAAGTATAAATATGCCACAATCAGCAAAATGTTCATTTGCTGATGTGATCATTTGTGAGTATCCTGACGTTATCATTGTCAGCCGCACATCAACCCAAGTCTACAGAGGGTGTGCTGCCAGCGATACACATACTGTATGGGAACAATTAAGATAACCATTGTTCTTGCTATACAGTTTTGTAGGCCTGTGTGAACACTGCCAAAAATCAGCACACAGACTTGTATACAGTCGATCAGCGCTCGTTTATGGGGAGAAATCAGGAAGTCTAAATAGGCCTTTAAAATGCAATATTCCACAAGTATGTAAATTTGTTCTCCTCCAGAAAGAAGAAAAACTCATTCTGGCAGAACCAGACATCCATTTGTAGAGAAACGTTTGAGGGCCTTACCCCTGACCAGTACACAGCAGAATACAGGTCGGCTGGATGAGGAAGAGCACAGGGAATAATAATGTAATTCAGGGAGACATGTAACAATGTGTCTCACCTAACAAACTGCTATAGGCAGATTGAAAAAAAAATTAGTTTGCAACATCTCCCTTTATTAGGAATAAATTCCAACCTCCAGGGATTTGTTGTCAGTGCTCCACTTCTCTCAGCAAAACTCTTCAATAGTGTTATTGCATATGAGCGGATTTGAAAAAAAAAAAAAGCCAAAATGTGTGGGCAACAGTGGGAATAAATTAAGGGCAAACACTGGACACTTGACCTACTGACAGGTCCTCTATAAGAAACTCTATGCAGGCTGTTCAATAATTGTCTAGAGATGTAACATACAGATATTAAGGACTATAATGACTTTGTATCCGTTGAAGAGGTCATAAATATGAGATGGGGAGATCCTACATCCGGGACCCCGTGGATCAGCTGACATCTGGCGCGGCCACTAAGCATCGGGCAGTGCTGTGGTGCTTCGCTCCATACATGGTCCATAACCTGTAACCACCAGAGCAGATATCAGCTCATCTGAGGAGGTGTCTGGCATTAAACCTCCACCAATCTTATACTGATGACCTATCCCACACATAAGTCATCAATGTATGCAAGTCACGGACAACCCCTCTAACTTGTCTGTAAGCACAACATATCCCATGATGGAAGGTGCAAGATGTTAACAAAACAAAAAAATAAAGTATAGTATAATGCTTAATATAGTTGAACATATATTGCAGATGCCTCTGACAAATGCCACCTTTGGGGAAAGATGTATATCTTTGTACCGTGTTAGCCAGTAGATAGAAAAATATTTAGAATTGAGAGTCCTCAGTGGTTGATACCTTTTAATGGCTACCAGACCCCAATCACAGGGCAATAAAACCTTCACACTCCTTATCTATGAACTGGTCCAATATTTATTGCCACAACTGTTCATCCCTCTCCCATATGGATAGTTCTGCTTTACACTTGTCTTATCTATTGCACTATTCCTGTGTCCTGTTGTGTATAAATATGTGATTCTTCAGATTCTGGAGTAGTCTCGAAAACTTGCAATTTGTTACCATCTTTTCAGTTAGCCATTAAAAGGTATCAACCGCTGAGGACTCTCAATTCTACATATTTTTCTACCTTTGGGGAAAAACAGTGTAGGCTCTTATGATACGATACAGTTGTTAAGTGGATGACACAATTTTGTGTAGAATTGGAATAAGGACGGCTTGTATAACAAAGGTTACTACGGATATATCATCTCTAGGGCTGCAGTGCTTATATTTATTAAAAAACAGCATTAAAGTAAGTCTTCTACAAAATGTTAAGAAAAAAAAACTTCAAACTACTGTGAATCCCCCTATGATGAGTCAATCCCCTATGAGTCAGGAGCGCTTTCTCCAGTGAGGATAAAGGTGGCAGGCCCATCTGGAATTCCAACTGGTCTATGGAATTGTCATCTACTGAGTACATATACCCCACCAGATCCAGTATAGCACGCCTCCCACAGGCTGCTCACGACACTTGGGTTACCCCCAGGACAATGGAACAGGATGACTGCCTAGTGTAGGACACAATAACAAGCCGCACTTATAAAACATGATCTGCTATCAGCCAGCCCCGTGTGCCAAATCTCTCTCTGCAATCAGACAGGCCAGTGTGCCCCACCTGGCCCCTCTACCATCAGACAGCCCGGTGTGCCCCACCTGGCCCCTCTGCCATCAGACAGCCCAGTGTGCCCCAACTGGCCCCTCAGCCACCAGACAGCCCGGAGTGCCACATCTCTATCTTTTGCCATCAGACAGCCCAGTGTGCCTCATCTCTCTCCTCTGCCATCAGACAGCCCGGTGTGCCCCATCTGGCCCCTCTGCCATCAGACAGCCCGGTGTGTCCCATCTCTCTCCTGCCATCAGAAAGCCCGGTGTGCCCCATCTGGCCCCTTTGCCAACAGACAGCCCGGTGTGCCTCATCTGGCCCCTCTGCCAACAGACAGCCCGGTGTGTCCCACCTCTCTCCTGCCATCAGACAGCCCGGTGTGCCCCATCTCTCTCCGCCATCAGACAGCCCAGTGTGCCCCATCTGTCCCCTCTGCCATCAGACAGCCCGGGGTGCCCCATCTGTCCCCTCTGCCATCCGACAGCCCGGGGTGCCCCATCTGTCTCCTCTGCCATCAGACAGCCCGATGTGCCCCATCTGTCCACTCCGCCATCAGACAGCCCGATGTGCCCCATCTGTCCACTCCGCCATCAGACAACCTGGTGTGCCCCATCTGTCTCCTCTGCCATCAGACAGCCCGATGTGCCCCATCTGTCTCCTCTGCCATCAGACAGCCCAATGTGCCCCATCTGTCCACTCCGCCATCAGACAGCCCGATGTGCCCCATCTGTCCACTCCGCCATCAGACAACCTGGTGTGCCCCATCTGTCTACTCCGCCATCACAGCCCCGTGTGCCTCATCTCTCTCCTCTGCCATCAGACAGCCCGGTGTGCCCCATCTGTCTCCTCTGCCATCAGACAGCCAGGTGTGCCCCATCTGTCCCCTCTGCCATCAGACAGCCCGGGGTGCCCCATGTGTCCCCTCTGCCATCAGACAGCCCGGGGTGCCCCATGTGTTCCCTCTGCCATCAGGCAGCCCGGTGTGCCCCATCTGTCTCCTCTGCCATCAGACAGCCCGATGTGCCCCATCAGTCCACTCCGCCATCAGACAGCCCGGTGTGCCCCATCTGTCCACTCCGCCATCAGACAACCTGGTGTGCCCCATCTGTCCACTCCGCCATCACAGCCCCGTGTGCCTCATCTCTCTCCTCTGCCATCAGACAGCCCGGTGTGCCCCATCTGTCCCCTCTGCCATCAGACAGCCCGGGGTGCTCCATGTGTCCCCTCTGCCATCAGACAGCCTGGTGTGCCCCATCTGTCCCCTCTGCCATCAGACAGCCCGGGGTGCCCCATGTGTCCCCTCTGCCATCAGACAGCCCGGGGTGCCCCATGTGTCCCCTCTGCCATCAGACAGCCCGGGGTGCTCCATGTGTCCCCTCTGCCATCAGACAGCCTGGTGTGCCCCATCTGTCCCCTCTGCCATCAGACAGCCCGGGGTGCCCCATGTGTCCCCTCTGCCATCAGACAGCCCGGGGTGCCCCATCTGTCCCCTCTGCCATCAGACAGCCCGGGGTGCCCCATCTGTCCCCTCTGCCATCAGACAGCCTGGGGTGCCCCATCTGTCCCCTCTGCCATCCGACAGCCCGGGGTGCCCCATCTGTCCCCTCTGCCATCAGACAGCCACTCTGCCATCAGACAGCCCAGGGTGCCCATGTGTCCCCTCTGCCATCAGACTGCCCGGGTGCCCCATGTGTCCCCTCTGCCATCAGACTGCCCGGGGTGCCCCATCAGTCCCCTCTGCCATCAGACAGCCCGGTGAGCCCCCTCTGCCATCAGACAACCCGGGGTGCCCCATTGTCCCCTCTGCCATCAGACAGCCCGGGTGCCCCATCCGTCCCCTCTGCCATCAGACAGCCCGGGTGCCCCATCGTCCCCTCTGCCATCAGACAGCCCGGTGCCATCCCCCTCTGCCATCAGACAGCCCGGTGAGCCCCCTCTGCCATCAGACAGCCCGGGTGCCCCATCTGTCCCCTCTGCCATCAGACAGCCCGGGTGCCCCATCTGTCCCCTCTGCCATCAGACAGCCCGGGTGCCCCATCTGTCCCCTCTGCCATCAGACAGCCCGGTGAGCCCCCTCTGCCATCAGACAGCCCGGGTGCCCATGTGTCCCCTCTGCCATCAGACAGCCCAGGGTGCCCCATCTGTCCCCTCTGCCATCAGACAGCCCGGGTGCCCCATCTGTCCCCTCTGCCATCAGACAGCCCGGGTCCCCTCCCTGCCATCAGACAGCCCGGGAGCCCCCTCTGCCATCAGACAGCCCGGGGTGCCCCATCTGTCCCCTCTGCCATCAGACAGCCCGGGTGCCCCATCTGTCCCCTCTGCCATCAGACAGCCCGGTGTGCCCCATCTGTCCCCTCTGCCATCAGACAGCCCGGTGAGCCCCCTCTGCCATCAGACAGCCCCGGGTGCCCATGTGTCCCCTCTGCCATCAGACAGCCCAGGGTGCCCCATCTGTCCCCTCTGCCATCAGACAGCCCGGGGTGCCCCATCTGTCCCCTCTGCCATCAGACAGCCCGGGTGCCCCATCTGTCCCCTCTGCCATCAGACAGCCCGGTGTGCCCCATCTGCCATCAGACAGCCCGGGGTGCCCCATCTGTCCCCTCTGCCATCAGACAGCCCGGGTGCCCCATCTGTCCCCTCTGCCATCAGACAGCCCGGTGTGCCCCATCTGTCCCCTCTGCCATCAGACAGCCCGGTGAGTCCCCTCTGCCATCAGACAGCCCCGGGTGCCCATGTGTCCCCTCTGCCATCAGAAAGCCCGGGTGCCCCATCTGTCCCCTCTGCCATCAGACAGCCCGGGTGCCCCATCTGTCTCCTCTGCCATCAGACAGCCCGGGGTGCCCCATCTGTCCCCTCTGCCATCAGACAGCCCGGTGAGCCCCCTCTGCCATCAGACAGCCCGGGGTGCCCCATCTGTCCCCTCTGCCATCAGACAGCCCGGTGAGCCCCCTCTGCCATCAGACAGCCCGGTGAGCCCCCTCTGCCATCAGACAGCCCGGGGTGCCCCATCTGTCCCCTCTGCCATCAGACAGCCCAGGGTGCCCCATCTGTCCCTCTGCCATCAGACAGCCCGGGGTGCCCCATCTGTCCCCTCTGCCATCAGACAGCCCGGTGAGCCCCCTCTGCCATCAGACAGCCCGGGGTGCCCCATCTGTCCCTCTGCCATCAGACAGCCCGGGGTGCCCCATCTGTCCCCTCTGCCATCAGACAGCCCGGGGTGCCCCATCAGCCCCCTCTGCCATCAGACAGCCCGGGGTGCCCCATCAGCCCCCTCTGCCATCAGACAGCCCGGGGTGCCCCATCTGTCCCCTCTGCCATCAGACAGCCCGGGTGCCCCATCTGTCCCCTCTGCCATCAGACAGCCCGGGGTGCCCCATCTGTCCCCTCTGCCATCAGACAGCCCGGGGTGCCCCATCAGCCCCCTCTGCCATCAGACAGCCCGGGGTGCCCCATCAGCCCCCTCTGCCATCAGACAGCCCGGGGTGCCCCATCTGTCCCCTCTGCCATCAGACAGCCCGGGTGCCCCATCTGTCCCCTCTGCCATCAGACAGCCCGGTGTGCCCCATCTGTCCCCTCTGCCATCAGACAGCCCGGTGAGTTCCCTCTGCCATCAGACAGCCCGGGGTGCCCCATCTGTCCCCTCTGCCATCAGACAGCCCGGGGTGCCCCATCTGTCCCCTCTGCCATCAGACAGCCCGGGGTGCCCCATCAGCCCCCTCTGCCATCAGACAGCCCGGGGTGCCCCATCAGCCCCCTCTGCCATCAGACAGCCCGGGGTGCCCATCTGTCCCCTCTGCCATCAGACAGCCCGGGTGCCCCATCTGTCCCCTCTGCCATCAGACAGCCCGGTGTGCCCCATCTGTCCCCTCTGCCATCAGACAGCCCGGTGAGTTCCCTCTGCCATCAGACAGCCCGGGGTGCCCCATCTGTCCCCTCTGCCATCAGACAGCCCGGTGAGCCCCCTCTGCCATCAGACAGCCCGGTGAGCCCCCTCTGCCATCAGACAGCCCAGGGTGCCCCATCTGTCCCCTCTGCCATCAGACAGCCCGGGGTGCCCCATCTGTCCCCTCTGCCATCAGACAGCCCGGTGAGCCCCCTCTGCCATCAGACAGCCCGGTGAGCCCCCTCTGCCATCAGACAGCCCGGGTGCCCCATCTGTCCCCTCTGCCATCAGACAGCCCGGGGTGCCCCATCTGTCCCCTCTGCCATCAGACAGCCCGGGGTGCCCCATCAGCCCCCTCTGCCATCAGACAGCCCGGGTGCCCCATCAGCCCCCTCTGCCATCAGCAGCCCGGTGCCCCTCTGTCCCCTGCCATCAGACAGCCCGGGTGCCCCATCTGTCCCCTCTGCCATCAGACAGCCCGGGGTGCCCCATCTGTCCCCTCTGCCATCAGACAGCCCGGGGTGCCCATGTGTCCCCTCTGCCATCAGACAGCCCGGTGAGTCCCCTCTGCCATCAGACAGCCTGGTGAGCCCCCTCTGCCATCAGACAGCCCCGGGTGCCCATGTGTCCCCTCTGCCATCAGACAGCCCGGGGTGCCCCAACAGCCCCCTCTGCCATCAGACAACCCGGGGTGCCCTATCTGTCCCCTCTGCCATCAGACAGCCCGCTGTGACCTGCATCCGTGATCTCTCGCATTATCAGCCCAGTGCAGGCTCCTGCGGTCACGGCTGCTCCTCAGTAGCCGCGTACACCCGGACATTCCACGTACTCACCAGATCCTGCGCACATCTGAAGGTGGCGTCCAGCAGCATGAGCTTCCAGGGCTCGGCCAGGGTGCTGGGCAGCGGGCTGTACACGTAGTAGGCAGTGAGCGCCGCCAGTGCGGTGAGCAGGGCCGGCACAGGCTTCATGCTGGCGGCCGCTCTGCACATCACAACTCACAACGCAAGTTTGTGTTGGTGTCATTGAACAAGCTGGGCCCGCAGCAGCCAATCATGGGGCGGAAGAAAAGGAAGCCAGCCAATCAGAGGGCAGTAGATAAGGAAGCCAGCCAGTGTCACGTCGTTGTGCAATCATGTAACCCTGCGGCCACATGTGCTCAGCAGCGCCACTGAGTGGCTGACTGTGCGCTAGTCTTCAGTACTATACATAGATCAGTCATGGGGTGTGGGCAGGAATACGAGGCCCCGTCCAGTCCGCCAGCAGGAGCGGACGCCCCTAGTGAGCGTCGTATGTGCAGCACCTACAGGGAGGAGCCCTCAGCCTCACAGTGACTGCAGGATGCCATCAGCATCTGATACACTATGTGCTTAAATAAAAACCGTTTTTACCTGATAACTTGATGATCAGTGGGGATCTGATTGCTGGGACAGGGGCGGACACTGACAGCTTGGGGCCCCTGTGCGAGAAATGTGTCTGGGCCCCCCTCCTTTTATGGTGACAAAGCTACACATTATTATTATTATTTATTTCTATAGCACCATTGATTCCATGGTGCTGTACATGAGAAGGGGTTACATACAAATTACAGATATCACTTACAGTAAACTAACAATCACAGACTGGTACAGAGGGGAGAGGACCCTGCCCTTTCGGGCTTACATTCTACAGGATGGTGGGGAAGGAGACAGTAGGTCGGGGGATTGCAGCAGTTCCGGTGTTGGTTGAGGCGATATCTCCGGTAGTGGTGAGGAGGCAGCGGGGTCATTGCAGGCTGTAAGCTTTCCTGAAGAGATGGGTTTTCAGGTTACGTCTGAAGGATCCGAGAGTGGTTGATAGTCGGACATGTTGGGGCAAAGAATTCCAGAGGATGGGGGATATTCGGGAGAAGTCTTGGAGGCGGTTGGGTGAGGAGCGAATAAGTGTGGAGGAGAGAAGGAGGTCTTGGGAGGAACGGAGATTACGTGAGGGAAGGTATCGGGAGATTAGTTCAGAGACATATGGGGGAGACAGGTTATAGATGGCCTTGTAGGTCAGTATTAGTAATTTGAATTGGATTCGCTGAGGGAATGGGAGCCAGTGAAGAGATTTGCAGAGGGGAGATGCGGAGGAGTAGCGAGGAGAGAGGTGAATTAGTCGGGCAGCAGAGTTAAGGATGGACTGGAGAGGTGCGAGTGTGTTAGCAGGGAGGCCAGAGAAAAGGATGTTGCAGTAGTCGAGGCGGGAGATGATGAGGGCATGCACAAGCATTTTAGTAGAGTGAGGGTTGAGGAAGGGACGGATTCTGGAAATATTTTTGAGCTGGAGGCGACAGTAGGTAGAAAGAGCTTGGATGTGTGGTTTGAAGGACAGGTGTTATGTTTCGGTAGCTGAGGAGTGCAGGCAAAAAAAAGGCAATACACCAGAGCAGTTGGAATCTATGAGATTGCAGTACCCTGACTAACCACAACAACTAGAGGCAGCCGTGGAGCGTTCCTACGTTGGTCCTAGACGCCTCGTCACAGCCTGAGAAACTAACTACACCTAAAGATAGATATAGGAAAGCTATCTGCCCCGGAGCAGAACCCCAAAGATAATAGAAAGCCCCCAAACATGTAATGGCGGTTAGACAAGAAGAAATACTGACACAGACAGAAAATAGTATGAGCAAACGTTGGGGCCCAAACTAACTAAATAGAAAAGGATAGGAAGGGTACATACTGCAATCCCAGAAAACCCTGAAAAGCACCAACTCTACTAATTTCAAAAACACCTGAGATCACACGACCTCTACCACCTAAATTAGTTCTCTGGTGTAACAAAATCAAAACAGCAGCCACTGAAAAAACTGGAAAAAGCAAAAGTACAAACATCAGTGGCTGAACTAAACTGAGAGGGCAAAAGCCCCCGGAGGGACCCTGAAGGCCCCCACAGAAGTGCAGGACAAAATGCAAAAATCAAGCACAAAAACAAAAAGAAGAAAATGTCTTATCTGTTAGCAGGAGATGCAGACACGACACAGCAGGCTACAAGGGAAACAGGAATCAAGGATAGAGACCAGAACAATTGATCACCGGCAACCCTGATGGGAAGGTGACTCCCTTATATAAGACCAGTCAGTAACACCTGATTCCCAATCCTCACAATCTTCACAATCTTCACTGGACAGACCAGCACCGCTTGTAACCACCAGAGGGAGCCTCTGCTCAGAACTCATCCCAAGCTCACTCACAACAGTACCCCCCCCTTGAGGAGGGGTCACCGAACCCTCATTTGAGCAACCAGGTCGGTCAGGATGAGTTCTATGGTACGCACGGATGAGTCTCCTAGCATGGATGTCCGAAGCAAACACCCAAGAATTGTCTTCCTGACCATAACCTCTCCACTTAACCAAATACTGGAGTTTCCGTCTAGAAAAACGAGAATCTAATATTTTCTCAACCACATACTCCAGATTGCCCTCAACCAAAACAGGGTCAGGAGGCACAGCAGCAGGAACCACTGGCTCAACAAACCTCTTCAACAAGGACTTGTGGAACACGTTATGGATCTTAAATGTCCCTGGAAGAAGCAAACGAAAAGAAACAGGATTAAGAATCTCCATGATCTTATAAGGTCCAATGAACCTAGGCTTAAATTTAGGAGATGCTACTCTCATAGGAATATTTTTTGAGGACAACCAGACCAAGTCCCCTACTTTAAACCGAGGACCATCAGTCCTATGCCGGTTAGCAAACCGCTGGGCCCTCTCCTGAGAGAGGGACAACCTCTCCACTACCTGGTCCCAAATCTGTTGCATACGCTCCACAACAGAGTCAACACCTGGACAGACAGAAGCCTCCGTCTGTCCTGAAGAAAATCGAGGGTGAAACCCAGAATTACAGAAAAACGGAGACATCAAAGTGGCAGAGCTAGCCCTATTATTAAGAGCAAACTCAGCCAAAGGCAAAAAAGAGACCCAGTCATCCTGATCAGCAGACACAAAGCATCTTAGATAAGTCTCCAATGTCTGGTTTGTTCTCTCAGTTTGACCATTGGTCTGAGGATGAAATGCCGAGGAGAAAGACAATTGAACACCCAGTTTAGAACAAAAAGTCCTCCAAAATCTGGAAACAAACTGGACTCCTCTGTCAGACACTATGTTCTCAGGAATGCCGTGTAAACGAACCACGTGCTGAAGGAACAACGGCACCAATTCAGAGGAGGAAGGCAACTTAGGTAATGGCACAAGATGTATCATCTTGGAAAACCTATCACAAATCACCCAGATGGCGGTCATTCTCTGAGAAACAGGAAGGTCGGAAATGAAATCCATAGAGATATGGGTCCATGGTCTCTTGGGCACAGGCAATGGCATCAACAAACCACTAGAGCGAGAGCAAGGCTTGGAGCGAGAGCAAGTCCCGCAGGACTGCACAAATTCCCTGACATCACGAGACAAGGTAGGCCACCAAAAGGACCGACTAACCAAGTCTCTGGTACCAAAAATTCCGGGATGCCCAGCCAACGCGGAACAATGAATCTCAGACATCACACTCTTTTTCCACTGGTCCGGGATAAACAATTTTCCAACAGGGCAGCGCTCGGCCTATCCTCCTCACACCCCTCCAGAGCAAGTCTCAAATTAGGTGAGATGGCGGAAAGAACTACACCCTCTTTCAAAATAACAGAAGGATCAGATAACTCAGGAGAGTCCGCAAGGAAACTCCTCGAGAGGGCATCCGCCTTAACATTCTTAGTGCCAGGAAGAAAGGAAACCACAAAATTAAAACGTGTGAAAAACAAGGCCCACCTGGCCTGTCTAGGATTGAGTCGCTTGGCAGATTCCAGATAAACCAGATTCTTATGGTCAGTAAGGACCACCACCTGATGTTTGGCTCCCTCCAGCCAATGTCTCCACTCTTCAAAAGCCCACTTCATGGCCAATAACTCCCGATTACCCACGTCATAATTACGTTCAGTAGGAGAAAATTTTCGAGAGAAAAAGGCACAAGGGTTACTTTTAGAGGTCTCTGGATCTTTTTGGGACAAAACGGCACCTGCCCCAATTTCAGAGGCATCAACCTCCACCTGAAATGGCAGAGAAACATCAGGCTGCCGTAGAACAGGAGCAGAAGTGAATCTCTGCTTAAGTTCCTGAAATGCAGAGACTGCCTCAGGAGGCCAATTCACCACATCAGAACCCTTTTTGGTCAAATCAGTTAATGGTTTAACAATAACCGAGAAATTACCAATAAATTTACGATAAAAATTGGCAAAACCCAAAAATCTTTGAAGAGCCTTTAATGAAGTAGGTTGGACCCAATCACAGATGGCCTGAACCTTGACCGGGTCCATTTCAATAACAGATGGGGACAAAATGAATCCCAGAAATGAGATCCCCTGTACGCCAAAAAGACACTTTGATCCCTTCACATACAGAGCATTCTCTCTCAAAATCTGGAATACAGTTCGAACATGTTTCACATGAGAGTCCCAGTCATTAGAAAAAATCAAGATATCATCCAAATAAACAATCAGAAATTTATCCACAAAATCCCTGAAAATGTCATTCATGAAGGACTGGAAGACAGAAGGAGCATTAGTGAGCCCAAAGGGCATCACAAGGTACTCAAAATGCCCCTCCGGGGTATTGAATGCCGTCTTCCATTCATCCCCGTGCTTAATGCGAATAAGGTTATATGCCCCCCTGAGGTCAAGCTTGGTAAACCAAGTAGCGTTTTTCACCCTGGAAAACAGGTCAGAAATCAAGGGTAACGGGTATTGATATTTCACAGTAATATTGTTCAAAAGACGATAATCAATACATGGCCTTAATGAACCATCCTTTTTGGCCACAAAGAAAAAACCGGCACCTAAGGGTGAAGAGGATGGTCTGATATGACCCTTCTCCAATGACTCCTTGATATAAGACCGCATAGCGTCATGTTCAGGTACAGACAAGTTAAAAAGGCGACCTTTAGGGAATTTACTACCAGGCACTAATTCAATAGCGCAGTCATAGCTCCTATGGGGAGGCAAGGATGCAGATTTACTTTCGCTAAATACATCAGAAAAATCAATCAAAAAGTCGGGAACATCCTGAGCCTGGGGGGAGGCAGAAAAAACAGGAGTGTTGGTATTAACACATTGGCAGCCCCAACTGGTTACAGACACAGATTTCCAATCCAAAACAGGATTATGAGACTGTAACCAAGGGAAACCCAGTACGATAATATCATGCAGATTATACAGAACCAAAAATTTGCAGCACTCTTGATGATCAGGTTCAACCCTCATTATCACCTGAGAACTGAGGTTTATTCTCAGCCAAAGGGGTAGAATCGATCCCCAGTAGGGGAATAGACTTCTGTAGGGGTATCAAGGGAAACTCACAACGTTTAGCAAAATCATAATCCATTAGGTTAATAGCTGCTCCAGAATCAACGAAAGCCTGAGCAGAAAATGAGGACAGAGAGCATATCAGAGTGACAGTTAATAAAAACTTAGTTTGAACACTACCCAAGACAACTGAGCGTGCAAAACGTCTTCTCCGCTTAGGGCCGACTGAAATAGCATGAGAGGCATCACCACAGTAGAAACATAACCCATTGCGCTTTCGAAACTCATGACGCTGTGCCCCAGACACCACTCTATCACACTGCATGGATTCAGAAGCAGGTTCACAAGGCAACTCTATTCCAAGCATACTTCTCCGCTCACGCAAACGTCTGTCAATTTGAATTGCTAATGACATAGAATCATTGAGACCAGAGGGGACAGGGAATCCCACCATAACATCCTTTACATTATCTGACAGACCCTTCCGAAAAAGGGCCGCCAAAGTGTCGTCATTCCACTTGGTCAGGACTGCCCACCTACGGAATCTCTGACAATATAACTCAGCGTCATCAAGCCCCTGATTTAATGCCAACAAGGCTTTTTCAGCTTGATCAGTGACATTAGGCTCATCGTACAATAACCCCAAAGCCTGAAAAAATGCATCAACATCACTCAAAACAGGATCCCCAGGTGTCAGGGAAAAAGCCCAATCCTGAGGATCGCGCGCAGGAGAGAGATGACAATTTGAACCTGCTGCGCTGCGTTCCCTGAGGACTTAGATTTTAAGGCAAAAAACAATTTACAATTATTTTTGAAATTCTGAAACTTAGCTCGATCCCCTAAAAACAAATCTGGCATGGGAATCCTAGGTTCCACAACAGGCAACCTAGTAAGATATGCAGCAATACTCTGAACCTCAGTGGCAAGCTGATCCACACGGCCAGACAACTGTGCAAACTCCATTGAGAGAAAAAATCCTCCCCAGCACCCAGAGATACAGAGGGGAAAAAAAAAAAAAATGCAACAAACAGAAAAATATCTCTGACAACTCTGACAACCGTTTTTTCTTTCACAAATTTTTTCCCTTCTGTGAGTACCATACAATTTTAAATTTTGGGCCGGTGATACTGTTATGTTTCGGTAGCTGAGGAGTGCAGGCAAAAAAAAGGCAATACACCAGAGCAGTTGGAATCTATGAGATTGCAGTACCCTGACTAACCACAACAACTAGAGGCAGCCGTGGAGCGTTCCTACGTTGGTCCTAGACGCCTCGTCACAGCCTGAGAAACTAACTACACCTAAAGATAGATATAGGAAAGCTATCTGCCCCGGAGCAGAACCCCAAAGATAATAGAAAGCCCCCAAACATGTAATGGCGGTTAGACAAGAAGAAATACTGACACAGACAGAAAATAGTATGAGCAAACGTTGGGCCCAAACTAACTAAATAGAAAAGGATAGGAAGGGTACATACTGCAATCCCAGAAAACCCTGAAAAGCACCAACTCTACTAATTTCAAAAACACCTGAGATCACACGACCTCTACCACCTAAATTAGTTCTCTGGTGTAACAAATCAAAACAGCAGCCACTGAAAAAACTGGAAAAAGCAAAAGTACAAACATCAGTGGCTGAACTAAACTGAGAGGGCAAAAGCCCCCGGAGGGGACCCTGAAGGCCCCCACAGAAGTGCAGGACAAAATGCAAAAATCAAGCACAAAAACAAAAAGAAGAAAATGTCTTATCTGTTAGCAGGAGATGCAGACACGACACAGCAGGCTACAAGGGAAACAGGAATCAAGGATAGAGACCAGAACAATTGATCACCGGCAACCCTGATGGGAAGGTGACTCCCTTATATAAGACCAGTCAGTAACACCTGATTCCCAATCCTCACAATCTTCACAATCTTCACTGGACAGACCAGCACCGCTTGTAACCACCAGAGGGAGCCTCTGCTCAGAACTCATCTCAAGCCCACTCACAACAGACAGGGCAGAGTCAAGGGTTACTCCGAGGCAGCGGACCTCCGGTACGGGGGAAAGCGTGGTGTTGTCAATTGTTATAGATAGGTCGGGTAAGGAAGATCTGTGAGATGGGAAAGATGATGAGTTCAGATTTGTTCACATTGAGTTTGAGGAAGCGGGAGGAGAGAGGATATGGCTGATAGACACTCAGGGATTCTGGACAGCAGAGAGGTGATGTCTGGGCCAGAGAGGTAGATCTGAGTGTCATCAGCATAAAGGTGGTACTGGAATCCGTGGGACTTTATGAGTTGCCCCAGGCCAAGTGTATAGATTGAGAAGAGTAGGGGTCCTATAACAGAGCCTTGGGGGACTCCAACAGAGAGAGGGTGGGACGAGGAGGTAGTGTCGGAGTGGGAGACGCTGAATGTGCGGTTGGAAAGGTATGAGAAGATCCAGGATAGGGCGAGGTCCTTGATGCCAAAGGAGGAGAGAATCTGTAGTAGAAGGCAATGGTCAACTGTGTCGAAAGCAGAGGACAGGTCAAGAAGGAGGAGTATAGAGTATTGTCCGTTAGCTTTGGCTGTAAGTAGGTCGTCAGTAATTTTGGTCAAGGCTGTTTCAGTGGAATGATGGGGGCGGAAACCAGATTGTAGATTGTCAAAGAGCAAGTTAGATGAGAGATGGGAGGAAAGTTCAGCGTGGACGTGCTGTTCCAGGAGTTTGGAAGCGAGTGGGAGCAGCGATATTGGGCGATAGCTGGACATAGCGGTTGGGTCGAGGGTTGGCTTTTTGAGGATAGGCGTGATTGTGGCATGTTTGAAAGCAGAAGGGAAGGTACCAGAAGTTAGTGATAGATTGAAGAGGTGGGTTAGTGATGGGATAAGAGTGGTGGCGAGGTTGGGGAGGAGGTGGGATGGGGTCGAGTGCATATGTATATATATATATACTGTAAATATAGCTACACACACATACAGTACATGTATATATATCTATAACCCCATGGACAGAGATGAACACCTTGGTCGCCTTAGAAAGACCTTTTTGAATCAGGGCTACCATCCAAGAACAATTGAAAACCAAATTACAGGAGCCACCAGAATACCAAGGAATCACCTGCTACATTACAAAACTAAAGAAGAAAATAACCGGGTGCCTCTAGTGGTCACCTACAATCCAAATCTGGAGGTGCTAAGGGGAGCTGCACGGAAACTACAACCTTTACTACAAAAAGATTCCCGATTACAATCCATATTTCCAGATCCCCCTCTACTGTGTTTTAGGCAGCCCCCAAATCTAAGAAGCATCATTGTCAGAAGCTCCCTGTCCTCCCCAACAGCTGCAGGAACCTTTCCTTGCAACAAGAAAAAATGCAAAACCTGTCCATTTATAATGACCACGGACAAGATAAAGATCCCCAACTCCCATCAGGACTACAAGATCCCAGGTACTTTCAGCTGCATCACATCTAATGTGGTGTACCTAATTATATGTACTAAATGTCCAACTGGGGGTCTGTATGCAGAGTCGGACTGGCCCACCGGAGAACCGGAGGATTCTCCGGTGGGCCCTGGCATCTGGGGGGCCCTTGGACCTGCTGGCATACAGGGGCCAGTTGCCTAGGGCCTCCGCTGCTCCAGGGGCCCCCAGCCGGTGGCGTGTCGCTAATAGCGGCACACCACGCAGCTGCCATGGGGGCCCCGTGCCAGCGGAGCAGCAGCGGGTGACAGGAGGCAGGAGCCCCTGTCCCCGCTGCTAAAGAGAAATGAATATTCACTGCTTCCCACGCCCATGTGAAGCAGTGAATATCATTACTTACCGGTCCCGTTCCACCACAGTGTCCTCGGGTCCTCTTGCTGCGATGTTCAGGCAGAGGGCGCGATGACGTCATTAGTGAGCGCCGCGCCCTCTGCCTGATCATTCACTGCTGGAGGACCCGAAGACAGCGGCGCTCAGCAGTGGAGCGGGTGACAGGTAAATCTCTCAGGTGCCGGGGCCCTGAGCCAGCGGTGACACCGGCACCTGTCCCCCATAGCGCGCGCGGTGTCCCCGCCTGCTCAGGACACCGGCACCTGGCCCCCAGCGACGAGAGGTGAGTATGTCTTTTTTTTTGCAGCAGCAGCAGCTGCGGCAGCATAAAGGGGCCTATAAAATGCAGCATCTATGGGGGCACAGTCTGTGGAGCATCTATGGGGCACAGTCTGTGGAGCATCTATGGGGGCATAATCTGTGGAGCATCTATTGGGGCATAATCTATGGGGGCATAATCTGTGGAGCATCTATGGGGCATAATCTATGGGGGCATAATCTATGGAGCATCTATGGGGGTATAATCTATGGAGCTTCTATGGGGGCATAATCTATGGGGGCATAATCTGTGGAGCATCTATGGGGGCATTATCTATGGGGGCATAATCTATGGGGGCATAATCTATGGAGCATCTATGGGGGCATAATCTATGGGGGCATAATCTGTGGAGCATCTATGGGGCATAATCTATGGAGCATCTATGGGGGCATAATCTATGAAGCATCTATGGGGGCATAATCTATGGAGCTTCTATGGGGGCATAATCTAAGGAGCATCTATGGGGGCACAATCTATGGAGCTTCTATGGGGCACAATCTATGGAGCTTCTATGGGGCATAATCTAAGGAGCTTCTATGGGGCATAATCTATGGAGCATCTATGGGGCATAATCTATGGGGGCATAATCTGTGGAGCATCTATGGGGGCATAATCTATGGAGCATCTATGGGGGCATAATCTATGGAGCATCTATGGGGGTATAATCTATGGAGCTTCTATGAGGGCATAATCTAAGGAGCATCTATGGGGGCACAATCTATGGAGCTTCTATGGGGGCATACTCTAAGGAGCATCTATGGGGGCACAATCTATGGAGCTTCTATGGGGGCATAATCTAAGGAGCATCTATGGGGGCACAATCTATGGAGCTTCTATGGGGCATACTCTAAGGAGCATCTATGGGGGCATAATCTATGGAGCATCTATGGGGGCATAATCTATGAAGCATCTATGGGGGCACAATCTATGGAGCATCTATGGGGGCATAATACATGGGCAGAATATGGGGCACAATCTATGGAGCATCTTGTGGGGCATAATACATGGGGCAGCATATGGGGCATAATCTAATTTTCCACCCTAGGCTTATACTCGAGTCGATAAGTTTTCCCAGTTTTTTGTGGCAAAATTAGGGGGGGTCGGCTTATACTCGGGTCGGCTTATACTCGAGTATATATGGTATCTATCTATTATCTATCTATATCTAGCTATATATATAGCATTATACCCTATGAGGGGGGGCAGCCTTATCCTCTATGAGGGGGGCAGCATTATCCCCTATGGGGGGCAGCATTATCCCCTATGAGGGGGCTGCTTTATAATCTATGAGGGAGGCTACCCCAACTCCTACTACATAATTAAGACATGTACTATCTTATATTATACCCTGATATTAGTGTGTTTTACTGCACAATTGGTGGTCTTGTATTTATTTCTATGTAGCTACATAGTGGGCCCCAAGAATGATTTTCTCTGGT
Organism: Oophaga sylvatica; assembly: GCA_033576555.1. Lineage (NCBI taxonomy): Eukaryota > Metazoa > Chordata > Amphibia > Anura > Dendrobatidae > Oophaga > Oophaga sylvatica. The sequence continues at coordinate 154,215,709 of JARQOD010000005.1, read as the reverse complement.
GGGCCCAAGGTGTTCCAGTCCGACGCTGTCTGTATGTGGGGGAGAAAAGGGCAAGAACTGAGAACAAGGATGAATTCTCATCACCACAGAATAAGAGAAAAAAAATGGATCTACCTGTGGCCAAACACTTGTGTATCCCCGGTCATAGCATGATGGACATGAAATTACTTGTATTAAAAGGCAAATTACCTCTTAAGAGAAAAAGAGGACTTGAACTCTATAGCACCACCTATTGGAAGTAGCGATCCTACAAGTCACAAACAACCCTTTAACGAGTCTTGTAATATGACTTAGGATAAAAGCCAAATCAGTATCTTAATTGTATTAAAAGCTAACTTTAAGTCTGAGAGAAACAGAAAGGTTTGGGAATATAAACTCATGATGACCTTTGACACACTCAGTGCAGGAATGAATGTGTCGCATGGATTTATGTCTTTTTACATCAGTTAAGGAATTTGCTCCTCAAACCTTCTGGAGTCATCACACAACACAATACCAGACCCCAATCAGAGGGCAATAAAACTTTCACACTGCTTAACTATGAACTGTTCCAATATTTATGTTCATCTCTATCTCCCATAATGACAATTCTGCTTCATGTCACTTGTCTTACCTATTGCATTATTTCTGTGCTGTGTTGTGTATAAATATGTGATCCTTCAGATTTTGTATTAGTCTTTGCCTGATGAAGAGACCTGAGTAGTCTCAAAAGCTTGCAATTTGTTACCATCTTTTCAGTAAGGCCGCGTCACACTGTCGAGTTTGATGCGAGTTAGTCGCACGACTTTCTCGCATCAACACCCGGCACGGCCGCCCGCTCTCAGAGCCGAGTGTGCGGCTGTATGTATTTCTATGCAGCCGCACACTCGGGTCCAAGAGCGGGCGGCCGTGCCGGGTGTTGATGCGAGAAAGTCGTGCGACTAACTCGCATCAAACTCGGCAGTGTGACGCCGGCCTTAGCCATTAAAAGGTATCAACCACTGAGGACTCTCAATTCTAAATATTTTTCTATCTAATGGCTAACACGGTACAAAGATACACATCTTTCCTATATATAACATAGTCTCCTTTATTATGTATATTGCCGTCCCTTATACAGTGCCCTCTCTTGCTATGTACAGCACCGTCCCCTTAGATATTGGATTATATAGATCCCTTGTTTTTATTACATACCATCCTCTCTTGTTAGATATATAATGCAATGATGGCTGATGGAGCATAGGAAAGCTTCTTTTCTGATGGAGGAGATAATGGATTGGTAGTCTGGTCACCGGCTCCTCCATCAGCAGTCATTTTATATCTAACAAGAGAGCGGACTATGTAATAAAAGAGGGCGCTGTGAATAACAAAAATAACAAGAATACACTATGTAAGAGACAGCACTGTACATAACAGCAGAGGAAGCTAAATAATAAGGGACGGCACCATATATAACTAGAGAGGATGGTACGTAATAAGGGATGGTGTTATACATAACAAAAGAGGAGACTACAGTTGGTTCGGAAAGTATTCAGACCCCTTTAAATTTTTCACTCTTTGTTTCATTGCAGCCATTTGGTAAATTCAAAAAAGTTCATTTTTTCTCTTTAATACACTACACTCTGCACCCCATCTTGACTGAAAAAAACAAAAATGTAGAAATTTTTGCAAATTTATTAAGAATACTTTCCGTACCCACTGTATATAACTAAGGATCGTGTTATAAATAAAAAGTGAGTACACTACATACTAAGGGACTGTGCTATACATAAAAAGTCACTACACTATTTACTGAGGGAAGGTGCTATACATAATAAGCAAGTATACTATATACTAAGGGACTGTGCTATACATAATAAGTGAGTACACTATATACTAAGGGGCTGTGCTATGTTTAATAAGTGAGTACACTATATACTAAGGGACTGTATTAAACATAATAAGCGATAATAACATCTTCCTCCACCTTCCCCTGTTCTTAAATTCATTATAAATCCCTCTTCCTCTCTTCTCAATCCCCCACGCCCCTCATTGTCCTCCTCCCCCGCATCCCATTATTGTACTCTCCCCACCCTGATCATTGCCTTCTCCCCCAGCACTCCCATCATTGCCCTTTCCACTATATCTATCATTGTTTTCTCCCCCACAACCCTATCATTACCCATTCCACCACCTCCATTATTGTCTTCTCCCCACCACCTCCATCATTTCCTCCTCCCCTATCACCCCCATCATTGCACTTTCCACCATCATCCTTTCCACTATCTCAATCATTGCCTTTTCCCCACCACCCCATCATTGCCCATTTCATCACCTCCATCATTTCCTCATCCCCCACCCTCATTATTGCCCTTTCCACCATGAGCATCATTGTCCTTTCCACCACCACCATCATTGCCTTTCCCCACCACCCCATCATTGCCTATTCCACCACCTCCATCATTGCTTTCTCCCCCACAACCCCATCATTGCCCTTTCTACCACCTCCATCGTTGCTTTTTCCCCCACCACCTCCATCATTGCCCATTCCACCACCTCCATCATTTTCTCCTCCCCACCACCCCCATTATTGCCCTTTCCACCATGACCATCATTGTCCTTTCCACCACTCCATCATTGCCTTTTCCCCACCACCCCATCATTCTCCCATTCCACCACCGCCATCATTGCTTTCTCCCCCATCACCCCCATCATTGTCCTTTCCACCACCTCCATCATTGCTTTTCCCCACCACCCCCATTATTGCCCTTTCCACCATCTCCATCATTGCTTTCTCCCCCACCACCATCATTGCCCTCTCCCCCACCACCCAATCATTGCCTTCTTCCCCACCAACTCCATCATTGCCTCCTTCCCCACCATCATTGTCCTTTCCACTGCCACCATCATTGCCTTCTCCTCCACCACCCCCATCATTGCCCATTCCACCACTTCCATCATTTCTTCCTCCCCCACCATTCTCATCATTGCCCTTTCCACCACCACATCCCCATCATTGCTCATTACACCACCTCCATCATTTCCTCCTCCCCCACCACCCCATCACTGTCCTTTCCAACACCTCTATCATTTCTTTCTCCCACCACACCCACCATTGCCCTTTCGACCACCAACATCATTGTCTTTTCCATCACCTCCATCATTACCTTCTCCCCCACCACGAACATCATTGCCCATTCCACCACCTCCATCATTTACTCCCCCACCACCCCATCACTGTCCTTTCCACCACCTTTATCATTGCCTTCTCCGCAATCACCCCCATCATTCCCCTCTTCTCCACCTACACACACACGGATACACACAGCACCATTCATCTCTCATTCACCATTCACAGCACCGCTAACTGCTATGAGAAACAGGAAGCATGGGCAGGAAGCAGGATGGATCGCTGCAGCTCCGCTGCCATTTTCTCTTGTAGGCAGCGGAGCTGCAGCGATCTCTTCCTGCCCACCGCACATGAGGGCAATCTGGCCAGGGGCCCCCCGAAGCTTGATAAACAGGCCAGATTACCCTCATTATTATCCACACTGCATGGGTCCCCCGGAGCCTCTGGGCCCCGATGCAGCCGCACCGGCTGCACATGTGGTGTGTCGGCCCCTGTGCTGTGACTATACCCAGTAAGAGTGGAGCAGTGCGCATGCCTGACCACCGCGCCATTCATTCCCTATGGGGCTGCAGAGCGGTATCCTGCAGCCCTTTAGAGAATACATGGAGCAGTGGCCAGGCGTCAGACCTGTCTCTGTATAATGGGGAGAAAAGTGTTTAATTGTGGAGACAAATCCCCTGTCCCCAGTGATTGGCCCCCACAATCAGTATCGCTTGTCTTATTGTTAGGAGATAACGTGTTTCGCTGGACAACCCCATTACAAGGCTCGTCCACTATTAGACAACCCCTCATTAGCGGTCCCAGGATGCAGCAGATAATACATCTTTGCTTACCTCCTGGACCTGTCCTGTTCCTCCAATTTCAGCGCCATGTTCTCCGCTAATCTTCAGGCTTATTGTTTTATGACCGCTGCAGTCAATGACTGCATGGACAAAACTAAAGGATGGAGATGATTAGTTGTCACTTCTTAGCTGCAGTGGTCACATGACATTGTCAGGAGATCAAAGGGGACATGGGGCTGAGATCGGAGGAGCTGTGCTAGTCTGAGTGGTAAGGGTTTTCCTATGCTGCACCCTGTGACTATTAATTCGGAGATGACTGGCAGTGATTTGACCCATTCTTCCCACTGACAATACAAACAATACCTGTTGATAGGTTGAGCGTGCATGAGATTTCCATAGGGAGCGTAGGATAGGCCACCTCCACACAAAACCATCAGTGATGTCATTCAACGTTCAGTAGTTGCTGATCCAACAAAAATGTTTTCTTGTAAGATCATCCACAGGTCCATGTTTGTGACATCTTGGTGTATGTTTGTGTAGCCCTTTACTGACAGATCCAATTTTGACCTTCCTAACCAGGCCAAATTTTACAATTCTGACCACTGTCACTTTATGAGGTAATAACTCTGGAACGCTTCAATGCATCCCACTGATTCTGAGAATATTTTTTCTTGACATATTGTACTTCATGTTAGTGGTAAAATTTCTTCGATTTGACCTGTGTTTTTCGGAAACAAATGGAAATTTGGCGAAAATGTTGAAAATTTTCCAATTTTCAAACTTTTAATTCTTATGCCCTTAAATCAGAGAAATCAGAGAATTTTATCACACAAAATACTTAATAAATAACATTTCCCACATGTCTACTTTACATCAGCACAATTTTGGAAACATCATTTATTTTTGTAAGGATGTTAAAAGGCTTAAAAGTTGACCAGCGATTTCTCATTTTTCCAAGAAAATTTACAAAACCATTTTTTGGGGACCACATCAAATTTGAAGTGACTTTGGGGGCCTATATGACAGGAATTACCCAAAAGTTACACCATTCTAAAAACTGCACCCCTCAAGGTGCTCAAAACCACATTCAATAAGTGTAAGGTTCTGTGTACATGTTCCTGAAACTCAGTTTGTTCGTCAGCCATTTTACTTTCTGTCTTGCTGCAGCTATCTTGCCCTCAGTCAAAATGGAGTTTCCAGCTTGCATGTTCCCGCCCTGATTCTCTCCTTTTGCTTCTTAAGCAGCCACAGCTGACCAATCAGTGCTTCAGAATCTAGCCTGCAGTGAACCTGTGATCTGACCCCTGAAGCCTTGGACCTTGTACTCCAGCTATTCCTACTGAGGAACTCTGAAGCACTTGTGGACTCTGAACCCTGCTCTTTGAAAGACCCACGTTTGCATGGACTTACGGTAACAGAGAAGAAGATCCTGAACCTGTTGTGGAGAGTGATTGCTGAGCTTAGATTACTCTGGCCTGCTGTGTCTCCTGCTTCTGTGTCTGCAAACTGTGTGACTATTTTTGCCAACTTGTATGAAGTAATACAGGACTTTCTATATCAAACCTGTGTCTCATGTATTTTCATCGCACCCAAGCACAAGACGCTATATGAACTGTACTACATACATTACAAGATTCTGAAGCCAAACGTTAGTGTCTGCTGGGTCTGGAAAGGCTGTGTCTGCTGTAACTGTGGATATCGGATGTCCGGTTGTACTTTCTGTGATGACAGTGGTTGTGACTTCTCACAACCATTCCAGGTGAGCAATTCCCTTAAGTGTTTTTTTTTTCTGCAGTGTTACCACAGGTAAACACTATTGTTTTTTTTTTTCTTTTCTCTTTTTTGTCTGCTATAACTGTGGATATCAGATGTCCGGTTGAACTTCTGTGATGATAGTGGTTGTGACTTCTCACAACCATTCCAGGTGAGCAGTTCCCTTAATTTTTTTTTCTCTCTGCAGTGTTACCACAGGTAAACACTATTGTTTTTTTTTTTTTTCCTTTCCTCTTCTTCCAGTACTCCTGTCTTAAAAGATCTGGAAAATGGAGGCCCGCATAAAGGAACTTTGCGAGTGACTGATAATATCCTTGCAGATTTGCAGAATATAAAGACCCGTTTTACAAATCTACAGGACCTCACTAATCACAATTTGCAAGTGTTTGGACAGACTGCCCAGGATTTGCGAGCCAGGATTGAGGTTCTAGAAGGGCGAGTCCAGGCTCCTGCCGTAGCCCCGAGTTCTGGGATTCCCAAGTTGCCCCCTTTTCGTTTTGGCGGTGAACGTGAGAAATTCAGGGGATTTATTAATCAATGCAATCTTTTTTTTTCCGCACATGCTTCACAATTTCCCACTGAATGATCTAAGGTGCTTACTATAATTATGTTGCTTACCAACAAGGCTTTGATGTGGGCAAACCCTCTGATTGAGACTGAGGATGATTGTTTGAATCACCTTGATGATTTTATTTCAGCCATGGGGCAGGTGTTTGATGACCCCAATCGAGGTGCAACAGCTGAAGCAGCCATGTTAGCTTTGCGCCAAGGTAAGCACTCGGTAGCTGAATATGCCTTGGATTTCAGGAGATGGGCCCTTGATACCACCTGGGACAGTTCTGCCAAAAAATCTATTTTTCGAAAGGGTTAACTCCACTGATTAAGGATGAACTTGCTCGTGCCGACCCTCCCACTGCGTTAGGTGATTTTATTAACTACTGCATCCGTATTGATACTCGTCTGACTGAATGCAGGCAAGAGAGATGGTTCGAAAGCAATCGCACTAACCTTTTCCTACCTTCCTCTCCAGCTAAGGAACCTTTGAGTAGGATTACACGGGAACCTGAACCTGAACCCATGCAGGTAGACTCTTTACAACGACGGTTAGTGATGCACGCAAGGAACATCGTTTTAAGGAGAATCTATGTTTCTATTGTGGTAAGTCAGGGCACTTCATTATAAACTGCCCCAGCCGTTCTCGTAAGACTACTGCAGCACTCATTCACTGTGAGTGTTGCGAGAGGGGATCTGTCAGGTCCGAGCCTCAGGCTCCAGAGAGATCTGCAGCAACAGATCTTGATTTCTCGGACTTAAACTCCGTTACCTCTGAGGACGTTGACTGTGTAAACGCTGCCATTTTTCAAGTTTCCTCAGCGGTGTCCCAGCTGAGTTGTAAGAAAAACAATTCTCATTGCTTTCTTTCCATCAAACTCTGGGTTGACTCAACTTGGGTGTCTAGCTCTGCTATGATTGACTCAGGGGCAAGTGGAAATTTTATGGATGTCTCCTTTGCTCTGAAACAGGGGATACGTTCAGTGAAGAAGGCTACTCCAGTACAGATGGAAACTGTGGATGGCTCCCTGCTGACCTCTGGACCAGTGGATCAGGAAACAGAGCCTTTGAGGGTTCTTATGGGTAAAGATCATCAAGAGAAACTGTCCTTTATGCTTATCTCTTCTCCCCACTTTCCCATTATTCTAGGGCTACCATGGCTGCAGGCTCAGAATCCTACCATTAACTGGGAGACCAAGGAATTACACTTTCCAGAGAAACAGATGAGTTCAAAAGTTTCAGCTTGCTCTGTTCCTAAAGGAACCATGTCAGTCCCTGAACTACCAGCTGTATACCAGGACTATGTGGATTTATGTGACAAGAAGAATGCTGACCAGCTTCCTCCTCACCGTCCATATGATTGTCCAATTGAATTATTGCCTGGAGCAGAGATACCTTTTGGTAAGATCTACCCCCTGGCGGGGCCCGAGCTAAAGGCTTTAAAGGATTACATAGACGAAAATCTAGCCAAGGGCTTCATACGCCCCTCTTCATCTCCTGCAGGTGCACCCATCTTCTTTGTAAAGAAGAAAGATGGATCTTTGAGACCCTGCGTAGACTATAGGGAACTCAATAAGGTTACTATTAGAAACCGTTATCCATTGCCTTTAATCCCTGAGTTATTGGAGAGAGTGCGACATGCCAAAATTTTCTCTAAACTAGATCTTCGTGGGGCCTATAACTTAGTCCGTATTAGACCTGGGGATGAATGGAAGACTGCATTCAGGTCACGCTATGGACACTTTGAATATCTAGTTATGCCTTTTGGTCTGAGTACCGCCCCAGCCACTTTCCAACACTTGGTGAATGACATCTTCAGGGATCTCCTAGATACATTTGTGGTAATTTATTTGGATGATATTATAATTTTTTCTAACTCCACAGAGGAACATCATGGACATGTGAGAATGGTCTTGGAACGTCTAAGACAAAATCATCTTTACATCAAACTTGAAAAGTGTGAATTCCATAAGACCGAAATTCAATTTCTCTGGTATGTACTGTCTACACAAGGAATTAGTATGGATGGAAGCAAAACCCAAGCCATCAAGGATTGGCCAAGTCCTAGAAATGTGAAGGAGGTACAGCGCTTCATCAGGTTTGCCAACTTCTATAGACGTTTCATTAGAAATTTCTCTGAGGTAGTGTCACCTATCACCCAACTTACCCGGAAAGAGTCTAGGTTCTCCTGGACTCCCCAAGCCCAGGAAGCATTTTCCCGTCTAAAAGATAAATTTACCACTGCACCTATCCTAGTACATCCCAACCCCGAGCTTGCCTTCATAATAGAGGTGGATGCTTCAGACTGTGCCGTTGGAGCTATACTCTCTCAGAGAACAGGTGAGAAGAATGTCTTGCATCCCTGTGCCTTCTTTTCCCAGCAGTTGTCTTCGGCTGAGAGGAACTACGATGTGGGCAATAGAGAGTTGTTGGCCATTATTGCCGCCTTCAAAGAATGGAGACACCTTCTTCAGGGAGCTGCACAGCAAATAGTCGTCCTGACAGACCATCGTAACCGTGAGTTTATCAGGTCAGCTAAGTGCCTGACTCCTCGCCAGGCTCGCTGGAATCTTTTCTTAAACCAATTTAATTTTATCATTTCTTATAGACCAGGATCGCGCAATGGAAAGGCTGATGCACTCTCTAGGATTTACTCAGCAGAGACACGTCCAATTACTCCTCCTAAGACTATTCTTCCTGACTCTAGATTCCTAGGAGTAATTCATAATCAAGACCTACTTAAGGACATCAAGGAAGCATACCATGCGGATTCCTTTTTGGCACAACCCCCAAGGGACGTAAGTCTTGTCTTTAAGAATGGTGTGTGGATTCAGGGACAACGCCTGTATATTCCTGAAACAGTCAGATTGAGAGTATTGCAACTCATTCACGATTCCAAGATAGCTGGGCATAGAGGAATTCTAAAGACACAGGAATTTCTTTCTCGTTTCTTTTGGTGGCCCACTTGCAGGAAGGATGTTTTAAACTATGTCACTTCATGTGAAGTTTGTGCAAGATGCAAAACACCTCGCTCCTCACCAACTGGTCTGTTACAGCCTCTTCCCACCCCGTCCCGCCCATGGGGATCCATTTCTATGGACTTCATTGTGGAGTTACCAACCTCTCAAGGGAAGAACACCATTCTAGTGGTGGTTGACCGTCTAACAAAGGCAGCTCATTTTATTCCTTGTGTCGGCTTACCCACTGCAAAACAGACATCAGATCTGATGATTAAAGATGTGTTTCGCTTACATGGAGTACCGGATGAGGTTATTTCGGATCGAGGGGTGCAATTCACTTCTAGGTTTTGGCAAAATTTCTGTGCAGCATTGGACATTAAAGTAAACCTTTCTTCTGCTTTTCATCCCCAGACTAATGGACAGACCGAACGAACCAATCAAACCCTGGAGCAGTATCTCCGCTGCTTTATCTGCCACCTACAGGATGATTGGGTGGATCTACTTCCATTAGCTGAGTTCTCGTATAACAACTCTCAGAGTGCCTCCACTAAGCAGTCTCCTTTTTACTCTAATCTAGGTTATCATCCTAACATTCTACCACGATTTCCCATAGAAACGCCTTTACCAGCAGTGGCTGAAAGAATCACGTCTTTACAGAAGAATATGGATCTTCTAAAGGAGAATCTGGAATCGGCTCAGGAAAGGTACAAGAAAGCAGCAGATAAGTTTCGTAAACCTGCACCAGCTTTCAAGGTAGGAGACTTGGTCTGGCTGTCAACCAGAAATCTTAAGTTAAGGATTCCATCGTCTAAGCTGGGACATAAGTACATTGGACCTTATAAAATCAGTAAAATTATAAGTGCCATTGCTTGTCGTCTTCAACTGCCCAGAACTATGAGAATCCACCCTGTCTTTCATGTATCCCTACTAAAGGCTGCGACACCCAATACGTTTCCTGGACGTTCTTCTCCTTGCCCTGACCCAGTGCTAGTCGATGGTCAGGAAGAATTTGTGGTGGAAAGGATTTTAGATTCCAGGTTGTATAGAAATCAGTTACAATATCTGATTAAATGGCAGGGCTACCCAGTGGAGGACAACTCATGGGAACCAGTCAATAACGTTAATGCTCCTCGCTTGCTCCGTCAGTTTCATCAGAGGTACCCACACAAGCCTGGTCTGAGGTCATCCGGAGGTTGTCCCTAAGGGGGAGTAATGTAAGGTTCTGTGTACATGTTCCTGAAACTCAGTTTGTTCGTCAGCCATTTTACTTTCTGTCTTGCTGCAGCTATCTTGCCCTCAGTCAAAATGGAGTTTCCAGCTTGCATGTTCCCGCCCTGATTCTCTCCTTTTGCTTCTTAAGCAGCCACAGCTGAGCAATCAGTGCTTCAGAATCTAGCCTGCAGTGAACCTGTGATCTGACCCCTGAAGCCTTGGACCTTGTACTCCAGCTATTCCTACTGAGGAACTCTGAAGCACTTGTGGACTCTGAACCCTGCTCTTTGAAAGACCCACGTTTGCATGGACTTACGGTAACAGAGAAGAAGATCCTGAACCTGTTGTGGAGAGTGATTGCTGAGCTTAGATTACTCTGGCCTGCTGTGTCTCCTGCTTCTGTGTCTGCAAACTGTGTGACTATTTTTGCCAACTTGTATGAAGTAATACAGGACTTTCTATATCAAACCTGTGTCTCATGTATTTTCATCGCACCCAAGCACAAGACGCTATATGAACTGTACTACATACATTACAATAAGTTTATTAACCCTTTAGGTGCTTCACAGGAACTGAAGCATTGTGGAAGGAAAAAATGAACATTGAATTTTTTTCACAAAAAAATTTACTTTAGATGTTTTTATTTTCACAAGGGTAACAAGAGAAAAAGAACCTAAAATGGGTTGTGCAATTTCTACTGAATACACCAATACCTTATTTGTGGGGGAAATCCACTGTTTGGGCTCATACCCATTTGTGGGAAAAAAAACGGTCCGTTTTCTGGATGGAAAAAACGGTACGATTATATGTAATTGTCATGCGATTTGCATGCGATTTGTATGCGATTTTTAATTGCTCCATCCGTTTTCCATCAGTTTTCCATCTGTATGCAATGCAATTTTAACATGACGTTTTACATAGAGCAGTTATCTCTATGTAAAAAATCATGTAAATATCACATTGTAAAAAAAATGTACACAAAAAGCAAATAATTATATTATATATATACATACATATATGTATATATATGTATGTATATATATATATAATATATAATATATATAGGTCATACACTTCTACACTTCTACATAGTATAATAGCCGCTAATTCATCCCCGGCTATACTGTAAAATCACACTGACAGCTTTAATAAAGAATAGAAACAATACATATACACACATACAATACATATATATATACATATGTCATTGTGACATATATATATACATATATTTATAGTTGATACACTTCTACATACTGTAATAGCCGCTAATAGAGTTGAGCGATACTTTCCGATATCCAAAAGTATCGGAATCGGAATGGTATCGCCGATACCCAAAAAATATCGGCGATACCCGATACCGATACCGGAAATCCAATGTAAGTCTATGGGAACAAAATATCGGAATTAAAAAAACCCCATTCTTGCCTTGTTGGTTAATTGTACATGAAGGAAAACAACAAAGAGTAATGTAGAATGTATTGGGGAAGGTTGAGGAGACATTAAAGGCATAGATGTTTAACCCAATCAAATGGAATAGCATAAATATTTTTTTTTTTAAAGATGTTCAGATTGACGAAGAAATTGACAATGTTGTTCACGTTTTTTCTATTTTGGCAAATATGTATATTTCACAACTTCCATGCTCTTCACCTTTTTAACTTTTGACACACTTTCTCCTTCATAATCTTCAGCAGCATCATCTTTTTCATCAAATTATTCTTCATCTTCACCTTCTTTATCTTCTTCTTAAACTTCTTGCTATTCATCTTTTTGTTAACATTACTCATATTCTTCTTATTAAACTATTATTCTAATTCATATTGTACTTCATCTTCTTCATCATATTCTTATTTGTGACAGAGAATCCTGTACTTGTAATCTGTCAAAGTATGAATTTTTCATTCTTCCGTTCTTGCTGTCACAAAAGATTTAAATTACAACAGTATTTGTCCGTGTTCAGTTTAGCCTGCAGCAGCAGCAGGCATTTTCCAGGGCACCACGAGGAGGAACGGACTCACCCCCATACACTGCTTAGTCTTCTTCTGCTTATAATTTAGAGCATATATTTTGCTCTTCATTTTGGTCTTATACTTCATGTTCTTCTGCTTTTAGATCTTCTGCTTATTGTTCTTGTGTCTCTTGTTCTGTATCTTGTATTTGTAGCACAACCTTGTACCAGCTGATGTTACTGGGACACGGATACTAAGCAGGAGGTACCTGTGCTCCAAAGCACTACCAAGGACCAGCAGACGTTGCTGGAACTCGGATACCGAGATGGAGGCACCTAGGGCAAAGGCACTGCGGAGAACCAGCTGACGGTACTGGAACCCGGACGGGTAGCAGAAGGTACCCATGGAAATTTAAGTTGACAGGCCGCGAGCCGGCCGCAGTTACCGAATCCCACAGTACTACAGTGGGTGATTGTCCTATTGTCACAACGGAAACAGCCTTTATTTGCATATCCCGCAGCACACATAGTAAGCACCTAAACTCCAAGCACCATAGAGTCGGCTAACCCGACAGCAACACGACAGGACAACTTATTGGAGGCTAAGTGACGTTTACACTGACAGGAAACAGATGGCGTGCTGTAACCAGTCTGGGCAGGAGTGAGAACCCGTGCCAATGACACTTCCGAGCAACAACTGGCGGTGTTGAAGCCCAGGGATGAAAAGACAACAGGGTGGAGGCAGCATGACTTTTTGCCGTTCACACAGCAGGGGAACAGTTGACATTACTGAACGCCAGTAACACTATAGCTTGTGTATTGGTCTGTGGACACGACACTTCTGAGCAGCAACTGCCAGTGTTGTAGCCCAGGGAGTAGAGTTCAGGTGGTAGAAAGATGAACATAACAGGAGACATGGATAACGTTGCGAACCAGTTATTTAATCTAAAAACGGACAGACAAATTCTGGCGAGATCCATGCCTTGTTCATTTTCAGAAAAGTAAGCCGGTCTACATTATCGGAGGATAGTCGCATGCGACGGTCTGTTAGTACACCACCTGCAGCACTAAAGACGCGCTCCGATAATACACTGGCAGCAGGGCAAGCCAGCACCTCCAATGCATACTGGCTAAGCTCTGGCCATGTATCCAGCTTAGAGACCCAAAACTTGAATGGGGAAGAGCCATCTGGGAGTACACTGAGAGGGAAAGACATGTAGTCTGTCACCATCTTACGGAAACGTTGCCTCCTGCTGACTGGAGCCGTCTCGGATGGTGTAGACATTTGTGGCGCTGCCACAAAACTTCGCAACATTTGGAACATACTGGTCTTGCCCTGTGCAGAGGCGCTGCTTGTGCTCCCTCTTGTTGCAGAGCTGTCTCCACTGCCTCGACGCACAGAGCTGCTTTGTAAAGCAGTAGCAGCAGCAGTGCTCTCGGCTGGAATGGAGAACATTATGGATTGCACCAGTGTGTCTTGGTACTCCCGCATTTTACGCTCCCGGTTCAACGGTGTGATGAGGCTTTGTAAGTTGTCCCGGTAGCGAGGGTCTAGGAGGGTGTACACCCAATAATCAGACGTGGTGAGAATGTGGGCGATGCGGCGGTCGTTTCTCAGGCACTGCAGCATGAAATCAACCATGTGCTGCAGACTCCCAACTGGCCAACAAACGCTGTCCCCTGCAAGAGGCGTCATCTCTGCCTGCTCTGCATCACCCCACCCTCGCTCTACATACTGACTAGAGCGTTGTGTACCTCCCTCTGGAGCGATGTCTTCCTCCTCCATTGACTCCTCCTCATCCTCCTCACAAAGTGAGCCCTGCCCAGCCCTTTGTGAGGAACCACGTTGCGCTGACTGTCCAGAAGGTGATGGAATTTGTGACTCCTCATCCTCCACCTCTTCCAAAACCTCATCCCTTAGTGCTTGCAGTGTTTTTTGAAGCAGGCAGATAAGGGGGACAGTCAGGCTGACTAGTGCATCATCTGCACTCGCCATCCGCGTTGACTCATCAAACGCACGCAAAACGTGGCAGATGTCCTTCATAGAGGCCCACTCAGTAGTGGTGAAGTGTGAACGGCGAAAATTGCGAGTTGATTGCGCCTGATGCAGCTGATACTCCATTACTGCTGGCTGCTGCTCACACAACCGCTCCAACATATGTAACGTGGAATTCCACCTGGTGGGTACGTCACATATGATGCGATGTTCAGGAAGGCGAAATCTGCGTTGCAGAGCTGCAATGCACGATCTGGCCATGCTGGAACGTCGCAAGTGAGCGCACTCTAGGCGGACCTTGTGCAGCAGTGCATCAAGATCCGGATAGTCCCTCAAAAAACTCTGCACGACCAAGTTGAGCACATGTGCCAGACATGGTATGTGAGTGAGGTTGCCAAGGCCCAGAGCTGCCACCAGATTTCGGCCATTGTCACACACTACCAAGCCTGGCTGCAGATTCGCTGGCAAAAACCACACGTCGCTCTCCTGCTTGATGGCATTCCAGAGCTCCTGCGCTGTGTGGCTTCGATTCCCCATGGAAATTAATTTCAGGACGGCCTGTTGACGTTTGGCCACGGCTGTGCTCATATCGGTCGCATCAGGTAAGCGTTCACGGGTCCATGTGGAGGTAGACCGTGACAGCTCCTGCAGCGATGATTCTGAGGAACTGGAGTAGGAGTCAATGTGGACAGACTTGATTCCTGCAATCCTTGGAGTTGGCAGAACACGTACAGCGCCACTCGCAAGATCTGTACCCGGCTCCACAACATTGACCCAATGGGCAGTGAGGGAAAGGTATCGTCCCTGGCCATGGGTACTGGTCCACGCATCGGTGGTCAGGTGGACCTTGCTACTGACGGCGTTTAGTAGCGCATGTTTAATTTTTCCCTCAACATGCTTTTGCAGAGCAGGGACGGCTTGCCTGCTGAAATAAAATCGGCTGGGCACATTGTATTGTGGGACTGCCAATGCCATTAAGTTACGGAAACTGTCAGTCTCCACCAGCCTGAATGACAGCATTTCAAGGGACAGGAGTTTTGCAATGCCAGCATTCAGAGCCTGTGCTCGTGGATGGTTTGCCGAGTATGGCCGTCTTTTATCCCATGCCTGTGCTACCGATGGCTGTTTTGTGGCCTGGGAGTGTGAGGATGACAGGGAACTTGCAGCTGTGGGTGGAATAACACTGGGTCTCTGGACAACAGTGACAGAGGTTCTTCCATGGCGATCCTGTGAGGAAGCAGAACCAGCTGTGTGTGAGCTGGAGGAAGAGGCTCCAACACGAGCTGAAGATGTAGGTGCTGCTGTAGGTTGGCCTACATCTCCAGTGTGTCTTTGGAACTCAACCATGTGCTTTGACCGCACATGTTTCCACATATTTGTGGTATTAAGGTTACTGACATTTTTACCTCTTTTTACTTTTTGATTACACAGCTTGCATTTGACATAGCAAATATCATCTGCAAGTGTGTCAAAAAAGGACCACGCAGTGCAAGTCCTGGGAGCGCCCGTTTTGGCTGTTGGAAGAGAACTGCTACAAACGGGTGCCAAACTGGAGGCTACAGGCAACCGAGTCTGCAGCCTAACTCTCCCTACTGTTTGGACCGTTGGGGCAATCTCTTCCTCAGAGCTGCTACCACCACCTTCCTGTTCCTCACGCCATGTTGGGTCTTGGACCTCATCATCTCCACTACCCTCTTCCAACACCTGCTGCTGTTGGGTGGTCTGGCCAGCACCATGCTCAACAGAAAATGGCACCTGAGTCTCATCATCATCAGATGCGTTCTGCGGTGTGCTGACCATCGGCACTGGCTCACCCGCCTCTTCACATTCAGAGAGACACAGCTGTTGCGCATCACTGCATACTGCCTCTTCTTCACATTCCAGAATGCTGCTTGGCTGGGCCCCTGTTTGCAAGCCAACAGATTCTGAGAACAGAAGCAGAGACTCAGCTGGCTCCAGTTCAGAACTCTCTGACTGCCTTGGCAATTTGGCAGGCGGTGAAGAGACAGATGGTTGTTCAACAGTGCTGTGGTCCTGAGAGGAGGTGGAAGGAATTGAAGTCGATGCATTGGCTGCCATCCAACCAACAACGGCTTCAATTTGTTCTTCCCGCAGCAGGGGGGTACGCTGAGCTCCTACAAAAGTGCGCATAAAGGAACGCTCACGGGGAAAACTGGTGGATGCTGTGTCACTGGGTGCGGCAGCAGCCACAGAATCCCCACGTCCTCTCCCTGCTGAAACTCCACGGCCACGACCACGTGCCTTACTCCCTGCCTTCTTCATCTTGGTAGATTGATAAAGAAAGTCAGAAAAGTTATAAGGCCTAAATGTGATTATTCCTCAGAGACTGCAGTGAACACTGCAGACAACTGTTCACTATCTGTGAAAGGCTCCTTTCTGTACTTCTATAGTGTTTGCAACCAATGTATTGTATACGGATGGAAGCGCGTCACACTAATAGATTAGATTTTTTCAAATATAATGGAGAAGCACCAATTGGAGAAAAATGAAAAGGATGCGGCACTGAGACACGCTCAGCAGAGTACAAGCAGCAGTGCTTGAACAAGTAACTTGAGCGTGATGTGCACTCAAAAAATAAAAAACACAGACTGAAGTGAACACTGAAACACAACTGTTCACAATCTGGGAAAGGCTACTCCTTTGTCTACTTCTATAGTGTTTGCAACCAATGTATTGGATACGTATGGAAGCGCGTCACACTAATAGATTAGTTTTTTTTCAAATATAATGGAGCAGCACCAATTGGAGAGAAATGAAAAGGATGAGGCACTGAGACACGCTCAGCAGAGTACAAGCAGCAGTGCTTGAACAAGTAACTGGAGCGTGATGTGCACTCAAAAAATAAAAAACAGACTGAAGTGAACACTGAAACACAACTGTTCACAATCTGGGAAAGGCTACTCCTTTCTGTACTTCTATAGTGTTTGCAACCAATGTATTGTATACGGATGGAAGCGCGTCACACTACTAGATTAGATTTTTTTTCAAATATAATGGAGAAGCACCAATTGGAGAAAAATGAAAAGGATGAGGCACTGAGACACGCTCAGCAGAGTACAAGCAGCAGTGCTTGAACAAGTAACTGGAGCGTGATATGCTCTCAAAAAATAAAAAACACAGACTGAAGTGAACACTGAAACACAACTGTTCACAATCTGGGAAAGGCTACTCCTTTGTCTACTTCTATAGTGTTTGCAACCAATGTATTGGATACGGATGGAAGCGCGTCACACTAATAGTTAAATTGCATGGAGCAGCAAGAATTACACTGAAGAAAAAAAAAAAAAAAGGTTTGTGAGTGACACGTGCAGATGCCTACAGACAGCGTTGCATGCAGAGCAAACTGCAGCGCCACCTGCACTCTCACACACACCTTGCACAGAGCTGTTAAAACAACACTGGCAAAAGGAAGCTTTACACAGCGGTTGGTAAACTAGCCTGCCTAAAGCCCAGTACACAAAATCGCAATATCTAACTGTCCCTCAAAGTCAGCAGAACAGCGTTCTGTCCCTAACTGAGTTCACAGCACAGTGACGCTAAAATGGCGGCGGCGCCTTTTATAGTGCATTCTGACATCATTTCAGCAGCCAATCACAGCCATGCCATTAGTTAAGATGACCGCAGCATTACAGGATGTGCCCACACTTCATAAGATTCCTCATTGGCTGACTAAAATCACATTGCCTCTCAAAGAATTATGGGAACTTCCGATTCCGGTATACGATATAGGAAAAATATCGGAACTAAGTATCGGAATTCCGATACAGCGAATATCGGCCGATACCCGATACTTGCGGTAACGGCATGCTCAACACTAGCCGCTAATTCAATTGCCGGCTTTTGTGAAATCACAGAACCCTACATGAAATGATACATTGTTTACACACAGTTAACCATGTCATTTCATGTATTTTGATATATGGTTTTAACTTACAATTACATGAGTGTATGTGTGCAAAATTGCAGACATGTAGGGGTTAATTAAAGGTGTAAATTGGTTGAAAAAAAATGCGTGGGCTCCCGCTGTATTTTCTCCACCAGACAGACAAAGCAAGCAAGTGGGGGCAAATAATAATAGCCCAGGGAGGGTGCATTTATTTTGTGCCCCCCCTGGCTACTAACATCTGCCCCCAGACACCCCAGAAAAGGCAAATCTATAATTAGATTAGCCCTTTCTGTCACTTTGCCCGTCTATTCCCATTGCCCTGTAACGGTGGCGAATGGGTTAATAATGGGTTAAAGCCACCTTGCAATTGAAAGGTTACTTTAAGCCAGGTTAATAATTGAGAGTTGTTAATTAGACAACTATCAATTATTAATCCTATTATATGAAAGGAAAAAAAAACACACAATTAATTATTAATCCTTTTAATGAAATAAAGACACAGTTTTGGACCATATTTTATTGCTCAGCTATAATCCCCTGAATGAATCAGTTCCTCTCCCGGCGACAGGAGAGGAAGTGATGATGTGGTGAAGCTTAATTGATTGCTTCCCACTTTCACTTCAGGTCAGGTCAGGGTGACCTGACCTGAAGTGAAAGTGGGAATAAATCAATTGAGCTTCACACATTAATCACTTCCTCTCCTTTCGCCAGGAGAGGAAGTTATTCATTCAGGGGGATACAGCTCAGCAGGCAGCATTAGCTGCCTGCTAGCTGTAACCTGTTAACCCTTTCTGATGGATTACAGTGTGGGACATGACTGTGCATCGGATAGGTAAGAATAATTTTGCTTTTTTATTTATTTTTATTACAGGAAATGGTTTTAGCAGGAAAATAAAAGATGGTCAAAAACTGTTTGATTATTTCATTAAAATGATTTTTTATTAAAATGTGTGTGTTTGATTTTTCTTTCATACAATAGGATTAATAATTGATAGTTGTCTAATTGACAGCTCTCAATTATTAACCTGGCTTAAAGTCACCTTTCAATTGCAAGGTGGCTTTAACCCCTTATTAACCCATTCGCCACGGCTACAGGGCAATGGGAATAGATGGGCAAAGTGCCAGAAAGGGCTAATCTAATTATAGATTTGCCTTTTCTGGGGTGTCTGGGGGCAGATGTTAGTAGCCAGGGGGGGCACAAAATAAATGCACCCTCCCTGGGCTATTATTATTTGCCCCCACTCGTTTGTTTTGTCTGTCTGGTGGAGAAAATACAGCGGGAGCCCACGCATTTTTTTCAACGAATTTACACCTTTAATTAACCCCTACATGTCTGCAATTTTGCACACATACACTCATGTAATTGTAAGTTCAAACCACATATCAAACTACATGAAATGACATGGTTAACTGTATGTAAAAAATGTATCATTTCATGTCGGGTTCTGTCATTTCACAAAAGCCGGTAATTGAATTAACGGCTATTATACTATGTAGAAGTGTATGAACTATAAATATATATATGTATGTGTCACAATGACATGTGTATATATATATATATATATATATATATATGTATTGTATGTGTATGTATCTAGTGTTTTGTGAGCTGGCAGTGTGATTTTACAGTAGCCGGGGATGAATTGCCAGCTTTTCAAAGGAGACTGGTGCGTATAAATCGGACAGCACTCGCATGGTGCGAGTGCTGTGTGATGATTTCTCGCACCCATTGACTTGCATTGGCGATTATCTTGCCAAATTCGCATCAAATTGCAATATGTTGCGATTTTTTTC
Organism: Oophaga sylvatica; assembly: GCA_033576555.1. NCBI lineage: Eukaryota > Metazoa > Chordata > Amphibia > Anura > Dendrobatidae > Oophaga > Oophaga sylvatica. The sequence goes on along the minus strand of JARQOD010000005.1, from coordinate 154,195,694 downwards.
TCACACTGATTTCGGCTGAGAAAAAAAATCGCAAATGAGATGTCACCTATTGAATAACATTGGTCAGATTTGAATCCGATTTTTTATCGGCTGAATATCATCCATTTTCGTCACCAGTGAGTATGAGCCCTTTGGGCGCAAGTCAGGGCTCGGAAGTGAAGGAGCACCGTTTGACTTCTTGAATGGAATAATTAGCAGACGCCATGTAGTGTATGGAGAGCCCCTGATGTGCCTAAACAGTGGAAACCCCCTACAGTGACCCCATTTTGGAAACCACACCCCTCAAGGATTTTATCCAGGGGTATAGTGTGCATTTTGAACCCACAGGTACGACACAGAATTTGATTACATTAGGTAGACATTTTCAATACGTCGTCATTAGTGTTGAGTGCAAGTGCTCACTACTCCAGTTTGCATCGGGTACTCGGGTATGTACCGAATATCGCGGTTGCTCGAGTAACATGCTCGAGTCTTAGCTCGCATGTTTTGCAGCTGTTAGACACCCCAAAAAACATGTGGGGATCTGTTGTGAATGGACTTGAAATGAGTTCTGAGCAGAGGCTCCCTCTGGTGGTTACAAGCGGTACTGGACTGTCCAGTGAAGATTGTGAGGAGTGGGAATCAGGTGTTACTGACTGGTCTTATATAAGGGAGTCGCCTTCCCATCAGGGTTGCCGGTGATCAATTGTTCTGGTCTCAATCCTTGAGTCCTGTTTCCTTTGTAGCCTGCTGTGTCGTGTCTGCATCTCCTGCTAACAGATAAGTCATTTTCTTCTTTTTGTTTTTGTGCTTGATTTTTGCATTTTGTCCTGCACTTCTGTGGGGGCTTTTGCCCTCTCAGTTTAGTTCAGCCACTGATGTTTGTACTTTTGCTTTTTCCAGTTTTTTCAGTGGCTGCTGTTTTGATTTTGTTACACCAGAGAACTAATTTAGGTGGTAGAGGTCGTGTGATCTCAGGTGATTTTGAAATTAGTAGAGTTGGTGCTTTTCAGGGTTTTTTGGGATTGCAGTAAGTGCCCTTCCTATCCTTTTCTATTTAGGTAGTTTGGGCCCCAACGTTTGCTCATACTATTTTCTGTCTGTGTCAGTATTTCATCTTGTCTAACCGCCATTACATGTTTGGGGGCTTTCTATGTTCTTTGGGGATCTGCTCCGGGGCAGATAGCTTTCCTCTTTCTATCTTTAGGTGTAGTTAGTTTCTCAGGCTGTGACGAGGCGTCTAGGACCAACGTAGGAACGCTCCACGGCTGCCTCTAGTTATGGTGGTTAGTCAGGGTACTGCAATCTCATAGATTCCAACTTCTCTGGTGTATTGCCTTTTTTACCTGCACTCCTCAGCTACCGAAACATAACAGTATCACCGGCCTAAAAATTGAAATTTGTTTTTTGCCTTAAAATCTAAGTCCTCAGGGAACGCAGCGCAGCAGGTTCAAATTGTCATCTCTCTCCTGCGCGGCAATCCTCAGGATTGGGCTTTTTCCCTGACACCTGGGGATCCTGTTTTGAGTGATGTTGATGCATTTTTTCAGGCTTTGGGGTTATTGTACGATGAGCCTAATGTCACTGATCAAGCTGAAAAAGCCTTGTTGGCATTAAATCAGGGTCTTGATGACGCTGAGTTATACTGTCAGAGATTCCGTAGGTGGGCAGTCCTGACCAAGTGGAATGACGACGCTTTGGCGGCCCTTTTTCGGAAGGGTCTGTCAGATAATGTAAAGGATGTTATGGTGGGATTCTCTGTCCCCTCTGGTCTCAATGATTCTATGTAATAAGCGATTCAAATTGACAGACATTTGCGTGAGCGGAGAAGTATGCGTGGAATGGTGTTGCCTTGTGAACCTGCTTCTGAACCCATGCAGTGTGATAGAGTGGTGTCTGGGGCACAGCGTCATGAGTTTCGAAAGCGCAATGGGTTATGTTTCTACTGTGGTGATGCCTCTCATGCTATTTCAGTCTGCCCTAAGCGGGGAAGACGTTTTGCACGCTCAGTTGTCTTGGGTAGTGTTCAGACTAAGTTTTTATTAACTGTCACTCTGATATGCTCTCTGTCCTCATTTTCTGCTCAGGCTTTCGTTGATTCTGGAGCAGCTATTAACCTGATGGATTATGATTTTGCTAAACGTTGTGGGTTTCCCTTGATACCCCTACAGAAGTCTATTCCCCTACTGGGGATCGATTCTACCCCTTTGGCTGAGAATAAACCTCAGTTCTCTACTCAGGTGATAATGAGGGTTGAACCTGAACATCAGGAGTGCTGTAAATTTTTGGTTCTGTATAATCTGCATGATATTATCGTACTGGGCTTCCCTTGGTTGCAGTCTCATAATCCTGTTTTGGATTGGAAATCTGTGTCTGTAACCAGTTGGGGCTGCCAATGTGTTAATACCAACACTCCTGTTTTTTCTGCCTCCCCCCAGGCTCAGGATGTTCCTGACTTTTTGATTGATTTTTCTGATGTGTTTAGCGAAAGTAAATCTGCATCCTTGCCTCCCCATAGGAGCTATGACTGCGCTATTGAATTAGTGCCTGGTAGTAAATTCCCTAAAGGTCGCCTTTTTAACTTGTCTGTACCTGAACATGACGCTATGCGGTCTTACAGTCATGGCCAAAAGTTTTGAGAATGACACAAATATTATATTTTCACATGATCTGCTGCCCTCTGTTTTTATGTGAGTTTGACAGATGTTATTATCACAGACAGAAATATAATAATTGCAAACATATGAGTAACAAAAGCTTATATTGACAGTTAGAATGAGTTAATGCAGCAAGTCAATATTTGCAGTGTTGACCCTTCTTCTTCAGGACCTCTGCAATTCTCCCTGGCATGCTCTCAATCAACTTCTGGACCAAATCCTGACTGATAGCAGTCCATTCTTGCACAATCAATGCTTTCATTTTGTCAGAATTTTTAGGTTTTTGTTTGTCCACCCGTCTCTTGATGATTGACCACAAGTTCTCAATGGGATTAAGATCTGGGGAGTTTCCAGGCCATGGACCCAAAATCTCTATGTTTTGTTCCCTGAGCCATTTAGTTATCACCTTTGCTTTATGGCAAGGTGCTCCATCATGCTGGAAAAGGCATTGTTGATCGCCAAACTGCTCTTGGAAGGTTGGGAGAAGTTGCTCTTGGAGGACATTCTGGTACCATTCTTTATTCATGGCTGTGTTTTTAGGCAAGACTGTGAGAGCCGATTCCCTTGGCTGAGAAGCAACCCCACACATGAATGGTTTCAGGATGCTTAACAGTTGGCATGAGACAAGACTGGTGGTAGCGCTCACCTTGTCTTCTCCGAATGAGGCGTTTTCCTGATGTCCCAAACAATCGAAAGGGGATTCATCAGAGAAAATAACTTTACCCCAGTCCTCAGCAGTCCACTGCCTGTACCTTTTACAGAATATCAGTCTGTCCATGATGTTTTTTCTGGAGAGAAGTGGCTTCTTTGCTGCCCTCCTTGAGACCAGGCCTTGCTCCAAGAGTCTCCGCCTCACAGTGCGTGCAGATGCACTCACACCTGCCTGCTGCCATTCCTGAGCAAGCTCTGCACTGCTGGTAGCCCGATCCCACAGCTGAAACAATTTTAAGAGACGGTTCTGGCGCTTTCTGGTCTTTCTTGGGCGCCCTGAAGCCTTTTTGGCAACAATGGAACCTCTCTCCTTGAAGTTCTTGATGATGCGATAGATTGTTGACTGAGGTGCAATCTTTCTAGCTGCGATACTCTTCCCTGTTAGGCCATTTTTGTGCATTGCAATGATGACTGCACGTGTTTCTTTAGAGATAACCATGGTTAACAGAAGAGAAACAATGATGCCAAGCACCAGCCTCCTTTTAAAGTGTCCAGTGGTGTGATTCTTACTTAATCATGACAGATTGATCTCCAGCCATGTCCTCATCAACACCCACACCTGTGTTAATGGAGCAATCACTGAAAAGAGGTTAGCTGGTCCTTTTAAAGCAAGGCTGCAATGATGTTGAAATGTGTTTTGGGGGATAAAGTTCATTTTCTAGCCAAATATTGACTTTGCAAGTAATTGCTGTTAAGCTGATCACTCTTTATAACATTCTGGAGTATATGCAAATTGCCATTAGAAAAAATGAAGCAGTAGACTTTGTAAAAATTAATATTTGTGTCATTCTCAAAACTTTTGGCCATGACTGTATATCAAGGAATCATTGGAGAAGGGTCATATCAGACCATCCTCTTCACCCTTAGGTGCCGGTTTTTTCTTTGTGGCCAAAAAGGATGGTTCATTAAGGCCATGTATTGATTATCGTCTTTTGAACAATATTACTGTAAAATATCAATACCCGTTACCTTTAATTTCTGACCTGTTTTCCAGGGTGAAAAACGCTACTTGGTTTACCAAGCTTGACCTCAGGGGGGCATATAACCTTATTCGCATTAAGCACGGGGATGAATGGAAGACGGCATTCAATACCCCTGAGGGGCATTTTGAGTACCTTGTGATGCCCTTTGGGCTCACTAATGCTCCTTCTGTCTTCCAGTCCTTCATGAATGACATTTTCAGGGATTTTGTGGATAAATTTCTGATTGTTTATTTGGATGATATCTTGATTTTTCTAATGACTGGGACTCTCATGTGAAACATGTTCGAACTGTAATTCCAGATTTTGAGAGAGAATGCTCTGTATGTGAAGGGATCAAAGTGTCTTTTTGGCGTACAGAGGATCTCATTTCTGGGATTCATTTGGTCCCCATCTGTTATTGAAATGGACCCGGTCAAGGTTCAGGCCATCTGTGATTGGGTCCAACCTACTTCATTAAAGGCTCTTCAAAGATTTTTGGGTTTTGCCAATTTTTATTGTAAATTTATTGGTAATTTCTCGGTTATTGTTAAACCATTGACTGATTTGACCAGAAAGGGTTCTGATGTGGTGAATTGGCCTCCTGAGGCAGTCTCTGCATTTCAGGAACTTAAGCAGAGATTCACTTCTGCTCCTGTTCTACGGCAGCCTGATGTTTCTCTGCCATTTCAGGTGGAGGTTGATGCCTCTGAAATTGGGGCAGGTGCCGTTTTGTCCCAAAAAGATCCAGAGACCTCTAAAAGTAACCCTTGTGCCTTTTTCTCTCGAAAATTTTCTCCTACTGAACGTAATTATGACGTGGGTAATCGGGAGTTACTGGCATGAAGTGGGCTTTTGAAGAGTGGAGACATTGGCTGGAGGGAGCCAAACATCAGGTGGTGGTCCTTACGGACCATAAGAATCTGGTTTATCTGGAATCTGCCAAGCGACTCAATCCTAGACAGGCCAGGTGGGCCTTGTTTTTCACACGTTTTAATTTTGTGGTTTCCTTTCTTCCTGGCACTAAGAATGTTAAGGCGGATGCCCTCTCGAGGAGTTTCCTTGCGGACTCTCCTGAGTTATCTGATCCTTCTGTTATTTTGAAAGAGGGTGTAGTTCTTTCTGCCATCTCACCCAATTTGAGACTTGCTCTTAAGGGGTGTGAGGAGGATAGGCCTGAGCGCTGCCCTGTTGGAAAATTGTTTGTCCCGGACCAGTGGAAAAAGAGTGTGATGTCTGAGATTCATTGTTCCGCGTTGGCTGGGCATCCCGGAATTTTTGGTACCAGAGACTTGGTTAGTCGGTCCTTTTGGTGGCCTACCTTGTCTCGTGATGTCAGGGAATTTGTGCAGTCCTGCGGGACTTGCTTTCGCTCCAAGCCTTGCTCTCGCTCTAGTGGTTTGTTGATGCCATTGCCTGTGCCCAAGAGACCATGGACCCATATCTCTATGGATTTCATTTCCGACCTCCCTGTTTCTCAGAGAATGACCGTCATCTGGGTGATTTGTGATAGGTTTTCCAAGATGATACATCTTGTGCCATTACCTAAGTTGCCTTCCTCCTCTGAATTGGTGCCTTTGTTCCTTCAGCACGTGGTTCGTTTACACGGCATTCCTGAGAACATTGTGTCTGACAGAGGAGTCCAGTTTGTTTCCAGATTTTGGAGGACCTTTTGTTCTAAACTTGGTGTTCAATTGTCTTTCTCCTCGGCGTTTCATCCTCAGACCAATGGTCCAACTGAGAGAACAAACCAGACATTGGAGACTTATCTAAGATGCTTTGTGTCTGCTGATCAGGATGACTGGGTCTCTTTTTTGCCTTTGGCTGAGTTTGCTCTTAATAATAGGGCTAGCTCTGCCACTTTGATGTCTCCGTTTTTCTGTAATTCTGGGTTTCACCCTCGATTTTCTTCAGGACAGACGGAGGCTTCTGTCTGTCCAGGTGTTGACTCTGTTGTGGAGCGTATGCAACAGATTTGGGACCAGGTAGTGGAGAGGTTGTCCCTCTCTCAGGAGAGGGCCCAGCGGTTTGCTAACCGGCATAGGACTGATGGTCCTCGGTTTAAAGTGGGGGACTTGGTCTGGTTGTCCTCAAGAAATATTCCTATGAGAGTGGCATCTCCTAAATTTAAGCCTAGGTTCATTGGACCTTATAAGATCATGGAGATTCTTAATCCTGTTTCTTTTCGTTTGCTTCTTCCAGGGACATTTAAGATCCATAACGTGTTCCACAAGTCCTTGTTGAAGAGGTTTGTTGAGCCAGTGGTTCCTACTGCTTTGCCTCCTGACCCTGTTCTGGTTGAGGACAATATGGAGTTTGTGGTTGAGAAAATATTGAATTCTCGTTTTTCTAGACGGAAACTCCAGTATTTGGTTAAGTGGAGAGGTTATGGTCAGGAAGACAATTCTTGGGTGTTTGCTTCGGACATCCATGCTAGGAGACTCATCCGTGCGTATCATAGAACTCATCCTGACCGACCTGGTTGCTCAAGTGAGGGTTCGGTGACCCCTCCTCAAGGGGGGGTACTGTTGTGAATGGACTTGAAATGAGTTCTGAGCAGAGGCTCCCTCTGGTGGTTACAAGCGGTACTGGACTGTCCAGTGAAGATTGTGAGGAGTGGGAATCAGGTGTTACTGACTGGTCTTATATAAGGGAGTCGCCTTCCCATCAGGGTTGCCGGTGATCAATTGTTCTGGTCTCAATCCTTGAGTCCTGTTTCCTTTGTAGCCTGCTGTGTCGTGTCTGCATCTCCTGCTAACAGATAAGTCATTTTCTTCTTTTTGTGCTTGATTTTTGCATTTTGTCCTGCACTTCTGTGGGGGCCTTCAGGGTCCCCTCCGGGGACTTTTGCCCTCTCAGTTTAGTTCAGCCACTGATGTTTGTACTTTTGCTTTTTCCAGTTTTTTCAGTGGCTGCTGTTTTGATTTTGTTACACCAGAGAACTAATTTAGGTGGTAGAGGTCGTGTGATCTCAGGTGATTTTGAAATTAGTAGAGTTGGTGCTTTTCAGGGTTTTTTGGGATTGCAGTAAGTGCCCTTCCTATCCTTTTCTATTTAGGTAGTTTGGGCCCCAACGTTTGCTCATACTATTTTCTGTCTGTGTCAGTATTTCATCTTGTCTAACCGCCATTACATGTTTGGGGGCTTTCTATGTTCTTTGGGATCTGCTCCGGGGCAGATAGCTTTCCTCTTTCTATCTTTAGGTGTAGTTAGTTTCTCAGGCTGTGACGAGGCGTCTAGGACCAACGTAGGAACGCTCCACGGCTGCCTCTAGTTGTGGTGGTTAGTCAGGGTACTGCAATCTCATAGATTCCAACTTCTCTGGTGTATTGCCTTTTTTACCTGCACTCCTCAGCTACCGAAACATAACAGGGATCCATGATACTCTGTGCATACACGAGCACTCAATAAAAACTTGAAGTGAGCACTTGCACTCGACACTGTCATATCGTCTTTTTTTTTACTTTTGAAAACCCCCCAATTCTAACTCCAACCCATGCACACACCCTAACCCCATCCCTAACTCCAAACCCTAAGCCAACTGCAAAGAATGGAAAAAAAAATTCTAACTAAGGGGGTGACAAAGGGGGGGTTGATTTACTATTTTTCTTATTTTGATCACTGTGATAGGTTCTATCACAGTGATCAATAGGAACCAATAGGAAAAATTTCCTATTGTTGCTGGGTACCAGCTGGCAGATCTCGGCAGGCGCACTGCACATGCGCCTGACATTTTTTTCCCAGGAATATGACGCCAGGCCGGGGGACTGATCAGGAGGGACAGGGGGATGGCGGAGGTATTGAGTGGTCTCGGGGGGCATCATTTCTCTCTCCTCTGACATGTATATCATGTCAGAGGAGAGAGAAATGATTGAAACAGCCGGCACCCATTTTTTTTAGATCCCCGTTATTCACTGAATAAAGGCGATCCCGTGTTCGGACACCGGAAATTCTGGCCCTAATCATGTTCAGTGGGGTCTCAGCTCCGGTAGCCGAGACCCTGGAGATTTTCCAAATCTGGGGGCGCTACAGCCTTATTCCTGATCGCCATTTTAAAACAGAATAAGTACCCTTAGCGGCTGCCGTTTTAATGCGTATCAGAGGTCGCTAAGGGGTTTGCTCTGATCCAGTATGGAAAAGTCATGTTTTGAAATTGCAGTATTCCCTACCTAGCAGCACCCTTCTCCTGGCTGACTGACAGGTTGTCTGCTGTGGTGCACGGCCAATGAGCTAGAGGAAGATGCTGCTAGGTAGGGAATAGACGGAGCTAGACTAGTTACAAAATGTGATATCTGGATGCTGGACCAGGGCTTTGAGGACATAAAATGATGGACTGGCTTAATTTTTAATAGACAAGATATTCAGATGTATGACTTAGACCAGGAAGGAGCTTGTAACAGGTTCCCTTTAAGGGGTATGGCAGGGCCCCATTGGGGCGTTTAGACCAAGGGGCCACATGGCATCACAGTCCCATTAGGCCTGGTTTATTGGCCATCTCTGCTATTACATTTATGGTGTCTTTATCCATACTATTCTCTTTACCTCTATAATTTCTGTTCTATTCATAATGGCTGCAAGTTTCATTTTAATATGAGGTGTTTTACTTTCCTCGGTTGTGCTGGTAACTGGGCAGATTTCAGAACCCTCTTTCATTGGTGGCTCAGAGGGGTCAGCTTTGCATAAGGAGCAGCATGTACTAATTTTAGCCCTTGGTAGCTGGCAGATGTTTTTCTTACAGATGTTTCTGATAGTACAGTGAAAATCGGAGGGAACGAGGGTTCCTGATAAATATCAGGTGCTGAAGATCTATTCTGGCAGTCAGAAGATGAGGATGATCAGTGACCGCTCTCCCTTCCCCTAATTTTTTTTTGTCACATTGTTTGTTGAAGGGTAGTTATGCCGCCTTGCTGCACTGTGTGAACTTGGTGATTGTTTCATGGTTTGGATATTTTAACTATTGATTAAAGTTTCATTGATGTTTATTCATGTCAGTTATTTATTGGGTAACCTCATCAATAAACATCGTGGCCTATTTAATCCAATATTGCAGAATGTCTGTGTCATCTTATGTTGGAAGGTGCTATGGTTATTTGGGATTGGGGCTTGTGATACTATCTAATAAGCTGCAGATGTGGAGGTAAGCAGCAGCTGCACTGAAAGCCCAGTTATGGGGAGAAAATGAGCCGACAGCTCTCAGTCATAGGGGACAGCGTGGATTCAGTCACTACTCAGCAGTGTCGGACTGGAGCACCTTGGGCCCCCCAGAGAAAATCATTCTTGGGGCCCACTATGTAGCTACATAGAAATAAATACAAGACCACCAAGTGTGTGCTAAAACTCGCTAATATCAGGGTATAATATAAGGTAGTACACGTCTTAATTATGTAGCAGGGGTTGGGGTAGCTCCCTCATAGAATATAAAGTAGCCCCCCTCATAGAATATAATGTAGCCTCCCTAATGGAACATAATGCAGCCCCCCCATAGAATATAATGCATCCCCCTCATAGGGTATAATACAGCACCCCACAAAATATAATGCAACCCCCTCATAAGGTATAATGCAGCCCCCTAGAATATGTTACACCCTCATATGGCATAATGCAGCCCCTCCACAGAATATAATGTAGCCCCCTCAGAGTATAATGCAACCCCCTCATAAGGCAGCCCCCCATAGAATACACTGTAACCCCCTCATAGGGCATAATGCAGCTCCCTTCATATAGTATGATGTAGCCCAGGGAGAATAATGCAGCCCCCACACAGAATATAATGCAGCCCCCTCATAGGGTATAATGCAGCCCCTCTCAAAGGGCATAATGCAGCTTCCCTGAAAGGGTATAATGCAGCCCCCCTCCATCATTGTTCTCCCCCTCCACCCCATCATTGTCCTCAGCACTACCTCCATCATTGCCTTCTCACCCACCACCTCCATCATTGCTTCCTCCCCCACCACCATTGTCCTTTCCACCACAACCATCATTGCTTTCTCCCCCACCAACCCCATCATTGCCCATTCCAACACCTCCAACATTGCCTCCCCACCACCACTGTTGTGAACACTCTTGTTCCGGCTTCTGAGTTTGGGCTCCCTCTGGTGGTTGCTGCTGGTAATGGAGCTGCTCTGGCTAATAGAAGTCAATCACCTGAAGAGGATGATTGGACATCAGGTGTTTCTGACAGGAGAGATATAAGTGAGCAACCTTCCTTGGGTTGTTGCCGGTGATTTGGTCTTCTTACTGAGCCTTCTGGAAGTCAGCTTGTTCCCTGCTTGTCCTGCACCTTTCAGATAAGTTATTTGTCTGTTTTGATCTGTGGCATTTTCCCTTTTGGCTTTTCTCTGTGCTCTGCCTTGCTGGTGCAGTCCGGCCGGGTTCCCTGCTGGGGCCTGTGATGGACTCTGTTTTCCTTGCCACAGTTTATGTCAGTCTGTTCAGTATTGCTAGTCTCCTGTTATTTCAGTATCTGTTGTTTTGCATCCAGTTCACACCAGAGTTCTGATTTAGTGAGGGGGAAAGGTCGTGTAGCCTCAGTGTTTTTGCATATCAGACGTGTTGGAATTTTTCTTGGGGTTTTTGCGGGATTGCAGACAGTATCCTTTTCTGTCCTGTTCTATCCAGACAGTTTGGGCCCCAGCATTTGCTTACGCTATTTTCTGCCTGTGTTTTGTACTTCATCTGCCTCACTGTCAATATATGTTTGGGGGCTATCTATTCCTTTGGGGCTCTACTCTGGGCAGTTTAGCTTTCCCCTTTCTCTCTTTAGGCTTAATTAACTCTTTGGCTGTGTCGAGGCGTCTAGGTCATCATAGGTACGTCTCACTGCTAATTCTAGTTGTGTTGTCAGTTTAGGGGTCTGCAATCCGCTAAGTTATCAACATTTCTTTGTTGTCCTCCTCGGTTACCATGTCATAACAGAATCACCGGCCCCACTGTAGATTCTAGGGTACTCTAAAGAAGGAAAGAATAGTAAAAAAAAAAAAATGTGTCAGAATTTTTTACATATTTTTTCCTCTTTTTCTCTGGGGGCTGTAGGAGGATTTTTTTTTCTTCAATGGAGGCTAAGCATTTGTCTGATCGTGTTGAGCAGCTCGCTGCTGAAGTTCGGAGAATTTCTGCCTATCTCGCTCAGTTGTCTACTGTAGAACCTAAGATCCCTATTCCTGATTTATTTTCTGGGGATCAGTCTAAATTTTTGAACTTTAAGAATAATTGTAAATTGTTTTTTGCCTTGAAACCTAATTCCTCGTGAAACTTGGTGCAGCAGGTTAAAATTGTCATCTCCCTGTTGCGCGGTGACCCTTAGGATTGGGCGTTTTCCCTGACACATGGGGATCCTGTTTTGGCTAATGTGGATGCGTTTTTTCAGGCTCTGGGGTTGTTGTATGATGAACCTAATGTTATTGATCAAGCTGAGAAAACCTTATTGGCATTGAACCAGGGTCAGTAAGCGGTAGAGTTATATTGTCAGAAATTCCGAAAGTGGGCAGTCCTTACTAAATGGAACGATGATGCCCTAGCGGCTCTTTTTCGGAAAGGGCTGGCAGAGACCATAAAGGATGTTATGTTGGGATTTCCTGTCACCTCGGGTCTCAACGACTCTATGTCATTAGCCATTCAAATTGACAGACGCTTACGTGAACGTAAAACTATGCGAGTGGCGGTGTGGCCTTTCGAACAAACCTCTGAGCCCATGCAGTGTGAGAGGGTTGTTTCTAGGGCTCAACGTCAAGAGTTTAGAAGACGTAATAAGTTGTGTTCCTTTTGTGGGGACATCTCTCATATTATTTCCGTCTGCCTAAGTGGGAAAAATGTTTTGCTCACTCATTTGTTTTGGGCAATGTACAGCCTAAATTCTTCTTGACGGTTATCTTGATCTGCTCCTTATCTTCATTTTCTTCTAAGGATTTTGTTGATTCAGGAGCAGCCTTGAACTTAATGGATTTTGATTTTGCCAAACGTTGTGGTTTTCCCATGGTACCCCTGCGGACTCCTATTCCTTTGATGCTACCCCCAGTTTTGGACCCAGGTGATAATGCGGGTAGCCCCAGACCACCAAGAGAATTGTAAATTTTTGGTGTTACATAATTTACATTACATTATTGTACTGGGTTTTCCTTGGTTGCAGACCCATAATCCTGTTTTGGATTGGAAGTCTGTGTCTGTGGTCAGTTGGGTTGTCAATGTGTTCGAACTGATACTCCTGTCTTTTCTGCCTTTCCCCTGTCTTAGGATGTCCCTGACTATTTGGCTGATTCCTCTGATGTGTTTAGTGAGAGTAAGTCTGCGTCCTTGCCTCCTCACAGGAGTTATGATTGCGCGATCGAGTTAGTACTCGGTTGTAAATTTCCCAATGGTCGGCTCTTCAATTTATCTGTACCTGAACATGATGCTTTGCGATCTTATATCAAAGAGTCATTGGAGAAGAGCCATATCAGACTGTCCTCTTCACCTTTAGGTGCCGGCTTTTTCTTTGTGGCCAAGAAGGATGGCTCATTGAGGCCATGTATTGACTACAGTCTCCTTAATAAAATCACTGTTAAATATCAGTACCCGTTACCCCTGATTTCTGATTTATTCTCCAGAGTGAAAGGTGATAGTTGGTTTACAAAGCTTGACCTAAGGGGGGCGTATAATCTTATTCACATTAAGCACGATGATGAATGGAAGACGGCGTTTAACCCCTTCACCACCAAGGGTGGTTTGCAAGTTAATGACCGGGCCATGTTATGATTTGGTAGCTGAGGAGGACAGGAGCAAAATACCGCCAAAGCAGCAAGACACCAGAGAGGCTGGAACCTAATAGGTTGCAGATCCCTAAACTAACCACACAACTAGAAGTAGCCGTGGAGCGTACCTACGGTGATCCTAGACGCCTCGGCACAGCCGGAGAGTTAGCTACACCTGAAGACAGAAAGAGGAAAGCTAACTGCCCCGGAGTAAAGCCCCCAAATAAATAGGAAGCCCCCAAACATGTAATGGCGGTTAGACAAGAGGAAAACACGAACACAGACAGAAAATAGAATGAGCAAATGTTGGGGCCCAAATCTGTCTAGAAAGTAAAATACAGGAGAGAAATTCTGTCTGCAACCCAGAAAAACCCTAATAAAAATACCAGCACTTCTGATTACAAAAAACCTGAGACCACATGATCTCAGACCACCTATATCAGATCTCTGGTGTGACACACAGCTACCCAGCAATAAAGAAATATCAATTGAACAGAGAACAAGTGCAAATACAAAATGAGAACAGAGGGCAGCGCAAGCCCCCAAAGGGGACCAGGCTGAAGTCCAAGGCAAGACTGCAAAAAGCAAGGAAAATCCAACCACAGAAAAAAAAAATAGAAAGTCACTTATCTGAATGATAGCAGGAAAGCAAGCTGAAATTCCAACAAAGACCTGGAAGCAACAATTGATTACCGGCGAGGATCATGGGAGATCAGCTCACTTATATCAGGCCAGTCAGCCCCACCTGACACCCATTCCTTAATTGGTTCAATACCCTCAGCAACCACCGGAGGGAGCCTCAGCTCCGAAGTCGTCTCCAACACATTCACAACAGGGCCAATTTTTACAATTCTGACCACTGTCTCTTTATGAGGTTATAACTCTGGAACGCTTCAACGAATCTTTGCGATTCTGAGAATGTTTTCTCGTGACATATTGTAATTCACGTTAGTGGTAAAATTTCATCGATATAACTTGTGTTTATTTTTGAAAAAAACGCAAATATGGCAAAAATTTAGAAAATTTTGCAATTTTCAAACTTTGAATTTTTATTCCCTTAAAACAGAGAAATATGTCACACAAAATAGTTAATAAATAACATTTCCCACAAGTCTACTTTACATCAGCACAATTTTGGAACCAAAATTTTTTTTTGTTAGGAAATTATAAGGGTTAAAAGTTGACCAGCGATTTCTCATTTTTACAACAAAATTTACAAAGCCATTTTTTTTAGGGACCACCTCACATTTGAAGCCACTTTGAGGGGTCTATATGGCAGAAAATACCCAAAAGTGACACCATTCTAAAAACTCCACCCCTCAAGGTACTCAAAGCCACATTCAAGAAGTTTATTAACCCTTCAGGTGCTTCACAGGAGCTGAAGCAACTTGGAAGGAAAAAATGAACATCTAACTTTTTAATCACAAAAATGATAATTTACAAACTTTTTTTTCATTTTCACAAGGGTAAAAGGAGAAAATGAACAGATAAAGTTGTTGTGCAATTTCTCCTGAGTACGCCAATACCCCATATGTGGGGGAAAACCACTGTTTGGGCACATGGCATTGCTTGTAAGGGAAGGAGCGGCGTTTGACTTTTTCAAACCAAAATTGTCTGGAATTGAGATTGGACGCCATGTCGCGTTTGGAGAGCCTCTGATGCGCCTAAACAGTGGAAACCCCCCACAAGTAACACCATTTTGGAAACTAGACCCCCTATGGAACATATCTAGATCTGTTGTGAGCATTTTGAACCCCCAAGTGTTTCACAAAAGTTTATAATGCCTGAGTGTGAAGAAAAAAAAAACTATTTTCCACAAAAAATTATTTTTTAGTCCCAAATTTTTGATTTTTCCCAAGGAAATTGGACCCCAAAAGTTGTTGTCCATTTTGTCCTGAGTACGCTGATACCCCATATGTGGGGGGAAACTTTTTGGGTGCACGGCAGGGCTTGGAAGAAAGTAATAACGTTTTGGAATGCAGACGTTGATGGGGGTCATGTTCCGTTTGCAGTGCCCCAGATGTACCTAAACAGTGGAAACCCCGCACAGGTGACCCCATTTTGGAAACTAGACCCCCTAAGGAACTTATCTAGATCTGTGGTGAGCACTTTGAACCCCAAGTGCTTCACAAAAGTTTATATTGCCCAGGCATGAAAATAAAAAATCCTATTTTTTTCCCACAAAAATTATCTTTTAGTCACCAATTTTTTATTTTCTCAAGGGTAGCAGGAGAAATTGGACCACAAAAGTTGTTGTCCAATTTGTCCTGAGTACGCTGATACCCCATATGTGGGGGGGGAAACCACTGTTTGGGCGCACGGCAGAGCTCGGAATGGAAGGAGCACCATTTGACTTTTTCCAACCAAAATTGGCTGGAATTGAGATTGGACGCCATGTTGCATTTGGAGAGCCCTTGATGTGCCTAAACAGTGGGAACCCCCCACAAGTGACCCCATTTTGGAAACTAGACCCCTAAGGAACTTATCTAGATCTTATCTAGATCTGTGGTGAGAAATTTTAACCCCCAAGTGCTTCACTTTTATTTTCCCAAGGGTAACAAGACCACAAAGGTTATTGTGCAATTTGTCCTGAGTACGCTGATACCCCATATGTGGGGGTAAACCACTGTTTGGGTGCATGGCAGAGTTCAGAAGTGAAGGAGCGCCATTTGACTTTTTTAACGCAGAATTGGCTGGACGCCATGTCGTGTTTGGAGAGCTCCTGATGTGAATAAACAGTGGAAACCCCCCACAAATTACACCATTTTGGAAACTAGACCCCTAAGGAACTTATCTAGATGTGTGGTGAGAACTTTGAACTCCCAGGTGTTTCACAAAAGGTTATAACGCAGAGCCGTGAAAATCAAAAATCATTTTTTTTCCTCAAAAAATTATTTTTTTAGCCCGCAATTTTTTTTCACAAGGGTAACAGGAGAAATTTGACCCCAAAAGTTGTTGTCCAGTTTGTCCTGAGTATGTTGGTACCCCATATATGGGGGGAACCACTGTTTGGGCACACGTCAGGGCTCGGAAAGGAACTAGTGACCTTTTGAAATACAGACTTTGATGGAATGGTCAGCGGCATCATGTTATGTTTGCAGAGCCCATGATGTGCCTAAACAGTAGAAACCTGCCACAAGTGACCCTATTTTGGAAACTAGACCCCCCAAAGAACTTATCTAAATGTGTGGTGAGCACTTTGAACCCCTAAGTGCTTCACAGAAGTTTGTAACACAGAGCCGTGAAAATAAAAAAAATCATTTTTTTTTCCACAAAAATAATTTTTAGCCCCCAATTTTTTATTTTCCCAAGGGTAACATGAGAAATTAGACCCCCAAAGTTGTAGTGCAATTTTTCCTGAGTACGCTGATACCCCATATGTTGGGGTAAACTACTGTTTGGGCACACTTCAGGGCTTGGAAGGGAGGGATCACCGTTTGACTTTTTTAACGCAAAATTGGCTGGAATCAATGGTGGCACCATGTCACGATTGGAGACCCCTGATGTGCCTAAACCGTGGAAACCCCTCATATCTAACTCCAACCCTAACCCCAACACACCCCTAATTCCAACCCTAACCCCAACACACCCCTAACCCTAATCCCAACACTAACCCCCAACACACCCCTAACCCTAATCCCAACCATAACCCTAACCACAAGCATAACCCTAATTCCAACCCTAAGCCCAACACACCCCTAACCCTAATCTTAACCCTAATTGTAACCCGAACCCTAATTGTAACCCGAACCCTAATTCTGACCCTAACCCTAATTGCAACCCTAACCCTAATACCAACCCTAATCCTAACCCTAATGCTAACCCTAACCCTAGTCCTAACCCTAACCGTAATTCTAACCCTAATGGAAAAATACAAATAAAAATATTTTCTTTATTTTATTATTGTTCCCTACCTATGGGGGTGATAAAGGGGGGGTTATTTACTATTTTTTTTATTTTGATCACTGTGATAGGGCCTATCACAGTGATCAAAATGTACTTTCCATAAATGAATGAATCTGCCGGCTGGAAGATTCGGCGGGCGCACTGCGCATGCGCCTGCCATTTTGGAAGATGGCGGCGCCCATGGACCGGGCAGGAGAGACGCTGGGAGGGACACGGGGACTCCGGAGGTACCTGGGGGGGATCGGAAGCCGGGGGCAGGAACGGAAGGCGGGGGGGAGCAGAATAAAGAGGAGGGGGAGCAGATGCTGACAGCGGCGGCAAATCGCCGCCGTCAGTCGGTGGCAGATCGTCCCTGTCACTCTGTGTATGGGGGTCGAATCTCAGTCTCCAGCCATGGCAGATGCTATTGCAGCATCGGCCATGGCTGGATTGTAATATTTCACCAAATTTCATTGGTGAAATATTACAAATCGCTCTGATTGGCTGTTTCACTTTTAACAGCCAATCAGAGCGGTTGTAGCCACGTGGGGTTAAGCCACCCCCTCTGTGGTGAAGCACAAAGGGTCTTGTGCCTGCGGGTCAGGTGACCTTTCAGTGACCCCGGTCACCCGACCCGCAGGAACGTGATTTATACCATGACGCCTACTTAGGCGTCATGGGTCGGGATGGCACAGGTTTTCATGACGCCGATGTAGGCGTCATGGATCGGGAAGGGGTTAAGGGACCGAAATGTCTCTTTGGCGTACAAAAAATTTTGTTTTTGGGATTTATTTTGTCTCCGTCCGCTATTGAAATGGACCCGGCCAAGGTTCAGGCCATTTATGATTGGGTTCAGCCCACTTCCTTGAAGTCGCTTCAGAAATTTTTAGGTTTTGCTAATTTATACCGTAAATTCATAAGTAATTTTTCTGGTATTGTGAAACCACTGACGGATTTGACCAAAAAGGACGCTGATGTAGTTAATTGGTCTTCAGAAGCTGTTTCGGCGTTTCAGGAGCTTAAGTGGAGATTCACTTCTGCTCCTGTTTTACAGCAGCCAGATGTTTCTCTCCCATTTCAGGTGGAGATAGATGCTTCTGAGATTGGCGCAGAAGCCGTTTTGTCTCAGAGAGATCCGGTAACCTCTAAGATTAGCCCTTGTGCCTTCTTTTCTCGAAAATTTTCCCCATCTAAGCGTAACTATGATGTGGGGAATCGGGAATTATTGGCTATGAAGTGGGCGTTTGAAGAGTGGAGACATTTGTTGGAGGGAGCCAAACATCAAGTTGTGGTCCTTACTGACCACAAGAACTTGATCTATCTCGAATCAGTCAAGCGATTGAATCCTAGACAGGCTAGGTGGGCCTTGTTTTTCAAGCGTTTTAATTTTGTGGTCTCCTTTCTTCCGGGCACTAAGAATATTAAGGCGGATGCTCTCTCTAGGAGTTTCCTTGTGGATTCTCTTGATGTGACTGAGCCTACTACCATTCTAAATGAGGGTGTGGTTCTTTCCGCTATCTCACCCGATTTGAGACTTGCCTTGGAGGAATTTCAGGAGGATAAACCTGAACGATTCCCTATGGGGAAATTGTATGTCCCCGACCATTGGAGGAGGAAAGTAATGTCTGAAATTCACTGCTCTGCGTTGGCTGGTCATCCCAGTATTTTTGGTACCAGAGATTTGGTGAGTCTGTCTTTTTGGTGGCCTGCTTTATCTCGTGATGTCAGGAATTTTGTGCAGTCCTGTGGGACTTGTTCTCGGTCCAAACCCTTTTCTCGCTCTAGTGGATTGTTAGTGCCACTTCCGGTACCCAGGAGGCCATGGACACATATCTCAATGTATTTTACTTCCGACCTCCCTGTCTCTCTGAAAATGACTGTTATGTGGGTGATCTGTGATAGATTTTCCAAGATGGTCCATCTTGTACCACTGCCGAAGTTGCCATCCTCTTCTGAGTTGAAGCACTTGTCTTTTCAGCAGATGGTTCGTTTGCACGGCATTCCAGAGAACATTGTGTCTGACAGAGGAGTCCAGTTTGTTTCCAGATTTTAGAGAGCCTTTTGTTCTAAACTGGGAATTCAGTTGTCCTTCTCCTCTGCGTTTCACCCTCAGACCAATGGGCCGACTGAGAGAGCAAACCAGACTTTGGAAACTTATCTGAGATGTGTCTGCTGATCAAGATGATTGGGTCTCTTTTTTGCCCTTGGCTGAATTTGCTCTAAATAATAGGGCTAGTTCTGCCACTTTAATGTCCCCTTTTTTCTGCAACTTCGGGTTTCATCCTCGGTTTTCTTCAGGGCAGGTGGAGGCTTCAGCCTGTCCAGGTGTTGATTCTATGGTAGAGAGAATGCAGTAGATTTGGAATCAGGTAGTGGATAAGTTGTCTCTAACTCAGGAGAAGGCCCAACAGTTTGCCAACCGGCATAGGACTGATGGTCCCTGGTTTAAAGTGGGGGACATGGTTTGGTTGTCCTCAAAAAATATTCCTATGAAGGTGGCGTCTCCAAAATTTGAACCAAGCTTGGTTCATTGGACCTTATAAGATTTTGAAAGTCCTTAATCCCGTTTCTTTCCATTTGGCTCTTCCAGGAACGTTTAAGATTCACAACGTCTTTCATAAATCTTTGTTGAAGAGGTTTGTTGAGCCAGTAGTTCCCTTGGCTGCATCCCTGATCCTGTGTTGGTTGGGGGCAATCTGGAGTATGAAGTAGAGAAAGTATTAGATTCTCATCTGGCTAGACGGAGACTCCAGTACTTGGTCAAGTGGAAAGGTTATGGTCAGGAGGATAATTCTTGGGTGTTTACTTCTGACATTCATGCCGAGAGATTGGTTCGTGCCTTTCACCGAGCCCATCCTGATCGGCCTGGTGGCTTGGGTGAGGGTTCGGTGACCCCTCCTCAAGGGGGGGTACTGTTGTGAACACTCATGGTCCGGCTTCTGAGTTTGGGCTCCCTCTGGTTGTTGCTGCTGGTAATGGAGCTGCTCTGGCTAACAGAAGTCGATCACCTGAAGAGGATGATTGGACATCAGATGTTTCTGACTGGAGAGATATAAGTGAGGGTTGTTGCCGGTGATTTAGTCTTCTTCCTGAGTCTTCTGGAAGTCAGCTTGTTCCCTGCTTGTCCTGCACCTTTCAGATAAGTAATTTGTCTGTTTTGATCTGTGGCATTTTCCCTTTTGGCTTTTCTCTGTGCTCTGCCTTGCTGGTGCAGTCCGGCCGGGTTCCCTGCTGGGGCCTGTGCTGGACTTTGTTTTTCTTGCCACAGTTTATGTCAGTCTGTTCAGTATTGCTAGTCTCCTGTTATTTCAGTATCTGTTGTTTGCATCCAGTTCACAACAGAGTTCTGATTTAGTGGGGGAGAGGTCGTGTGGCCTCAGTGTTTTTGCATAGCAGATGTGTTGGAATTTTCTTGGGGTTTTTGTGGGATTGCAGACAGTATCCTTTTCTGTCCTGTTCTATCCAGACAATTTGGGCTCCAGCATTTGCTTATGCTATTTTCTGCCTGTGTTTTGTACTTCATCTGCCTCACCGTCAATATATGTTTGGGGGCTATCTATTCCTTTGGGGCTCTACTCCAGAGCAGTTTAGCTTTCCCCTTTCTCTCTTTAGGCTTAGTTAACTCTTTGGCTGTGTCGAGGCAGTCTAGGTCATCGTAGGTACGTCCCATTGCTAATTCTAGCTGTGTTGTCAGTTTAGGGTCTGCAATCCGCTAAGTTACCAACCTCTCTGGTGTTGTGCTGCCTAGCCCATTTCTTTGTTGTCCTCCTTGGTTACCATATCATAACACACCACCATCATTGGCTCCCCATCACCATCATCATTACCTCCTCCCCAACCACCATTGTTCTTTCTACCACTTCCATCATTGTCCTTTACACCACCTCCATCATTGCTTCCTCCCACACCACCCCATCGTCCTTTCCACCACCAACATTGCTTTCTCCCCCACCATCCCCATCACTGCTCTCTCCATCACCCACATCATTGCCAATCTCCAATACACACACATACAAATCACCACTATCACACATACAGCACCACACCACTTTCTCACACACACACACACACACACACACAAAGCACCGCACTGCACCACATACATACACACACAGGCAGGCAGACACACACACACACTCACCTCTCCGCATGTGCCCTGCAGCCACAGCACATCCCGGCAACTTCCTCTCTGAAACAGCCGCGCTGAATGATGACATCATCCAGCCGCTCTGTGTCAGACAGGAAGTGCTGGGCAGTAAGGAGGATGGAATTGGATCCCTGCAGCTCCGGTCTGGTCCCAAGCTGCAGGGATCACCATCAGGGTTCGCCACCCTTTAAGGGCCCTCCTCCGTGTCCCCGATTTAGAAGCCCCAGCGGGCAGTGTTAGCCTCAGCCTGCGGCTAAAGCTGCCCACTATTAAAGAGATCACATAGAATACCCACTATTAAATAACATCCCTAAAGGGGCCATATACCACAGTCAGAATAGAACACAGATAGTGGGAACAAATCAATAATGTATGCCACCAAATGGTATAAAAGATGCAATATTTTATTGGTACAAAAAAATATATACAATACTATGCCAGCACAAAGTTTGCTGAAGGCACACAGTACACATTAATTAAAATTTGCTACAAACAAGCAAAATCACAAAGAGGGACACAATTCCATTGGAGTGTATTTCAATCAGCAGCCATGTCTAAGAGTAAAATCTGACACTAGCCATACCGATACCCCAGCTATGCAGTAACCCAATGCATTATGCGCTAACTCATGAAGTGCTGGTTTCAAAAGCCCGGCATGATCAGAATGGTAATGAAACTGGTTTGTACAACGTACCTAGAGAGCTGCTGATGAGGACTCCACGGACGTCCCTCTGCCCCGACGCGCGTTTCGCACTGCTTCTTCGGGAGGCGTGTCAGGGCAGGGGGCAGTCCGGTATATATGGTGTCCAGAATCAGCGAACGCCAGAACACCTGTGAGAAAAAACGGCATCGCTAACGTGTATGCATGCGACGTCATCAGAAAGGTCCTTGTCTTCGAGGAACTGATGGCGCATGCGCAGTCACGCGGGATCCACCAGCCAATGGGGGGAACAAAGAGCGGTCATGTGACTCGAATCTGCCAGGTCCTTCGGTGAGAACGTAAGCAGACTGGATCACATTGTAGACCGCAGTATGTACCCCTGTGGTCCGCGTAACCCGCATGCGCTCGTCCACTGAGACAAAAGGGAGAGGCCTGATAATACCAGGTTTTTCATATACGGGGGACTCTAAATAATTAGCAATATGTGTAACAATATATTGTGAAATAACACCCTCTTATATAATTTCCTTAACATATACAGAAAGTCAAGCAATATTGATAATAATAGTGTTGCTAAATCGCAACTCTATGAATGAGTTCATATAGCCGAATGAAATATAAATAAATATAGATATTAGAAAACTAATACAACATGAGGTAAAATGAAAAATGAATAATATAAAATATATATATACTCCACAGAGTGTTTAAACCAATAAGACTGAATAATATAAGATGTAAACATATATCTAGATGTGTAAGATCAAATAATAAGTATATTAGTGCAAATAATAAATAACAAATAAGGACCCATATTAACGTGAAAAAAATTATAAATAATAATAACGTGAGAGAAAAAGAATTAGTGAAATTAATAATAACATAGAAATATGAAAAAATAATAAAAAAAAAAAAATAATAATAAAAAAGTCCTTTATCTTCAGATAATGAATCTTCTTGATACAGAAACATCTTCTGCAAGAGTCTCCACCCGCCAAACCCACTAGTCTTCATCCAGTGGACGTATCAGAAACTCCGGACCAAACACAGGTAAGTGAAATGGCGTAACCATAATAGAAGAATCTGGAACTAAAGAACTGTAAGTTAAAATCATGAAAACAAACAACCAACACAAGACGATACTGAAACCCCCAGCCCTAAAAAGACCATAGAGCCATCAGAGAAATGCGCTGAAACCAAAGCTTTCATTGAGACCCTGCGGAGTGTGTGTACCCAATCTGTAGATCCACTGACATTCTTTTTTGGCCACCCTTTTAATAAGATCGCACCTCTAGGTCCCAAATCAATTCTGTCAATGCCCCTGAAAACCAACATTCTAGAATTACATTGATGATGTTTCCTGAAATGTCTAGGAAGTGTCTTCAGAGACATAACATCTGTGGTGGTCTTGGCCTTTTCGATATCTATACAGTGCTCACGCACCCTCACCTTTAGTTCTCTGCTGGTCATCCCCACGTATAGTTTACCGCAGGGGCACTCTGCACAATACACCACCCCCTTAGATGAACATGTGATGTGGGTCCTGATGTCAAATTTTCTGGACCTATCATGATTGTAAAAAATAGAGGTTTTCTTCATGTTGGCGCACCCCTTACATATCCCGCAGGGAAAAAAAACCATGTCGTTCGGGGTATTTTTTGTTTTTTTCTTTCCCTTTAGAGTCATAATGTCTATGAACTAACATGTCCTTCAAATTAGGAGCTCTTTTAGCTACAAATGAAGGGACACGAGGAGGCATTTCTTCAATACAGGATCAGTAAATAAAATGTTCCAATGTTTTACAACTATTTTCCTCAAATCAGACCACCTACTATTATAATTGGTTATAAATCTTACCTGATGTTCATCTTCAGTGGGTGTTGTTAAAGGTTGGTTTTTATGTACTAACTGATCCCTGGATGTATATTTAGCTCTAATATACCCTTTTTGAATTGACCGACGGCCATATCCTCTATCCTGAAAACGTTTCTTCAAAATTTGGGATTGAGCCTCAAAAAGAGAATCCTCAGAACAGATTCTTTTTGCTCTTAAGAATTGACCAATCGTATTCCCTGTACTGTAGATTTAGGATGCGCCGATGTGGCATGTAGGAAAGCATTGGTGGAAGTGGGCTTGCGGAAAATAGTGGTGGACAAACGGCCACTAGGAAGAACAGATATGTCCAAATCCAGAAAATCTATCTGGTGCCCATACTTATAGGTCAGTCGAATGTTCTGTTCATTGTGATTTAGCCTAGTCATGAAAATCTCCAGGTCCACAATTGGACCCTCCCAGATGAACAATATATCATTGATATATCGGATCCAATCAGTGGATCTACAGATTGGGTACACACACTCCGCAGGGTCTCAATGAAAGCTTTGGTTTCAGCGCATTTCTCGATGGCTCTAGGGTCTTTTTAGGGCTGGGGTTTCAGTATCGTCTTGTGTTGGTTGTTTGTTTTCATGATTTTAACTTACAGTTCTTTAGTTCCAGATTCTTCTATTATGGTTACGCCATTTCACTTACCTGTGTTTGGTCCGGAGTTTCTGATACGTCCACTGGATGAAGACTAGTGGGTTTGGCGGGTGGAGACTCTTGCAGAAGATGTTTCTGTATCAAGAAGATTCATTATCTGAAGATAAAGGACTTTTTTATTTTTTTTTTCTTATTTTTTCATATTTCTATGTTATTATTAATTTCACTAATTCTTTTTCTCTCACGTTATTATTATTATAATTTTTTTTCACGTTAATATGGGTCCTTATTTATTATTTGCACTAATATACTTATCATTTGATCTTACACATCTGGATATATGTTTACATCTATATTATTCAGTCTTATTGGTTTAAACACTCTGTGGAGTATATATATATTTTATATTATTCATTTTTCCTCATGTTGTATTAGTTTTCTAATATCTATATTTATTTATATTTCATTTGGCTATATGAACTCATTCATAGAGTTGCGATTTAGCAACACTATTATTATCAATATTGCTTGACTTTCTGTATATGTTAAGGAAATTATATAAGAGGGTGTTATTTCACAATATATTGTTACACATATTGCTAATTATTTAGAGTCCCCCCGTATATGAAAAACCTGGTATTATCAGGCCTCTCCCTTTTGTCTCAGTGGACGAGCGCATGCGGGTTACGCGGACCACAGGGGTACATACTGCGGTCTACAATGTGATCCAGTCTGCTTACGTTCTCACCGAAGGACCTGGCAGATTCGAGTCACATGACCGCTCTTTGTTTCCCCCATTGGCTGGTGGATCCCGCGTGACTGCGCATGCGCCATCAGTTCCTCGAAGACAAGGACCTTTCTGATGACGTCGCATGCATACACGTTAGCGATGCAGTTTTTTCTCACAGGTGTTCTGGCGTTCGCTGATTCTGGCCACCATATATACCGGACTGCCCCCTGCCCTGACACGCCTCCCGAAGAAGCAGTGCGAAACGCGCGTCGGGGCAGAGGGACGTCCGTGGAGTCCTCATCAGCAGCTCTCTAGGTACGTTGTACAAACCAGTTTCATTACCATTCTGATCATGCCGGGCTTTTGAAACCAGCACTTCATGAGTTAGCGCATAATGCGTTGGGTTACTGCATAGCTGGGTATCGGTATGGCTAGTGTCAGATTTTACTCTTAGACATGGCTGCTGATTGAAATACACTCCAATGGAATTGTGTCCCTCTTTGTGATTTTGCTTGTTTGTAGCAAATTTTAATTAATGTGTACTGTGTGCCTTCAGCAAACTTTGTGCTGGCATAGTATTGTATATATTTTTTTTGTACCAATAAAATATTGCATCTTTTATACCATTTGGTGGCATACATTATTGATTTGTTCCCACTATCTGTGTTCCACTATTAAAGAGAAAAAGGTATTCACTCCTCTCCACGCCAATGGGGGGCGTGGGAAGTGTGAATATTAATTTCTCTTTAGCAGCGGGGAAAGGATCCTGTCTCCAGCTGCTGGTCCGCTGGCACCGGGAGGGCCCTCTTGACTCAGGGCCCCATAGCAGCTGTGTGTGCCGCTATTAGCGACATACCACTGGCTGGGAGCCCCTGGAGAAGTGGGGGCCCTAGGCAGCTGCTGGCCAATATGCCAGCAGGTGTCAGTGCCTGGGCCCGCTGCCCCCCCAGGAATCCTCCGGGGCCCAGTACGACCCTGCTGCTCAGTACATATGCATGAATAATGTAGAGGTAATACATAACATGTATATAGTGAATAGACTGTATATGGTAAGCACACATAGAGTAAGATCAAGATTAGATTTAGGAAATGGCTTATACATTCGGTATTATAGTACCTTATTAGCGGGACAAAGGATAAGGACAGTTAATTTTTTGGGACTACCCACGGGAGGGGGAAAAAGCTAGAAAAAGCCGACTCTTCCAAATAGTTGGTCAATAGCAATTGCTAAACCAAGTCAACTTCAAGAGTGGGCTGCTGGGGCAGCAAGGACATCGTTCTGTTAGGGTGTCTTCTAAATCCCTTGTGAACATTGTGCAAAATCCAGAGCTCAAGGCTCGAAAAGGAAAGGGGACCCCTTAAATCCCGGGTCGGGACAATGGTTGCGAACTGAAAAAAAAGGGAAAAAAAGGGTTCCAGGGCACTCCGGACTGTACAAAAATCCCTGTGGAAAACAAAAACCCCAAAAAAGGGATAGCCCAAAAAATGAACATAATTTGAAAATAACTTTTAAGGAACAAAATGTTGGGGCCCGATTGCGTGTTCAATCTAAGAACTTGATTGTCTAGTAAATTTTGTTGGTTATACAACTTGTGCCCCTAGTTTTCCGGCCCCGGGGAAGATGGGGTCGGGGGCATCGAGTTGGGATACACTTGAGTGTGTGCCCCCCACCGGCACACATTGGAGGGGGCCCCTGATTTTCTTGTAAGTGCCGGCCGAGTGAAAGCAGCTCGTCATCTTCCCGCTTGCAGTCCCTTTCAGCGGATTTTAGGAGTTACAGGCAGCTAAAGAATGGAATAACCATATCTGAGGTTAAAGCATTGGGGGCAAAAAGGTTCCCTTTTAAATTATAATCAACCCCTTAAATATAATTCCAAAATCTGTTTCTTGACATTTATTAAAAAAGGTTCTGTCACAATGCCATTTTTATACCCCTTGACATACACAAAGCATATGCAGTATTTAAAAATACGAACACAGAGGTTTTAGCCATGTTAAAGGGGGACCACCTAATCAGTCGCAAAAAATCGCTAAAAAAACGTCCTATTTAGCGATCTCGTTAGCGACTCTTGTGTGGGCATTTCAACGACGTGGCCCCTGCGGTATCTCGTTATCTTTTACTAGATTTCGGCCTATTTTGTCTTGGCTCCCGCGGTGAGCCTAAACGCGGGTTTTGGGGACCTTTGTGAACGTGTGCGACCCGTTGACGACGCTTAGCCGGGGAGGGGTTTTTTTCTTTCGTAACCCTTGACCAAATTGGTGACCACAACATCTAAAACTGCCCCCCCATCTAGTTTCCAAGCGCTTTTTGCCCCCAGCCGATATGAACCCCTTTTGTGATCGCCTAGCTTGAAAACATTATCTGCACGCAACGCATCTCATATGTGCTTGGGGGGGCGCGGCTGCTGCCATTTTCGCGCAAGTGCGATTTTTTATGCGTTTTACGGTGACGTCCGACGCCGCGTGTTCATGCGGCGTTTTTACTGTATGGGATAAGGGGGGGGAAAGACGCATCACGGCCTGGGGGGACAGAGTTGCGGTACCTGTAAAAAAGTGTGATCGGGGGGCATTGGTGCAGCACCCCACAGAACCCCCCATGCACACAAAAAAAGTCCTGCGCCGGATTCAAGGGGCCTTCCGGCGTTTCGGGGCCCCAGCGAACAACAAGCAGATACGGAAAACTGGGGGCCCCTGCGCTACCGGTCGAGCGGGGGGTCGCCACATCCGGGCAGACTTCGGGGCTTGGTGATGTTGTACGGGAGTTCCAGTAGTGGGATAAAAGGACGGGGGTTTTTTGAAGGATTTTTCCTATTGATTTTTTTTTGCAGCACCACCGCACTGCACCACCCCCCCCCCCCAGCCCCTGCACACCAGTTCTCGCACCCCTTTACCTGCACCCCCGCATCACCTGTTCTCCCCACCCCTTCACCCAGCTACCCCCCCCTCCACGTTAGGGTCATCGTCCCCAGCCCCATCCCCTTGGTTCTCTCCCGTTCACCCCTGACGCGTAGCGGCTCCCATCGGAATTTTTGCACATAAAAAAAGCTTCCGAAAATTTGACAACTTGTTAACTTAAAATGTGAAAGGCTGTTGGAAAATTTATTTTTCGTGTTTTCCCTCCCCCCGGTGCCGCAGTTCGGGGGGGGCCCAAGGGGTCGTCTTTTTTATGCAGTCACCCCAAAACCGTAAGTGCCCATATCATTTTTTTTATTTTTTTGGGGGTTTTTAAAAAAACCAATTTTTATATAAAAAATCTTATTTTTGCATCGCTTTTTTCTGCGACATAACTTTTTTATTTTTTCTTTTTGTGCGTTGCGACTCATTTTTTGGGGGACAAGATGACATTTTCAGGGTGCCACTTTTTTTTATATGGGGTTTTTTTTTATCGCAGTTTTTTCCCCTTTTTTTCTGCGGTTAAGTAAAGCACTGATTTTTTTTTTTTAAAGGTTCACTAAAGGGTTAACTATGGGAGTTTTTTTGGGGGGGGTTTTTTACGGACTGGGATCCCAATATGTGAATTTTTATTTTTTTTTTTTTTTTATTTAGGAAAAAATAATATTTTGGGGGAAAATTTTTTTTTTTATGATTTTTTTTTAAATTTTTTTTTTTTTTTTTTTTTTTACTTTTTCCCAGGGGGGGACATCACGATGGGGGCAGATCGCTTTTTGGGCAGGGTGCATCGCTCTGGAACGCGCGGCTTCTCAGTGCCCCCCTCCCTTATCTTGGGGCCGGGGTCCGCAGGGGAAGGACCCCGGGGCGGCGACCATGCGCTGCTCTGGGGTCCAGGGGGCACGCAGGGACCCCCTCCCCCGATCCCCCCCCGTGCCCCTGGTAAAACCGCGATCATTTTTTTTCGGGGCCAGGGGTTAATGTGGCCCCGGGGCAGTCCAACCCCCCCGACACACATAAAGCGGGTGTACTGTGAAATATCGTAGGTTACAAGGGAGCACGTTTTTTTTTTTTTTTTTTTAAAGACTTCATGTGCGCTCAAAAGCAGCGCAAAAAACCAAAAAGTGAAAGTGTCATGTTTGATGTTCAACTGAATCCCTTTTTAATGTTACCATTACCTCCACGAAATCCCCATGCCCCGACCTCGGATGTCCCCCCGGGCCCGGTGAGCAGCGTGCAAAAAACACGGGTGTGCGGAGAGTTTTCCCCGGTGCCCGAAGGGGGGCCGTTTTTATTTTTTTTTTTTTTTTTGTTTTTTTTTTTATTATTATTTTTTTTTAATTTTTTTTTTTTTTTATTTTTTTTTTACTGTTTGTTTTAAATTTTTTTAATATATAGAAAAAAAATTTTTTATTTATATGTTTACTACGCAGGGGGGTTGTATTTTTTTTTTAGAAAAAGGTTTTTTTGCTATGGCCCAGGGCCTTTAAAAGAAATTTGAAAAAATTTTTTAAATTTTTTTTTTTTCATTTTTTTTCCAATGCTGGAACTCTATGACCCCAAGTAGAAACTGTGAGAAAAAAAAACAAATTTTTAATAGTTGTCAAAAAATTGATGACATAAATAAGAATAAAGACCACACTTCATTTTTAATAAAATTTTTTTTTCAAAAAAGTATATTTAAAAAAATATACAACAAA